>WOFM01000114.1:45723-662831 GCA_011428145.1 Ericerus pela
ATTTTTCCTTTGTAGCATTTTGCCTATGAACTTCTATTGGTATATGTCTGTATGTCAAAGAGCCAAATACTTAAAATTTTCCAAATTTGGTTTAATTTCATAAAACATTTTGTAGGGTGTTTTATATTCCAGATTGGCTTTAGTAGGAGATCTATTGATTAAATAGGCTACTGTAACTATTGCATGCGACCAATATTTTATAACCAAACTAGCATCAATTAGCATAGCTCTTACTCTCCTCATCAAAGTTTGATTTTGCCTTTCAGCAACACCATTCAATTCCAGGGAATAAGGGACTATGTAATCGAGAGTAATACCTCTTTCAGTACAATAATTAATTATTCTACTGTCTGTATACTCTTGCATTATCACATCTAACTAAACTTATAAGGTGATTGGGGAACTTGTTTCACCCAGACATAATGATATTTTTAAATTCCACAATAACTTGATTTTTGTTACTTATTAGCACAACAAATGTGTATTTTGAATAATGATTAATAAAGGTCAGTACTTCTAATCAGCTGTGGATGGGGTAAATGGCCCCATGATGTCAGATGATATGATGTCCAATTTTCTTGTGGGTTTATTTTTAAAAGTATTGTGTCCCAGTCATATATTATTAGCTATGCAACAAATTTGACAATTTTTGAAATCCTCATCCCTAAAATTTATATTTTCTGGAATTCCTGTTGATAGACTCTTTAATTTTTGTAAATATCTTGTATTAATATGTCCCAGTCTTCTATGTATAATTATTTTTTTATTTAAGTCATTATTATTTGTTTGAGGTTATGTTTGAACATGATTTTCATCATCAGTATTTTCATTATTTATATCATCATCACTTGATGCATGTTCTGAGCTTAAATTTTGAATATCTTCATGATTATTTAATTCTATATTATTATTTTAAATATTTTTACCCCCTTAATGTAAATTATAGTTTTCTATTATTAGGGGTTTGTTATCATTTTCATCTTGTACTTCTAGTTTTATTGAGAAATTATCCCATTCATTTTCATCTTCTTGAATTACAGGCATAAAAATTTTCATTTTTTAAATATCATTCTCAACATTACAATTTATGTAAAATATTCCTTCTTCTTTCATGGCTGTAATTAGAATTTCTCCATTTTTGATGAAATAAACATTAGCTCTATGTATTTGTTGATCTATATTCATTAGCCCAGTATTGGTTATTTTTATAGTAAAATTATATCTATATTTAAATCTGGTACATTGTGGACATCAATTAATTCTAAAAGTGACTGTTGTTTAAATAATGTTTCGATTTTTATTTTTATTTTTTTGGTATGAGTGGCATATAAAAATGCATCTTTTCCAGCATGTTGTAATTTTATTGGAGTAACGAATCTTATAACATCTGTTAATTTCTCTAAATCTGAAGTCAAGTACCCTTCAGCTGCTCCACCTATAATTGCCCTATTTTTTAGTTCAATGTAATTTTCATCATGTTTATCTTTTTTAATTAATTGATTCAAAAACCATTCATTTGACTTAGGTATAAAATTTTTTACCATGTAAGACATTTTAATTGGCTGTTAGAGGTTTCTTTTTTGTTAGTATTCATGTTATTGTTGTTAGGTTTTGGTGGATAGTTACTTTGATTTTAATTTTAATTTTCATTATTCTCATTATTATTGCTGTTATTGCAGTTTTGTACTGTATGCCCATTTTAATTACATTTATAACATCTTATACTATTATTGTTATAATTATTATTTCTATTATTTCCTCTATAATTACTTTTGTAATTATTACCCCTATAGTTACTATTATTGTAATTATTCCCATTATTATGGTAATTTACATTTTTATTTGCACTTCCTTCATTATTACTTTTGGGGTTATTATTAATAATTCTATATATTGAATTGGAATTTTGATTATTATTATTGTTTGCGTAATTCCCATTTCTATAATTATTATTATTATTGTTTGTATAATTTTCATTTCTGCCTCTATAATTATTATTGAATCATCTTCTAAAATTATTATTTCTGTTGTAATTTTGATTATTATTGTTATGATTTTCTTTCTTTAATGTTTGATCTTGAAACTTTTGATCCGCATCTTCTCTCAAAATTCTTTTAAAATTATCTATACTTCTTTCTCTTTTGGGGAGACTTTCAAATTATATTTTGACTAACACCTCGGTTCTTAACATAAGGCTAATTGTAAATTTTTTAATTCCTCAGGTTCTGATATTTCTTTTCCTGCATCTCTTACATCTGTTACTAAATCATCCCATTTCTTTAAAAAAACCTCTCATGTTTCCTCCTGGTTGAAATCTAAATGCTGTCCATTTTGCTTTCGCTGTATTGGCTGTAACCGAAGTTTTAGTTCCATATATATTATCTGATTTTTGTAACATCATAATTGCAGTTGTACAGTCTCTTATTTGCTTAGTAATTTCCTTAGATACTCTTTCTAAAATTAATGCTTTTACATTATCTTCCATTTTACAGTAACTTATCATTTGGTTATTGGGTTTGAAATTTAGATCATCTATGTGCATATATGGTTTTAAATATTCCAAAAAATATTATAATATCCAGTAGCCCAGATTGCTGAAATAATCATTCTATGCTAATCTAAATACTTTCATTTAAATATTTTTCCTAAGGGTGCCTGAACTGGTTTAATTTCTAAGAAGCTTGCCATTATTTTTTCTTCTTTTGTTTTTATAAAACCTAATACACTTTCCTTACTATTTGTACTTAATTTGTATTCCAAATTTTCTTTTCATATATTCTTTATTTTCTCTATTAATTCTTCCTCTAATGTTTTTTCATTTATATCCAGTTTATATATTTGAGGAGATGAAAAATTTATTTAATTGTTGATTATTCAAAAATTTATCTGTAAATTTTTGTTCAGATTGTGGTGAATTATAATATATTTGTGAGGAAAAATAATTTGGTGTGGAATCTAAAATTTTCATCCACTTTTCACTACTCTTTTCCTCTATTCTACCTGAAATATCTATAGTGAAAGATTCTAATATAATTTCACCTGTAAAATATGCAAAAAATGAAAAATTGAAGGTTTCTATACGTAATTTCTGGATTTTTTCACCTTCAAACTTTTTATTAAATCCTCAAAATCTTCTTCTGATAATTTAAATTTTCCTATAGTTTTTTCTTTAAATATTTAGATGATTTGATATATGGTATATTTTTAAATAGCACTTGGAACACAATCCCCAAAATTAAAATATCAAATGACTTAACAATGTATGCTACCTGCGAACATAGATAGTTTAAATGTGTGTTGTGCAAAAATTTTTGGTTGATCCTCTTCTTTACTAATTTGAAGTGATGATCTCAGTTGTCTGTTGAATCCTTTTTTCATTAAATTTTGATAGATGTTGACCCAGAAGATGTGTGATTTTCAATTTACAGTGAACTTCAATGGTTCTTTGAAAACAGAGAATTACTTGAACTTCAATGTTATCCTAGATTTTTTGGCAATCCTTATAGAATTATTAGTTTCTATCTTTCAAAGTTAGCTGTTAGAAAATCAGGAACATAATTTTCATTTATCAAATTAAAAAATTAATTTTTGTGTTTAATTACACATTAAGTTAACAAAAATATTTCATATAATATTATTTCACATATATAAATTTACACAAATAATTTGTTAATTCACAACATAAAAAATAGAATATATTCTGCATTAACTTTACTGATATATAGGTTTTCAAAACAATTTTCAAATTACCATAGCAATGACCACCATGATGTGAGAGAGGTGCGAGGATGTTGAAATAAACCTAATACAAACAGTTGCAGAAATATAATAAGTGAATAAATAAAATACAATATTCGAATAAGAGCAATGGCAAAGCACAGCACTAGCTTAGTTCCCAACTAAGAGATAAGTTAGAGTGGAAGGTGGAACATATGATATACATAATTATACGGAGTGATGATGATATGTGAGTGAGAGGGAAGATTTTATCTCAACAACTATGATTGGTTCGCTGATAAGGATAAGTGATAAAAACCAATAAAAACTGAGAATGTTGTTTACATACGCCCACCCGTTGCCCCCTAACTTTCTCTTCCATATCTAGGCAGATATCACTTTTGTTGCTCTACCTCCTAGCTGTTCCAGAAATCCATACATGGGTAATATATAGTCAGAGGTTCCACTATCCCTATACTTTGATGGACTAAAAAGGTCTTCCACAGAGATGTCAAAACTGATTAGTGGATCCTATCGATACCACTTCCCACCCTATTTTCACCTTCATCCAGTTAGGTATATAATTTTATATCGGCGCCGCCATTATCAGTAGGTATCCTATTTTAAACGAAATTGTTCAGAAATAAATGTGGGCACCACATTTACACTGTCGGATTGACGGACGGTGCCGTCAATTAATTTGCCATTATCGATCAGCTTGCCATTTTATATAAGTTTAGGCTGAATGAAATTGCAAAAAAATTTATGTTTTTACCTCAGCAGCTCAACAAACTATGGAAAAAGGAAAAGAAAAAAAAATTAACAACGTTCACAGCCCATTAAAAAGCCGAGAGTGAAAGAGGAAAATAATATAAACGTAAAAAAACAGCACTCCGCTCCAACAGGTATCATTCCTTTTCCCCACTGGTTTTATAAGTTTTATTAATACTCGACGATCTTGTTCAGACTTGACGTTGACTTTTAACCACATAATCGACGACGAGTCACACACAGTCAGTACTCACTAGTCACTATTCAGTACTGCTTTAATCGTCGATCTAAACGCATGCGTGATATTATAACGTTTCATGCGAAAAAATAAACTATAATTATTATATAGTTTTATTTTTTTTTTGCATATTGAAAAAAAAATTAATAAATAAAAAAGCAAAAGTAACGATATAATTATTGTAGAAGAAAAAAAAAGAAAAAGAAGGAATATGCAAATTTCGTCATTAATGTTTTACTCGTATAGTAAATAGTAATAATTGTGTGCTAGTTTGTGGTAGGGAGATGATAACCATGTGTTTTGAAAGCTAATGAATGTGTGATATCAGTGTCTCCCTCTAAAGGAAGTATTTTTCGTAATAATTTTTTTTTTTTTTGGTTAAATTCAAAATACAAAAACGAAGTGATCCCATGTACCAAACTCATTTGAACGGTGAAATTGAATCGAAATAAAACGATAAAAATATACAGACAGTAATAAATTATTATATTATTAACTTACTTAAGTGAAAAATATTTAAGAAAAAAAAAATTTATAAAATGTCTAAGGAATGGGGATACGATGAAACTAATGGTAAGTGATTTGTTTGTTTTTTTTTTGTTTTTTTTTGTTGAAAATTTTGGGAACCTTTTTCGAATTCGAGAAATAAATTTGGGAAGAATTTTAAATAAAACTAGTTAGAATGTGATGTTGGTCTAGCAAATTTTACTGATTTTCAAATGATAACGCCATCTTTTTTATTTTTTCAATCAATTTTTCTCACGATTTTTTCGTGAGTCGGCGAATAATATGAACATGAAATTTAAATAAATCTTCATTTTCAAATCAAATGATTTTTTATCTAGAAAATAGATATTTCCAGTTTTCTTGATCATTATAGAATTTAAAAAATCAGTATCAGTGGCTGAAGCTGATTACAATTAATGTGATAACATTTTCATATTATTTGACTTTAATCCATGGATGGATTCTACTTGATTCACCGACCGATTTTCTTCCAGTAAATATTTTAGCTACTTAATATACTGATAAAAATTCGATTTCGATGTTAAATGGGAAATACATGTAAATAAATATTGATCTGGTTTATAAAAATTCGGTATATAAAAAAATCTATATTTTTCGATGTTAAATGGAAAATACATGTAAACCAATATCGATATTTTATCGATGTGTGAGAAAAAATAAGAAAATAAAGAAACATCGAATTCGAAAACAGATCCCATATAGAAAATAAAAATGTTATCACATTAAAAAAAGTCCTCATAATTATATCGTCTGATTTCTATTGTCGTCTGGTTTGTCTCAGAAAATAATAGGCCTGTTAATTTTCATTGAATTTTAGATTACAGTTTTCTAGTTTAAGTTGACTTATTCTATATTGTACTACTTTCTACTGCTTGAGGTTGATCCACAGAAGTTTTTTGGAGGCTATTACTCCCTCCATTTGTTTACTGATCTGCACGATAATCAAGTTTGAATTTATGATTTCAAAGTCCAAGGGTCTGCAATTATGTGAGGTAATTTTAAAGAAATTTTCAAGCGAAAAAAATCAACGATGAGCACATTAAAAAAAAATGGTGACTGAATTCCACGAGTCTCGTGGATTTTATCCCGTCAACGACTGCCTGTATATTTTTTTACTACGAATTTGTAAAAATGATTTTTCAAGTTTTTTTCGTGAATAAAATATTTTTTATTCTGTTGATCTGAGTTGCCTATAAAAATAATTTCCTATAAACATACTTTCCTTAGCTTTAAAATACAATATTATTAGCGCGTATGTGCCGACATAACTGTAAGCGCTTAATAAATATTGAGATTGATATTGATTAGCATAGTTTTTAGATGAGACCACATATCTGGTGACATTTTTCATGATTTATTTTATTTTATTTTTATATCATTAATCTACGATAACCTTGTCAAGTGATTACGCTTCGAAATAATTATAAAGAATATGACCTGCATTTACTTTTTTGCTAGTCTTATGCAAAATGTCAAAAATTTCCTTATTTTTTTCTCCTCTTTCATTGTGTAAAAAAATGAATTCTAATTGAGTATTCAACTATAGCAAACCTAAATCTTCGGCAATCCAAAAACTATATTTGGATTCGAGAATTACCTCGTCTTTGTAAAGGTACTATTAGATTTCCATTACTATACTAATTGTATTCACATATTTTCGAATTTAATTATAAACTTCCACGTTAAATAAAAATACTATTGAAGCACGTGTGTCCACGAAACGTGAATACATTTTTTATTGATAAGGTGAACTATAGAAGGGAAAACGCGACCAAATATTGATAACGATAATGAATGTGAAGAATTATTAAACCCAGTTAATAATAAACCTGGGAAAAATTTATATTTTTACTCAATCAGTCGAGGAAAAATGACTTTTTTTCATCTGAAACAAACCTATTTGGAGAAATAATTTGATTAATTTTTTATTTCCTATTGTATTAATTATTGTGGTAAGCATGAGCGTAGCCAAGAGGCTAGGGAGGATTTGCCTCCCTCTAAATGACGAAAAAAAAATTTTTACTGTTTTAATTTTTTTCAAGTATAATAATGGCGAAAAAATTTGAAATTTTCTCTTCAACCATAAAAAGTTTTTGCCCACGCCCATGTTAGTGAGCGACGATTATGATGGTAACTGAAATTTTTCTTTGTTGAAGAAGAAAGAATACGTATAGTAGCTGTTTTTTTTTTTTTCCTTCTAAACAAAGAAGAAAAAACTTGTTAAAAAGAACAGGGTGCTAATGTTATTGTTGTTGCTGTTGTTTTTGTTGCCTAAACCAAGTAAATCAAGCCGGACAAAAACCAGTTTTTAAAATGAATATATACTTAATAGGATATGAAATTGGCTGGATAATATTTTTTTGTCTTGACTTGCAAAAAACTTGGGGATCGGAAATTTAAATATTCTGAGAGTGAAAATCCGCTCATTCGTGTTCTATAGTGAATTTTTCGGCGCGGATGCGTTTAAAATTTATGCAGGATAATGAGGACGTGCCGTTCAGGCATAGCAGAAATTAAATTAATATTATTACTCTGTTGGAAAGAATAATTGTAAAACTTCATATAACTATGTAACGTGATGGATATTCTCTGCTGCTAGTGTCCGCATGAAATCGATTAAAATAATTAATCATAACCGTCGCAGTATCTACCATATAGAAGAATTTAAGAAGTTTTGTTAGGCACCTTAGTGTTTCAGATATTTTAGTTATGTTAAAACCTGTTTGAAATTAAAGCGCATATGTAAACAACTCGCCATTAGAAAATTTAGCTGCAATTGGAGGATTTTTCAAAGTACGTATTAGAACTCATTCAGCTTTGATCAAAATGGTTGTTTTTTTGTTTTTTTGTAAAACAACAACTTTATTTTTATTTCCGAAAACTGCGCATAGAAGTGTACATTTTCTTTTATCCTATTGTTGATCTCATTTTCATCATTTTAAGATTTGGGAAAAAAATTTAAACTTTTCTCAGTTAAAATTGGGTAGATTGAACCATTTGATAAGAAATTTATTGTGTAAACAGCAAAGTCGCTAATATTGAAAAATCTTAATTTATAACTTTCTGCTGCCGATTACAAACTTTTATTAATTTTTGACCAATGATGATCGGAGTTTGCTGAGCCTTGCGTTTTTTTTTATTGCGGGTGGTCTGTCGAACCTGATTTCTCAAACAAGAAAAAGTGTTAAAGAAGAAAACCTGTTGGTCAGTATAAGCATCACCTATTTATGCAAAATATCATGTTACAATATTTTCAGATGTGTCAACAAGCTAGTGATGAGGTTATTTGACTTTTGAAATTTGCAATATGAAGCTGAAAATTCGTTGAATATTGATAGTAGGATTCAAAAAGACAAGACAATTTCACGAGATAAGTGAGAAAAAATATTTTTCGGTGTTTTTTGTGTTATAGACAGAGTCTTAGTGAGAGGGAGAAATGGGTGATGCTCCCCAACCACGGATTTTCTGAGAGGGCCCGGTCAAAATACCTGTTAAAAAAAAATTAAATTATTATTTTCTTAAATACTCTTATGTACATGCAGGAGTGTTCTAACCTGAAGTGTATGCTTAGTGTATTCTCAAGAAATTTTGAAAAAATAAAATATATATATATATAAATATAAATGTTTTAGAATACAAAAATCGCATAAAAAATATTTTTCACGAGAAAAGTGAGCGAAATTTTTTTTATTAATACTTTTAAACGAAGTAAAGTTTCTAGTCAAAAATTTTTTTGGAACACCGCTACTTATATGACCCCTGGACTCGGATTTTCTCTCTCTAGCCCTGGTTATAGAATATATGGTTTAATGCTTTTTTTTTTATTCTTGTGAGGGTTTGACAACCAAACACCCCCTCACCTCATGTATATGACCCTGACCACACGACTTTCACCCAGCTACAACTTTTGCAATTGCAAACCACTTTTGAGACATTTGAAAGAGGATTTAAAGTCCCTTCTCAATTCTATAATCTCTAATCTGTATTCTGTAAAGTTGGGAAATATTTACTTTTAGGGGAATAGATTAAGAGAAACTGTATTTAAATCGAACAGAGTTGTTCCATTTAGTGAAATTTTTACATATTAGATCGTAGTGAATAAATCAATGAGTATAATCATCCTAAATGTTATCCAAATGGTTTGTTTACATATTCAAACAAGTTAGGTAGTGGTTTGAAATTTGTCATTCCGACGCATGGTTGCCAACTTTGGCAGATGAAAATGCCATTAAATAAATTCTTTTTTTTAATTGCTTCCAGTCCATTTATTAAAATTTGCCACTTTTAAATTTTTGCTTGCTTCACTCACATTTAAAAAGGTCCCCAACAGTGTTTTATGCTTGCTTGCTCTTTCATTCCACTCTCTATACTGGTAATACCGGCAAAACTGATGAAATACTGGTACTGGTACTTCCTTTTGTTTGTACTGGCAGAGATGGCAATCTTGTCACAATATGAACTAATCAAATCAAAGTTCTCACAAAGATCATCTTGCATTATTCAGATTCAAAATTAACAAACCAAACAAATCCAAATAAGCAACTAAGTGTAATATACTCAACATAATGTTTTTATTCTGAACACGCCCCAGTAGAACTGATTAGTAGAATTGGAATTTCCTAAAGGAACTTTAACTTTAAAACAAATGTTTTCGTTCAATTTTTGATATGTTTTTTTATCCTTAAACAGTTGATGTGTTTTCTATTCACTGTGATATAGAGCTACATTTCAAATTTTCTTCTCGTAAGTTAGATAATTAAAACTGCAATTTCGGTACCTATACCCACCTTTATAACACAAGTCAGTGCATTGGCGGAAACTTAAATTTTACCCGTATATTGCTGACTTTGCGCACTCAGAAAGCGGAATATAAGAATTCAGAAATTATATCTCATTTTGAATTTTAGGTTCTAATAATTGAAGAAAATTCAGTGTGTAGCGAAAATTTCCCTTGTTGTACGCATGCAACATATGCAATACGAAAGTTGCCGCCACTGAGTCAGTGTAAATTTTTCTGTTGTTTTCTCCCATGAAAATATCGAATAATATTTTACTTTCACATGAGGAGACGAAAATCATTTTGAAATCCCACATCAACACATTCTACGCTAAAACTAACTTCAATTCGCCGTATTTTCTCATATTTGTGTAAGTATATGAAATAAACTGAAGATTAGACCTGCCAGTTGTTCATTCCAACATTTTGATGACACAAAAAACTGCATATACATATATACCAGCCGGTAAAATAGATACAAATAAACAAACAATAAAGTAAGTATATTCACTGTCAGTTGGCTCATTAATTTCCCATTAAAACCTCGAAATGAAATTTTTCTGCTCCTGTCTCAACTATTTTTGATCTTTGATATTTCCAAGCATCGAGTCAATTATACTTACCTCTTTTATAGACTACTATGGTACTGTATTTATTGGCGCAAAATTTGTGGGCTATTGAAATAGTAACGGTGACTAAATGAAAATGGTAAATTTATATTTTGTAAAAATTTGTTTCGGAATCGATTTCATAGAATTTTTTTTTCCGCATTCATTAAAAAATTAAAATCAGATTTACTTGGTAAATAACACTTAAATACTGAAGAAGTAGTTCTGACAGCAGAAAGTAATAGTAAAGTGAATAAAAAATCTGAAAAAAAAAATTAACGTTTTCATGAGAATTAAATTAGAAAAAAAAAAATCCTTTTATTTAAGGAGGAATTTCGTAATTTTCGAAAAAGTATTATTCAATCAACAAGAAAATTATAAAGCTTGCATAGGTATTTGTCCAACTAGCCTATAATTTGTGATTTTCATCAAGTTCTGTACACTCACCATCATTTCGGCAGGCTTTCTAGAACCTGCTATTAGTGTATTTTCCTTTGGAACATACAACTATTGCATTCAGTGTAATGACGGGACCTGGGAGTGGGACCTGTGGAAAAGCGCCGATCCTGAGTCGTAGATCACGAATATATAGGTCACTCAAATTCTTCTGTACACAATATAATATATGGATATATATATTTCTACTTTTTGCTCATTTTGGAACTTTTTGGAAGTCTGTGAACCCTCCGCTGTTCGACCTATGACAATGAAACTTGGGGTAGTGTTAGAAGCATTCCTGGGCTACACATTCGTGTTAAAATTTTTGAAATTCATTCGTTAGTTTTTGAGGAGGAGGTTGTCAAAGTGTTGCAAACCCAGCATGTTGTCATCACGATAACTCCCGTAAATTTGTATATTTTGGCTTGAAATTGTTGTGGTAGTTTCAGACTATTTGGGACTGGTTTGGTATTGAATTTTAGCGAAATCGGTCCACTGGTTTTCAAATGGCAGCCATTACAAATTTGACACTTTTTTTTACTGATTTTGGCATTTTTTGGGAGTCTGTGGAGCCTCCGCTTTTTGACTTATGGCAGTTAAACTTAAGATAGGGTTAGACGCTTTCATGGGCAACACATTCGTGTTAAAATTGTTGAAATTCATTCCGTAGTTTCGGCAGGGGTTCTCAAAGTTTTGCAAACCCACCTCGTCATCACGATAATTACCGTAAATTAAAAGATTTTGGCTCGAAATTTTTATGGTATTTGGAGACTATTAGGGACTGGTTTGGTTTTGAATTTGAGCGAAATCGGTCTGGTGGTTTTTGAATGGCAGCCATTACAAAATTTGACACTTTTTTAAAATACACACTTACTGCGGTCGATGCTTGGCAGAGATATTTTTAAGTAGGTTTTCTTTAGAAAATTTACTAATTATGCTTGGAGCGGTATTAGCCCCTAGGGTTGAATGTGGGTACGTTTTTTGTTTCATGATCTTAGAAAAATTTTGGCACCAGTAAATAAAATTCATATACATATATGTAGATTGACAGATGTAAGTTCATTTCTTGTTCCCTCGGTACAGGTCGTAATTTTCATCAAATAATCACGAAATTTGGTACGTACATTTATACTAAGCCAAGGACCAGACTTATTGATTTTAGTGCGGATCGGCCGGACGGTACTTCCAGTACCACCATTTTTGTTTTTATTTTGGCCACAAAATGATCGATTTTGCATCAATAGCCACGAAATTCACAACAATTATTTATCATAATATATTGTAAAACGCTACCAATTTTGGCGTGGATCGGCCGGACGGTACTTCCGGTACCTCTATTTTTGTTTTTATATTGGTCATAAAATGCGAAATTTTGGAACCATATGGACGAAATTTGAAATAAATATTCATTAAAATTTACTGTAGCATGCTACCAATTTTGGTGCGGACCGACGGAAGGTCCCTTTTTTTTTCTAATTTACATGAACTTTTCTTTTTACAAAAATTAACCACATGCTCATGTTTTCTTCTTTTTTATTTCATAACTTTGTTGTATTTCATTGGTTTTATTTTAAATTATATTATGATGTACCATACTTTATCACCTTAATTTATTTTTAATTTTTCAGAAAAAATGCTTTTATATTTCACATTGTCTAATATTTTGTCAGCAGCTAACACATTTCATGCAATCATAATATACAATTAACGCGTATAAACTTGCAGACAATTAATGTGACCATCAAAATTCGTAATTCTTTTTCTCGAAAACCTATTTTTTCTAACGAGATTTGCTGCGCTACAGTTTTTTTATTATTACGTTCACTTCGACAATATTATATATTCCGAAAACTTGTGTCTATACGAATGTTAGTCTACATTAAAAAGAGACTGTGACAAAATATTACCCAACCCTTGTTTCAAAAGACATCAAAATGTTTCCATTTTTCAGTTCTGCCATTTTTTTTTTTTTTGCGATTCAGTCCATCGATAATAATTATGTTAATTAGTCCATTTAAGTCCAATATCGATAGACTGCAGTAATAGCGGATTCAAGATTTTCTGAAGAGAGGGGCCAATTGCTAATTTTAATTTTTTGCCTCTTTAATCATCTATACTCATATCTATTCCGCTCGTGACTAATATCGAATAAAATTTTTTTGGACCAATAGTGTCATAAATTGTCTCACGATCAGACTACCCGGTGTCTGGCTGGAGTGAGTCGTTTAGGTACGTATAGGTACCAAAAACGCAGCTAACTTTCTTTCTGAAGTTATTCGTAATTACTATTTACGTCGATGAAGAACAAAGTGTATCATAGATGCATTTTCCATAGACGTAATTTTAGCTGTTTTCTCGGCATAAGTAGCTGGTTTCATTTTGGGCAATTGTTCTCGTGCCCCTCAGGCATCGTGCAAAGTTCGTCATTAGTTCAACAATCCACCGCAGCTGCGACGGAGTCGTCTGGAATTTTAAATCGGAACGGACGAGGAAGTTTCAAATGCCACTTAAGTTATGCGGCGTAGGTATTCTTAGATTACATTTTCATTCAGTCAACGTGTGTGAATATACCCTATTTTTTTTTAATTGGTTTGAACTTCTTTTTTTTTTTTACTCATAATTTCTCGTTCCCCGCTGGTGACTTCTGTTCTTTACCATCTCTCAATATCTAACGTTGAATGCTCAGATCTGAATTTATTTTGAACTGTCGAGTTGCCACGCCTCGATGATTTTTTTCTTAGTGCTAAGTCATTTTGCTGTCATCAAAGTATGTGAACTCGCAACGGAGATTAGAAAATTTTTACAAACCCTTTTCTGCTTCTTTAATTAAACTAAAATATTCTCAAATTTTACAAAAATTTTATGTGAACGTATTTTTCTGTTCATGTTTTTTACATTTTTGTGAAGTAAGTAGGTAGATCATAATTTTCTGTTACTGTAAGTAGTATGATCGAAGGTTAGGTTCCCATTAGTACTTAATCTCATATTTAGCCTTCATCATTTTGAATTTTTAACCACAACATTGATCAGGGACGTAGTCAAGGAGGGATGTAAGAGGCTTCCCAAAAATAATTTTAGAGTCGGAAAAACTGATTAGTTGCATGTATAGTTGGAAAATCGTGGAATTTTATGACCTTTTTTTTTAAAGAAACTTCAAAATTTTACTGCAGTTGGAAATTTTAGAGTACGAAAAATTGGTAATTGTATACCATAGTTATTAGTTGAAAAATCATAACAGCTGATGACCTTTTTATTTTTTTTAAGCTGTTGGAAATTTCAAAAATTTCAGTTGGCAATCTTTGTTTTTCTTTCCCCCCCCCTCAGAAAAAGGCTTTCGCTACGTCACTGACGTTGATAAGTGTTTGTATCTTCATCTGTAATTTAATCTTCAAAATAAATCGTTGCTTTTATTGAAAATAAAAACATCACTTAGCCTATAAGTAAAAAGATTATGGAGACATCTACTTATATTAATTAAAACATTTTGATCTACAGTTGTCGTTGAATCTATTCAGTTCGAAGAGAAGAAAATTGTATATCTTCTTTAAATGAAAATTCTTTTTCTGATTGACTACGAAACCGGTTTGGAAATAAATATTTTTCAAAAAATTTACATACCATAATTAAAAAAAACATTACTAGAATTCCAATTTTTCTGTGGAAATTTCATGCAGAAATAGGAAACGGTAATATATTTGCTCTTGTGAGAAGTATGGAGAGGGGGATTGTGTTTTCGTTCGTTTCATACTATCAGTAAGAAATCCGATCAAAACTTATATGGGTGTGCTTTGAGTACCTACATAGAAACGTTACAATCATCAGTTTTCCTTTTTGGATAAAAACCCCATGAAAATATAAACATTGAATGATAAAGTGATGTGAAAAAATAATTTTGTTTCCTGTTTTATTTAGAATGTTTGTTGAATACGAAAATTTGAAAATTGTTCTTCGCTTGTTCGTGAACAATATTTCTCTTCTACATAGCTATAGGAACGTTTATCCTTTGTAGTGTTACGTATAGTAAAATTCCGATGCAAAATAGTTATAATCCTATACTTGTCACCATTATCGTCGAAAATACATCTTATTTGTCGACTTTTATCACCAAACGAAAATGAAGTTGTCTACAAAACAATTGGTAATTTAAAATTTTTTTTATTTAATTTTTTCTTTCATAGTGAGGAATACAATAAGATATAAGACTGTTCAGAGAAAATAACACTTCACTGTGTGTAGAAAAATAGATTTGTTTTATCGGGTCTCTCTGCATTCTTTCCTCTCTGTTTATCTCTTTGTCTTTGCACTTTGTTTAGAGCTGAAGTGCTATACTTACTTTAAAATTTTTTTTACGACATATATTTTCAGAATAAGAGTGAAGATAACGAATTAAATTTCTGATAGTCTTGGAAAAATGAATATGAGCGTTTATGTGGTGTGTGAATGCGGTTATTTTTAAGTAGGTTGCAATTGAAAATCTAATTATTAATCTTGGTGTCATGAAACGATCCAGGAGTGGTGGTAGGTACGTTTTTCGTTTCATAATCCAAGAAAAATTTTGGCACTAATAACTAAAATTCATATAAATATATATGTAAGAATATGTATTCACATTCTTAAAATAACCACAGTTTCTGTCTGTGTTTCGCACTCGCTGATATAGTGAGTTGCAGAGATCTCTCATATATATATTAGATTTGTATTATATTCATCTATTCATGGATTTTAAGTATGGAAAGATGAAAGATGTGTCTACATGATTCTTCATTATTTTCTAAAGAGCTTACGTATAAAAAAACCAATTTTTTGTTACCACCACCGTACAGGTCGCTATTTTTATCCGATATTCACGAAATTTGGATCGAATATTTGTACTAAGTCAAGGACCTGATCTATTGATATTGTTACGGATCGGCCGTACGATACTTCCCGTACGGCTGTTTTCGTTTTTGTTTTAGCTATAAAATTTCTAATTTTCCACAAATAGCTACGAAATTTGAAACAAAAATTCACTATGATATATTATAACTTCACATAAATTTTGGTGTGGATCGGCCGTACAGTACTTCCGGTATGGATATTTTCATTTTTGTTTTGACTATAAAATTATCAATTTTCGATCAATAGCTACGAAATTTGCAACGAATGTTACAAATTGCTGTAAATTTTGGTGCGGATCGGTCGCATAGTACTTCTGGTAACACTATTTTTCGTTTTTATTTCGCTTATAAAATGCCTAATTTTGGACCAATAGGAACGTAATTCAGAATAAATATTTGCTACATCTATCAATAACTTTTTAGTGACTACCTACCTAATTTTACATTTTTCGAAAACCTACTTTTTCTAACGGAGCTGCTGTTGCGTTAGTTTTTTTTTTTTTTACGACTTATGAACAATAATATATCAGATATAAAAACAATTAATAAACGAAAATTATGTTTATCGAAGGTGACAATTATTTTCTGATAATTAGTAGGCTGGTGTAATCGATAATATATACTCTCGAAGAAACTTTTTTTTTTCTCACTGTCGTGAGTATTTTATGTTTGCAACAATATTATATGTATTTTTTAGGTACCTAACTGTTTGGTGTACCTATACTTAACGTTTTCTGTTTCAACAATTCGAAAATTGTTATTTTTCCGATATTTTTATGTGGACGAATATCTATATAATCGTTGTTTTTGACTGCATTTTCCTTGGGTAGAGGCGGATTTTTGACTTTAAGGGTTGGAGGTGGGGGCTAAATCTTTCCGAACTTCCAAGCTCCAAATATTTCTAGTATGCATGTAAGCAAGCAAGACGGCAAAAAAAAAAACAACCTATCTATCTTAACGGTCAATTGCACACGTATTATCCATGTTATCAAACTATTGATTTAATAAAATGGTTGATGACTTTTCTTTGGGGTGGGGAGCTGCCCTTTAGCTGCCCAGTTAATTTTGTTTTGGTTCATCGATCTTTCATCGTTGAATACGAGCACCCATTCGGCTAATGCCAGAAAAATAACATAATTTATAGTTGACTCCTCCTTCTCTCCCCCCCCCCACCAAAAAAAGAAGAAAAACACCAAAAAACACAAGAGAATATTTTGAGCTCATTGAGCGTATTAATTAGGGAGAGAGTTGGATATAAATAAAAATCTATCCTCCTAAAAATAGGACAAAATTTTTTTTTTTTGATTTTTTGTTTTTAGCGTTGTCATTTTTCTGACTGCTAAGACTGCGGAGTAATGCCATGGGGAAGGGGTGGATTGACCTTCAAATTCTATCGGACTGTTGAATTTTCAAGGTGTGAACGATAATTTATCCACAAATTTATCTAAACTGACGAAATTTTATCGCAGACCTCTTGCGTAAATGAGTATATTGGAGAAAACATATTTAAAATATCTATCTACTCAAGTTACTCTGAAAATTGTAAGTACCAATTCAAATTTTTTAGTTTAACGACTTGTTGAAAAAACAAATTTCGCTGTTAAACTACTAGCGCGAGGGGAGTATTTAAATATCAATATTTCGATGATTTTTTTCTAAATGTTAAAAGTATACGAGTATAGGTACGTCAGTTTTACTTGAAAATATGCAAAATCTTGAAACCATGATCCAAAAAAGAAAAAATTTATCATGTCCAGGTACCTACCTATTAGGTATAGATTTATGTTATTCAACATTACCTATATAAATATTTTTCCATAGATTATGTAGGTATCTTTATAAACTGTTAGTCTGTTTGGCTGAAATATTGACCAACAAAGGAAAACAGTCTATAAAATAAAATAAAATATGGATGAATAAATCAGCAAAATATTTTCTTCGATGCCTTGGAATTTTGGGAAAGAAAAAAACGGCGTGTGTATTAAAATTTTGAAAAAAACATATCTCGCTTTTTTGTTGGCATAATTTGAAAGGAATACCAACTTAACAATCCATTAAAGTATCCTCCGTTATCTGTCATTTCAATCACAAGGGTGAAAAATATAGTCTCTAATAAAATTAGTTCACCGCCGTGTACGGTAAACATTTGTTACAGAAAAAAAAAAAATTCGGTTGAAAAAAACTGTGGCAGAAAATTTGAAAATGAAAATACTACGTAAAATGTTCGTTTGCAACAAATAATGCTAGAAATGGATTCTTTAAGAATGAAAATTTTCAATTAAAATGCGTTTCCATTCGTACCCCGTCTGTTGTAGGTAGTTCGGTAGATATCTAGCAAGTATACATGTTATCACTTTGTTTTTAAGTAGGTTTTATAAGAAAATCTACTTATTAATTTTGGTGTCATGAAACGATCCGGGGCTGAGTAGGTACGTTTTTTGTTTCATAACTCAAGAAAAATTTTGTCGCCAAAAACACAAATTCAGTTGTATACGCCAATTTCTTATTACTACGGTATAGGTCCAATTTTCGACCGATAGTCATGAAATTTTCAACGAACATTAATTCTAAGCCAAAGACCTGACCTATTGATTTTGATTGATCGTACGTACTACTTCCAGTGGGACCGTTATTTTGGTTTTTATTTTGAATCTAAGGTTTTAAATTTTGGACCACTACCTACGAAATTTGAAAAAAACTATTCATTATATTTTATTATAACTTGCAATTTATTTTGGTGCGGATCGGCTGTACGGTACTTCCGGTAATACTATTTTCGTTTTTATTTTGGCTATAAAATGCCTAATTTTGGACCAATAGGAACCTAATTCGAAAAAAATATTAATTATAATCTATTCTAACATGTTACTAATTTTGGCGCTGATCAGCCGGACTGTACTTACGATGCAACTTTTTTGGATATTATTTTAGCTATAAAATGCTTAATTTTTAAGAAATTTTCAGAAAATATTAATTATAATTTATTAGAACATGCCAACAATTTTGGTGCGGATCGACTGGTAGGTACTTCCAAAAAATCTATTGTTTCAATTTTGAAAGAGGTAGCTGTTTTTAACTGTGTAATTTTACGTCAACTGTAACAAAATTTGTAGTCACTCAAATGCTTTTTTACACAATATATATATATATATAAATACATATTTCCACTTTTTGCTCATTTTGGCACTTTTTCGAAGTCTGTAGAGCCTCCGCCGTTCGACCAATGGCAATAAAACTTGGAATGGTGTTAGAAGCTTTCATGAACTACACATTTGTATTAAAATTTTTGAAATTCATTCGCTAGTTTCAGAGAATGGGGTTTTCAAAATGTTGCAAACCCGCCATGTTGTCATTATGATAACTCCAGTAAATTAAAAGATTTTGGCTTGAAATTTTTATGGCAGTTGGAGACTATTAGGGATTGATTTGGTATTAAATTTGAGCCAAATCGGTTTGCTGATTTTCGAATGGCAGCCATTACAAATTTGACGTTTTCGGAAAATACACATTTACTGCGGTTGATGAGCGGCGGGTATATTTCTATAAAGAAGCTGTTGTGTTAGAATTTTCTCTTCAATAGGATTTTTTTCTTTTATCCTCCAAGCTCTTATTAATATTATGAGGAACAAATTAATACCCTTCGTTGGATTCGCTGCATACAGTGGGTATTTTTCAAATTTAAAATTACTAGTTGATTATGCAAATTAATTACGAATGTAATATGCTAATGAATAAATTAATACGCTGTCTTTCGCTTTTTTCTCGATTCATATGAATCTTAAAGAATCGCTCGGGGATAAAATTCGTAAAAAATAAAAAATACTGAAATCTTCCGAAAATTATACCAGATATTTTGACAGTAAACTTAAATCACGAATAATGAATTGAAATTTAAAAAATATTTTACCTGAAAGATATACCTTATAATAATTATAATATATTAAATATTTAAATTGCCTATTTTTTACTTGCACTTTTTACTTATAATCAATTTACCATCAAATTTTCCTAGGAATACACGACAAGAATCCTCGTCATAAAAACACAACCTGTCATCATAATAATTGAATGTAAATAATCATTTTTTCATAATCTAACTTTTTTTTTTTGGTAACTTTGTTTTCTTTAATTGTGATGGAGCACCAAGAAGAAAAAAAATCATATAAATTATTAGAAAAATAAACGCGCCACACAGTCTTTTATTGATGTTTTTTTGGACAACGTATAGTGTTAATGATTTATGACAATTAACCGCGTTTACAAAGTTCCCCCTCTCTTCGCGTATGCGAACGCAAAAAGTTTCAGTCATGGTGAAAATTAGTTTTCAAGTTCAAATATATTTTATCATCTAAAAAAAAAAAAAAAAAAAAAAGCAATTCCGTTCTCATGTTGTTTTAGATGTGATTAGTTGTTAGGGAGGAGAAAATCAGTTGCGTCAAAAGAAAAAAAAAAACACCAGTGTCGTTCGTTCGTTTAATTTAAATAAAATTGAGCCAACTCCATAATTTACTGCATGGTAAATAAAAGTATTAAAAAAAATAAACACAATTTCGTTGGTTCAATGCCACCACAATATAACGGAACTGTTAATCATCGCAACCAAATGTATTTCAGATTGCATGTATTACCTATTACTTCCTTGAGCGTGTTCCTAAAGGGACAATCTATTGGTACCGAAGGTACGATTACGAGTTCATATTTTCAATTACTTGAAAAGAGAAAATGAAAACACTAAAACATGACACCGTTATATATAACTTACCGACATAATCAAAGAAAATTCTAAAGAAAATTATAGGTACTATAAATTTTTGATCAACAATGTACCTGAGTTAGGTCAAGAGATCGAATACATTTATCTATTCGCACGAAACCATTTATTTGTGGCAGGTACTTTTGGGGGGCCAATGGGTTTCACTGATAAAATAATGCCACCTGAAAGCAGCTGCGTTTTATAATGTAGGTACCTACCTACCGAATGAAGAATAGATCCAAAATGAACAAAACATTATTAGAAAAATTATTCACGAGAAAAAGAAAGTTCATAGCTGCAGAAGTGCTACATTCCTACCTTATTCAAATAACTTAATCGTCCTTGATGTAGGCTACCGAAAGTACCAAAAAATATGTAGACCTTATAGCTAATTTTTATGTACGGTAGCTGCTCTTTGAAAATCTATGCATTATTTAATTTTCTATCTCATGAAATGACCTAGGAATGAGGGAATTTTGGTTGTAATTGCTGGATTGTTTTTGAAAACCTCAAATTTCTAGTGAAGTAGTTGCTGCCCATAAATTTTCAGTGAGATTTTGACTAATTAATTACAAAAATCCGTTTTTTTTTTTTTTATAACATGTGAATGAAATGACGCATTTTCTAAGTATGTTTACCATACTGGAAGTGGTTAATTTTATCACAGTTAAGGAATATCTGCTCACGATTTTTCTGTTCCTTCATTTCATTTCCACACACAACTTCAAACATTTTCCTCATAGAATGCATTCACAACATGAGCATTGAGCTTTGAGCGTTGAGCGCTGTCATGTAAAAAAACCTTTAACATTGATGCTGAATGAGTATTGAGCGTTGAAATTTAAGTCATGTCCGCAGCCATACCTTCTTGGATGTTAATATTTTTGTATAATACACGATTAGAAAGGCAATGTCTACAATGGTATTTTGCAGTGAAAAGTAGCTCTTATCATTGATGAATATAATCTCAAAGTAAATGAACGCGTTTCCATATAAAAACGTGAAGCATCTTTTTACATGGAAACACGTTTTTTATTGAAGTAGAAGTTACACTTTCGGAATGAAACTTTGAATTTGTCACAATGAGAAGGTTGATATTTTGTTCCAATTTTTATAATTTTTGTGACTCATCATTATGATAGAATTTTAATGTTTCTTTGCTTTCTGATCGCATTAGTTATATAAAATATCTTCCTCAACGAGGTTCAAAAGTGAGTTTACATGTTTTAGGAATTGCTCACTGGCTACACTCATTTTGCTATTTTCCCTCATATGAAAATGCTCACTTTTGAACGTTGGTATGTAATATACTATTATTACACCCATATGCACCGACTTACAAACACATAATATACAACTGCAACGGTCAACACTGAAAATTTGTTCTCCCAACCTTAAAATTATTTTTTCCATTCTAATTAACAGTTTCCACTCATTTAAAAATTGCAATAACAGAATTTGGCAATACTAAAAAAAAAGAAGTCGGCGTTTATGATTACACCCTCACTGATTCTAATTGCATTACGTTGATCAAATTATATAGTATTAAATATAATAGAGGAAACATATGAAACAAAAAATGACACCACTTTCACCATCAACAAAATATCGTGGCCTTTTAAGGTACCGACAATTTTCAATCTCATTATTATGTGCAGAATTTGGATTTATTGCGATTTCTAAATTAATTATATTTAATCTTTCATTTGAATAAATTATTAAAAAATTTTTTTTTCCGACTTTTGCCAATAATTTCAACTGAGGAGTAAGCAAATTCAAATTTGGTAGGTACAGTAGGAGTGGGGACAATAGCTTCAAAGTACTGCCATTTTTTGTAATATTGTTCAGATGAGCTTAGATATTATATTTAATACTCTGTGGATCAAACTAAGTACTGAAATCTAGAACTGAGAGAAGGAGAACCTTGTTCAATCGAGCAAAGAACAGAACCTAGAATATAGATATTGATAGTTATGAGATTATACTATATAAGCCCTGAAATGTTGCAGAATGGCGCTTTGGGTTGTGCCAGCCCTAGATTTTTACTGGCATACGTAGGTAACACTGTAGAATTTGTTATTTCAGTGGAAGCAACGAACACTTTTTTGTTACTGTGTGTGGCTCTGTGGATAGTAGCTTATGCCCTGTTAGATTTGTGAGTGAATTTCTCGGCCTTAATTTTAATTCTCGAATTATGGTCCTTTACATTCATTATAGTGATGGATAATATCACTTCCAGGATGTTCTAGAAAGAATCATTGCTGTCTACTGTTAAATAATGGTATATTACACACCAAGGTTCGGAGGTGAGAGATTACATGTGAAGGAGTTTGTGAAATGAGCATAGCGAGTGAGCAATTCCTAGATCATGTAAACTCTTTTTTGAATTTTGTTGAGGAAGATATTTTATATAATTAATGATTAGAAAGCAACGAGACGTTAAAATTTTATCATAATGTTGATTGTTTCTTAAAAATTATAAAAAATAGAATAAAATATCAACCTCCTCATATTGTGACAGATTTAATATTTCATTTAGAAAATGTAACTTCTGAACATGCTTTCATATAAAAAGATGCTTCACGTTTTTACATGGAGGTGCATTCACTTTATATCGAGATTATGTTCATCAATGATATTAGCTACTTTTCACTCAAAAAATATCAGGGTAAACATTACCTTTATGATCATTTATTATGTAAATAAATTTTATTATATGCTTGTATCCAATTATTCTAAGATTTCTGAAATTTACTAACTTAACCTCATGCCTTCTAAAGAAAAAAAAATTTGTTTTCACATATTAAATTTTTTTTTCCTCTAGAATTCTTTAATATGATAGGGATATGAGCTGTAAATAGGTGAGCTAGCTCTCTACTCACTAGACTAAACAAAGCTAGTTGAAGGAATAGAAATAGTTTGTCTATATTTGTTTATCATAAGTCATTATTCAGGACTTTTGCGCGAAATTACAATCGCTATGTTCGTTATTCTTCTTCTTTAGCTAAGTCTGTATTTTGTTTTTCAACTGCGAAAATAAAATTTATTCATTATTACGTCATTATTATCTGTGATCTGTTTTTTTGGAGGGGCGGTTTTTCCCAAAGAGATAATCTATTTCGTTTTCTTTATTATTGTTTGGAAGCCAAATGTGACATTCGTTGATGTGATAAATGATAATGAATGAATAACGAATTAATGATAAATAATTATTATTAATTGATTATCTAGTTAATGAATTATTCTTTATTTATTCATTATTTAATTATTGGATGTATAAATTTTCGAAATATGTTTTATGAAATTATCTATATAGATTGATACTTGGCTACATCGCTGTGATTTTACTGAGCAAAAGCACTGTTGCAACTTTTTAAATTCACTAAAAATAATAGAAATTCAAGGTCGAAACTTTAACTTTCTTGTGGGTAGGAAGGGGGATGTAGGTTTCGAGAATTTTATTTTCTTCTATATTTATTATATGAATTACCTATTGCTATTATCGCACCTTTCTTTTTCAGTCTCACTTTTTTTTTTTTTTTTAGTTCTTTCATTTTTCATATTTTTTTAAAGTTTTTACGCATCCCCTTACATTCCTTTCACTTGTTACAAACAATATAATGTCTACAAGTGCGAATAGGCAATTTCTGACTCGTGTAAACTTTTGGCGCTACTTAGCCAGCAGCCTAGAAACTATTTTAGGTCTAGTTCTTTTCTTAGATAGTTATTAGTATTCAAAAATTTCATGTAGAGTTGTAGGTACCTGCCTAATGAGAAACAGTTAAAGGTAATATTAAATGAATATATGGTAATTCATTCTTGGCGAAAACCTTCGGAAAATTCAAATTCAAAAATTACACTGTATTATTTCATTGTAAAGATCCGCAAAATCGGACGTTTTTTCGATTCAGTGGCGATTACTTGCTTTTAAATTATACAAATTTTTTCTTAAACCGTTCATTTGTTGAGGTTTCGAATTGACCGACGAAGAAAAAATTAGTTTGCTTATTTATGCTGAGATTGAAAGTTGAATTCCTTTCTTCTTTTAGGGTCATTTAAGTTTATACCTAACTTAAACTATATAATGCTGATAAATATGAAAAATTCCATTGCCAAAAACATGATATTGTTGTGATCGATGTTTATTCATATTTTACGACTGCAAACTGACCCATTTTGCATATCAAAGTCCTTACAATAATTTTCTTCAACGCGACTCATTAACTTAGTTTTCTAACTATTTATTTCGTTGAAAAATTAAAATATTTGATTTAGCAAACAATGAGATGTAAGGATTTTATTTTCGTTTCAGTCGTTTTATTCTGCTAAAATTGGTTTGTTTAAACTTTCACATTAATATTTGACATCATCATGTAGTCTGCATATAGTGCCATATATACGTATATACTTACTTCCATAAATAAAATTTTCATTTATTTTTTTTTTTATTCTTTATTATCTTGGTTTTTTTTTTTTTTTTCTTAACGGTGATGACAAACGATGTGAAATATCTTTAATGATTTTTTTGGAATCTTAATAAAATTTATCATCGCTTTGCATGCTAGAAAGCAAATTTAAAAAAAATTGCAAATATGATAATGCTTATAAAGTAGGTCGGTTATAAAATGCGTAGAGGAGAAGGAAGCGTTTACGTAATTAGAAATTAAATTATTTGATTGGTCTCCGTTGATACCACGTTGCTTTTTGGCACTGTCCAAGGTTAATTTTGAAATGTGAGCGAAAAACACATCTCGTCAGGCATATTGTTGTTCGCTTACGATAGTGAATTGAGTGAGAAGAAACCAACCAACAAAAACGTTCCTTCATAAGAAACTACCTAGGCAGGTATTTAGTGCAGTCGAACCGCAATCAGAGATACAATAGAATTAAACTTTTAACTAAATTTTTTAACAGTTCGTATGTGAATACATAGTCCTCTTTTAAAATTTTGACTGAAATCATCAAAATTCAGAGGTGGGCAATATCCTCAAATGTTGAAAATATGGTTTATTCTTCATCTTTGCTATTCGACTTTCTCTGCATGAAATGTGTCATATCTTGTGTATGCCTACATGGAGAAGAAAATTTTTTTATGACTCGCATTTGTAAAGTTCTTTTAATCGTTCATTTTAATGGGTAATTATAAAGGTAGGCTGATGGTGATTTTATATACTTTAAGTACGAAGACCTAAATGGTGATTATTGATTTTCAGCTGAATATACAACATTGAGAACGATAATCATGGACGTATGCCCATTAAAAATGTAGAGTAAGTGGTAGCAATACCGATCTCTATCGGCCCCCATCTTGTTTTTTGTCTACAGCTCGTAACGCATTAAACTGAATTTAATGATTAATAGGCGTACACCAAATTGTTGGAAAATCTATCCAGCTCTAATATTCTCGTTATCCCCCCCTGCCCTCATAGATATTGTTTCAATAATTCTAGTTTTAATTAAGATACCCAAAATTACTCCTCTTGCTAATGAGGCAGAAAAATGGACCATCAAAATAGAAAAAATACAAATAAAAAAATCATTCGAAATACTTATACGTTTAGGTGATTCGTTCAATTAATATAAATAAAAATTTCAAATTAATAGTTATAAATATAAATTTTACGTTTGGCTCCAGACCATTCTACATATTTCTACATAAAAAATTCTCAACATCGTAGCAGCTATACTTATTCTTGGAAATTTCCTATTGCAAAAAAAAGGAACTCCACACCTGGATCAGATGGTTTGGTCTGGCCTGGAGTGGCAAATATAAATCATTTGTTTTCATCCGCAGATATGTATAAAGGTGGGGAATAGAATTGTTTTCTTGATTATCATCCTCAAAAACATTTTCCATTAACACTTAACTTCTCTTTTTATTTCGACTTCGTTAAAAGTATTTCTGTTTCAAAAATTGGTTTTGTTTCATTTTGTGGAAGACTGATAGATTTCATCGCTTATATTATTTTTTTCTGCTCCAGTTAAAGTTATTTTCGATATTAATAGCTGTTTTTTCCTTCATATATAACCTACCATTCAACAAAAATTCTCACTTAGAAATGTGTATTTACCAATTTTTTCCGTTTGTTTTGTTCTGAAGATGGATCAGGTGACTTAAAAATAAGCAAATAAAATTCCCTTCATTTATTTTGAGCAATGATAAAAACAATTATTTTGCACTGATTGTTCGTAAAATAACATTTTGTCGTCAAAATGGTCATTCACTCTGTCTACGTTTATGTTATATATAAGAAGATTATCATATTTTATATGAAGAATAGGTACCTATTCATAGTTTCATCTTTCGAATACATTTTATTGAAGAAATTATTGCGGTTTTCGCAAATACATTAAGAATTCATCATTTAAGATGAAGAGAAATTTCTCACACAATTTACTTCATAATTGCTAAATTTCGCTGTGCGAGCGACAAAGAAATGTATAGCGTATGATATTATACTGGCAGGTAGCAATGAAAAATATGCATTAGACCTGCTGAGTAAACATACTAAACTGCGTTATAATTTGCAATTCGCTGCAAACCTGCAATAGCATAGACAATTTTTTGTTCAGAGAAAAATTTTATCATATATTTAAATTGTACGATTTGTGCTTGTTTAAACAAATTTTCCATAAAGTACTACGATGAGGAAAGAACTATGAATTGTTTTATTTATTTATATATGTTATGTTCTCACTTCTTTCGTTCAAACTTCGCTTTTTTCACACAGACAAAAGGAAAACTTGTTACAGCGATTTTAAAATTGCACTTAGCATTTCATTCTAAATTATCTATACTTAATTGGAAGGTTTTGAGCTACAGCATTCGTAGGTTTCATAAAGAAAAAAAAAAATTAATGAAATCAATAGATACCGTAAAATTTCAAAATTATTTGTGATCAATTTTATCTTTAAGTTTTAATGAAAACGTCCGAGTTGTGTTATTTTTTGAGTGGATTCTGTAGAATCTACCCATTGCACAGGATAGCATGTCACAATCCTTCAGGAAAATTTCATTGTAATTTTTCTGATCATGATTTTCAGACTAATAAAACACACTTCCTCAGAAGTTTATATATAGACCAGGGGGCTTCACGCCCTGGCCGCTTCGTGGCCTAAACCCTCTGGTGAGTTTTCGCTCGACGCATTCATGCCTCGAGGCATAGGAATTCAAAAAAAATTAAGAAAATCTTTTTTTAGCGAACATCTAGGACATGATTGTTATAGGAATATACCTTGAAAATTTAAGGTCAATAACTTCAGGTTGATGATTGACTTTTTGTACGTATATAGATTGTCCCCTTTTTCATTTGACACTATGAGCTGGTCGAATTTCCCCTCCGTAGGAAGTAGTCTTGCACATTTGAATGTAGAAAAAACTCTTTCGCAGCAAGCTTCGCAAGAAAAAGTAGATTTTCTTTCTTTAAAAATCACTTATATCACCAAAATTCTTTTAATCAATTAGGTAATACATAAAATATTTATATTATATTTTGCAAAAAATTACAAATATTCCACAATTACGATGGATGCGATAAAATATACTAAGTAAGTATCATGTTTTCAAAATACTTTATGAATATGTCAAAAATTATTATTTTTTTGTGAAATGAAAAAATATTCAAAGTTCTAATAAGCACAATTTTAGAAAATAATTGGATGGTTTTCTTTACTGCAGTGACGAGAATTGTGGATTATATATATATATAAAAAAAAAAAAAACAACACTTATATGAGAAAAAAATATCCCTCATTGTAAAACGAAGTGTAGTGCAGTTGTTTAAGTTCTGGTTACGAAAATATTAGCGGAGATTTTAGAGTCCGTGTTCAAATCTAGTGTACTACAGCGGGTAATGAACTATAATACCAACAGAAACAAAATTTGGGATTATTTTAGGTATACTTCAAATCAATAGCTGTGCCAAATTTTGTGACTATATCTTGAAAATTACTCCTTTTATAGCCATTAATCTTCTAAAACGGTAATAATATTGCTCCTATCAGACGTATATAATAAAGCCTAATCCGCATCAAAATTAGTAGATACCTACAGTCCTCGACTTAAAACACATACGTATACCCAATTTCAGACCTACTGATTGAAAATTTCGACCTGTAAGCTGTTCAATACAAAATGCATATAAACTGATCTAGCAGACGAACTACACGCCCGATCCGGACAAAAAGCAATTGGGTTCTTCCTCGAGTAAATTCAAATATGTGTTTTAAATTTCAAAACCATCCCATTAAAATTATGCCTGGAAATGGACTAAACGCAAAAGGGGGTATAAAAATTTTTTTTTTCAAAAATAGTGCCAATATGCTCAGAAGATTATGAAATGAAAAACGTACCAACTCCCACCCTTGGGTCCGAATACTTGAGCAATTTTAATAAGTAAATTTTTTTTTTTTTAATTTACTTAAAAGTGAAACAGTTCTAAAAACAAAACATTAGAAAAGGAGAAGTACCATTCTAAAAAGGAACAAAATGAAACCTTCGGAAAACAACAATTAAAGAAAAAAGGAGGAGAATACCTGCTGAAAAATAACAAAAGGGAATAGTTTTAAAAACAGCAAACACAAAATTGTAGATAGGATGAACTTAAAAATATATATGTTATCCTCAAAACTAGAACTTGGTCATTTCTAGTTTCGACTAGTTTAAACTAGAATTGGAAAATGACGTTTGACCAATCTAGTACTGAATAGTCAAAACTCGAATTGGAAAATGCCTTGGATGGTTTTAGTTCTGACCGGTTAAAACAAGAAAATAAATTTTAATTGAAACTAATTGTGCTTAGTCAAAATCAGTTACCGAGTGTACTAATATTTTTCTGATAGGAAAAAAAAAAAAAGCTTCGCCTAGGTTTAATGTATTTAATATCTAGTATCACGTAGCAATTGTTTTTTTTGGCGGGGATGTGAGGTCGACTAACCTACAATAAGGATCAGTTGAAAAACCCTAAAATGGGGTGATCGAGTAACACCAAGTACAGATTCGGTGGCAGTCGATAACAATGTTGACTGAATTTTCAGACAGAACTGGTTTGAACTTATTTTGGGTTTTGACATTTGTATGTTGGTCAGAAATAGAACCGCCCGAGGCATTTTCTAAATATAGTTTTGACTAGTCAGTACTGGTTTGGTAAAACGTCATTTTGCAATTCTAGTTTAGACTAGTCAAAATTAGAAATGACCAAATTCCAGTTTTGACGGTAACGTATGTATAAAAACCAATTTGACTCCATTTGACAAGCATAAAACTGTTAATAACAATATCCTTAAAAAAAAGTAAAAATCTACTTAACCCCATTTGAACCCCTTGGGGGTGGAATTTTGCAAAATTACAATTTTTAAACAATTTTTCGAGCGACTTTTTCAAACGAAAACCAGTTTAATATTACATCTGGTAAAAAATAAATTTGGACGTGCGTAAAAACACATTTGACCCCATTTGACCTCCTTAGGGGTGGAATTTTAGAAAACCCTCTCTTCATGAATATCTGGGATTTGTTAAGAATATACTTTGAAAATTTCAGGTCAATAAGTTCAGCTGTTTTGGCTCGACGTTGATAAGTGACTGAATTAGTCAGTCAGGGCTCCTTCTAATGTATAGCCTAAAGTATAGAAGATATAGTATAAAAATGAGATACCTATATAATTAAATTTTTCGACAAACCAGAGGGCGTATTTTTTCACTGATGGGAGCGATATTTTTAGTTCATATTTTGGTAAAATTATGAGATGGGCCGAATCCGTCCGTTAGTTTTAAAATGGTGGCTATTTTGAATTTGATATCTGAAGACAGCGAGGGGAGGGCGTAATTCTTCATCGATCGGAACAAAATTTGGCACGTGCATACTTTTGATGCGTATCTCGATCACTTTCGAAGATGGGCCAAATCCGCCAATTAGTTTCCGAATTACGGCTTTTTGAAGTTTTCATTATAGTACAAAATTCTTAAAACCTATAACGAACGCAACCCGCAGTACTCATAATTTAAAATTCTGTCTACGTATACAATTCTAAGCGAAATCTACCTTTCAGACGGGCATGCCATGGTTTTTTTTCACGAATTATCTGCGGTCAGCATGAATCCATTTTATAGGACCTTACTCAAGAGGGTAAAATTTAACCCCTAACCTTATTCTTCGAAAAATTTTATTTGAAAGATTATTCTAGAGAATCCTTAGAATTTAATAAATAATATCCACTACTGGCACATTATACGCAGATAAAGATATTGTTTATCGTCATTTTTTTTTCCGACAAATTAACTGTTCTATATAAATAGCGGCGAATAAAATGTTTAATTTGTCTTAAAAAAACACGTGTCAACCACGTTGAACCATAAGCATTACCATTACCTACGTTTTGTGATGTATTTTCATTTCACAAGTGGGTAAAAAACAATTTCGCTTGCCTATAACATAAAAAAATCACGGTCGTTTTCCACGATATTCGTCAATATTTTGACATCGATCGTAAATTATGAATGAGCATTCAAATATTAAAATTATAAATAATAATTTTTTTCTATCTCCTAAACAGAGCCTGCATCTATTATATTTTTGTCCATGAATTCACACATGCAGTGACCTTGCTAACGTCTAATTCATAAATACAAAGCGTATAAGTGAGTGTATCGTTGTCGTGAATATTTTTTTCAGTTAGAGAAACACGAAAACGATGTCTATAATGTTTTTTAAATTAACTTAGGCTATAGTCAAAATAAAAATTTTGTGCTAGGATATTTTAATTTTTTTTTTTTTTGTCAACCATTCGTCAGAAGAAAATGGGTTGGGTTGTTACTTTTTTAAGTAGATTTCTTTAGAAAATCTACTTATTAGGCTTGGTGCGGTATTAGACCCCAGGGTCACGAAATTTGGTATGAACATTTACATTAAGCCAAGGACCAGACCTATCAATTTTCGTGCGGATCGGCCGGACGGTTTTTCCGGTAGCACTATTTTGTTTTCATTTTGACTATAAAATGCTCAATTTTTGCATCAATAGCCACGAAATTCGGATCGATTATTTATCATAATTATTGTAGCACGCTATCAATTTTGCCGTTGATCGGCCGTACGGTACTTCCGGTACCGCTATTTTTTGTTTTATATTGGTCACGAAATGCGCATTTTGGAACAATATGTACGAAATTTGAAACAAATATTTATTATATTTTATTGTAGCATACTGCTAATTTTGGTATGGATCCCCCTGACGGTACTTCCGGTATCGCTATTTTTGTTTTTATATTGGTAATAAAATGCGTAATTTTTTAAATAATATGTAGGTACGAAATTTGAAACAAATATTTATTAATATAATTTATTGTAGCATACTATCAGTTTTAATGTGGATTGACCGGATGGTACTTCCGCTAAAGATATTTCTTTTCGTTTTTAGTCTGCCTATAAAATGCTTAATTTTGAACCAATATTTATTATAATTGATTGTAACATTCTACCAGTTTTCGTGTAGATCGACAGGATCATATTTCCTTCAAGTCAATTTTTGTTTTTAATGGTTTTAAACTGTGTAATTTCGAAATTCAGAACAAATATTTTTAAGTAGGTTTTCTTTAGAGGATAATTTAGCCACCAATAACTCAAATTTATGTATATATATAGTCAATTTCTTGTCCCCACTGTACAGGTCGCAATTTTTGTCCGACAATCATGAAATTTGGTACGAACATTTTTGCTGAGCCATTGATTGGCTTGACGGTACTTCTACCACCATTTTTGTTTTTATATTGGTGATAAAATTCGGAATTTTGGAACCATTTGTACGAAATTTGAAATAAATATTCATTAAAATTTATTGTAGTATGCAACTAATTTTAGTGGGGATCAACCGGACCGTACTTCCGGTAATGCTTTTTTTCCCTCTTTTTTTTCTAATTTACATGAACTTTTCTTTTTACAAAAATTAACCACATGCTCACGTTTTCTTTTTTTTATTTCATAACTTTATTGTATTTCATTGGTTTTATTTTAAATTATAAGATGATGTACCATACGTCATCACCTTATTTTTCATTTTTTCAAGAAAAAATGCTTTTACATTTCACATTGTCTAATATTTTGTCAGCAGCTAACACATTTCATGCAATCATAACATACCATTAACACATATAAACTTACAGACAATTAATAAGACCATCAAAATTTATAATTTTTTCTCTCGGAACCTATTTTTTCTGGCGAGGGTTGCTGCGCAATAGTTGTTTTTTGTATTATTTTCGTATTTCATAGATTTTGTGAATAAAATAATGATTATAATTAACCCACTTGCTACTCTGTTCCTTAAACACGATGATTCGGAGATGGAGGCTGAACTTAATCATTTATTTTTCAAAATCTGATATTCAAGCTTATCCTTATGAAACGATCCGCCTTCTCGATTAGTTCTCTACCATTGCCAAAAACTTCATCCTTATTTACATTCTCCTGTATTCCTCTGTTATCTCCGCTAATTTATACATATATTGAATTCTCTCTTTACACACTGACGCTTTAATTTTACATACTCGGTATAAATAGAGTAGGTACCTGTATAATCAGCTTAAATAAGAAAATCCGCCATTTTGAACCCTCCTTTAGCTACGCCCTTGCATTTAATCGTGTTATTTTTATTTGAATTATTGTTGTCTTATTCTTGCTAACCTAATAGTTCAGTCGACGAATAGTATATGGAGTGAGATGTTTGGACAGTTTTTTTGATTTCAGGGAAATTTTTGAAATTGTTTGGAGATAAATATACCAAAAGTTCTCGAATCTCCGAGGTGAGCTAACTCCATGGCCTCCAAAAATGTGAACCTTGTTTCGGTTATTTGCAAATATGTCGCGAACGCTTGCTGACAGGCCTGAAATAGTTCAGGATAAATATTCACGTAATAAAATTTTCTACTATTACATTGAAATATATTTTTTCCTTATCTCTTGTTCAAGAAATTCGTCAATCAAAAACGCAAAGATTAGAAGTTACAATTTCATGTTTATCGAAAGATGGGGTTAAAATTTTTCTCGCAGTACAATATTAACAGGAAAAATTCTCTGAAACTGTAAGAGATAGGGAAAAAATAGTAATCTAACGTTATTGCAGAAATTTTTATCAGCTAAAATTTTTTACTGAATTATTCAAGGCCTGTAACCAACCATTCGCGACATATCTGCAAGAAACCGAAACAGGAAAATTTCTCGAAAACTGTAATATGAGGTAGTGAAAAAATAAATTACATTATTGTAGAAAATTTTATCGACTATATCTTTGGACTGAACCATTTTAGGCCCGTAACCAATGGTTTGCAAAAAACCGAAACAAGGTACAAATTTCGGAATGCGTTGCGAGTTAGCTCCCCTCGCGCGGAAATTCAAGGACTTTTATTGTATTCATCTCCTATAACCGGGGATGATAAGCTATTAAATAAAGCATAAACTTATGCTTTTGCTATGACCTTGAAAATATAGCTTATGAGATGATTGGCTTAAGATTATGGCTTATGGCTAAAACTTATGGCTTATGTGCTTATGGAGTAAAATATTTTTACTCTAGAAATTTCTCAAAACAACATTGGTTCGCGTCGAATTTTTTTGTTTTAAACTGTTTACACTTCACAGTTGTTGGTATAAATTTAAATTTTAAAATTTGTCAAACGAAAAACGAATATCTCGAGAATACAGATTTTCGACAAATGAAAGAATATATAAAAAACATTAATTCCATTAGTCAGCCAAAAAATATAGCTTATTCTTATGGCTTGTAGCTTATGGTTACTTAAATTAGTCAAAAACCTTTGACTTACAGCTTAAGGCTTATGGCTGCAACTTCAAGTTTAAAAAAATCTCCTAAGTCAAAAAAACTGTCCAAAAAACTGACCTCCATAACGCCTCACTTTGAACGTTCGTTGACTGGACTGTAAAGAGCTGTATTCGATTTGTTGGTGCAAAAATTATTCCAGCGGGTAACCTACGATTGTTAGCATCAATTGTCATTTCCTCATTCTAATGTACCTTTTATTCATTCTTATTGTAATATTTCGTGAATGCAAAATATGATTGAATTTATGTTGTAAGTTAGGTACCTACGTATTTTTTGAAATTGCTTATTTGCCTATTTTGTTAGTGTCGTAGGGGCTTCGGAAAATTTGTCATTTTTCAAATAGCTTACGTCATTTTAGAAAGAGCCGGCAATTCAAAAAATGAAAAAAACATTTTTGCAATTAGCCTGACAATTTTAGGCATTTTACAATGAGCCCAGACCGTTTTAGGCTAATTGGAAAATCAAAAAGTTTTTGCTCAATTAGCCTAGCCCTAACTAGGCTTAATGTAGAGAGCCCAAACCCATTTAGGCTATTTAAAAATCGTTCCAATTAGCCTAAAATCATCAGGCTAATTGAACAAATATAATTTTTTATAAAATTCCAGCTCTTTATTAGATGACAAGCGTATTATAGGCATTTTATAATCAGCCCAAACCGCTTTAGGCTAACTGAAAATTGTAAAATTTCTTTCTCAATTAGCCTATCTCTAACTAAGTTTAATGGAATGAGCCAAAACCTAGTTAGACTAATTAGAAATCGTTTCAATTATCCTAAAATCATCAGGCTAATCGAATAATTTATTTATTTTAATAAAATGCCGGCATTTTACAATCAGCCTAATGCTATCCAGGCTATTTAGAAAACGAATTAAAATGTATTTTGTCTTATAAACCTATAAAAAAAAAGCTACCTCTATAGGTTTACCTTTTATATTTAATTTCTAATGACACCTAGCATTTAAAAAATTGTAGTTGTTGAATTTACCTGATGATTTTTAGGCTAACTGGAACGATCTTTAAATAATCTAAATGGGTTTGGGCTCATTACATTAAGCCTAGTTAGTGCTAGGCTGGTTGAGCCAAAAATATGTTTGATTTTTCAATTATAGCCTAAAACGGTCTGGGCTCATTGTAAAATGCCTAAAATTGTCAGCCTAATTGAAACAAACTTTTTCCATTTTCTGAATTGCCGACTCTTTCTAAAATGTCAGCGACGATTAGAAAATGACGGATTTTCCGAAGTGCCTACGACATTAGCTCCAGCACCAAGAATTTACGTAGGTATACCTGTTCTTTAAATGTACGAAACTAATCCACAGAGAATTTATTTCAGTCTTCATTCTGTCAAATTTGCAGTCACGTCTGAGCACGTATCCTTTAGACGTGTTGATGTACTGTGATTTCCGTTTTAAATATGATTACAATTACCAATTTTCAAAAATATTGTCACCACACAGGTAATTAACGTCAGTTATCTATATAGTTATTAATTTATTATTGGCTCGTTTCAACGCATTATTCTTTCATAGGCAACGGAAACTATAATTCCATCGACCGAGGAACGTGCTACTCATCATAATTTCGCAATCTTTTCTCCATTTTTATGGGCGTAAGGGCGAATATTTCAGGACAGAACGTTTAAGAAGTCACGTAAAAATCATTCATGCACATCAATAGGTACCTAATCACACAATTTTTGCCAGCTCTTCTATTATTGCCTTCCTCTCGAACAGTGAATCGCCTACGGTGAATTTAGACTTCTCTTCTCAAGCTATAATTAAAACCGAAGAAGATCATATTATAATGTTCGAAGTTGGATAAGTTGGCTCTAAGTAGCCTAAGTACATGTCAGTAGTATCGATAGAATTTTTCAATGGGGGCGATATATTATATCCTCCATACCTTCGTACCCAATGCCGCATTTAGCTCTGTGTCGTTTGTAGGCAAAATTATTTTTGCTGCCTTTTCCATGTCATCTACGGAAGAAAGCAGAGAAATGCCGTTTTGGGAAGGGCGAGGAGGTTGTTCTTAGATACGAAAAAATGAGAGAAAACATTATAAAACGTTACGCCTGTAGGTGATAGTTGTAACGTATATTTTCGTCTATTTTTAGAAATAACGAACATATTCGTTCACTCATTTTCGAATACCAAAAATGTAGATATTTATCAACAATTATCATCCTACAACTATTTGTAAACAACCACCAAATTATTCGTATTTAATTTTACATATACAGATATACCTTCTGTATATTTATGACCTAGTTGTACCTGTCCCTCGAGTACTCGACGAGTCAGCACAACCCTATAATAACAACACCCTACCTCACTTTACCTATCCGACACGTACGTGTTCATACCCTGAACGAGTATATAATCCCTCGATTCAGTTGTATAATTGTTCAGTTTAGTTCAGTTCTCCAACAGCTACTTCTAAGTACCTGGAACCTCTCTTGTAGAAGTCTCTAGTGAACAGATAGTCTTGCTTGTTGAATTGTGATCAAATATGTATTAATATTAACGTAGAAATATGAATTGTGTTGTACAGAATATTATTTTATTAAAAGTGTAAAATCACTAATGTGTTTAAAATATTATTGAGTCTCAAACGAATGTTAAGGTCCACTGTAGTTTGTGGATGATAACTTGAATTTATTTTAGAAGTATTACTGCTTTTAAAGTACGTAATATTTCGTGTATGGTGTACTCCCGAAAGTGGTCTTAAATAGGTACATTACCACCTCTTTTGGCCGTTACAATAGTGTAGTTAATATTTAGGAATTTAATAAAATTTCTTCAACAAACAGATAATACCATAAATTTTGCGAGTTGAGCGATCAAAGAAAATTTTTGCAAGTAAACCCCCTTCCATCCAAGGAAAAATCCGGAAAACATTACTAGAAGAAAAACTATTGCGCACCAATGGGGTGTCGTTTTCAGCAGGTTTTTAAATCTGCTATGTAAGATCGTGTGAGTTGGCGAAATTGGGGTTAAGAGTTGGATAGTTCCTCATTTCATAAAAAATCGCGACTTTTGACATAAAAATCAAAAATTTATGTATGTTTTATATTACCATATGTTTGCGTGTACCTATGTATGCATATGTACACATTAAGAGTTTCTTGTAAACATGATAGAGATCGCAACTTGTGTCTAATAGAGCTGAAATTTGGTGTGTAAGTAGTTTCAAGCATAACCTCGTATGGTATTGTGTTTGGTGCAAATCGGTTGAGTGGTTAAACTACAGGGGGCTAAAATAGTTTCACCGGTGATGGTGAAGACGTGTTTATCGCTCGATAGGGCTGAAATTTAATAAGTAGTTCGTTCCGAACTTAATGAAAACTGATATGAAGTTTGATGAGAATCGGTCAAGAGGTTTAGCAATGGGGCCTAATGTAAGTTTTGCCAGTGGGGGCTGAGACGTAATTATCATTTTTGATATAGAGTTAAAATTTAGAAAATAGTTGGTTCTAAACCTAACAAAAACTGGTATCGAGTTTGATGAAAATTAGTCAAGCGGTTTAGCCATAGGGGCTGACGAAAGTTCCATCAATAAGTATTAAAACGTAATTATCAATCTTGGCTTTGAACATACTGAATGCCTACAAAATTTTCATGAAAATCAATACATAAAAAAAAAGAAAGCTGTAACTTTTAATGAAAAATCATTAACCAGCTGGAGAGACGTAAAAAGAGAAATATGAAGAAATGTAAAATGACTTTATGTAAACGGAGATACAAAAAGAGATGCAAAAAAAGATGTAAAAATAGCTGGTTTTGAAAACCCGCTAAAAAGATACGAAAAAAAAAAAGATATATAACAGCAAAAGGAGATGTAAAATGAGATGAAAAACGAAATTTAAAAAGAGATGTAAAAATGGTGGATAAATTTTGACAATTTTTGAAACCCTGCTTTTCTAGCATAGCTTGCTGCGCTAGAATTTTTACTCAGCTTGCTTGCAAACGGGGTATTTTTTTTATAATTAATTAATTTATTTATTTATTTTTTAAATTTGCCGTTATAAGCAGTTGCCTACATTTGCGTAATGGAAAATTTGGCACTGCCCGTACTTATGCCAATGGTATAGGCTATGCTGAAGAAGAAACATTTCAGAAAAAAAAAAAAAACAGAAAAGAAAGAGAGGGGCTTTTCTCATTCATAACTGTGGCACGATACTCTTTCGAAAACGAATGATTTTAAATCGAAAGTTTGTTAAGGCATTATTTATCTCTTCTTGGATATAAAACGATGGGCGGTAATGAAAGTTAATGAAAAACATGAATGCACAATGCATTAACTATATTATGTATGCCGTGACGTACGCGTTGCATTGTATTCAATTGATAGAATAATATTGTAAACCAAATCCAATGGATACATTCAACATGTGTTATACTTTCTCGTTTTTCGTCTTTTGTTCTGCACGGTTTAGATGCTTGCTGTTCGTTGGATAGGCGAAGAAAATTTTGTACGTTTAGATAAGTAGACTAAATTATAAATAAATAGGTTTGGAAAGAAAAATCTAGAAATATTTTCGGATCGGAAAAAAAAATTAAAAAAAATCATCGCAGAATTTTAACTTTACAAGAACGTTATTGAGGAAGAGTTAATTACCTATGTTTTTATTTTCAACGGATCGACTTGGAAAAAAAAAAGGAGGATCCTAATTTCGTCCGTAGACTAAAGGGCTCTTCACATTTGGCTAGTTTTCAAGCAAGCAGTCACCTACTTCAGTAGTTGCTAACAAATTAGCTCCGTTTTGTACTGATATGAGCCAAATGTATGTTTACAGATAATGTGGCGCAATTTTTTCTCAATCACAGGTACTGTGGCGTATTTTTTGCAATGTGGCGGAACAACCACCCATTTTTCTTAGGAAAAAATGAAGATAATATTTTTCCCTTGGAGGTTGATTGTATTAGGGGGCTAACTGTATAACATCGAATACTTATCACCTTTCATGTTGATACTCTCCCCTCAGCCCCAAAGATGTTTTAAACCATATCTCACTGTTGTTTGATTTTCTCGCCTGAAGGTGTCAATCTTATAGAAAAGTATTATTCTTAATGAAAAATTTTCTCCTAAAATTTTCTACGAATTAGGTCATTTACATATTTTTTATGGGCGCCATAGTTTTGAAGTTAAAAGCTGTCAAACATTTTACTTTCCCACGTTTTGTTCTTAGGGGGCTGTAAAAGGGGGTAACATTAACTTGAGGTTTTGAAACGTTTATGTTTCATGATGTTCATTACCCAACACTCAAATTATGCAAAATACTTCCCTTCAAAAAATTATTTTTTTGTAGATAACAAGTAATATGACGACTTAAAAGTGAATAAGTCGATTTTCTAAAGGAACCTTACTTAAAAAATGAACTGCTTTCAATGGAAAAATTCTACGTTAGGAAAAAAGGTGCACGTAATACTCCCATTCTGACATAGCAGAATGAATATGGACCAAAAAAAAAAAAAATCCGTCTCTTTACCTGTAATTTTCTACAGTATATGTATTTATTACCCAGGATACCTGTAGTACAGGTAGGTATATAATTATTATGTTTGTCCGATAATCTATGGACCTACGCTACAGGACGTAGGGTGATCTCATGACGATATCTGTTTTTTTAATTAGAATCAATGAAATTGTTTTTGTTATTTTTGAAAATCTGTTTATTTTTTAAAGCAAAATTTCCGCTGAAGCTAATATATGTATAAGCGAGAACACGATAACGAAATATATTGAATAAATTACAAAAAAATAGATAAAATGGTCTGAAAAGAGAAAACTAATCCTTTTAAAGTTTCTCCAGAAAGATCTACTGGAACTATAATGAAACGAAAAAGCATTAGGATAAATTGAGTATTAAAAAAAAGAAAAAAGAATTAACTAAAAAAAAAAATCTGATAATGAAAATGGGCTAAAAAAAGAAAAATAACCCTTTTAAAATTTCTCCAGCAATATCGAACGACTCGACTTCAATTATTGAAGTCGACACTAATTAAAAAGTTTTGTCTTAAAATTTAAGAGTATTAATATACCTATATATATGTATAATTCTTCATGGATCGAGACAAAATTTAGCATATACATACATTGGGTGTATGTCTCGGTGAAATGTAAAGGTGAACAAAATCAGCGCATTGATTTCCGAATTACAGCTCTTTGAAGTTTTCATTATGACACAAAATTCTTAAAACTTGTAATGAACTAAATCTGCGATACACATATAAAATTCTGTCTGTTCTTGTCGATTAAAATGGATTTCGTTTAGCCCATTTTTTCGTACATATAAGGACATACTTCCGTAATTTTTCCTAATTTTCATATAAAAAATTAACAACTTCAGAAAAAATAAAATTCTGATGGAGCGCCAGGCGGATAGGTGGATTTCGCCTAGAACTGTTACCTGCCAAATATGTATTTACTATATGTATATTCAATACATCATAACAAGAATAAAAAAAAATGGCGGTTCATCTCTTGTCACTCTCATGCGCATACCTGGGAGTAATGAGCCTTGCCTATATATGTACCTAAACTACAAGCATAACAATAACAAATTCACTACAAAATAATTCTAATATTCTTGTAGGAGCAGGTTTGAAAGAAATTTGAGGTCTATCGGTTGATTAGTTTCTGAGAAAACAAAAAATTCCTGGAAAAATGGTTTTTCCAGAATTCTGAAAAATGATAGGAAGCATTGAGCTGAAATTTTCATGATAGATTATCCTTATGTTGGTGCAAGTCAGAAGTTCGGTGCTTATGAGCTCAGTACCTAGTTTCCGAGACAACTGGAGAAGAAAAATTGATGAAAAAAATTTGTGTTCACGGTTTTGAGAAAACTACCAAATAGATAAGACTGAAATTTTTACAAAATATAGTTATCATATACGAGCAAATCTAAAAGATGTTTGGTGCTCATCGATTCGGTAGTTTCCAAAAAAACTGAAAAACAAAAAATTCCTGGAAAAGTTGTTTTTCCAGCATTTTGAGAAAACGACAAAAGAAGTGGAATTGAAACTTCCACGATAGATTATCCTTATTTAGATGCAAGTCTGATAAAAGTTTGGTATCTATTAATTCGGTAGTTTCTGATAAAACCGGAGAAGAAAAATTGTTAGAAAAAATTTTGTATTCATAGTTTTGAGAAAACTACAAAATAGACAGCGCTAAAATTTTCACGAAATGTATTCCTCATATGGGACCAAATCTGATAGGAGTTTGGTACCTATTGGTTCAATAGTTTCCGAGAAAACTATAAAATAAAAACGTCATAGAAAATCAGTTTTTAGCAATAAAACATAGAAAGATCGATATGTTTGTTAAAGATATCGATAACTATTGCTATTGTTTTTTTAAATTTTTTTTATCTAAAACTAACAATGAAATAAATATATATAGATATGTTTGTCAGATATCGATAGAGTTATCGATACAAAAATCGGTTGCTATCGTTATTTTTCTACAATTTTTTCAAACTTTTGAAATTTAGGTTTTTTTTTTTTAAATTATGGATGAAAATTGGCCGCTGTGTTTTCTAACGAAGTATTGCTGCGTTAAAGTTTTTTTTATCTTGTTTTACCCCTCAACAAATTTTTGATCGTTTTATTATGGATTCCGTGATCGTTCTTCCATATTTTTCTCAATTGCTTTTTCTTGTTTTCCTAGAATTTGTGGGGGGAATTTCCCTATTTATGCCTCTTTTTCTGCCACGGACAGACAACAAATAACGAAATTTCAAATTGAATTTGTTGATGTCATGCTTTTAGTATACCTAGCTCCTAAACCGTTGACTACTGCTGACGTACCTATGTTTATTAAAAAATTTTTATCTGTTTTAAGATGTACAGTAGGTACTACATGTTTTTAAAGTTTGGAGGGCTTATCAGCAAGGCTGAATTATCTACAAGGCGGTTGAGACAGTGCCTCAAAACGGCAAGGTTTTAGATACGACCCTGCTTATCAGAATAAATCCTATGTATACATACATTTTCCAAGTGAAATCATAACATCCGGAGACTAGATCTCTTTTTATTTTGATTTTTTGATTTTCAACAGGTATAGGTACATAATTCTATCGAGCAAATAGTTTCATCTTGATCTCATTTCTGTAGGGTTGTGTTCTCGTTTTCGTTCGACTGCCCTACACTCCAATTAGAAGTTAAATATTTCTACCTGAAAATTTCATTTTATTATATACCCTAGTTCAAACAAAATTTGCATCTCGTTAATGAAGAAAAGATGGTTTGCACAATCTTTCCTTATAGGTAATCATGTTGAAACCACTTCCATCTGGTTTCTGATCGTTCAAATGCGAAGAAACATAATGGCCTATTGTCGAAAATTGTCACCGTCTTTTGTCGTAGAGAGGAAAAAATTGTTTTTCGCAGAAGCCATTTTCTTCCTTTCCTCTTTTGTTTTTTGCTGAATTCAATTTTATTTTATTTTGGAACCCCTAAATTTTGATTGGTACTAAGCCTTTATTAACGAATTGGGATTTTATTTCCTTCGGTATTTAATATGCAATTTTTACCTTTTTTTTTCCATTGTGCTCATAAAAGATTTAAAAAAAAAAATTCTGATTTGGGCTTACCTAGTAAAAATGTAAGGTCACTCTTTTCTGCAACTATTTATGAGTCTTAAAAAGTGAATTTACATCAACGAATTTTCAAAATGTTTCATCGTTGTAATTTTTTTTCTAAGTGAATACTGTGAAAATCATTAAATTTGACTCATTTCCTTCTCAAAATTGCTTTTTAATGGTTCATAATGAGTAGGTATAATAATAAATTTGTTAAAATAGTTTTTTTGAGAAATCAATTTGATAAAAGTTAACGTTGTTAACGGTATTTGGTTTTTTTTTTTGTTGTTCGTTTTTTGGCTAATTTTGCTTAGCATTAATAAATAAGTAATTCTGCAGCTGAGACAATTTTTTTTGCTCTATTTTCCGTCGTAAAAATTATTATAAAGTTGTATAATTTGTGGAAAAATTACAGCCAAGGGTTAGCGCAGCGATATTTTTTCTTCTCCTATTAATGGCGTATAAAACTCCACACAATTTGTTCGTTGTTAACTTTTGGCAACAACCCTGTAGAAGTACCTAGCGAATTTTTTTATAATTAATAAAAAATTAATATTAATCGATCCGATAAATACAAGTAGATCTGTGAAAAAGAAACCGCTCAGAAATGAATCGGAATTTTTCCGACTCAAAATCTATTAATTTAGTTTTTATAATGAGAGAAAATTGAGAATAATTAAAATTTTTCTTTGAACTACCTACCAACACAGTTTAACGTACCTACACATAATTTTTTCAGAACAAAAGAGAGTCGACGAAAATAAAATTATCGTTATACTGCTAAAGTAAAGAATACCTAAATGTGCAAAAATTCCAAATAGGCCATTATTTTCATTGTTTAGGTTCAGTTCGTCTTCTTAGTTGATATTCGTTTTTTATTTTTTTTATTTTTTAAATTTTAAATTTTTTTATTTTTTTACGCAAAAAACATAAAATTTTATGGTTAAAATTTTTTTGAACTTTAAAACAATAATCTGTCTGATTAGGAAAAAGAAAAACACGTTTGTTTGGATTATATTTGAAAGCGGTTTCCATTTTAATGTTTGATGCGGCGGAAGGGGTTGGGGAGTTCAGCAAACAACATAACACGACAACAAAAAACGAATATTAACGTAATTTGTGAGTTCGACTGATGATGTCTGTACCTTGTACAGATAGAAATACCTTTTTGTTTGAACTTTTGTGGCGGGGGAGTGTGTGTTGAACTTCGACCCTCACCCACAACTATATGTCGCTGCTGAGATGTTTTTGGAGACGATAGTCATCGAAAATGTTTTTGTGAAATTAAAAAAGACTAGGTTTTTGACTAAAAAAAGTTGTTCCTGATAATTTTTAACTTAAACTTTTATGCAGTAAATTTGACATAAAATAAAAATACTTGAATTGAAAAAGACGCCAGTTCTTCATTCTTCATTTTTTTTCTCATTTTATATGTAAGTTAGGTTTTTAACGTGTAAGAAGCCACAAAATGGAAAGTGAAGGTAGATGAATTCATTTTCACATAGTTATATAATATAAGGACTAAATCTTCAGATTTCAAAATTCCATCTATATGTTGAAACGGGCCCAGAAACACGCTAATTTTCAAAATTTGATGTGATCCAAAATCTGAATTTTTAGAATCATCAGAGGTTGTCCAGGGTTTCCTTTTGAATATTAGGTTTATCTCATGGATATGTAACACCATTCATGGAACAAATGAAGTATTACCCAACTCTGTTAAAAGAATGTGAGAAAATCAAAAAATAATTTGAAAATCCATTTTTGCTTTCACGTAATCCGTCCAAATTGGATAAAATCCATTTCTAAACTTTGTTCCATACCATCATAGACAGTAATCACAGTAGAACACACGTACTGATTAGATTTAGGATAAAGGTTTTCCTAGACCCGGAACTGCGACTGGATCAAAGTTTCATACTGTAAGAAAAAAAAGGAAGGTAAGCACATTTATTCTATATTAGTGTTTATAGTCTGAAGTCCAGAAACTGTAAAACTATGCAACACTTCATTATCAGTATTATCCAAACTGGAAATTATAATGGTCTTTTACCATAAATTGAAATAAAACTTCACCTTTGCATACTTATAGATATGATACAGTTTGATAAATACTTATTATATTTATTGAAATTTATATTCCATATAATTAGACAAATTTTAGAGAATTATCTTGTTGTGAAAACTTTTCAATTTGGTGAAATGGATCAGGAAATAACAAACTTTAAAAATTCTGAGATTTGTGAAATATGGGACCATAACAGGAGTTACAAAGCTACTTTCAACAAAATTATCAGTCTCCAATTTTCATATCACATTCTTTCGAACTGTTATGAAAAAAACTATCACAATAGAACTTAAGTTAAAAACCAGAATCATGAAAATCTAATTTCTTCATTTTGTCAGCAGAATAAAGTTATTCTCATAGGTGAGAAAGAAAAAAGAAACATTAACTTTGTTCCATACCATCATATATAGAACCTGTTAAATGAAGAGAAAGTAATAATATTCTTTGGATTCAGGAAATTTTGGCTTCAGAAATGCCCTGTTTGAAAATCTATATTACCATAAGAGGAAACTTAACAAGGAATATGGATTTGTACCATACCAGTGAATAGTATATAAAATTTGGAAACTTTAAAACAATGTGAGACTTCATTGTAATTATTTATCAAACTGAAAATAATTCTGAAATATCTACGTCCCTGAATGCAGTTTCATAAACATTAATACCGGTGATTCAGTTTAACATGCACCATACGAATATCCCTTATGGTGCGTGTTAAAATGACTCACACAGGTTAAATGATACAGATGAGGTGAAAATAAATGCACCATTGAGAAAATAATGGAAATACATAATAAGACTGAAATTTTCACGAGATATATTCATCATATAGGAGAAAGTCTGAAAGAAATTTGTGCCTATTGGTTCAGTAGTTTTCCAGAAAACTAGAGAAAACAAATTCCTTGAAAAGTGATTTTTTCACAATTATGAACTATAAAAGGGATTGGGCCGAAATTTATAAAAAAAAACAGTTCTCATGTAGTCTCAGGTTTGATCAAATATTTGTGTTTATTAGTTTCGTATTTTGCGATAAAACTGGAAAAGAAATAGTTACCTACTGGAGAAAATGTTTTGATCACGATTTTAAGAAAACTACAAAAATGATAGGGCTAAAATTTTCATGAAAAAAAGTAGTCCTCATATTAGACTAGATCTGATAGCAGTTTGGTGTCTATGGAGCATAACAAATTATTGCAAAAATTACTTCATTTTTTCTGTTGGAGATAATATAATAAATAATAAACTCACCTGAACAAAAATTCAGTGCGGTTTATAACATTGTTTCTGACCACTTTTTAATAAAGTCATAGATTCAGAAGTCACAGGGCCATGTTTATCAAAAAATATGGGGTAAACTTAGTTTTTGAAGAAAAGTACGATAATTATAGGTAAATTTTTCAAAAACGATGAGAGATAAGGAGAATTTGTATGGTAACGTTATTATTTTCTCGATGGTGCATTAATTTTCACATCTTTATCATTTAACCCGTGTTAAACTGAATCACCCAGTATATGAGGATAATTACAGAATTTTTCCGGGTACACAAATGGAAACTATCCAATTTGGTTATCACCAAGTATTATAAAACAAGAAAAGCAAGAATGTAGTGTGAAATAAAATCTAGAAAAACTATAGTTTATTACTAATAATCAATGTTAAATTTCACACATGAATTCTAGATGAAAATATCACTGTTATGGAGATTCTCATTACATTCGAATAATTAGTTCCGCATAATTAGTCAGATAAGTATAGGGGAAAATTAGGATCTTCCATGATCTTCTCAATTAGGAGAAATGTATCTGGAAATTACAAATTACAAAAAATGGAACTTTTTTCAAATCCAGTTCTGTGAAAGTTCTAACTAAGTTTTTCATTCCAGGCCCAGGAACATCTGTATCCTAAATCCAATCTGTATGTATGTTCTACTATGATTACTGTCTATGATGGTATGGAATAAAGTTTAGAAATGTATTTTGTCCAATCTGAACAGATTATGTAAAAACAAAAATTGATTTTCAAGTTACTTTCAGATTTTCTTAATTTTTTTAACGGAGTTGGGTAATACTTCATTTGTTTCATGTACAGTGTTGCATACCCATGAGATAAACATTATATTCGAATGGAAACCCTGGTCAACCTCCGATGATTCCGGAAATGCAGGTTTTTGATCACATCAAATTTTGAAAATTAGCGTATTTCCGGGCCAAAGGCTGAAGATTTAGTCCTTATATTAGTACAACTAATTACGTGAAATGAATTCATCTACCTTCACTTTCCTACTTCGAGGTTAAAGAAAATTCATACATTAACTTTGATCTCATGAAAAACAACTCACGGGTGGAGGATTAATATATTTTTCTTTTCATGATCCCAAAAAACTTTTGGCGCCAAAAGCTCAAATTCCTATGTACCTATAGTATCGGTCCATAGAGTTATTCGGTTTCACTTGCACTATACAAAATTTTCATTTGGTGCGAGTGAATACGACTAATGCGAGGAGAAATCCCACAATTATGCATTATTAACTCGCACCATGGCAGAAAAAGTCTTTCCTTGGAAATGGACTAATGAAAAGAACAAAACAAAACAAAATGAAAGAAAGGAAGACGGATATAAGCGCAAGTGATGCGGATTCAGGTAATGGTGGGAGTTAAAGTCCATAAGTGTAGGACTTCTCACTTACTCAGTTGTATTCACTAGCACAAAAATATGAGAATTTTATATAGTTTCAGTGAAACTGAATAACCCTGTGGTTTGTATAATATGTATTTACAGATTTTGTTGATGAGGTACATTTTGGTATTTTTAAAACGTCATTTTTTCCACTTAAATATGAATATTAAGGGAAAAATCTTAATCTGATCGAGAGGTCATTCGAGTGAATTCACTTAGCTAATGCACTTAGAGGAGTACAAATGACGACTAAGAATATGGCCCATATTCATTACGTACCTCATTGTCAATTCATTTTAATAACTTGTGTATAAATTTTCCCTTTTAAATTTTTTTTATTGTAGTTTTCTTCTGGTTTCACATTCAGTTGTTGAAAATAAAACCTATCTACATTTTCTAGGATGGCTTGCAATGCCAGAGATAGAAAAAATATTTTATACCAAATACTATTCCCTTCTCGCGATCAGGGACTCGTCCTTAAAATCAGAACCTGTATTTTTCGTTAGAAAAAGCTAAAATAATTTGTTTTCAACAAACATTTTCGATGAAACTTTTCAATGAAACCATTTTTAAGCCGGTTTTTTTTTTCAGTCATTATTTCATTCTCTGAGTAAGTTACATACTGTAAATGCATTCCTTAAAAATTATTTTGTGTAATTGTTGATAAAAGTAGCGTAACCACTAACCAGTTAATTCAAGTGGATGGCTAAACAACATTTATATAAGCCAGAGCAACATAATTCCACTTTTCACGTTGTAATTATGTCTATAAAATGGTGAAAGAAAAAACGAGGAAATCCAAAAAAAAAAAAACCACACACAAAAGGGGTTTTTGAACGAAAAATATTATAAATGAGTATATTTTGTGCGAGGCGAAGAACAAGTAAAGCCTGAATTTAATATTGTTAGACTAGTCCATGACCTAAAATTCACAATTGAAGATACTACAACAAGCAGCCTCGTCAATATATAGTTATTCGTAAAATCTATATTGAAAAATTAATTATTTGTCGATTCAAACAAAAAATTAGAAAACCAATTCAACTTATAAAGTCATTATGGTGATGAAACTTGACTTTACGCACAGTTTTCCTGCCTGTACGTTATTGCTTTTAAATTCGTTCAATGATTTCATCACGAAGTTATCGTCTCATTTTATAATTTCTTAATATGATTTTGTGTAACGCACAAAAATTTTCTTTCTCCATCGAATCAATTATTTAGTCCTTGTAATTAATTCCACACATGAGAAACCATAAAATAGCACGTGGTTTTTGCTCATTATCTTACTACCCATTCGATTAAAAATATTGAAAACTGGTTTCGTTTTTAGACTTTTTTTTTCTCTTTCTTTCTTATTTAACCGGAGGAAACTGGTTATAGAGCAGCAAATAGGTGTCAGGAATAATATAAATTTTGTTTGCCCCTTTTAGAATAATATGTATATATGTATATGTATGTATATATCTATGTACGTATGTATGTATATATTATGTAGTAGCCTGCTTTACGAACTTATTATACTTACACAAAATGGGCTTCGTAAACAAGAAATTAAATTGGCTGGATATTGTGACTTCAGTTATTCTCTTTTAGTCTATTTTTTTTCCTATTATTCGCGCCCGCTAAACGGAAATTAATGTGGTCATGAATTAGATCTTCCTATGGGAAATTTCATGTATAAATGGTTACATAATAATTTCAATGGGTAGAATAGGGTATAGGCCTACTTCCTATTTGTTAGACGATTTCATAAAACAGTATTTACTTTATCGCCGTTAGCTTAAGGATTCTGATAGTCGTAAATTATAAAATTAAAAGTCGGTTCTTCAACAGGTAGATAGGTACCAATATTATAGATTGCAAATTTATTTACAAAATTAATCATTATAATTATTCGCATACATGGTTATAGTAACAAAAAAAAAAAAAAAAAAAAAAAAGAAAAGAGAATAAGGATGAAAAAAAAAATTAGTGTTAGACTATCGAAATACGATTGCGTAAATTATTAGAAATTAGCATTTAGGAAAAAAAGTCTGGCTACACTTACGAGTGGCAGATAAATATTAAAATTTTCTTCAGTTTCCTTCACGCGAGGATTGAATGTAAATTATAATCGTGGTTTTTCAAGGGATTGAATAAATTTATTCGAATTGTTAAGGAATACCTAGGTAAGCAGGTAGTAGATACCAGTTTGTTGAAGATTTTATTTTTCCTCCAACTGCAAAGAATGGTGGAAAATATCGATTTTTCAATATTCATCAGACTGATTAATCTCTGGTAGAATTTGGCGTGATGTTTAAACGAGAGAAATAATTATCTTGAATTCGTGGCAGAATAAGAAAAATTGTATTCTATTTGCTAATAAATTTTTAGATTTTAAACCTGAAGAATTCTGAACTGCGTAGTAGCGCTGTAGCCAGGGTGACGCAAATGAGGGCATTACCTTCCTGGTTATTGCAGTTTCCCCAAACGAATTTTCAAAATAAAAAAAAGTATATACCTATTGTGGCGACGGGTGGTCGATGACGAACGAGTGTGTCTTACACACTCGTCGACCACCTAGCGGGCCAGCGGGGTAAAACCCGCAAACTATCTTTTTGCGCTCACGGCTGTATATTTCGTCTATGCAGCTTAATTGTTTACTGGGCTCGGCCCGCACATACTACTACACGTATACGCAACCGACCTGATTGGTGTTTGTGTGGTGTCGTGTATTCATACGCACACACCCACAAGTGGTGACCTCCGACGTAAGTATTCTTTTTGTTGTTGACGTTTACCGTCGACGGGGGAAGGAACCGTCACCTCCTTCCCCACCCGCTTCCGACTAGCTCGGAAACAACCAATCGGCTCTTACCAGCTGATTTTCCCTAACCACGCCCCTTCTTCAAACGTTGGCATACCCGCCAACAATCGAAGAAGGAACTCAGTCGGCTCTCGTCAGCCGACGGAGAAGGTTCTCCTTCTCCTACCCCTTTCCCTCGTTGCTCGTCGGTACTTAAGTACCGACCAACGTCCATAAAAATCAGTCGGCACCCAGCTGCCGACGGAGAAGGTTCTCCTTCTCCTTCCCTTTCCATCACCCTAATTTTCCACTTTTCCCTCTCCTCTTCCCAGGCTCGACGTCAGTACGCAAGTACCGACCAGCCATCCCAAAGAGAAACAAACAGTCGGCAATCAACTGCCGACGAGGGAAGTGCGAACTTAGCCTCTGTTTTCAACCACCTCCATGGCCTCCAAATTAACCCCGTCGTCCCTCGACGACCTGGTTCTCCCGCTGACGCCTGCGAAGGCTACAGTCAGCAATCCTCCCAGGAGGATGGAGAACCAGCCCAACCCCACGTCTGCCATCCACTCAACGCCGCATGTCAGCATGCGTTCGTCGACTGTACCGACGAACTTGGCGATCCCGCAGTCCTCTACGCTTGTAAATTTAGGCCCATTCCTCGACAATTACCTCCCGGGCGAAGAACTTTCGGTCAACCAGCACCAGCCAGTTGACAGTTCCACGCTGAGGTTGTCCCCAATCCTCAATCGGCAATCGCACCGGCAGGAAGCAAATTCCGCCGCGACTACCGTCTCTCCCTCCTTACAAGCTCACCCACCACGGTTATTAACAGGCCTACCCCCGTTCAATGCCGAGAATGTGCGTCTCTGGCTGCAGCAGATCGAGAATCTTGCTCGCGCCAGCGGCAATACCAGCGAGTCTCAGCTCTACCTGGCGATCTCCGGCCACTTGCCGACCCAGGTAGCCAATGCTGTGTCAGAACTCCTTTACAGTTCCGACGACTCGCTGCACACTTGGTCGAACCTTCGAAACCAGATCCAACAGGAGTTTTCCCCTTCCTCCTACACCCGGATTAGAACACTGTTGGAAAACACCCATCGTCAACCTTCCGAGAGGCCCTCGGCGTACCATCGCCGCCTCGTTACCCTAAACGAAGGAAGAGTAAATGACGATGTCCTCCGCAACCTCCTTTTCCAATCCCTCCCGGTCAATATCCGTCAAACATTGGCCATGACTAAGACCGCAACCTCTCGACAGGCAGCGCTCGAAGCTGACGAGGCAATAGCTCTCGAGCAAACCTTTCCGTCGACATCCCCTGCGACCAGCACCATCTCCGCTATCGCAACTCCCGCGGCATCTCCGTCGACAGCACCAACGGCTAATTCCTCGGAACTAGCTACCATTACCCAGCTGCTTCAACAGCTCTTGGCTGGAAAACAGGTGAGTTCTGTCGACCCCCCAAAAAATCCCGCCCCGTTCCCTGAACATAGGCGTTCGCGTTCACGCGATGCCAGGTCCAGAGACAGATCGCGCTCTCGTGACTCTAGCTCCGGTCGTTCAAAACCACGGACGACGCTACGAGTCATCGATGGTAAGAGACCGGTAAATACCCGCTCTCCCTCCCGTTCCCGTGAAGGCTACTGTTGGTATCACCAACAGTTCGGGAGGAAATCACGCAACTGCTCTGACCCCCCATGTTCATGGTGGGACAAACCCCAAAATCGCGACCACCGCGATTCCAAATCCCCTACCTGTTCGGGAAACGAGTAAACGAGTCAGTCAAGACGGCACTCCCACTCGTTTTCAATTCAGTCCGTCTATTTGTGGAAGATCTGCTTAGCGAGCATCACTTCCTGGTTGACACTGGCGCGGAGATATCGGCTATACCTCCAACCGCTGAAGACCGAAAATGCAACGCTAAGCTCCAAATCTACGCTGCGAACCAAACTCCAATTAGTACTTACGGAGTTAAGCTGGTGCAAGTAGATTTCGGCCTTCGTCACGAATTCAAGTGGGCCTTCATCATCGCCGATATCGCTGATCCCATCATCGGAGCAGATTTCCTTAGCCATTACCAACTGCTTCCCGATGTCAGCGAAGGGCACCTCCTTGATAAGACCACTGGACTTGCCGTTGTAGGTAAACCCCAACCCATCAACTATCCCCCGGAGATTTGCCTGACCATCGCCCACTCAAATAGTCGATTCCAAAAAATCCTCGACAAATTTCCCGGCGTAACCGGTAAAGAAGGATTATGCCCGAGGATTTCCCCTACCGAAGTCACCCACGATATCGAAACTGTAGGTCGACCGGTGTTTTGCCGTGCCCGTCGTCTACATCCCGAGAAGTTAAAGGCAGCCCGCCTTTCCTTCCAAACCATGCTCGAACGTGGTGACTGCCGACCCTCCAAAAGTGCCTGGTCATCCCCCTTGCATATGCACATGAAGCCCGACAAAACATGGCGCATGCTTGGTGACTATAGAGCACTCAACGCACGAACTATCCCCGACAAGTACCCTGTCCCGAATATTATGGATTTCCACGCCAGACTAGCTGGTGCCAAATTATTCACAAAATTAGATCTCGTGCGGGCGTTTAACCAAGTCCCGATGACCGAAGAACATATTCCCAAGACAGCCGTCATAACCCCCTTCGGTCTCTACGAATTTCCCTATATGCCCTTCGGACTTCGAAACGCCGCCCAAACCTTCCAACGGTACATTGATGGATTGTTGCGAGACATCGACTACGCTTACGCGTATATCGATGACATCCTCATTACCGCCTCCAACCCCGATGAGCTCGAAGAACGTGTTACCGAGGTCATACGGCGTATCTACAACGCTGGCCTCACTATCAACGGTAACAAGTCCGAACATGAACGTGAAGAGCTCACCTTCCTTGGCCATCGAGTCAACAGCTCAGGTATCAAACCTACCCCCGAACGTGTCCAAGCTGTACTCGATTTCCCACTTCCCAAAACCGTTCATGACCTTAGGCGCTTTCTCGGAATGGTGAATTTCTACCGGCGTACAATTAAACATTGCGCTCACATTCAGAGTAAACTTTTCGCGCTTATCCATTCCAACAAAAAACGTGACAAAACCCCGATAATTTGGACTGACACTGCCGAAACCGCCTTCCGCGAACTAAAGCAGGAGTTAGCAAATGCTGCTCTTTTGGCGCATCCTGACGAGTCCAAACAACTCGTCTTGGCAACCGACGCGTCTAACCATGCGATAGGGGCTACCCTCTATCAACACGGTGCCGGATCGCTAGAGCCTTTGGCATTTTTTTCCCGCAAATTATCTGACACCAAACGCCGATATCCGACATACGACCGCAAATTACTCGCTGTTTTTGCGGCGGTGAAGCACTTCCGTAACCTGGTCGAAGGGCGTGTTTTCTCCGTCTACACGGACCACAAGCCCCTCACGACTGCCCTGTTTCAGGCGTGCGAGAAAGCTTCACCACGCCAGCAAAATCAACTTGAGTACATCTCGCAGTTCACAACGGATATTCGCTACATCAAAGGAGAGGACAACATAGCCGCTGATTGTTTGTCACGTATATCAATCTCCGCCATTACCTCTCCCTGTGTTGTGCCATACAATGAAATGGCCCTTTGCCAACAACACGACCCCCAACTCGCCCAATACCTTGCAGACCCCAACTCTGCCCTCATCCTCGAATCGTTCAGAGTACCCGGACACACGTTACTTTTAACGTGCGACACGTCCACGGGGAAAAAACGACCCTTCGTACCCGCCAAATATCGGAGAATCATCTTCGATTCGATTCGTGGGCTCTTGCACCCGAGCGGCCGGACAACTGCCCGTCTGATCGCTAATCGATTCATTTGGCCTGGCCTACAATCTGACTGCCTACGTTGGTCGAAAGAGTGCACCTCATGCCAACAAGCTAAAATCAGTAGACACACCAAAGCCCCACTCCAAGCTTTCCGCCCTACCGATCGCTTAAAGCATGTGCACATCGATATCGTGGGTCCGTTGCCGACGGTTAGCGGTCCTCGTCATTGTCTGACAATGATTGACCGCGCCACACGATGGCCTCACGCCATCATGACAACGGATATTTCCGCGGATCGAGTGGCAACACTCTTCGTCCAACACTGGGTGTCCTCCTTCAGCGTCCCCGAAACCATAACGACGGACCAGGGACGCCAGTTCGAAAGCGCTTTATTCAACTCGGTTGCGCGCCAGTTGGGAATACACAAAATCTCAACTACGGCGTATCACCCCCAATCGAACGGCAAGATAGAGCGCTGGCATCGAACTCTCAAAGCCACCATCATGGCCCGCGAGAATTCCAAAGACTCGCGTGGAGAATGGGCAGCCGATTTGCCTCTCATTCTTCTCGGCCTACGCTCGACGGTCATCTCCGACCTTGGCGTATCCCCAGCCCAACTCCTTTATGGTGAAGAGCTCCGTCTCCCGGCTGATTTCTTTGAAGACAGCCCACCAAGTGTCGTCACTCACATCGACGGCACTAACCTTCCTCAACGCATTCGCGAAAGTGCGAATGCGTTCACCCAAATCACCCGCAACCACGGCGATTCCCCCTCATACGTCCCCGCTGATCTAAAATCAGCCCAAAACGTATGGCTACGCGTCGATACACCTCGTAAGGCACTCGACCCACCGTACTCCGGACCATACAAAGTCCTCAACCGTACGGATAAATGGTTCGAGATCGACATACAAGGACGACACACACGCGTATCAATCGATCGCCTAAAGTCGGCCTATGTCTACACAGACATAGAAGCCGACCCAGATGACTCAACTTCCGTCGATGATCCTTCGGGACCGACAGTTGACTTGTCATCTGAGGTCGTCTTACCTAAAAACGACGACTCACCCCCGAATGCTTCACCCCAACCTTCGACGTCGTCTTCACACATAGACGACACGCTCGATTCTTCCCCGATCGTAAATACACACGATCAAAATAAAGAATCGCCTCCCGAAGCGTTATCGAAGGAAAATACACAATCGCAACCCATTGGTCAGTCTCCTAGTCAAACAGCTGACGATATATTCGACGACGAACCGATTGCAATTCCCCTTCCTCTCCCGCACTCGTTCGAGTCGGCTCACGCAACTGACGACAAGTCAAGCGTTGTAGACGACGACGTATTGCGAAAATTGTTTCGTGGCGCCACCCAGTCGCATAAATACGACGCGTCTTCCTCCTCGGAAGACGAACAGGCCCCGCCTACAAAACAAACTCGTAATAATGTGCAACAACAGCTGCCGCAACCGCAACTTCGTTCGTGTTTACGAGACGAAAATAAACGGCGGTTACGGTCAAGAAAACGAGTGAAATTCGTGTTTTAGACACTCACTCTTCTCTTGACGTGCTCGGCTGTTATATACTCTTCATCAAATGCTACACAACAGGCGCTTTTAATAATATCTCGCGGAGCGTAATAGACTGGCGATATGTCCCAAGAGCGTCTTTCCCCTAGCATTTCGGATCTTTCCGAAGATGAAGAAACAGCCCTTTTAAGGGCTACCCCCCCATTAACAGAGGGTGGTAACGGCGATGAACCGTCGTCTCTTCGTGCAGACGACCATCGCTCCCCTCTCCCACCTTTTCCTCCCCGACGTCACCAGCTGACGTTGCCCCGTCTCCTTCCACCACGGCTACTGCCACCTTTCCACCGGTGAAGCAGAAATCGCCTGTACCCTCTACGTCCGATCAAGTATCGGCGTCACCCGTGACGCTTACCTCTGTCGGATCTGCACAAGAGGATACACGCCGTACTCCTTCTCGAGTACAGCAACGGCGATCGACGCTGAGGCAGAGGGTGGAGTCTGCTGCCAGGGGTCGAGGTGTGCCACTTCGACAGTACCGGCCTGCTCCTGGAGCAGCGGCGCGGGGCTCTGAGATCGTACAGCGCGGCCTTGTCCGTAGCTCTCGTTCTCGAGTCTTCGTTCCGCTCCCTAGGAAGACCGCATATTCGTTGGAAATGCCACCTCACGCTCGGACCGCTGTACAATTAAGCAATGCGCGGATTGACACCCGCACATTCGCTGAAGTTGTACAGCGCGTTCAATCTAAGAGACCTTCGCCCGGTCCTCAACCGTCTTCCTCGGCGGGACTCCCCTCTGGGGAATTCCCACCGCTCAAGACGGTTCAACAGATTGAACCGCTTCCTCTCCGGAAGCGCCGAGCGCAAGCGACTGCTACGTTGCGTACCAGCGGTTTTAAACGTCCGTCTGCAGCAACAAAGCGGTCCCCCCAACCGTCGACTTCCAAAGTCGCGGAGGCACCAGTAGCCTCATCGTCAGTCCCGAAAGGCAAGTCGCCGTTACTTCGCCCTTCGGTTGTACCGACTACTGCGGAAGAGACAGCGATGGACGTTGACCCTACCCCAACCCCAACCATCCATCTTCCCTCAAAACCCTCGTCGGTCCCTCAACGTGTACTATCACCAGTACCTGAAGAGGTTGAACCGACAGAAAGTGTTGCTGTCGATAATAACCCTGTTATCGATTTAATGGCAACACCTTCGCCGGAGAAAGTCCCCGAATCACAGCCTTCCACCTCTTTTGACAAGAGTCCCCCGGCTGTTGATAAACCGGCGAAACGTCCCCGTTTGAACCGTAAGGCAGGGGGCCGCGCCGGCGTGAAGCTCGCGCTCGCGGTCTCTCTTACATGGAACTCAAACGGGACGAAAGACGCGGCAAAACCCGTACCCAAACTCCCGCTCCATTACCGGCTCCCATACAGGAGTCCGCCCCGTCTGTGGTACAGTCCCCTGTACTGCAACCGGTGGTTCCTCCTGTACCGCAGAATCAATCCCTGCAGCCGTGGGAGCAATTCACTGCCGCTGTGCTTGCAGCACACAATGCCCTGTCGCTCGCCCTAGCGACAACCCCGATGCCACTCCCACAAGTTGTAATGCCACCGCCCGGAATTCCCATTCCCCCGCATCTACAACTTGCGGCACCGGTTTATCCTCCGGCCATGGTAATGTCGCCTTTAATGGCGGCACCAGTTACCTATCCGCCACCCCTTATGAGCATTCCCACGTCTCGTCCCCAGACTCCGCTCATAAGGAACCAGACTCGAGTTAACCCTATTCCCCAGCCTCGAGCGCCCCAAACACGTCCTACCCATCCCACCCTCCCAGCCAACTTCGGCAAGCCCAAACCGATGAGACCTGGCGGTCCTACTACGTGAACGGTATCCGTGAGCGTAGTAGTGAACGCCGCGCCACACTTGACTGGCGTCACAGGTCACCGTAAGTTTCCTCGGAAACTTACTAGGAGGAGAGTGGTGTGGCGACGGGTGGTCGATGACGAACGAGTGTGTCTTACACACTCGTCGACCACCTAGCGGGCCAGCGGGGTAAAACCCGCAAACTATCTTTTTGCGCTCACGGCTGTATATTTCGTCTATGCAGCTTAATTGTTTACTGGGCTCGGCCCGCACATACTACTACACGTATATGCAACCGACCTGATTGGTGTTTGTGTGGTGTTGTGTATTCATACGCACACACCCACACCTATATATGAGAAAATTGTGTATTTTGCGAGTGAAGTGATCAAAAAAGTTTTTAGGTAAATATCTGCATTTAGGCTGCCCCCTCAAGAAATCTGTTTTACCCTCCTGAAATAATGACCTCGCTACGGGCTTGCATGTCAATAGGTTATGTTCTCGGATTAGTTATAATGTACCAAATTTCGTGACTCGTGATTATAGGACAAAAAAAGCGACCTATTAATCTATGGTAACAAGAAAAGGGAATATATGTAGTATACATATACCCAAACAAGCCCTGAAGTGCCGCTCCGCAGCACTATGGCTTATGCCCTCTCTGGATTTTTTCTGGCTTACCTGTAGGTAACACTGTAGAATTCGTTATTTTGGGCGGAAGCAATGAACATTTTTTTTCGTGTCTGTGTGAGTGTGTGTGTAGTGGCACATGCGCATCGAATATGATAGAATGATTGGCAAAATAATATCTGGGAAATAATTTTGTGAAATAATTTTAACAAACGAGTTAACTACTTGTACATTTATTATATTATAGTGATAGTGTACATGAATTTGAGCTTGAAGTGCCAAAATTTTTTTGGGATTATGAAATGAAAAACATACTTACCCCACCCCTACCCTCAAGTAGGTTCATGAGATTGAAAATAAAAGTAAATTTTTATACAAACCTATTTCAGTGTGTGTACTGAATGAACTACCCTGTATACATGCACATGTATATATACAGGGTGATTCGCATTTTGACGCACCATAGGAAAATTACACTTGGTACCTCAAAATTTGAATCACTCATTTAATTGTAGAGCAATTCACAATTCGGTCCTTGCTCTACCTTAATGGTTTTATTCAAACAAATTAGGATCTGTTCAGAAAAATATATTTCAAGAACATATATAGAAAATGAAATCAGTGTACAACTGATACCTATTAGTCATTAGATACCTACAAAGAAATAACGCAAGTCTTATTCAAAGCATGATACCAATATGGGAATACAAATGGGATTTCAATTTTATTTTATCTTGCATGACATTTTATTTTTGTACGCTTTTGTTTAACTCACTACAGTTCTTCATTCACAGCTTTATTCATGGTATGTAAATTTAGAATTTGTATAGTGTAACTGGGTTGCACACTCACTCGAAAATAAAGGTGTAAGGTGTAGTACAGAGGAAGAGCGCTCCAATCACCATACTGAGTGTGTAGCTGTGACTGTGTGCTAGTGTGCTAGGTTTCACACAATGTTTTAAACTCGATAAAAGTGTGTCATCATTAAAAATTTATTTTTACCAAATTTATATTGTAAAATTTAATCCCAATTTTTGTATATTTATCCATGTTTTTTGCAACATTCACAACATTTTAATTTTGAAAAAAAAAACTACTCTTCTCTCATTTCACTATTTCTCAGCTACTATTTAAGCCACAAAGCTGAGGTTTGTACGATTGAAAAGATAAAAAAATTTTCTTGAATTCTGTACCAAAATTTATTATTTTATTGCCATTGGTTTTTCACAAATCGGCCATAAAAAAATTAATAATTAATAAGAAATTGGCTGTTTTTTAATTTGTCATTTGTTTCAAAAACTAATGACGGCAGAAAAAATTTTTTAGCAAAGACAACACCCTTATTTTTTAATGAAAAATTCATTTCCACCATTAGATTTTACCAAAAACGAATTAATCACGATATAGTGGCAAAAGAAAATACGAGAACAAAACTGGGCGTTCTGTGTATAACCATATATAGGTATGTATAGGTATATATACATATATACAAAAGGCTTTCTGCGTAATATTTTGCCAACTATCGGACATTGAATGTTACATGCAAATGTATATGATTTTGGTCATCTAGAATTTGTAACTTGAGCGGATGGAGAGGGGGTATAGACCCTCCTCCAAAGCTAGTTTGTTTAGTAAATTTTTCATATATTTTTTTAATTCTTCGTACCTTTTGATTTTCATTTTTCAGTTAAAGAATCTCCATTAGAATAGACCCTAATATATTTGAACGAAAATACTAAGGTGGTGCAAAGAAATGTGAATCGCTTTTGACACATACCCGAGTGATTCAAATTTGGACGCAACAAATGTAATTTTCCTCGGTGCGTTAAAATGCAAATCACCCTGTATACACATATGGGATACAACGAAATTTGTAGCCAATCTGGAGGGCACATTTCTCAACTGATACTATGAAATTTTGCATGAGTATACTTTAGCAAGAGGCATATAGCTAAAGAGACATCCAACGCTCCGTATTCACTGTGGTTTAAAAACATGTAAAAGATAGAAAAGAAACAATTCGAGTTGTACATTCTGCTCATCCAAAGCTGCGCCCATTTTATTGTGAAAATAGACATCTCTGTACTAATACACACACACTGTCAAGCTACAACACATGCGCAATAACGAATATTCGTATTTGTAACGTTCTATCAAGGTTCTATTTTTTTTTGACATGTTTTTGAGCGGGCGTTGGACATCTCTTTAGCTGTATATGTCTCTGACTTAAGCTCCTAATCGTAAGTTAAATTCAAATATGGGCCGAATCAGCTTCTTAGTTTCATAATGACAGTTGTCAAAATTTTTGTTATATTTGATTCAAAATTTTTGGAACATAGTAATTATTATGAACGCAACCCGCAAAACAATAAATTCGAAATCCAGTCCATTCTGCAAGAAGCCTACATTTCTGAGTGACATGCTATCGACATTTTTTTTACTTTTTTTTGGAAATTTAGGCTGTCTTAGAAAAATGGGATAAATGGTTTTGCTGTTGTCCATCGTTATAGCCTTTCTTGGATCCTCCAAAGCATTACTTCGAAAATTTAGCAGCGTTTTATAAATTTTTAATTTACAAAGTTCAACCTATCGGCTATCCAACCTGAACAAAGAGGTTGTAACTCGACATTTTTTGCTTAACTAATCTACCGAACAAACTAACGCCTTCGTTTTTCTAGTGGAACCGAAAGACAATAAAATTGTCAAAAATTTCGTCATATTTCTTGTCGAAACCTTCGACATTCGATGAAAAGAATAAAAAAAAAAGAATAAAAAAACGAATAAATAAACAGAGGAAGACTATCGTAAATAATAATTTTACGCGTCACTTATTTAGAAGCCACGACTTGATAACGGATACACAACCAAACTAAACTTTTTTTTCATTATTAATTGAAGAGAGAGTAACTGGCGTAAATTGTCTTCTCACATTTTTGCGGATGCCTAACATACAAGAGATAGAATGTTATCAGTTGGTACGCTGAAAAAAAAATGATCATGACCTTCAAAGAAATGATTTTACGTTTGACCTTCACGGCTTTTTTCTCTCTTTTTTTTTTCTTCAGATGCCTAACCACATAAGATTTTTTTCATTCTCCCATTTTCTCCTCCTTGCCTCCTCCACAATTTCTTCCTCCTCATTAAAGTTTTAATTTATGATATGAGTACTTCTCGATAAACCGTGATAAATATGACTTCGTACCTTGTGCGCTACTTTCAAATATCCACGATCTGTTGAGTACACGAATACAATTTTACACTTTGAAAATTTTTTGTATTTGTTACGAAACCAGTTCTCAAATGACAAAGCATGGAAATGGTCACGTGGAAAGAAAAAAATGAAAAACAATACGCCAGTATTCAGTAAAATAGTGGTACGAGAGTACAGCATTTTTTTTTGGTTGATACTGAAAAAAAAAAAAACGTTTTCGACATTTCTTTTTAGTGGAAGAGGAAATAAAAAAATGCTAAAAAAATCTAGAATGATTTTTAAAAATTTTTGAATTCTCCCAAGACTTATCTTTCCAGTAGAATACTTGAAATATTACACGAAACTTAGGTTTGTTTCAAATAAAAATACCCTTGATTAAAATTTGAAAATTTTCCAAAAAAGTGTTTCTCTTCGAATTTTTTCTCAAACATCTCAGTTTTAAAATATAAATTGTGACATCTGATTACCCACGGCCTTTCCTTCATGTCACCGCCAATCTCGATTACTGGATATATTTCACAATAAGGAATGGCTCACGAACTATAAGATTGTATTAACAGTAAGTCACAGATGAAAACATCGAATTCAACATGGAAATAACTTCCCGTTCTACGAAATAATATGACATATCAATCGATTACTTTATATACTATGTGGTGACGTGTATCTTCCAATCTCAATCATCGGTGAACCAACACCTTATCTCTCTCGACTGTTCACAATTTTGATTTAACTGTGAACAGTCGGTCTCATTTTGTACCTACATGATGAAATTCGTTTGTTGTGAATACGAAATATTATTCACGACATACTACAGCTTTTGTTTCGACATTAAGTCACCCTTTTTCAAGTTGTTTTTACCAAAACTATTTGGAATGTGAATGTCGTTAGCAGAACCTATACCAGTCCATTTTCAAACCATTTTTGATACTATACATACAGTCGAAGGTGGGCATGCTAACCAGTTTGTCATATTAAGTAGTCTAAATTCTGTCTTCACTTGTGTTCATGGAACAACTGTACTGAGCTAAATAAGAGTCTGAAACTTAGTAATTTTTACCCTAAAAATACCCAATTTCTCCCCACCCATTAGTAATATAATATTCAATGTATTACAAGTAGGACCTCGATCCTGTGTTCTACCAGTTTAACAAAAAATATCTGGTTATGCGCCAATTTTTCCATAAAAGGTATAATTTCAAGGAGATATTAGTCTGTTTGGATGACGAGAGAAACTACAAACCTATAGAAAAATTTGTAATCAATTGTAGATTTTTTTTCTGTAAGTTTACAAAATCTCATGTAGTCTCTCAAATATCATTTTGTAGGTTTAGTAGGTTTTTAGGAATTGGAATATGTTATCAATTTTTATCATAAATCAAATATTTTGTAAGTAGCTGAACAGCTAGTACTGAATTTACGATGAAACGAATTCAGATTCCAGAAAATACAAGGGCAATCACTGAGAAAGAAAAGGTGAACTTCAATTTATTTGTCAGAATGAATGATTTCCACAGAAAACTGTTTTTTTGCTAGGTACTGATGCCAATACTTCTTCCCATTTGCTTCCATTGAATTCACAAAAAATTGAAGTTATTGAGGGCAATTTCAAGAGAACTATCGCTTGTAAAAATCTGAAATTGCTTGAGACCCCAACATAGCTGAACATTCTGTGAAAATTTGGTTGCAATTGAACATTTAGGCTACTTTTCAAGATATCGCCAAAATTCCTCAACTAAACTGACTTAGCATCATTTGAATCACTCATTCTAAACAGAATTTCAGAGATATTTCCAGAAATAATCATGCGATTGAACTGAAATTTTCCTGAAACATTCACATATGTTAGTAGAATACCTATTTATTTAAATCGTACGGTTGGTTTCAAAGATACCACTGAAATTCTGTTTGGATCCTGTGATTAGATGACATGGATTTAATCTAATTCATGGAATATTGATGAAGTTAACAGAAAAAAACCATTATGTAGGATATTCTCAACCAATGTATTTTAATTTAAATCAAATAATCACGAATATAAAAGTTGAATTCTCTCTAATTTCTCATAATTCATTGTCTACATTTCTTAATTTTATTATTTCTTAGACTAATAAAAAAAAAAAAATACTTAACTTGCTTACCCTGAAAATGTATCTCCCAACAAAATCTGTACTCTCTAAAATTTAAAGCAAGAAAAAGTTTCTGCAGATTTTTCTACAGAACTATCAAAAGTCTGGAGGTCTGTAGTAACAGAAAGATTGCCAAAACAGCTTTCTGTAAGGTAAACTAGAGAAACCTACAAAATATTACAGATTCTGTAGTTTCTCTAGTCACCCAGACAGACTTAATAGTGGAAAAAAATAGTTCCTCAATACTTCCACTGCAGGGAGCACTAATTGTTTTTGATGGAAATCTTACAGCAGGATGTAATGTTGTATGTTCTATCATTAAGGACCTTTGACTATATGTATAGTACTGGTCTAGTAAAACTTCATGTAATGTCAAAACATGCTGGCATAAAAGTAGGTAACTTGTGTGTTCTTATATTGTGTAATTTTGATGTTTTGTTTGATTTCAGTAATTTAGAATACCTTTGATAAGGGTTATCCCTTAAATTCACCAGGATAGAGTAGATAAATGTAGTTTAAAGTACGGAAAGTATGTCAAGTGATTTGCAGTGGTTGCCCAATTTGAGCTGGCATATCTAACCAGAAATCATCGTTCTTTACTGGTCCAGTACTATATATAGTTAAAATTAAAGATCAATAAAATTTATTCAAGAAACTTTCAACTTTTTATTGGTACCTCCACTTTAATTTAAATTACTATACTAAGCAAAAAAATGCAAACCATAGTTCGAGTTCAGACCACCACAGACTTTTAGTATGGAGGTTGTTGCCCTAAGAGAAATACATATAATGTATCAGTGTGAGTGCACTAGGTTTCACACATCATTTTACACTTATAAAAACATACCTAAAAAAATTAATTTGAAGGGAGATAATTTTTTTATTGAGTGTGGCTGTGGAACTGAAGGAAAGAAACAGTAATAAATGTGTTAATGTACTTGAGTTATTTTCGCATCTTCTTAAGTCTTATAATAAATTTAGGATGGGAGCACCCTTTGATACCCCTTCTCCCCTCTGAAAAAATTAATTCAAGTAGCTAATAGTTAGTACATACGAATTTAGAAATTCTGAATGCAAAAGAATTTTCCTCTTCTCTTCCAACAGAGATGAAAAAGAACCATTCATATAATTTTTCTATTCTAGCTACATCAGTTGAACTTACAGAGAAAGTTTGAAGAAAAGAGGCCTACCTGATTGTAGAATATAAATATGAGAAATCAAATTTTGAAACCTTAGTTGGTAAAAACATTTTTGGTTACAGTAATGGATTTCCTCAAAAGCCAATTTTCATGAACTTCTTTGGCATTTGGGTATTAGATATTTAAGTATAATTGATGCTGTCTGTGGAATACCTTACATCGAGGAAGAGAATTCCGCTAGAGAAGAGAGTCCGTAGTTTTGTATGTTCACTATTTCATACAACAGTGTATAGGGGAATCAAGACCTCAGCAAACACTGGCAATTTAGCTTCCACTTCCAAGATCTTTTATACTGGCTCCTGTGCACGGACACAAGCACAAATATGTACCAATACAATGACTAATTTCGTCGTATTTATGGTTGCTGAGGCAACAGATAAATATGACACGTGCATTAATAACTGGTTTGTGACATCACCCCAAGAGTGTACTCTTGATTAATCACAGTCCAGTAATTGTAACCTACTTGCATGAATTTGTAAATAATTACAAATAAACAAACATTTGTGTGTTAAACGTGCAGTGCACTAAAATAGTTAACCATTTTTTGGCAACTGTCATCAAGGGGGATGAGCCCCTAATACCTCAAACTGGTTGATCCTCACACTATCAAATAATTATGAATAATTGGTAGTCCTTATGTTATTCCAATGTAGGCCAAACCATGGCTTGCAAGCTACTGCAGATATATGTAGTACGTATAGCACCATAATTACTATTACATTCAAAATTTCAACTTTAGGTAATCGTTTGTTAACATTTAACATAAAAAGATAGGTCTAAGTATTACCTAATCTTGTTCAAAAATTTTTCTTTAACTTATTCAATAGGTACTCTTATAGAGTTTTGGCTTGTAGTTATTCATAACCTATTTTTGAATTTTGAAGTAAATAGCTCAGTTACTGAGGAAATTTGGCGACCACTTGCTTACTGCAATGATCAAGTATAATCTTCTTATTTTAAAATTTCACATTTCAATCATGTAGAACTTCTGATTTTAATTTTTCTTGGTGAAAAGAAACTCGAAAAAATATAACATATCCTTGGTGTCAAAAAACTATAGAGAAAATTTATGAACATGTTTTGTAAAATATATTTTGACTTCATTATCAAGTTTAAATTCTCCCGCGGTTATTAAGTATAAATCGAATTTAAAAAAATAATAATAATAATATAATAATAATGATGATGATGATGATGATGAAGAATGTGATAAATTCTTAATATCTGAAACCCCATAAGTCAAAGTCTGTCTCCTTAAAGGTTATGTTTATTCTTACTATATGTTATAGCTGTTTGTTGTCTTTGAGAATTATTATTATGATACATGTACAGTAGGTTATATAGTTAGTCGTTTGAAAAATTATAAAAAATGCTCGATGTTGTTTCTCTCGTTTTTACATGTAGTTTCATCTTTTCGATAATCAGTTTTTTCATTTTTTTATTTTCGGGTTTTCTTATTGCTCCGCCATTTTGTTGGCTATTCTGGTTCTTTTGGTCCAAGAACCTGAAAACGTTAATCCATGTGTCATAAGTGTACAGAATAATTTGGGTTAGGCTTAGTCGGAATGAATCTGGTTTCTCGAAGCCAGACATATACACTTGAAAATGTATAAACAGTGCACTGAGGCAAACAGGTAAAAAGGTTTTGGAACTATTTTTAATATTTCTTTATAAAAACTTACAAACGTAGTAAATAAAAAAAAAAACAAAAAACAAAAAAAACCAATATTTAAACACAAAAATGAAGGTTATTTGATAAGACAAGCACGCACCTCAAAAGAGTTTTTCGCATGTATCTTCATCAATAACAATTTTCTTGTAAAACAAATTCAATAAAATTATGTTCAAAACTTAATTTTATATGAAAAAAGTTCTTATCTATTTTGATGTTCAATGCACCCAATATCGAAAAAACGCCAATTAAAATCGTTCCCGTTGTAGTAATAGCCTATGCGTTAGAACTAAATATCAAATCAATATTTCAACAGTTTGACGCCATGTATGTGAGTATTGATACTGAATTTGTATGTAGAGAATTTGAAGCTGAATATTTTTGTACTGAGCTATTTGTATGATAAAATTAATATTGACGGAACTATGTATGCAAAATTCCCACGCGAGGGACAGAGGTCGCCTGGGTTGCACACGCCTCTCTGCTCCTCTAATGCCTCATCATTCCCCTAAAATTTCTAAGCCTTATTATGACGTCATCATCCCCGTTGTAACGAAAATTGGATGAAAACATTTTGGAGAGACCCCAGCCATAAGACATACTTATACAGGATAAGGCGGAAAGACAAGCGCCATAATAAAACTTTCTATATTGATGCGTGTGAATATACTGCTAATGGTAAAGTGCAATACAAATTTGCAATAGGTGAAGCGTTAATGATGCACCATGTGAAAATGGAAGTTAAAAGATATGCAGACCATGGGGACAGCAAAACATGACCCAGTGATTTATTTTTATTATTAGCTACTTGTAATCTCAAATTCAACTATTCAAATTTAATCTTTACTGACATTTTTTTATGCAATAATTTTTACAAATTTTAATTTTTTTATAAAGAAATTTTTAAATTCATCTTAATAATTTTCAATATTATTATTTTTATTATTACTTTTAATCTCAAATTCAACTATTTGAATTTAATCTTTGTTGACATTTGGTGCGTCATTAAGGCTCCATCCTGCAAATTTGTATTGCACATTAACTTCACCAATATAGAGAGTTTCATCATGGTGTGTATCATTTTGCCTCACCCCGTATATCATAATTTTGAAATAAATTTTTTTAAATATTTGTTGATGATAAGCGTAGTTAAGAAGAGGGGAAACGATACTTTTAGTTCGTAATTTTGAGGTCCATCCCCACTCATTTACAAAGAGAAAACTTTGGGGTTAATTTTTTAGAGTAAAAAAAGTTTCAGGTGCATCGCTATAGACTACAATAATCTCATTTGAAAATATTTTTATATTTTTATTTTAAGTATTTCCATTACGTTACTGTGTTGTGTTAATGCTTAATTTAAGATACTGAAATATGAAGAAGATGAACAGGAATGATGAAGAAAGTAATATTATTATAATACGGTTTAATTTAAACATCCAATTCAAATAAGTATCTAGCCTATATACCGTTCTAGGGTGCTTTGCCCCCTGGCCGCTTTGCGGCCCAAGCCCCTCTAGTGTTGCTTTCTCTCGGCGCTTAGTCGATATCACACTTCATTAAAGAGAAATTTGAAAAAAAACAAAAACATTTCACACCATTTCATCCGCTTAGGGGATGAATTTTAAAAAATACAGAAATTGATTCTTAAGATATGGATACATCAATATTTTAGATCAAAAATCTCTGTGTTTCCTCATCCCTTTGGAAAAATATTGACAAAAATTTGAAGAAAATTCGAAACACATTTCGCCCCATTTCAACCTCTTAAGGGATGAATTTCAAAAAATCCAGAAATTAACTTTTAAGGAATGAATACAACAATATTTTAGTGCGAAAATTCCTTCGATATCTCATTCCATTGAAGAGATATATTGACAAAAATGTAAGAAAAAGTTAAAATACATTTCACCCCATTTCACCCCCTTATGGGATGAATTTCAAAAAATGAAAAATTGATTTTTAAGGAATGAATCCAACAATATTTTAGTGCAAAAATTTCTTCTCTATCTCAACTCATTAAAGAGATATTGGAAAAAAATGTAAAAACAAATATCACCCTTTTTTGACCCCTTGGGGGTGGAATTTCAAAAAATCCTCCCTTAGTGAGCACCTACATTATGATAGTGGTATACCTCTAAAATTTCAAGTCATTCGGTGCAGTTATTTTAGCAGGGCGTTGATGAGTGAGTGAGTGAGTGAGTGAGTGAGTCAATCAGTCAGTCAGTCAGTCAGTCAGTCAGAACTTTATTTAATTAATATAAATAAAACGGGTATACCTGTCAAGCAAATTAAAATATTGAATCCATAGTGTTCTAGTGAGATATAATGTATATGTCTGCGTATATCTCATCTACACACGATATCCTGGAAAATAAAGAAAAGAAGCATTTCATATAAAATTTTCCTACCCCTAATATTTTTAAAAGCGAATATGAAAATCGCTGTTAAGATGAATGCTAAACTTCACAGTAAGTACGGTAGTTACAAAATTTTTTTACCAAATGTAGGATTACACAGAAAATTTTATGTGGTGGGAAAATGTTCTGTGCAAATTTCTTCAACATATGAATCTATAAATATTTTTAATAGGTTTATGATTTTGAGTAGGAAAATCAAGTGTTTTTCTGTAGGTATTTTTAAGCTACATTAAAATTCAAAGAAGCCATAGGCAGTTACATTATCTGGTAGCACTGCTTTTAATTTCATCGTTGATGTTTTCTCGAGCCAAGTGCCAATTTTGGCTGGCTATACCCTTTCAGTATATATAAGGTGGAGGGGAATTTCTTTTACTTCATTCTTGCTAATATAGTTACGTTTCTCGGTGACTGAACGTACTTCTTATGGCAAAGTCTATATCTATATACATATAAATTGTTATATATATCACTATAATAAATGTATAAGCTAGCCCAAATTAATTCATTGGTTAAAATTATTTCACCAAATTATTTTGCCAATATTTTCCCTTATATTGGATGCACATGCACCACTACCCACACAGCCACACACAGACGTGAAAAAATATGTTTATTGCTTCCGCTGAAACAACAAATTCTACAGTGTTATCTATATGCTGGTAAAAATCTAGTGCTGGCATAAGCCAAAGCGCCACAAAGAGGCACCTCAGGGCTTGTATACATATATATTTACTACATATTTTTTATTTTATATACTCAAAGGCTACATTGCTGGGCTTAGAAAATAGTACTACTACACATGTCTACATTGTATATAACCTAGATACGTAACTTGCTTGCTTTGGCTGTGTTGAGCTTTGACCCTCATGGTGTGTCATGATACTGTATCAATTCCCCTGCTGTAGGGCAAACAAATCGTGTTCAATGCATTTCTTATGCATAAAAGGCTATTTTCAAATAAGTGTTGTATGTTTATTAATGTGTGTTCTGATGTTATATTTGGTGTGGATGTTCCATCAGCCTTTAAGATTAAAATCAGGATGCCAAAAATTATTGTTACAGGGCAAAAAAATAAATTTTCTTGTAATTTGTAATGAGGTATTTTGTATTTAAAACCTATACAAGTCCTTATCAGTTCTACCTGTTATCTACTGATTATAATTAATTCACTTTGGTGCGGTTAGGGGAAGCGTACGTTGCTGAAAACAGGCAAGTTAGCTATCTAAGTTATATGGTGTAGACATCTGGGAGTACTTCACACATGATCAGTGTTTCCACCTAATAAAAATAAATGCAACCACATTGTATGCTGAGGTGTATACTTACTCCGTTTGAGAAAATTTCCTGGATTAACCACTCCTGATGATATACCGAAATACTGTTGGCACAATGTTGAATTTTGTCTCATATCGAAGCAAGATCTCAATTTTGAATAAGCGAAGTTTCAATTTTTTTATGATAAATAAATCATTCATACAATTTTCGTTTCTTGTCTCTCTCACCAAAGTCCTCAAATTATTAAAAGAATGTCGTATTAGACCTATTGTTAGGCGTTGCTTCGATGCTAGTTCTGTACCCTATATTGGTACGTTCACTTGTACGCTGCATTTCATGTTGCAGTAAATTTTACGGCGTATAATGGGCTACCATTCAGCGAATTAATTAATAATCTCGGTGCAAATAGCCCGAGAACCTAAAATTGATTGCAATTTCCTGCGGCATATAGGTGAAGTGCACGTTGTTTCTAAAGAGGACAACTTACATGTTATTGTGACGTATCCAGAAGCTTTATATATATTATATTGTGCGTGAAACAACTGCGCCAACAATACATTTCATAACCATTGTCTCTTTCATAAATACGCTAGTTATTAATTTTTGATGATACAATGGAATTCTCACGGTGACAATACACTTTGTACCTAATTAAAAGTAGGATTGCTTTTTTCTTTTTTTGTGGGACGTAACTTATACCCAATATGACGTGAGCATACGTTGTTATATTTTTTTAATCACACTTTATGGTTTGGAAAACGATTAATTTATTGGCCTGTTTTCTCTAGCAACATCTGCAGACTTATTTCCTCCATAATTTGTTTTTTAGGACCAGATTTTGGAAAATGAAAGAATAAACCGTGTGTGAAGCTGTTTACGAAATAATTAATAATGTATTGAGAAATAAAATACCTATCAAGGAGAAGGAAAAAAATTGAAAAAACAAATTTTCCTTAATATCTAGCAATCTGATATTATTAAATAGTTTACTCGTATTTTTAACCGTCTTAAAAAAAAAGTTCTTAATTTGATTTATGTGTGTAGGTATGAAAACGTGTGTTTGTCCGCAAATTTATGGAGAACTACCGAACCGATTTTCATGAAAGTTTTTTAAATGATAGAAAGTGGGCCCAAGATGATCCAATATTACTTTTTTTTAGAATTTATGGCACAGTTTTTGTGTTAGGTATCTTCGAAAACCCGTTTGTTTTGAAACAAAATTGCCGCTAACGCTTATGTACGAGGAAACGAAAAAGCATTAAAGAAATTTTCGTATCAAATAATTGAATCAACTTCAAAAATAACAATAAAAATTGGCTGAAAAGAAAAAAAAAAATAATTTAAAAATTTCTCCAGATATAGGTATAGGCGATGAAACGAAAAAGCATTTAGCTGAAATAAAAATATTTTTCAAAAAATCGAACCAACTTTAGAAAAATATAAGACTAAAGCGCTAAAAAGAGAAATCTAACTCTTTAAAAATTTCTCCAGCATGATCTAATGATTAGAATATTATTGAAATCGACACTAATTAAAAAGTTTTGTCGTAAAATTGACAAATAAGTAGATAATATCTACATGCGATGAAGGAAAATAGTGCCGATTTTACCAAATATTAATTCCAGTACATATATTTTGTCGGGGAAGTTTGTTTAGTGTTATTTTTGAATGTAAAGGAGTGAAAATTTTGTACATTATGAATGTAATTTGATATGAGGAGACAAAAAAGATTTCATTTTAAAGAAATGTGGAATAAAAGCTACCATAGAGGTGTCCACTGAAGAAGTTAAATGACACTTTGGTGGATAACATTTCTTAAATCGACGTTGGCTACTTCAATATTATGAGCAAATAACTGTAAACAAAAATTGGTTATTATTGCATCATTTTGATATGAAACTCGTGTTCCATACCTTCGTTTTAAAATATTGAAAGTTTATTTAAAAAATTGGTAGATCTTACCTACAACTCTTATCTTACTTTGTAATATATTATTTGTTATCGGTATATTTAATCAGCTCATAAGCCGTAGGTCACCAGACGAATCACAGGATGATATTATATGTTTTTTATCTTTATAAAGTGCTATATTTAATGGTCATAACTCATTATAGTAATTCTAAAATGTTTTTATGCCAGTCCACCTCGCCGAACTTTTTTTCATGCAATAAATTTTAGTATTTTCGAGAATAACTGTAACAGATCATCCAATTTGCGCAATTTTTTATGGAAGCATTATTGAAATGTTGTGAGTTTTTTATGGTTTATGGCAGCTCTCCTCTCAATAAGTTTTTTAGTTCATAAAATTAATAAAAAATACCTTCGAAGTTAAAGTCTACAGTATAGAATTCTGATTATGATGGATAATGAGTCTGTCAATATTAAAGAATTAACATGTGATTGTAACTGGATATAGACAACACGAGTGACGAATGAATCACCATTTTATCGTCATCAATGAATACTACATTTGTACTCTAAGACATGACGAAGGCATTGAAACTTAAGAGATCAATATTGGGAAAATACTTTTTTTTTCATTGTATGGGTTCTGGTAATGTAGTCGAAGGTTATTAACAGGGGCGTGGCTAGAATTTCTTCAAAAGAGTGACAAAGATTCAAGGATGGGAGAAGGTATTTTTTTTAATGGTTTAATGGAAGTAGGTCGGTACATATTAATTATTTTAGCTAATTAAAAAAAAGAAAGTCAAAGGGAAATTTTATTAATTTAATGTCTATCTACATGGAGGGAAGTGGGAGGCCAGGAAGTGGTGACCAGTAGTTTTTCATGAGCGATCAGAATGAATTTTTCAACTATACATGTGGGAGCACTAATCTGATCAAACCGAAAAAACGGCCATTTTGGGATTTAATCTTGATCCTACTATTTTTCGATTGTAAGTTCGAGTACCAGACAGGCCCTAAACTAAGTATTTGGAGTCAGAGTTCAGTACTTCAAGGTCAACTTTAGAATAATTATTTGTGCTTATGATTTTGTAATTCCCTGCTGAAAGATGTGTCTTCCCAAAGATAGTGTAAGTGGAATACTTTTTTCTCCCAAAACATTTGATACTTGATTACTTGCTTATGTTAAGCATCAGCTGAAATTGTCTTCCGTAGTCATTTGAGTTGTTATAAAAATTAATGGAAATGCAGGGTTCATGAAATAAGTCAAAAAAAGTTCTTTTAACCCAACGTTATAGTAGGCCTACACTTGACTGATGGTTTTGTATCAGTTTTTGCGCTTAATGGCGACACGATTATCAAATAGGTAATATTGGTTTTTTTCCCCTTTTTATCCATCTCTCTTCCTATCCTTTTTTTGTTAGCTCGTAACTTTAATTTCGTTTATTAAAGGGGTTCGAAATAAACATATCAAGGGGCTATAACCGCGTTGAAATGAGTATGTGTTGTGATTTTTGTGGTCAAAGAGGCCTTGCACTTATTTCGTATTTTCTTCTTTATTTCGATTAATGAAGAAAAAAAAAAAAAAAAAGAGATTTGTTTTTTGAAGCTGAATTGTTCTGTTTCTATCAGAGTCAAGAGTCGAAGCTATGCCTCTCTTTTATAATTTTTTTAAGTGACATCGAATGCAGAAGTTGGTTGGTTGTCAATTTGTCGTATTATATTTTGTAACAATGCGTGCAGCTTTATTCACCTTACGAATTTATAATTAAGTATTGTTTAACTATTTCCTGGCACGCACCTATTTCGTATATGTTTTTCGTTGTCAACCTTCTTCAAAATAAATAATTGGCTCCATTAACAGAAAAAAAAAAGAAGAAGTTATTCGTATCTATTATAGAAAAAAATTGTTGAAGTTGTTTTTCAAATTATTGATACTTGAAAAGATACTACAGATAAGTAAGGTAGATACTTGTATAAATTAAATTTATAAAACGTTACCATCAAGTAGAACCAAACTTTAGTTTCCCGTTAAATTTTGATATGTATATCAGATGAGAAAATTTGTAAAAAATATTCGTATATGTAATTAATTCTAGGAAACCATTAAAATAATTGGACGATTATACCATGTTTACTCAAATGCAACGCTGTGAATGAAAGCGATAAAATCTTGTCTCAATTTTCCCAAAAAATTAAAAAACTGATTTATATGTAGGTAATCATGTATAATATAGAATGATATGCGTTTATATAATGGTACATATAGGTTCGAGTATAAGAATGACAAAAATTAATATACTCACTTTTTCGGGGATATAAGGTACTTATGGTAGTAATTTTTGTCTTGTTAAAGATTATCATAAATTTATTAAATGGATAAATATTGGATAATGGTTGGAAGAGTTTTTAAAGGAGAAAATGGAATAAAAAAACTATAATGCAGCAGCAGCTCCGTTAGAAAAAGCAGGTTTTCGAAAAATGTAAAATTAGGAAGTCACTAAAAAGTTATTAATTGATCGTAATAAATATTTGTTTCGAATTACGTTCCTATTAGTCAAAAATTAGGCATTTTATAGGCGAAATAAAAAAGAAATTAGTGTTACTAGAAGTACTATGCGACCGATCCGCACCAAAATTTGTAGCAAGTTATAATATATCATACCAAATATTTGTTTAAAATTTCGTAGCTATTGGTGGAAAATTAAAAATTTTATAACCAAAACAAAATATGAGGAAAAACTTGAAAAAACTTGAAAAAACTCCACCCAACATTCCAATACATGAACATATCACAGTTGACTAAAAAAAATTCAAAAAGCAATCGTCCAACTTCAGATTCAAACCTACCTCTTGGACGCGCTAAACCTCTACTTAACCACTGAGCCATAGCATGCAGTTTCTACAATTGGTTTGTCACAGATATACAATCACTTCTCATTTATGTTTAAGTCTCATGATTTACATCATTGTGCTAAACAAATCTTCCTGTCCATCCGTTGTCCAAATATACTCAAGGAAATACAATAAATTAATATTAACCTATAAATAGGAAAAAAAAAAAAAAGCTTTTTAATATAATTTACTAAATTATAATGCATCAGCCCATGAAATACTGAACAAAAATTTGAGGGTGCAAAAAAAATGTATACAATATTTTTTACAAGTTTATTTGATTGAAAAATAATGTAAATGAAACTCGTTATTATCAGTTTGAAAAATATAAATGAAACTGTTATCAGTTAGAAATACCTACTGATCATTAAAAAGAGTGGAGAATTTTTTTTGTCTTCATTTCTACGTATTTCGTTTTTAGTTTTATGTACTACCTATAGATATAATACATCTTTACATCCAAAACTAAGTACTCTCATGTGCCAAGAAATTTAGTTGAATCAATGTTTTTTCTTTCTTTCCTTATTCCTTCAAAATGTTATCTAGATTTCTACAGTGTTGTAAGGAAATGGTAAACTGTATAAAATTCAAATGAGGATTTGAGGAAAAAGTGTTTATATCGAATATTCTGCCTAAAATATGCGCAGAATTTTTTTTTGGAATTTCTCAGAATATGGTGGAATATTTCTTCGAAATTTATTTGATTATCGTCATACATCATAGTTTCAGTTAAATAGATATGAGTGAACGAAAAATTTAAATTTATCATGATTAAATTTATTTTAAAGTTCTGCCGAATAAGCTGTAAAATGTAAAATTTAATGAGCAAACGAGTAAACATATTCACTACTCCTACATGTCATTTTGAGCAAAAATTCGAATAACACGTATTAAAACTATGTTCGATGTGGCAAAAAAACGCTATCGCCTAAAGTTCTAGTCCTGGAAAAATTCTGTTAAAAATTATTTTTCAGTTGAATGCTTGAATATTTTTGGTTAAGTTTTGTATCAGTTCAAAAATGAACCTAAGAATCGACGAAAACCGAACCAGAACTTTTTGGTTTAGAAGGAAATGATAAAAACACACTCGACATTTGTTTCAAATATAGGGAAGGGCTCTTTGATCGTGGAGTGTGAAGGGGTGTTTCACCTCCTGGCTCAATCTCAGTTGTAAAAATCTGTTAATTAACGACTTTTTTCTCTTCTTTTTCTGCTTATTTATTTTTCTATTTTTCGACGTTGTAATAAAGTAATTGCTATATAATTCCATCCCCTTGGCTAAACTGCTTCAAACAGCTACTAAATATATACGATTACATGTTTAGAGGAAAATTTTTTATCAGAATTTAGTAATTTACTCTCCTAGTCCGATCAAGAAATGAAAAAAAAGTGGTTTTTTTCGAATTTTATCTTGGAAAATCGAACGTCTTCTTCAGATAACTAGTTCCGCACTTTTATAGATTTAACAGCCAGCTATTAAAAATTGCTAAATTTTCGCATTTTTTTCCATATCGGAAATTTTGTCGAGTGCTGTTTGCAAAGTTCAGAATTGAAATTATAAGATCGATTCAGAATCCAACGGAATCAAAAATATGAATTGAACATCTTGCGTGGAGAAATTTTGAAAAGAATTATTTTTAGCCTGCTCTCACATACAGAGAACAGCATTTTCACCATTGGTCAACTGTATTTCCTTGACACTGTTGGTACACGTGGGAAATCTTACTGTTGGTTGTGATCATCTCATTACCTGTATATTAGAATACTTCATGCCAGCGAAGGAAAAGATTAGGTACTTTTACAATATCCTAATTGAAGAAAACGAAAAATTTTTGGCTAGCAGACTATGGTTTCAATGGGTACTTCAAGTTACGAACTGAAGAATTTTTCTATCCTCGTTATTTTTTTTTGGAGAAAATTAATTCCCATTTAAAAATAGAAAACTATTTATTTTATCTAGATTATAGGCTGAAGGTCATTTTGTAAGATTAAAAAATGGATAGAATAAATAAAAAATACGTCAAAATGGACACGAATTCTACAGGAAAGATTAAATAGTCACAAAATATGAAAATTAAGACTTTTTACTTGAAAAAATTGAAACTAAATAACCACCAAAATGACGTAGGTACCTTACCTACTCTAATCTATTGAAAGTCTCAAAATGTGGAAAATGAGCTTGCAAAATTAGTTTTTTGTGTATACCTCCTATTGATTTTATAGCAAAAACATGTCATTTAAAAATTTACCACCTCTAATTTTCTAAAAGAAAAGTTACCATTAACACGTAGATCAGCTATAAAATGAAAATGAAAAATTATGCTCTTTTCTTGCATTGAATTCTTCATTACGCAGAGTTTGTTTGTTGGGTAGCGGACATCATGAAACATGAAGTTTCCGCCCCTCAAGTTGATGCTACTCCTTTTTACAGTCCTCATATTACTTAATTTGTAGAAAATTTTATGAAAAATTTTTTATTAAAATTAAAATTTTCTGTACGATTGATCCTTATAGGTGAGAAAATCACGAAAATAACTATGATGTTTGGTTTAAAACATCTGGGTTATGAGGGGAGTATCAACTATTCTATTTTATATAGTTAGCCCCTAAATACGATTAACGTTCAAGGGGTAAAACATTATCTTCATTTTCTCTTAGAAAAAAAAGGGTTGGTAATGTGGCGGACCATAAGAAGTCAGCCACATTACCATTGGTTAAAAAAAAAGTCTGCCACTTTACATATGTAAATATACGAGCTCTGTAGCGCCGCTCCGCCGTTCTTTGGCTTGTGCCAACCCTGAATTTCTGGTAACACTGTAGAATTCGTTGTTTAGGAGAGTCATCGGAGGAGACATCGAACATTTTTTTTTAATATTTGTGTGTTTAGTGGCGCATGCGCATAAAGGGAATAATGGGAAAGTCCAGAACAAAAGAGTTTCGCTCTGGTAAAAGAAATTAGAGATGGAAATTTAGTTCATTTTTCGGATTTACTTCATTGAGTCTGCTTCACCAAAGTGAACTAGTTTACTGAACTAGTTCAATTAGTTCGGTAGTTCAGTAAATTTTTCAACTCGATCGCTTCAATCAGCTGATTCATGATTGGCTCATATCATTTAAATCAACTGATTTATTATATGATATTATGATCGACTCGTATTCATAAATTCATGCTAGAACTATTGGTTAATTGTTGGACTCACTCATCGACTGCTACTTACTTCAACTTCAGTGCGATCAACGGATCGAGTAGAGTAGACTGATAAGAACTGTGAACTATCAAAAAAAAAAAAGAATTAATGAACTAGTTCATTTAGAAGTGAACTAAATGATCGATTAGTTCACTTCTAGGATTCGTTTAAAAGAACTACCTCGTGAATGAACTACCCATCACTAGAAGAAATTAAAATTGCTGAAAAGGTGATCATGTAGCTACGTTCAATAACTGTTTTTAAGCACAAAACGGGCATTTTTGAAACGAAATAAGGTTATTTAATCTGAGAAGTGAAATTTTTGATGACTAAAACACGATTTCATTTTTATTGTTACTACTATATGATACTATTGATAGTTGAATAAAAAATAATCCCAGAAGGAAAATATGGATGCTTCTTCCCTCATAGGAAATAGAATGTAAAAATATGCAAACAATCACCATGAAAACCCTTTCCGAAGTGATAGCACTTGATAAGCACTAGCGCTCCGCTACCAATGGACATCCCAATTGGCGAAATATTATGGTGGAAATTATTTCGTGAAATAATTAACAGCTTTTACGTTTATTACAGCGATATGAATATTACCAAAAGTTTCCTGGAGTCATGAGATGAAAAAAAAACCTAGATTTTCTTTGAAATCATACAAACAAGAAGGGAAGGAAAAGAACTACTAAGGGTGTATATTAGGAGGGTTGCGGAGGTCTGGATCACCCTTAGTCGAGAAAGTTAGGCTTGTAAAAATTTTGTATTTTTATCAGGTTTAATGATTTTTTTGTTGTGGGAGGGGGGTGGTCAGAAGAGAACGGTGAGAATGCGTAGACCTCCTTCCTTCCAGACGGAGCTATATGGAGTTATACATGCCCTTGGGAACAACCTCTATAATATGTACCACACTGGTACAACATTAACGACTCTTCATCTGAACCGTTTTTCTTTCCTTATTTTTCGAAATGCTCGATACGTATCTACATTCCACAGCAAAATGCAATTGCTGGCTTACAGGCTGTGAAATATTTCTTTTAAGTAGGTACATGTGCAGCTAATGTGGTGCGACGATGTACATTGTACGGTGAGAAAAAAAAAAAAAAAAAAAAAAACAATTGCATCACCTTTCACGAATACTGGTATCGTTTTACCACGCAGGTAGATGTATAGATGTGAGACGTTTAGCATTATTTACCGATATTATTTTCAAGGGCGTAATTATTGGTATATGGTTTGAAATGACAAATGTGTACAGTCTACACCTTCGATAGTACTGTGTGACGACAAATATGTTATGTTCACCAGGTACTCGTTAATTTCTGGCGTATTATTTGCACATTTCAGATATGGAGCAAGAAGTTGAAAAAAAAGAAACACTAACACGAACACAAACAGGGAAACGTTAATTTTTTACTCCGCGTCGTTAAATGATGATAAGTGATACCTAGCGACACATTTTCATAATTCGAAACAATGTTTTCTGAAGAGTATGGCGTCGTTTTAGGAAACGCAGTTGCTGAGGCATTAAAAATGTAGGTACCTACCTACCTACGTAAGTGAATAATCTTCAAACGTTATTCTGTTAACGATTATCTGCTCGACTATCTTACCTATATTACCAACTAAATCCTGGTACCTATGTGAGAATCTCTGCGTCGGTTCGTTTACAAAATGTCGATTACGGTACTTATCATTAATTTACCTATATTCGATCGTCAATGGACTAGATAAAAACGTAAATGTAGTAGACGAGCTGTCAGAAATAATTTTGAGATAAGAAGACGCTTCATTTCCTTCATAACCTAAAATAAAAATATGACGACGAATGAATTATGTACACGACGAAAATGCATATCCATAATGCAACGTCATCGGTGTCTGTGAATGGATGAATCACACCAGTGGAAATTCTCTTTGCTGATGAATTAGCTACCTAGTAACAACGTGTTAGTTACCTAATGTACTTGCTTACTTATTTTAGTTTTAGAAACTCAGCGTAAGAATCGCGTCAAGTTTTATCACCCCAACAGTGTGTTGGATACGGACGTGTAAGACGTGGTTAAAGAAATTTTAAAATATTGACATAGGCATGAATATTTAATATTTCTTTTTTCGAAGATTTTAAAAAGAAAAAAAAAGGTGGTAGGCAATAGGTACACCTACCTATAGGTACGCAATTTTACTCGTACCTAGTATGTGTGCATGAATGTTTGTTCGCGATTTTCTGGCGAACTATAGCGAACTGATTTTTACGAAATTTGTTGCATTTGACTTATTACTGTCAAAATTAAGTCATTTATAATAATAATATTTAAAAAAAAAAAATTTAATTATCAAAATGTTTTTAATGTTTGTTCCACCTTATATAACTTTTCATCTTGACTACTGATTTTGATGACTTTTCTTTTAATGAATGAGAACGATCCTATAGATGCACGGTGAATCCATAAGTTTTTTTTATTCGAATCGATGAGACATTTTTTGTGTTACTTTCAGAAAACTGTTTGTTTTAAAGCAAAGTTGCTGCTTACGTTATGTATGAGGAGCCGTAAAAACGTTAAAAACATTAGTTTTATTTAAAAAAAAATCGAACCAACTTCACAGGAAATATAAAATTTCGCTGAAAAGAGAAAAATAACATTTTTTTAAATTTCTCCAGCAAGATCTTGCGACTGCGGTATAATATAATTAAAGTCGGCGTCAATCCAAATTCTTTGTTATAAAATTAGATGTACATAATTGACATAATGTATGCCTACCTGTACATGATAATGCCGATGAGCGTCGACTTCAATAATTCCAGTTTATAGATCTTGCTGGAGAAATCTTTAAAGCGTTTTTTTTTTCTTTTTAAGTAAGTATAAGGATTGATTTTTGATGAAAAAAACCTCTAACGCAGCAAGCCACGCTATAAAATGTTGATTTTCTTTAACAAACAAAAAAAAAAAAAATACAAAAAAAATATATTAAAATTATTTGGCGGAATGACAGATAAAAATAGGGTAGGTACCTACGTTTCATATGAAGTGTCAAGGAAATTCATAATGAATTGTATTATGACGTTATAAAAAACGTGTGCAAGTTATTAAATTATTTTTTAGCAAATAAAATAACTGGAAGCGTGCTTTCTGACCAACTTCATTGGTTTATCTGGAATTTATCCCCTCTTCATAGTAGTATTTTGAGATTTTTTCAAATCACTTCTACGGATAAATCGTTAAGCTGATTGAAACTAAAGTTCGCAGAACGTTAGGATATAATATATTCAATATTTGTTACAAATTTCGTGCCAGTTGATTAAGAATTACTCATTTTAGAAGCATTAAAGCTCCAAAAATATAACGTAATAGGATATACCATCTGTCGATCTGAATCAAAAACCATAGGTCTCATCCTTGACTAAATTTGAATGGGTGTACCAAATTTCAAAACTATCGGATGGAAATTGCATGTATATACAGAATATGAATTTCAGGTAATTGTGTCAATATTTCCAGGGATCATGATACGAAAATCGATCAGATTAATTTTAATATGTAGATTTTCATCTAAGACATACAAAAAATTCTTTGATGATTAAAAGTACGTGCCTAAATCTGCTTTTTTGGTTGAAAATTTATAAAATTGTGAGTTTTCTGATAACAGAGTCAATTTTCTGTTATATTAAATGTAAAATTTTCTGATATTGTTCCAATTTAAATGGCAAACTAAAATATTTCAAAAATTCCAGAATGGGACAAGGAAGGATATTGAATCTTTAGCAAGAAAATTCTGTTTTCTTAGACTCTCCAGTTAAGGATGACTAACATATGAAGAAGTTACTGAGCATCCTGTTGCTCAAAATCAATCAATTTTTTGAACATATGGTAGGGGCTAAACGAGAATTACGATTGTCAGTTTGCCTAACTGTAACTCTTACAATTGTTATTCTTGTTAGGGTGTGTTACATGATGTGTATATAAGTTGTGGGCATGCACACAACCATGCTGTTATTATGTTTACACATCAATCATTCATGAGTTAGTGATGTTATATCGAAGCATTTTTCAGTATCGGTACGTATCGATATTTTGACCACATGTATCGATATGTATCGATACAGTATCGTATCAAAAATCCATAATTTTTTTTCTTGATAAAATAGAAATATCTCTCTTCCCTGTTCCACCTTTCTGCATACCAACCATCAACCGTTGTAATTATTAAATATTAAGAAGAATATACTTTCATAATCTGTTCTGTCTGCTGGTGGCCTGGCGCACTTTTTTGTATTTTTATTTATTTAGTTATTTATTTATGTTTTTTATTTCGAATCAATAAAATAAATCGATACGTATCAAGAGTATCGAGCAATGTATCGATACTTTGATACAGTTGTGTGTATCGATATATATCGATACATATCAAAATTTTTAACATCACTATCATGAGTATGCCCCTGTGGAACTCACCCCTTTTTTTTTGTTATCAATTTAACTTACTGTATGTCTTGCTTAAAGAATTATACGACATAAGTATCATTTATCCAAGTAAAATAATGTTAAAAATAGGTTGAAATGGAATTAGTTGTTACAAAAGGTTTCATGAATGAAATATGTTGAGGAGGGCCCCTTCAATAAGTGATCAAAATGCTCCACCCACTCATACCCTATGTATCTACCATGGGCTACAATGTGTGACTATTCTTAGTTTTTTCAATTTCTCTCCATAGCTCAAAACGCCATAAAAATACTTCCATACAAAATTAATGAACATAAACTTTGATACAAATGAAGTTTCCACTCATTGTTTTCATAACGATCATAGAAGCTGAGGTACACGCTGATAAGGGAGTACAGTATATTTTTTTATAAATCAATTTTACTTTTTTGCCCTTATTTTCACTCCTTTACTAGTTTAAGAAAAATAGATTCTCCTAATTTCTTCCTCTCTCACTTCTAAAACACACTTCACAGTTATGACACTGAAAAACAATGTTGTTTGGCCAACAATCAGTTTCGCAAATATAAATCTTCAGTCTGTAAGTGCCTCTAATTTTTTCGCCCTTATTTCTTCTCTTTTAGAAATTTTTTTTTTCTAAATTAAGTTCTGAAAATTTACATTTGAAGACATTTCAAATCAAACCTGTATCAATAAAATTGGTCAAGTTGTTCCTCAGTAAAAACGGATTTAAGAAAACTGCTTGCCTGTTAAATATAATATGTGTAGATTATCAAGTTTCAGATATAACCCTTTTGATAGATACCGAAGAATATTGATTAAAGTTGTTCCTTTTATGTCCAACTCAGAATTTATGACGACGCATTGCAAAATTATTATCACTTGTAAGAGCTCAGTTTTCATTGATGGCTTCAAATTTGAAGAAGCAAGTGGTGTAGACTTTTATATATTCCTTCGCCACAAATCTGAAAAAAATTTGAGTTACATACTAGCTCTTTTTTCATTCAAACTACATAGGAATGGTACTTACTTATTTTGCAAAATCTTGACCTATTTAAAAAGTTGTTGAATTCGTATATGAAAGAAAACACTTAGAAAAATTTGGCATTATTGTAGATTCGCTGAATATATTACCAGAAATTTGTGGAAACCCTTCTTCTAATAGAAAATTGACACTCACTTTCTTCACTCAGATTTTTTTGCCATTTGTCTATTTCTGGCCCTAAAAATTAATTCAGAAAAAAATTGGAGGAAAATGGTACCTACTCATAATAATTCGATAATCTAAAATCATTTTACTCGGAAATACAAATATCTTATTACCAAACATACAGTTTGTGGTTAGTTAATTTTCCAAATCTTGTTTTTTCACGTTAACGATGTTGGCATAGGAGAAAGGGGTTAAGACGATGGTTATGTTTTTTCGAAGGTTAAGCACCACCATCGCCCATTAATGAAAAGAAAAATTCTCCCATAAATTTTCACGAATGTTCTATTTTTGTTAACAATGATCTGGACGGAATTGTAATTTTTCTTCATTCTGGTTTCTGAAATAATATTGCATTTAGTATATCACTATATTTACATTATACGTAGTAGTCTTTGTGAGACAATTAACTTTAATTGGGACAAACGAAACCAATCGCATTCGCACTATTCATTTCATTATAGTGAAACCTTATCGATGGTAATAATTAAGGGCATCCCAGGAGATTGGGGGAGGAAAATCATTTGACTGCTTTTAAATTACCCAAAACTAAAGTAAGATCAATAAAGAAAAAAAAAAATAGCGCAGCAACCACTCCACTAGAAAATGTAGGTTTTTAAAAACTGCAGTCGATTGCTACCGAAATTAGCAACAAGTTAGAAGGTACAGATGATAAATAATTTTTGTGCTAAATTTCTTAGATATTGGTACGCATATTAGAGCCCAAAATAATGAATTGGGCATATTGGAAGTACCATCCGGCTGATCCGCATCAAAATTAGTAGCACGTCAGTATAGATCATAGTCAATATCTCTTTCAAATTTCGTAGCTATTGGTCAAAAATTGCTCTATAAAACCTCTAAAATAGGAAAAAAAATGACGGTACCGGAAGTACCGTCAGGTCGATCCACACCAAAATCAACACATCTAATCCTTAGAACAATACTAATGTTCGAAGCCAATTTCGTAATTTTCGGAAAAAAATTGCGACCTCTACCGTGGTAACAAAAAAATAGAATATAATATATAATTATGTCTTATGCACTTTGGAAAATCCGTTATTTTTCAAATAGCCTACGTCATTTTAGAAAGATCTGGCAAATCAGAAAATGAAAAAAAATTATTTCAATTAGCCGGACAATTTTAGGCATTTTACAATGAGCCCAGACCATTTTAGGCTAATTGGAAAATCAACAATTTTTGGCTCAATATTAGCCTAGTACTAACTAAACTTAATGAAATTAACCTAAACCCATTTAGGCTGTTTAAAGATCATTCCAATTTGCCTAAAATCATCACACTAATCAAACAACTATAATTTTTTGTAAAATGACGACTTTTTATTAAATGAAAGGCTTTTTATAGGCATTTTACAATCGCAGCCCAAACTTAGCCTAGCTCCAACTAGGCTTAATGGAATGAGCCCAAACCTAGCTAGGCTAATTAGAAATCGTTACAATTAGCCTAAAATCATCAGGCTGAGTGAACAATTTTTTTTTTTTTAAATAAAATGCTGGCGTTTTATAATGAGCCTAATGCAATCCAAGCTATTTAGAAAAAAAATGAATCAAAAAAAATTATTTAAAAAAAAAAAGCTACGTGAAATTAAATATTAAATATAATTAACATCAGGTAAAAAAATTGTTCAATTAGCCTGATGATTTTAAGTTAATTGGAATGATTTTTAAATAGCCTAAATGGGTTTGGGCTCATTACATTAAGCCTAGTTAGTGCTAGGCTAATTGTGCTAAAAATATTTGATTTTCAAATTAGCCTAAAATGGTCTGGGCTCGTTGTAAGATGCCTAAAATTATTAGGCTAATTGAAACAATTTTTTTTCATTTTCTGCTGCCATAATTTAGAAGTTGTTTGTACTCATCAAAATACAAAAAAAAAAAAACTCGTCTCAAAGTTTGAATTAATTTTCCAAATTAAAATCAAATGGGGAAATTCAAAAAAATTATTTGAATTTAATTTTTATTCATGGAATCTTGTTGTAAATCCTGTTGTAGGTACTCATTGAGTATGAGTACATTAAAAAAAGTTCTTTTGACCCCTAGTGTAAGATCAAGAGGTGTACTCATTCACAAGGGGCAACTCTTGTTTATATGTTGGATGACGGCACACGTTTAACCGATAAAGATAAAATTAATAAAAGCATTGTCTATGTGTATACATGACAGTCTTCGAATTTTGATTGTAATTTTCTTCAGTAATAAAACAGAACCTTTTCGGACATACCAAATTAAAAACGAGACTCCAAGAAATAAAATGAGACCAAGAACAACAAGTTTATGCCCTTAGAAGCCGAGAAAACTTGAGAAGAAAATTAAATTTTTCATCAAATTGTAGATTTAACACTGAAGATTATACCTATGGTAGGCAGAGTTCCCCATCAAGATACTTATATAATTATATAATATTTTAACATCCATCGGATATGAAATGTAACGTCGCCACAATTCTCACGCAGCATCACACAACTAACTGTAGGGATGGGCTACTCCAGAGCTGTCTGGTTTAAAGAACTGGGTTTTTTATAAGAGCTGGTTCCTGAAACTGCTCCAGTGTGATAAAGTCTGCTCCCTGCTCCTTTCTGCTCCGATGCTCCAAAGACCGAAACAAATTTTTTTCAGCTTTTTCTAACACTTGTCTTTGTTATCAGCAGGTAATTTGAGTTCGGTTTATATTATTTGCCATTGATTACAATCAAAGATAACGGGAGGAATCACAAAAAAAATTTTTGTTGTGGACAGCTGAAATTTTTATGAATTATTGTAGTATGTTAGCTTGAAATTCTGTGAAAATTTCAGTTCAATCGCACATTTAATTTTCGAAATATTGCTGAAATTCCGCCAACTCCTCAACTAGATTGAATCCTTATCATTTTAATCACTCAATCTGAATAGAATTTCAGCGATATCTGGACAACCGAAAGTAAGATTGAGCTAAAAATTTTCGGCGATATCGAGATTATGTTAACTAAGTAGGTATTCCATATAATGAAAGTTATCGAGAGGAATTATGAAAGATGTAGAGAGCTGAAATTTTCACAGAATCTTCAGCTAAAATAATGCAATATCTTGAAAAATTTCAGCTCTCTACAAGAAACGGTTCTCTCATAATTCATCTTGATAACTTTCATTGAATGGAATTGCAAATAACGGAATTTCACCAATAATTTGAAAACAAAATATATGAATTCAACCAAATTTTCATTGAATCGTTCGCTAACATATTACATACTTCGATGTCTCTATTCTCATCCAATTTCTCTTGATAATTTTGATCGTATTGGAGGGAAATGAGAATAAGGGATACTATTTCTTCATAGCAAGAATATTGATGACAGATACTGCTTAATCCAACATGGTTAGGGTGAGATTCATTCTTGGTTCAGTGGTTTTTATTTTAAATATGATTGAAGCAGTTTCGGAGCAAGGAGCAAATTGAAAAACCAGGTTTTTTAAAAAATCAAGAGCAGGCAAACCATAGGTTCTGCAAATGAATAATTTTGCCCATCATTAACTCACTGCAACTGCCTCAGCCTAGCCATTCGTTCATGTAGTTATACAATATATGGTTGCCAAGTGTCCTGTGCACCGACATTGTGTGCAAGAGATCGTAGACTGAGTCCACAATAAAGATAACTAATGATAAGGCTTAAAAACAGCGAATTCGTGAAAATAAACAGGTAAATAAGTGGGTATCATGGTCAATTATTTCTTCTGCTTCCTCAATTTCTCGACTTCCAACGGTTCAAACTTCTTATTCTAGGTTATATTTTTATTTCTTGAGGTTTCCTCTTTAATTTGATGTAATTATGGGATAAGAACTTAGCTTAGCTTTGAAAAGAATTACAACCAAAAATTCAAAGACAGCCTTACACTGGCCAGTAGCCATGTGTTGGAATCTTACCGGCTAAACATTGAAGTGGTGCTGCGCGAGTTGTTTTTATTTACATCGAAGTGAGCACGCTTCTAGATGGTAACACCAGGCTCTTGACCAGCTTTAATATTCACAGAGTTAAATGCATTGTGAATAAATTGCCTTACTGGAGTAGCAGTAGGCAACTCATTATGAAGCTATGTAATTTTGCTTGCAAACTGTGAGAATAGTGAAGAAAGAAAAGATAAGAGCCCTGTTTAATATAGGTACCCAACGAGTACAAGATTCCAATATTAAAAATTAAATTCTAACAATATTTATGTGTTATAAAATGAGAAACGTTATCTACACTCACATCTAAGTCGTTTCACGAGTTCGAGATTAATATGTAGCTTTCCATAGAAAACCTACACGAAACTTGTTTCCAACAACATCAAAATTAATTTGTTCGTAACTTTCACGATGGACCCATACACTTTAAAGCTGACTCTACATCACCGTGGAGAGGGGGAAATCAACCTTCAGGACACTTCAACTCGTCACTTTGCGGTCGATAAGAAGGCTATTGTACATGCGATTGTATATATAGTACTATATATATATATTGGGAACAATAATGAATTTGGCATTGAATAAAAAATCATTGCGAACTTATCACAATATGTCGAAAAATAATTAGAACGTCGACTTGCAAATAACACCAGGAAGTAACACTATATTTTTCGATCGATTGTGTGCCAAAAAAAAAAAAAAAAAAAAACAAGTTTGGATTGATAGAAAATGAATTGAAAGAAAATAGGGGACAAAAACCTCGTGGTAAAGAAACCATTAGTCAGCAAGGTATGGCGTTAATTGGTTGATTTTTTTGTTTCCTCTTTGATATAATCGTATTAAATAAGGATCATTATTTCAGTCATTAGCCTACTCTACGTGACTGTAATTACCTCTCTTTGTGACTTTGTCTGCTCATATAGCTGTAGACTAATCACCCATATTATTCGTCGAACGAAATTTCAATAGAAATTTTTTTCTTCATAAATGAATGAGAATGAATTTTCGATTTCGAAATTGTTTGATAAGAGTCTCATCTCCCACTTTGCTTGACATTCTGACTCTGACAAATGGCGAAAAAGTTCCTTCAGATTAGTTTTCTGGTATATTTCAGTCATAATATCGTTTTTTGGAGTAGATATCTGTAACTTATATAACCGATAATTTTCAATAAAAAAGTTTTTGCTAATATTCATGTTCAATAACCAAAGATGATTTGTAAAATTATGATGAAAAATATAGTTTTTTCTATCGAGTTATCAAGTACCTAATGTAAAACGCACTTATGCAAACAATAAAAATATTAACATTCTAGGAAGCTGGAGTGTAACAAAAAAAGTTTTCTCGTTCTATTCTCTCATTGTTGTATGGGCCGCGCGAAGTAGTAATCGATCAATTTTTACAACACACCTAAAAAAATCGTAATTTCGATTTTAAAAAATGTATAAAAAAGGCCACATTGGTAATTTGAAAAGTTGAAAAAAAAAAAAACCAGTCATCTCTTTCAATTTTTACAACTTGGTCCAAAGTGGGGGTGTCAAATTACCGTTGATAGCTCGGTTGTGAGGGGCGAAAAAGGGTCCACATACTTTCTGATGTTTCATGTCTCTTCTGACCACCTGCTCCTTCACCGCAACTTCACCAAAAGTGATAAAGACAAATTATTTTTAGATGTCGAATTTGTTTTTCTTCACAGGGCGAAAGGAGCTCTAAACCTCTGCATCTCCTCTTTCATACACGTCCTCGAGTTCAAGGTATCAAAATAAGGCCAAAAATGTATATAAAATGCCCAAATCGCTATACAGCCGCAAAATTACTAATTTTATTAGCTTGCAAAATGCAAAGCAAACTTTGTATTAAGTAAATCATCACAAAAAAAAAAAAAAAGGAAAAATTATGGAGTCGTAAAGGGACTAGGTATTCTATATTTACTGTTACACCTAATAGTGAAATCAAAAGTACTATAAAATAAAAAGAAAACGATATATTTTTATTTTACATTAGACCAAGAATAGGCCTCATCTACCTGAGTCATTTGAACTAAAATGTCTTTTATTTTGTTTTGAATCATAGTATAATGGTTTTATTGGAGCTAATTTTAACTCGATTTCACCAATTTCCTTTTGGTACGCTTCAACGAAATTAATAGTCAGATCATCGGTTGGAATAAAAAAATAAAAAAAATAAAAATAAATAAATAAATAAATAAAGCTGCAATAAACCCTCGTTCATTTTTATTCATTGGTATCCCACCGAAAATTTTTGGCAATGTCGTTCAACTTTGTGAAAGATACCTAGCCTATTTAAATCTGCTTACACGAATGCATGAGAGAAGATAAAAAAAATAATTATTGAAAATCGCATTAGCTTCGGTTCCGTTTGTACCATGTAGTAAGAAGAATTTATATTGCTTTTCGACGCATCTATACTTCATTATTTTCATCCACTTTTGATCACTCGATCAATTCGTGAATAACGTAAAAAACTAGATCATCACAATAAATCACTCTAAATTAAGTAAACCATCGTAGTCGTAGTTGCCAAAATTTGTTAAAAACCTCCATAAATAATGTCAACTTTCAATAGCTTTTCACTGTTTTTTTTTTTTTTTTTTTTTTTTTTTTTTTTTTAAGGCTATTCTCGGTTTTGATTGAAATTCCTAAGTGATATGTAGCAGTTGCCGAAGGTACCATATTTACAAGTTAAATAAAAAATAATTTCTTGTTTTGAAAATGAGGTACCTATAGATACTGTACCCATGTAAAATGCTACTGTATCGGATTACAAGGTATAAAAATTTTGGGACATAAACCAGACATGGTTCGATTTCGACTGACAAGTACCAAAAAAATAAAAAAATAGAATAAAATAAAAACTGACTATAACCACTTGAATCACCATAATGGTAGCCGTCATTCTCACTACCGTTATATTTAAGTAGGTATAGGTACTTTCTTAAACGATATTTTATGCAAATGAGCAGCAGTTAGAATGGATGAATCGCCGGACTTTATTTCGAGTAAATACAGTTACTTGTATATTTAATATGTCTGTTGGCACTATATTGGGATACTGAATGTTGTAGAATGAAAGAACATGTGAGAAAATCCATACTAGAATATGCGAGCGGAAACTAACATTGCCCACAAAATGGATGAAATTTAGGCCTTTTTTTTCGTTTATAAACGAAACATTCGTCAAAGTTCAAACGTTATTTTGAAATAAGTGAAAAACATTTTTTATAGTTCTGCTGTCATTAATTATTCGTGGAATTTTTTCAAGCTTCATTCCCTGGTGTGGCAGTACTGGCAGTAGTTTTTCTATTTCTTGGAAAATTTAACAGATTTCAGGGCCGATATACTTATGCTAGAAAGAAGATAAAATTTATGAAATTTCCACATAATTTTGTAACTATCGTTAGCTGTTTGAAAATAAACAAACGAAAAAAATGCAAATTAATAGAACGTTACGGCTGGTTTTTAGAATTTAGAAACCTCTCCTCTTTCATTTAATAATTTCTCAGCCACTATTTACGCTGGATTGCTGTTGTTGGCATTGCTAGAAAAAAAAAAAATTTTCTCGAATCTGATTTCCTTGTGATGTTTTAATGAAAATAAACGAACGAAAGAAACCCAAATTCACAAAAAATTTGTTATTTTTTGGAATCTAGCAACCTCTTGCCTTTCAATTAATAATTCTTCAGCCGTTATTTAAGCTAGAAAGCTGGAGTTGGTACCGCTGGAAAAGAGAAAAAATTTACTTATATCTGTATTCTATCAAATTTTTTATTCATCCTTAGCTACTTGAGAATAAATGAACGGGAAAACGCAAATTAATGGAAAATTTTCCTTTTTATATTGTTTAGATAGGTACCTACCAATTGAAAAAATTATTATCTCGTTGAATTCTAATTTTTTTGGAGGGGGTGTATTGCAAAAAAAATGAAGTGACACTCATGCCAAGTAAGTGATTGCTGCTTGTGTGATTTGCATCACTCGTCTTAGGCTCATGCTGCAAAAATCACACCCGTTTTAAAATCATTTACTTTACACACTTGTGTAACAAATTATTATTTTAAATCGCAAGGCGAATTTTTGACATAAATATGTAAGTTTACTAGGTAGGCTTTAAAAAGTATTTCTGCGTACCTCTATCTCCCTAGCTTCTTTAATTGCTAACCAAAATATGTATCTACCCTATTATTAACGCACTACCAGACTGAAATATTCGTAAGAAATTTTTCATTAAAAAAGCAAAAAAAAACACGAAGCTGAAACATGTGCTCAACATATTGACATAGGTAGCCTACAATTCGCATTTCGTCATGACTCTTGAGCAGGACCGTGAAGAGGGAATCCGAGGTGGTCATTACTATCGGACCATTGGTGGTGTGGAGGAGGAGGCACTTTAAAAAAAATTCTACAAAATAAATACATTCGTGTTTTATTCCAAAACTCATTCATATGGACTTGAGAACAACTCAAAAAGCCTGCCTTTAATTCGGGCCCCCTAAAAATTCTGAGCTTGAGTTCTCCCCCCTTTCACCCTACCGGTGAACGGCACTGCACATGAGACTGCTACTTGCAGCCTATTCTTCTGTCTGCGAATGAATTTAAATTATATGCTTCAATAATGGACTAATGGTATCAGTTTCATTCTCAGCAGTGAAATGATAAGCACCTAAGCAGTATTTGAAACGCTGCATCACTGTTTCTTGTCGTGCTGATATTAATTTGAAATCATTATTTCAAATATGACTGACCGAAGGTAAACGCACCTGTTTAATAATTATATTATTAAAAATGTTTTGGACATGACGATATTGGAAAGAGATCGTCCTTTGAGACTCTGCGTTTGTATTAAAGGTACCTACTTAATGTGAATTAAATAGCGCCTGCCGCCATTTCCCTCATTACGTATCCATACTTGACTTTACGTTAATCGAAACGCGATGGTGAGCTGACACCTACAAAAGGTTAATAACCGTTTTTAAATTCAATAGCTCACCACTACAAACAAATCGGGTCACTGTGTACCTACCTATACGCATTGACGAAATGGGGAAATAAAAAATACGTACTAACACAAACACACGTAGCCAACACCCATATTATAATATTAATGGTGAATAATTGCAACGGCGTTGGTACTCAAAGTGGGTACCCTACGATCGAGTTTCAGACGTTTAGAAGAAGTATTTCCAGGATTGTAAGCCGTGCCAACGAAGAGGTTTTCCTGAAGTGGATGAAAGTGTTGAGGTCGTGTGCTAATTCTACATGCAGCAGTCGATGGAACAGATGTAAAACCATCGAATGGTGCTTGAATGTAGTGAAAAAATTATTTGATAAATCGTGGATGGAAGGAGCAGGTAATTTCCGAGTCATTCCCTGTCACGAATTTCAAGTTGGTATTTGCCTGCAGCATGGAATTTTCATTCCAAATGCGAAAACGAGTAGGCAGCTTATTCTTGCACTAGCTAGCGAATTTCTTTCGACTAGCATTATTAACGGATGTACTAATTGGCTTCTGGTAGAAGCAGAAAGTAATGACGTGCAATTTTATCACAAGACCTAGAGTAGTTGTTGTGAGACTTAGACAGTTGTAGTATGAGTGTTGCTCTTGATTTAGCCGAGTCAAATCTTGGTCTTGGTCTTGGTGTTTCAGAGTCGGTTAGTCAGAGTCAAGTCTTGGTTTTAGTTTTAGTCTTCAGGGTCAAGTCTTGGACTTGGTCTCGGTCATCAGCAACAAGTCTTGGGTTTGGTTTTGGTCTTCAGAGTCAAATCTCGGTCTTCAAGGTTGTCTTAGTCTTGGTATTGATTTTGCAGTCAGCTATAGTCTTCAGAGTTAAGACTTGGTGTGGGCCATGGTTTTCTTTAAAGTGAATTCTTGTTCAGGGTTTTGGTATTGCAAAGTCGGATACTCTTCAGAGTCAAGTCTTGGTTTTAGTTTTAGTCTTTAAGTTCAAGTCTTGAACATGGTCTCGGTCATCAGGAACAAGTCTGGGGTTTGGTCTTGGTCTTCAGAGCTAAATTTCGGTCTTCAAAATCGTCTTGGTATTGATTTTGCAGAGTCAGCTAGTCTTCATGAGGTCGTTTACAAACTGTCTATATCTAAGCTTTATAGCTATGTGTATAAAACAGTTATAAGGGCTGTATACTTCTTGCTTATTACTGCTTTATCGATCTACATGGCCATGTTCGGAGGTGTTTATATAAGTCAATAAGAGATATAAAGAGTTGGGAATGTTGGAGTTTGTGATTTTTACTGTGAATTTTTATATATCTATATAAATAAAAATATAATGTCCCTATGTTAAAGACCTAGGATCTCCGAAAGTTCTACACCGATTGCTTTGAAATTTCGGGGAATTATTTGTGTTATCTCTGGGAAGGTTCTTATCCAGATCGCAGGTTTGTAAACCCCCTAAGGGCAAATTTATGAATATTTGTTGGGTGAGCAACTTGTAAATCTACCAAAACACGTCTTTGTTCGTACGAATGTACTTTTTGCGCCATTCTCTAACTGTCCCTGCCTACTTTTCATTTTTGGCAGTGTTCATAGACCTTGAACTTTTGTAACTATAATAGCTGTGTGAATACACATCCGTGCAGGTTGTAAATACTAAATGGAACAGAATATTCACATTAATTTTTTTTTATAAATTGTAATGTGCTTTCAAAAGTTTTAAAGACCTAAAAAAATTATTTTGTTTATGAATACGTGTTTATAATTTTGTATTTCGTAATACTTTTACAGAAAAGGAAATATTTTACAAAATTTGTTATGTTTTTGTACACCTACCTATATTTTTGTGCTTCGTGGTACTTTTACAAAAAAGGCTGACCACCAGTTTAATTTACTTCTAATTTTTTAAATACAAATAAGTGTACTAACTTCAGAAATAATAAAAACTAAGGTAATTTGATATTTAAGCCATTATATTGATTTTGACCATGTACTTATTTCTGACATGGCTGTAAAACTTTATTTTGAGTAGTTTAAGGTGGTAATTTTTACTTCTTCATTTGTACAAATAAAACTTACTCATTTTCTAACTTTTGGAAAAAATATACAATTTTTTTAAGTCCTCCGTCATTCTCCTCAACCACCATCTCACCCAACTTTTTGTTTCGAATGGGCATTGTTTGTCCACCTTAATAACTATAACACGAGAATCATCTGATTTGCTGCAAATACACATTGAGCAGATCTTGAATGGCACACAATATTCACTTTTTTTTTATTTTTTAAGTGAGACTTTCTTAGTATCATCCAGTGAAAATTTTCTTAACCAAAACTTTATTATCTAAACAAAACGAAAAGGTTTGATCATACCCAGTTGGCTTAATTTATTGTAGTGTCAAATTGTAGGTTAGAACATGTACATTGTCTGCTATGATTTTATGGGGTACTGAATCATAATTTGGCATCCATTTTTCAATTAAATCAATTGTTCTTCCCTTTGAGGCTACAAAATGGGGGTCAAGAAAATGTTTTTCAATATAATCAAGTGATTCATAGTTTGATATGTTTTTTGGGGCGCTAAATCTGAATTTGGGATCCAATTTTTGATTAAATCAATTGTTCGCCCCTTTGAGGCTACAAAATGGGGGTTAAGAAAATATTTTCTAATATAATCGAGTGATACATCCTTTTATATGTTTTTTGGGGAGCTGAATACAAATTTGTAGTCCACTTTTTGTACTGAAAATGCAATTGAAAATTGGTGTGCCAATTATCATGTTGTGAAATATCAACCAGCCAAAGCTTTGCAATGGGACACAACTAGCAGTAAAAAAATTAATGAGCAACGTTATAGAAGTCACAATCTTGATAGGACCTTTCAAGAGTGAATATGTCCTCACTCCTAAGATTCCGATGATTCCAACTATGGCATTTCAGTTTAAGAGATTGCAATTCCAAATTTGATTGGCTTTTGCTATCACCATCAACAAGGCTCAGGGCGTTAGAATTTTGCTGTTTAAATCTACAAAGGGATTGTTTCTCACATGGACAATTATATGTTGCCTGTTCCAGAGTTGGCAAACCAGATAATCTCTATATCTGCGCAGACAATGGAAGAACAAAGAATATTGTATACCCACAAGCATTACAAAATTAAACATATTAGAAACCTGTACTTTCTCTTTCCTTTCTATTACATTTAGCTAGGCTCGCCCACAGCAAAGCGTGGCAGGGTACAGCTAGTTTATAATAAAAACATTGCTTCTTATCAACAAATGGTTCACTTCTGCGCATGCATTTGTGTTTCATTTATACAAACAACTTGTAAACACTTCTTTACTATCGTGGTTTTTTTTATAGTCCTTATAGACAATTCATAAATACACCACCCTGAGTTAAGACTTGGTATGGGTCGAGGTCTTCTTTAAAATCAAGTCTTGGTCAGGGTTTTGGTCTTGCAAAACCAGTTAGTCTTCAGAGTCAAGTCTTGGTTTTAGTTTTAGTCTTCAGGGTGGAGTCTTGGACCTGGTCTCGGTCATCAGGATCAAATCTTGGGTTTGGTCTTGGTCTTCAAAGTCAAATCTCGGTCTTCAAGGTTGTCTTGGTTGTGGTGTTGATTTTGCAGTTAGCTAGTCTTCAGAGTTAAGACTTAGTGTGGGCTGTGGTTACCATTAAATGTTCCTTCAAAATACGCAGTAATTTGTAAATTACTACAAACTGCAGTAAATATCAATTAGGGAAGAGATCAAATTTATATACTAAATATTGAAAAATTATTAGAGTCGCAAAATTGCGAAGATTTTGCAGTTTTTTCAAAATTTCTGTCAATGTTTGTATTTAGTCTCAGCATGACCAAGATACAAGATTAAGATCAGTTTCGCTCATCGCTAGCAAAGAAGCAGAATCAGATAATTATGAGTGGATGATCACATATACTTATTCATACTCGTAACTAAATCGTCACCTCGCATATTTTTCACGTCTGGTAATCGCCATGTGAGGTGAAGCTGTAGCCATTTTATACCGCAGCCGATCGCAGTCATAAATTCAGCAACACATATAAACATTCCAATTTACTGAGGAGGATTGAAAATTTTTATGAAAAAAATGCCCGTTTGAAGGAGATTGTTTTTTTACGCTAACAATAATTTTGATAAGACATAATGGAACGTAGTTTTACCCTTCCATCATTTAAAACTGGATACCCATATAAACATAAAAATCCGTCCCAGCATCTGAGTGGGAGTAGGTTTACTGCACATGTGCAGTAAGTCTTTCTGCGTCCGTTTTCATTCTCTTGTTATTGTGAATCTGTGACGGCAAAAATTAAATGTCCTAATGCACATATTTCAAGGCAATATCAGCTGATCGCTGATTTTGTTATCTGCTGACCCATTATTTTTATCTATTATAGGCGAATATTTAGCCTGCAAAATATAGTTTTAGCATTTTTGGAACTGTTTAAACCGTTGACGCCACATGTCTACAGTATTTCAATTATGGTGGAACACTCACAATATCTGAAATATATGGATATTTCAATTAAAAAGTAATTTTCCTTGTGCTCCCTGCTGTAGTTATAATTGGGTGAAGTTAGGTAACATTAATTTACCTTATGCCCCATACTTTTGATGCGTAGGAGGATGGGCTTTTTTTGTTTTTAATTAAAGAGATCTATTGTCTTATTACTTCATGATGTGTATATGCTCCGTATCTATAGGCTAATTACTCGAGTGGCGTTGTTTTTTGGCTGATTTTTTTTTTTTTTTTTTTTAATTAGAAAGCTACTTGTCTCATTAAATGTGGTTTTCAACGAGTTGTAACGTAATGAACACAAAGTCTTATTTTAAAAGTGAATATATCAATTATAAATTAATGGTAGATGAAACTTATCAGCTATAATTTGTTCCCTTTCTACCTTATCAACTCAGAATCAAAAATATACTAGCTGTAAGTGCCAAAATATATAAAAAAATTGTTTATAATTGTGAAAAAAAAAAAAAAAAAAAACTTAATTGCCATACAGTTCATAAGTTAATTTCAATAATGTTTTTAAGAAAATCAATAACATTTCCCAACAGTAACAAAATAAAAATAGGGTTACATGTCCCAGGTTGATGGAAAAATTGTTCTTTATCAGTTGGCATCCAATTTTGGTAAATGAGGACTCATTGTGGAAGGTCATATTATTGCGTATAAAATGAAATATTATAATCCAAAATTTAATGTTAATAAAATTGAAGTTTAAGATTGAAACAAAATTAAAACACAAGTTTCAGACACACGATCTTTTATTATGACCACCATTATCGGCGTTCCAATACGGACAAATTATCATCACAAAAACATTTGGTGAAAAGACCAAATAGGCTGTACATAATACCAAAGTATCACAGTACAATTAACTGAACAAAATATGATGTCTCGTCACTAAATAGTTTCTAACAAGCAGGTTTTTTAATTTACGGAGATCAAAACAACATTTAATCTCCCACTACCTATCCAGGGATAAAAATTTGGAACCGTATTTTTTTGTGTCAGTGTGAGACATGAGATGCTTTGGTTGTCATGTGTGTTGTCCCAGATTGACACATGCTAAAAAATTCAAAAAATATTAAACAATTTTTTTGTTTAAATATAAAATTATCAAAACTTATTTTTAAGACGCAATTATTTTGAAAATTAATTCATATACCCTAGTTAAAAAAATATTTTCAACGTTTTTCACATCAAATATTTAAGTTTATTATTTTTAGAATCTTTTTTCAAAAATTCTAATTTTGTTACTATATCTAATTAGATGACTGCTGTTCATAGTTTTGATTGTATATGACCTTGTTTTTCATTTTTTGAACATATCAATCTAAAAATATGAATTAGAATGAGAGAAATTTGTGTGTTAACCTGGAATACAATTTTTTGTATCATCTTGGGACATGGGTACTTTTTTCACGTACTCTATTATAACCACTGTCAATAGGTGTAAATCAGTATATCATTCAATTCCTGCGGGTATACCAAGTAGTTCGATGCCAACATATCTGATATTTTGTTAAGATTACGCCTCTGAACCTAAAAATTTAAAATTTCACTTACATACAACTAGCACATAGAAGTCAAGTTTTGTTAATTTATTTAAAATGTATAGCTATGCAGTATTACCAACTGGATTTGTCAAATATGTTCAATAGCATATTCTAGCTACCACCTAAATTTCCGGGAATTTGCTCCAATAATGAGGAGCAACATCCTACGACATTTGTCAATCGCATGGATACATGTAACCCTAACTTAAATAAGCAAGGTTTCGTTGTTTTTGAAAACATGCTCAAAACTGGTTGCATGTTTGATAGATTTCAAATCATTACAAGAAGACAAATGAACCAATATATACTTACGTGTAGAGGCTTGGTAAATGGCTTTAATTGCAGTAATCAAGCCCAAAGAAAGAGGAAAAAGAAAGGAAGTATACCTACCCAAGTGACGCAGATAAGTTGATTTATCGGTATTTAAAAATGTTAAATGTGACATTTCTCGACAAACTTCCGTCGATCGAAGAGATAATGGGTTAAACATATTTCCTAATTTCTCCGTTTTAGGCTACGAAAGTACAAATTTTGCCGTTTGCACGATGGAGAAATTCTAATACCTAAATATTTCCGTTCGAATACATTTCAACGTAAATTTCAGGCGATTATACCTAATTATCGTCTCGATAAACCAGTAAAACACAAACTAGGGCTTTAGAAAAAAATGTTAATTATAGAGAATTCAAAAGAATTTCTAGACTATTAATTTTTATATTTTTCGAATGATATCTTCATTACTCAATAATTAATAATAGGTTAGGTACCACGTTTGAATTAATATTCTGCTAACTTTTAAGGGCGAAGTTCGGCTGTCAGGGTGGAGGAGGGAAAAAACATACGTAATGCTGTAAGTTAAAATTGTTTCGAGTATTGAGCAATGGCTGCTTTTTATGATATACGTTTACTGCAATTTTTCTCTCTTTTGGAGGGAACATTTTCATTATGAAATTTTCATTTGAAAAGAACAAAAAAAAACAATAGCCTCTAAAAAAGCAATCAAATTATAAACTATATTTTTAGGACAAAAAAAAACAAACATAAAAGAACAATTCAATTTCTTAATAACCGGACAAACATTAAGAACTAAGGAAAAAAAAACAAAAAAATAGTATCATGTCTTAAAATTTTAGCATTAAAAACTGGCTGAAGGATAACAATAATTATTATAAAAAATGTACGCATTAGCGTAAATTGGGTTTGAAATTCGAGGGGAGGGAAAATCTGATGACTTTTTTTGCTTGTTAGTTTCAATTTTGCATAACCCTACTGTCGTATAATAATCTATGTATTAATATAAAAATCATATCAGAAAAATTTATAAATTTTTTGGGTGGCCAAAATTCATTTGTTGAAGAGAGGAGTTCAGGACCTCCCTGGTTCTCATATTTGCGCCTATGAATGTACGAAGTACCTACTTACGCGGGGTGATTCAAGAGTGATTCGCAAAACCTTAAATATGGATACAACTCAGTACCTATATGACGAGAAAAAATCTCCTCTTTGCATAATATATGGCCTATCTTTAAAACTGAAGTAGCCGAGAAGGTAGATTTGTTGGTGGTAGTGTCGTTACTTTATGCATATTCAACTTTTCATCTTTCAGTGTCTTGAAATCGTTTCGCAGAAGTTTTTTTGATGCAGGTAATTATTCCAATAATCTCCTCCTTTTGTAGTATGCGGGTGCTATAAGTTGATGTCTTTTACGTCACAATTCTCGTCTGTAATTTCAATGGATGGCTAAATATTCAAGAAAAGCACCGAAAAGCATGGAATTATAGGAATTTTTGATTCTAATTGTCTTAAAACAAGAGATAGCTATTCGTTCGACATAAATGAAATTATAGAGGAAGCTTCAAGGAATAAAATAAACCAAAAAACAAGAAATTCGAGTCCTTAGAAGCTGAGAAAATTATTTAATTCGATGTTATTAGCGTACATAACCCTGCAGACAACTAATAATACCGCTAAAAAACACCAATTTGAGGCATGATTTGGTGTTCTTTTTTGATTCTCTCAACCTCTAGGAGCTCAAATTTCTTGATCTTTGGCTTATTTTATTTGTTGAAACCTCTTCTAAAATTTCATTTATATCGAATAAGAAACTATTACTTGTTTTAAGATAATTATGACTAAAAATTCGAATATTCTCTAGGCGTTTCACGTATTTTAGCCACCTTGTGAGATGACTTTTAGTTATGAAGTCACAAGACATTGCCTTACTTTTCAGTATCTAGGTATACATATTCGGCACCAAATAAGTTGAACTCTGAAGAAGACGGGCAATATGACATACAAACGTTGAATGGCCAAATGAAGGTGACAAAAATGTTGAATAGTCAATGAAAAACAACGTTGCACTGTTGCGCCTTTATATTTCAGGTTTGGGAACCACTCATGAAACACCCTTTATGTTGATCATAAAAATAATTATTTGTTTTTGAAAATATTTTTGCATACAGAAAAATTTTTTCGAATCGAAATAGTTTCATTTTAATGCAGATCGAATTTTCACTCTTTCGTTGAGGATTTTATTACCTAACCGTGATAATAATATTTTAATTGATATCTAATTGAGTGGTACTGATACACTTTTGCAGTACCTACCTACGCTGCAGTTCATAGTTTCAAAGCTGTCGAATATTTTTGGGCCTATGCTACACATAGGTATATTACTAATTTATACTGTGCGAATATTCTTATATTGTATAAGGTATACAATAATGTGCATCATATGAAATAAACAATATTTTTTTATCTTTTTATTCATTTTAGGTCCAGCAACTTGGCCATTATTGTTTCCTGACGCTGCTGGTTCTCGCCAGTCACCTGTGGATGTGGAGACTACAAGAGCTACCTCAGACGATACCTTGAAAAATGCGCCTCTTAGCTGGAAATACGTGTCAGATAATTGTCTCAGTATAACGAATACGGGATATTGTTGGCGGCTGGACGTGGATGGCACTGGTTCAGGTTCGATATATTCCGATTTTGTTTAGATTTATATCTCACTCGATGGCATTTCGATTCAAGTATGAAAAAGTGATAGACTAAGAAAATTGTCTCATTGCAACCGAACTGATGTTTTTGTTGGAACAAAAAAGTATAGTGAAACGGTTGAAAAACGAAACATTCCAAACACCGTCCCTATTGAGATTTTGGAAGCATGGATTGTGAAACCTTCAGTATAAAATTCAGTAGTGTTTATGCAGAGGTGAAGCAAAAGTCGAAATGAAACTTTAATTTTTTTTTTAGGGGGGGGCTCAAGGTATTGTCTTTTTTCCTCAAATTAAATTCGGTAGGATTAATTTGTATAGTATATATATGTATATACAAGCTGAATTGACCACTCTTTGGATTTATGACATAATTAATTACAAGATAAATGTGTTTTGGAACTAAAATTTTTACTGAAAACTTTTCAACATAATTACAGCTTTAATTTTTTTCAAGTTCCCTTTCTCAAAACTGAACATTCAAACAGCACAAGTCCGGAAAAAAAATTTCTAAAATATTCAAACTTAATAACAGCTCCCAGGTTTTGTGTTTTGACTTCTCAGAACTGACAATGAACTAAAACCCTCGAGTAGAAGTGAGAACTAACTTTTAACAGAATAGATATAGAAGTAAAATTTTTCGTGAAAACATTCGAACATTTGCGTATATCTCCTTTATGAAATATCGAAAAATTATCGTTGATGCATTAATTAGACGTACTGACTTTTCTGCATTGCGATCCTCTTTTTTCGTCATCGACGATTAGATTGAATTTTGAAATGTTGACGGACGATGTGGGTTTAGGAATGTGAACAAATTATTTATGTTGAATTTTTTACATGTACAGTTTCAACAATCTCTGGATGGGTAAGCCTGTAGCAAGCTGCAGACAACTGAATTCACCTGCTGAAATTGATGGGCAATTTATCTCAATTATTATTTGTAAAGGTATTTGCCTATTTTGAAGGATAGTAGGATTATCATAAGGGATCCAAAATTTTTATTTCTTCAAAACCACATCCGATTTTAACTGGATAAATATATATATTGGTTAGATCAGTGTAGGTAGGTCCTATACCTATGTTTTTATTAACTATGCGAACGAAAAATATCAGTTATCATCTTGTTAAAGAGGGGAAAAATAACGATTTATCGACGACTTTATCGCCGGGAATGTACTTTATCTCTGAAAACCCGAGGAAAAAAAAAATCGCATTATTAACTGTTCATCGCGTATATATCATCATAAGAACGGGTTTTCATAAAAATCACGACTGGAGCATGAGTGCGAATGACTCAAAATTATTAAAAACAAAGATGAAAACGCCATTTTTTTTTTTGAATTCAAAAATTTTTATTTGCTCTGTTCATATATGTGGGGACATTACTCGTATGAGGTAACAGGGGCTCGCACCCCTCGACGACAGTCGCCGCCCAAAGGCTGGCAATAATCGTCTTTATGACGTTAAACGAATTTACACTGGTGCGTTTGTATGTTCGTACCTGTACGTACATACAGGTAAGATACATTGTACGGGCCGAGATCAATTACCTGATAACGATCTCGGTAATGTCATGACCCGGTACCAAACGCACTGCATCATTTCTTATCACCTCAACGGAGACAAGAAACGACGTAACGCATGACATAATTACGTACATATACGTATGCATGTGTGTCTGTGTGCGTGTACCAAATCCTGTATATAAACTCTCAGAACCGGCTCAAAAATCGCCAGTGTTCGCCGAGGATTTGGCTCTCCCATACTTAATCGTATGAAGTGGCAGAACACGCAAATACTGTTGAAGACCTTCTAGTGTGAATATCTCTCACGACAAGGTATTCCACAATATAATATACTATTTTTAATGTGATAACATTTTTATTTTCTATATGGGATCTGTTTTCGAATTCGATGTTTCTTTATTTTCCTATTTTTTCTCACACATCGATAAAATATCGATATTGGTTTACATGTATTTTCCATTTAACATCGAAAAATATAGATTTTTTTATATATTGAATTTTTATAAACCAGATCGATATTTATTTACATGTATTTCCCATTTAACATCGAAATCGAATTTTTATCAGTATATTAAGTAGCTAAAATATTTACTGGAAGAAAATCGGTCGGTGAATCGAGTAGAATCCATCGATGGATTAAAGTCAAATAATATGAAAATGTTATCACATTAATTGTAATCAGCTTCAGCCACTGATACTGACCACTAGTTTTTTACATATTGTGTAGCTACTCCTGTATAACTTTTTATCCGGGGTATCGATTTTGATGAAGTATTTTTAAATTATAAAGGGTTATTTTACTATGGCTCTATTTCGTTTTTTCTAAAATCTACGAGATAGTTTTTGAGTTATTTTTTGAAAAACGTTTCATTTCACAGTAAAAATGATGCTGTAACGAATGTAAATGAAACGAAAAAGCAATGAATAAAAAAATTTTTTTTAAGAAATTGAACGAATTCAAGAAAAAATAAATAAAATAATGTTACCTAATAAAAATGGTCTAAAAGGAGAAAAATAACGCTTTTAAAATTTCTCCAGTACGATCTAAGTATCAAATTGATTTATTTAAGTCGGTACTAAATTAAAATTATGTAGGTATTTCATAAAATTAAGACATAACCTACATGATAAAGGAAAGGAGCACCGACTTCAACGAATTCCAGTAGATTGTACTGGAGAAATTTTGAAATGGTTATTCTTACTATTACTAGGTATAGGTGTACTTATTATTTTAAAATTTGATTTACTTTTTTTATTTTTTTGAAGTTGGTTTGATGTGCTGAGCAAAATTTTTCATACATTGATCCAATAAGAACTTGTATTTTTACGTTTTCTTTACATTTACAAACAAACAAAAAGTAGGTGCTTACCTAAAAACCTCGTAAAGTAATTCCAACAGGAATACCAACTATTTTTGTTTGGCATTTTTCAATCGCAGTGATTGCGAAAATATTCCGAATTGAAAAACTCTTTATTTCGACGTACTTTCCATATTCAATCAAATATTTTCAATCGTATCAGATGAAATATGAATTCGAGAAAGGAATATTATGCAAAAAAAAATGTTATTCATTTATTGCACGCAAGAATGGTAAAAGGTTTCAAATATTTATTTCATCGATTATGTTAGTCTTGGTTATTGAAGAACATATTTATGTAGGTAGGTATTTTTATTTTTTTTTTTGGACAAAATTTGATAAACTGATGTACCTTCTCTCTTTTGACAAGTCATGAGGCCGAAATCAGATTTTCAAAATTTTGAGACCCACTTTAGACGATGGGTTGAAACGTTGAATAATTTATTCGTAGCGATACCTATCTTGGTAGATACGCAATAAAATTTAATAAATCTGTCTCAATCCTTTTTCATTCAATTTGGTATTCATATTGGTTTATTTTATAGGCTAAATACGGTTAAAAAAAAAAACGAATACGTAATATTTATTGTGCAGGTCGGTGATCCTCATTCTATACTCGTTCTTAAATGGCAGAAGTCCTATGGTGTGCGCTTCTTTTAACTCACTTTAAAAATGGTTTTTTTCCGGATGATTTGGAAAAAAAAGAAAAAAAGAGTGGAATTCTTTCACAAGAATGGATAAAAACCGCACTTTATTTCGAATAATTTTATTACAATATTTTCTTTAAATTCGCCTGCTGAATGGTAAAAATCTTTAAAATTAAATTTTTACGTGTCGATGGGATACCTAAATTTATTTTGTTTAAAAAATTTGCGTTTTATTCGTTTTATCAGATTCGTAGACAGATAGAAAAACTTTGTAACTTTCGAAAACTAGCTAATTTTCAAATACACTTTGATTAAAGGTGCAGGTGCACAAATTGCTATAGATATTTGCTAAAGAAGAAGAGGCACAATTTTTTTTTTTTGCTAAAATTTTTAATGATTTGAAATTTTGGCATAGTTTATTGTCAATTCAGTAACCCTCCTCAAAGAAAGTAAGAAAATAATTTTCTGGTGATTGAAAAGTTTTTGAAATTTTTTATGTAGATTTTTATGTTTTTCCAAATAATTCTGCACAATTGCTCTGTTCTTTACGGAAAAAAGTGCCGAAATTTTTAGTACGCCTACTGTATGCTAACAAGCTGTATTATTTCGAAAAATGTGGAACTATAGTTCTCCGAAGTGTTGGGTACTCCCAATCCTCCTTACTTCGCATTCACGAACATTTCCCTAATTGAATACTTTGACTTTCTTAAATATTATCTTAGTCGGTGGCTATCTTGTGTAGGTGTATACAATCCTTCTGCTCACTTTAAGGAATATTAATTACACCCAGGTTTGGACAAGAGATGTTTCTACTGTAACTGAAGCGAGTAGAGGCTTACGCCAGTTTCTGTCCAATTTTGATTTTTTCTTTGCATCTACATGTTATTTCAATGGGCAGTGGTAAAGCACAAAATTATTTTTCTCAGTTATGGATTATTTTAATTAGGTACGTTAAATAAATTATTCGGATAATTAAAAAGAATTTCTTCTCGGATTTGAAACTGATCCTTAGGCCAGTGAACTCTTAGCTCAGATTCAGGCTTAGTGTTATCCATGAAGATTGCCCTACTCACGTGCCTGTAAATATACACTTGCATGGGAGGAAATATTTTGGGCAAATAATTTTGTGCAAAAATTATTATTTTTACTGTTTCACACGTATGTTAGTGAGTATAGTAAACGCCAGCACAGTACCGGTGGAAGGATCCTTCAGACGATGCGGGGGGCCTTGACCAAGGCATGTCACTTTATATGCTTTATATGTCGGCAATGGCAAGGTGAACTATAGGGGGTGGAGCTTCGCCCCACCTGCTTCATCTGACCCGCCGATGTCGCCCCCAAAGTGGCATACCATGGACTGGCCCTTCCCGAAACTACCCGAAAGATCTCACCACCTATGTGATAAGTGAACCTAGAATCTATACTCATTTTGATGAAAAACGTGTTTAATCTTGAATAATTATTTTGAAAAACATTTAAAAAAAAAACATAATGAAAAATTCTTGGGAAAAAGAAAATAATAATAAAAATTTTTTTATAAAACTTCACCATTGGTGGGATTCAAACTCCGCACTACTGATTCCTAAAGCAGCATCTCTAATATACAGCCATTGTAGGAATGTGAGCAAGTGTTAACAAAAATGAAACATTATTATACCATTTAACGTATTAATTTGCCCAAAATATTTCCTCCACATGCAAGTGTATATTTACTGGCACATGGCCTACTCTCGTTATATTACTCTGTGCTTGACGTCACTTTGTAGGTAGTGATCTCATACTCCGTACTTCATTGCATTTTTTAATTGATGTTCGTTACAGTTCTTCAACTAGAATCAATCTTGTCAGCTGTTTCTTGCACTCTACACTACTCTGCATATGTGCACCTCTATAAAAAGAGGAAGCACCAAAACAGTGTAGTTGAACTGTGAATTCTCTATCTTTTACTGAGAACCTAGAACTCGGAGTGCCGCACTTTTTCACCTTGTAAAGAACAAATCTAATGAGACAGCATTTTTTCCTTTTAATTGTAAGAATTTTCAAGGCTTGCATATGATGTGATTAAAAATTTCTAAAATAAGTCTTTTCCTCGGCACCAACTAATTTTGCTGAGAAGATAAGACCATTCACATCCTAATTAGATATATCTTCGTAAATACTTTGGCAACCGTAACCCATCATTCATAATTTTTTCGTTTAAATCATTTGTAAATAATAACATGAATTTTTTTACTTTTGGCATCCAGTCTCTGCCATTCCGATGCAAATGTACGAATTTCAGACTATCGTACGCTATAAAAACGATCAGCGGCCCTCGGTATCAATTTATTAAAAATAATCGAGCGCGAATAAATGCTTGGACCATGGGCAATATTGAGAGCATATAATTTCGTCATCGTTCAGCAAAAATTTGTTTGTACTTATTTGCCAAGACTAGATGTATTATCGTCTTAGATGAAACTCTGCCAAATAATTGACTACCAATTACTACCTACCTAAACGCAGCTAATTGTTTAAAAATTTGATTTTTGATTTCTTTTTTCTGCATTTTTAGTTGTCACGGGTGGTCCACTCGGTCATAATTACAAGTTAGAACAATTTCATTGTCACTGGGGCAGTGACAGCAGCCATGGATCTGAGCATACTGTCGATGGTAAAGCGTACGCTGGAGAAGTAAGGAAGAATTATCATTACTTAGGTACCTTATGCTGGTCTTGTATGGTATACCATACTACGACGACGACGACGACAAGCCTAGCCTACGACTTACATTCATTTTTAAGCCACTTTCTACCCATATTTTCGTTAAATTTACAGTTACATCTGGTTCATTGGAACTACGAAAAGTATGGATCATTTAAAGAGGCTTTGTCCAATCCAGATGGACTGGCCGTTTTGGGAATTTTATTTGAAGTGAGTTGTCAGCTTTAATTTAAATTAATGCAACTACTAATTAATGAAAGAAAATTAGATCATCAGTTTGCCTTGAGATGGCCAACCTTAATTTCGTTCTCTCTCTCTCTCTCTCTCCCTCACTCTCACCTTTTGTCATATTTTTATTAAGCCAATCATCCCTCACGTCATTCACTTTAATTTAATTTCTCATATTTTTATTTGTTTTACAACTACCATTCTAATTTAGAAATTTATTATGTCTTCTTTTCACATTGTTTTTATACGTATACTTGCTTTTGCATGTTCATGCTTAATTTTGCTCTGCATTTTGTATTGCTTCCTGTTAATCTGCTTCGCCTGTAGTTCAGAATTGCTCAATGATTCTTATTTGAACTGCTGCCTTTGTTTAATATTCAATGCTTGTTTGCAGCGACCAGTTAAATTGCTTTTTAATGTGTAAACATTCTTGCTCTCTAGTCCGCTTCCTCCCGGGTGTAAAAAAATATTAGATACAAAAAAGTTGAGATTGCATAAAAAAAACTGCACGGCGCACTGTCCAGTTTTGAATTCTGTTTGTCACATAACACACACACACACACACACACACTCAAAAGCAGACATCCGTGGCGAGCTGGTCGTGCAATACATGCACGCACACATACACTAGATACATATTTATTGTGTTTCAGCTGAATGTTTATTCTTTTAGATATTTGGCTGTAAAATAATATATCATACAATTTACCAAGGGATGCGGTTCGATGTGGGGATGGTTCAGTCAGAGATCCTGACTGTTTTTTCAGTCACCTACTTTGTTAGGCTAGTTTCGTTATTATCTGGTTCTCAAATTGTGATGTGTAGGAGTTTTTGCTCTGAATGTGCTCTTTCCAAAATTGGTGATTTCTCACAAAATTCTAATTCATTCGCCTTTTATGTGTGATAGTACATTAGCTGCCAGGCTAAGCATTTTGACCTTAATTTTGTTGTTTTTAATGAGTTTTTCAACTCTTGCTGTCTGAGGCCAATTGATCATTTATAAGCGGAGCTTTCTTCAGTGGAATTAACTTGGGATTGATACTGTACCACACTCACAAAATATCACATCATTTTAAGGCCATTTCTACATTTGTAGACTGCAGTAATATAAACTTCATTTTTATAAAAAAAATAATAGCCTAAACTAATAGGCATGTGATGGAAGAGGGGTGGTTGGTTTTGCTGGTTTATTGGTGTTCTGTTGGTTGTGGTGCTTTCCCCTTTCCCCCTTAAAAATGTATTTTCCTATACTTAGTTATACAGATATCCATACCTTTTAACTTTTGACTTTCTGTTGGTTTTTTTTTGTGTGAATTTTTTGGATATCACAGCCTAAAGTATACACATTATCTGAATTAATCTCAAACATTGAAAATTTGCAGGTTGGACCAGAAGAACATCCAGAAATCGAGAAAATTGTAAACCTAATTCCGAAAATCAAATTCAAGGAACAATCGGAAAAAATCAGTACACCAATTGATCCAGCAAAATTCGTTCCAGGTAAGTTAGGCAGACGTATTCAAATCTATGTACATACAGGGTGTTCTGTGAGTGATGGTTATAACTTTAATGGAAGATAGTAGCCCAGTCAAATAAAGTGTTTCAAAAGGAATCAATAATTACAAAAGGTTTGATGCTTGGAATATGGTAAGGGAACAGGTTGTATTCTGAATGAATGATAAAAATACTAGATCTTCATATCCTGTATCGGGTACATCTAGACTTCTATACCATCAGATGGGCTGTAGGTGAGTTGCAAGCAAAGTTATATTTCCTGACAAGAAGACAGGTTAATTCTGGCCTAACAAGAATATGTGATATGAATTGCGGTTGGTAAATTTCGGTCAATATTAGTTAGCAACATTCATATATTTTATCACTAGATATATGGAAAAGAGATGACGTGATCGGATCAATGATGGAAAAGTGAAATCCCTTTTTAATATTAAAGTTTACCAATTTCACATAACTACCCTGTAGGTAGGTACATAATAAAGCAAATAGAATTTTTTTTTTTTTAAATTGTTATTTGTGATATAAGTTTTTAAAGTAGGTGATTTTAATACGAGTGTGAGTTTTTCACTCGAGCTTAGATTGCAAAAAATAATAGTTAGGACTACAAAAATAAAAAATTTTTAAAGTCCTTATCAGTTCTCATTTTTATTTTCTGTACTTATAATACGATTCAATAGGATACTAGGAATTGGGATTCAGTGAGAAAAACATTTTTTTGAAGTTCAATTTTAGACAGTTTTTTACCAAACATTGGATACAATCATTAGTTTAAAGGGGGAATTAAGATTTGTATTTGAGAACATTTAAAAAGAGTTATAATTCTTTTTTCAAGATAGGCATTTCTTTATTTTAATTACAACATGTGAAATGGATCCTATAAAATTATTGTGTCCTTTATTGAATTAAATTTGCGTCTGTTTTTAATCTGTTTTAAATTTTATTTGTTACTAAGGAATTGATATTTTTTGCTTCAATCAAATTTTCATCAGACCAAAATCAATAAGAGAAAAATCTACTCCGGAAAGATACGTAAGATTCGTAAAGTAGGGAATTGAAAATGAAATCTGATAATTGATAAGGATTTATAAAATCTAAGATTTTTGTAACCCCAACCATTATTTTCTGCAATCTAAGCTCGAGTAATTCTTGCGGCACAAGCCGAAGGTGATGTATATCACACAAGTATCAATCGTCTACTACATACACGTGTGTCACACAAAATGTTTTGCAACACCTCATCTCCTTAAAAAACAAAAGAAATCGTGATAAATAAATATTTTGACAATTGGCAAACATATAAGCGCAAACTATCACCTCGAATTCAACGAGACTTTGTGGCATAGTGGTTGCACGGGATAGTGATTGCGGTGCTGGCTTTTTGATTGAGATGTCAGTGGCTGGAATCCCTATAACAAAGAAAGTTTTATATAAAAAAAAAGAGAAAAAAAAATAAAGAAAATAATTAAAGAAAACTGCGCTTGTCAAGGTGCGTATAAAAATGAAGTTTATCAACGGGTGTTGAAAAAAAAAAATTGACTCACCTCATCACCCGCCCACCCACTGCACGATAAAAGCTTAAAGAAATGCCTTTCTTGCCAAACTGCAGTTACTCAGCTAACCTCCCCATGGTATCTTCTGGGATCATGTTAATAGTCACATATTTATAAGAAAGTGGGTCGCAGTTCGTCTCTTCATGTGAGTTGCCATTCATACGTCTTTACGTTGGCCGCAATTAATACAAATTTGTGAGCCGAAAAGTTGGGCCGCAACTCATTTTAAATTTTATAACTTCTTCAAAACTAACATACACGGATCAAGCGAACACTACAGGTCTGTTCGACAGTGCAAGAAGTGTGAAACTTTCAGATCCTATTGAAAAACAGGTGACTAGGTATGGAAAAGTGCGGGGCGTTAATTCTTTGAAGAGTTTGTTTGATTTTCCAGATTTCTGGGTAGAACTTGCGAAAAATTTTTTTTCCCAAAAAGAGCCGAATTTCCTGACATTACTTGGCGAATGGATTCTGATAAAAAATTCTCTTTTTGAAGATAAGAGTGCACTTGCGTGACATGCCCTTTGGATAGAAAAAAATTAAACAATTGTTTTATTAAAAATGGGCCTATATTAATTTTTTATTTACACGGAAATAAAACGGTAGGGCAGAACTGAGAAATTACGTTTAAAAGAAATAAACTTTCAGTTGTGGCACTTATTTGCCGTATCGAACATAGTAACATAAAGTCCACGTTCATTAAAACATCTTCTGCAACATCTGATGTGTGACGTGTACCCAAGGCATGATAGTTGCGATCATGCAATCCAGCTTTATTGAAACTTGAGATTTTTTTTTTTACTAAAATTAATTTCGACACTGTTGAAAACGAATAATTTTAAGATGGACTTACAGTATACCTACTCCTGTATGAGTTAAGAAGTATGTAGTGAATTTCAATTTCCTTGATTTCTTTTAAAAAATTAAATAATATGTATGCATATACGTATATATATAGTTTTGATTTATGAGTAAGTATAGGAACCTACCAGTACCACATACCTATAAAAAAAGATTAAGTCTAGAATTTACATTATTTTCATAGGCAACAGAAATTAAATTGGTACTTACCTATACTTTATATATTAGTATGGTGCCATTGTGGCAAAACATTATCTAATATTCAGTTTCTACAACTTGGGTAAAAAACTATGTTTTTGGACTAGCATTTCTAGTCGAAGGTATAATAGCTATACTTACATGCTTCGAGGTCAGACTTATTTTAAATATTTAAATTAGGTACTGTAGACGATTAATTTGCTGGAGTTTATTTTAATTTGCGGTTACAGAAAATATGTCTATAGACGACCTATTATTTTTTATTTAGAATTTTTTATTTTTTTTATCAAAATTCCATTAATTTGGCTTTGGTAAGTGATGAGCAACGTACGAAGCTTTCATTTTCCGGATGTATTTTCCGAACACTTATTTTTTTCCATTTAAAATTTGGCCTATAACCTTCTGCTTTGATATGGTTTTTAGATCGCCTGCCAGACACGAATATTAACTTTGAAGTGACAAAAAAATCGACTTTTTTCTGAAAATAGACTAATTTAAACAATTTTTTATTGAAGATATAGGTACTATAGACTACTTTAAAAAAAAGAAAAGAAGTTCTGTTTAATGTATTTGCCCTTTGAATTCATTTTTATTAATTTTTTGACTGCTCGAGAATATCATATACAGTGCCATTTAAATTTCCTCTGTTCAAAAATAACACTTTTGAAGAGGTTAATTTTAATAATATTATAGCGACTATTCAAACTTTAATAGTAGGGTATCGTAATTCTCTTTTTCAAATTCATCAAGACAAACTGTGTTCAACGCCATTTGGCACCGACAAAAACTGTTTTTATATCACACTAATTTCTTTAGTGCTTTTGATGTTTAATAAAATTTTTACTACACCGAACAATGCAAAAGGAGTTTCTCAAAATCCTATTTTTGTATGTAAAAAAAAAAAAAAAAAAAAAAAAATAGTTCAAAGAATTTAGCTAATTTAGTGGTAAAGAAGAAAAATAAACTTGACTGTTTTGATTGGCAGCCGAATAGATTTACGATAATTTTTGAATTTAGTCATTTTTATAGGTATTTTGCCTATTTTATTAGGATTTTAGTGACAGTGAGAAAATTATGGACATAGGTAAACTAGGTACCAGTTGTGGATCATTCTCACTTGTGGGTCAAAATTTTCAAGGTTTTGTACAATAGTAAAAATTTACAATATGGTGTAATCTTCTGACCATAAATGTTTCGTACTTTTTTGTTTTTACATGAATAACAAAAGAAAGTGGGAGAAAAACTCCCAAATGCTTAAGGAAATGTGAGAAAATTAACACACACCCTCATGGGGATTTCATCTAACAGCGTAGTTTCTTATTCATTGGAATCCCAGTTCTGGTATAAATCATATACAATTTTTGCAACATTCTCAACTTTTAAATTTTGAAAAAAACCTTCTCTCTCTCACTTCAAGATTCCTCAGTGGCTATTGGAGATAGAAAGCTGAAATTGATACTGTTGGAAAAAGAAGAAAATTTTCTCAAATCCAGAACTGAATTCGTGTTTTTATCGTCATCAGTTTTTCAAAAATAAACCATACAAAAATTGTAAAATAATGGAAAATGGGGAGTGTTTGGTTCTCGTATTTTCTTTCGCTATTAGTTCGCACAATTACTTCGTTTTAAGTAAAAATTGATGATGGAGGGGAATCACCGCTGAAAATTTTTTTCTACCCCCGTTAGTTTTTGAAATAAACAAATATTTTAAAAATGGCAAATTTTTCATTAATTTTCCATTTTTTAATGGCCTATTTCTGAAAAACTAGTGCTATAAAAAAATAAGTTTATTTAGAGAATTTGAGAAAATTTTATCCTCTTTCTAATTGTACCAACTCCAGCTTTGTAGCTCAAATAACAGCTGAGATATCGTTATGTGAGAGGAAAGCAGTATTTTTCAAAATTAAAATTAGAACTTTTCAAAAATCACGGATAAATATACAAAAATTAGAATTTAATTTTATTATATAGAAGATAGAAGATAGATGAGGATAAAAGTGAACCTCATTCGAGAAGAAACATTATCTTGATTCCTCTTCCATTAAGAAAATATATTTTCTCAACTCATACACCGAGAAGAGGTAATTATTAAATCGATTTTGATTAGTAAAATACGAGATTTTGAAAGTAGTTTAAAACATCGAAAATGGTTTTCATTTCTGCGCCAAGTGTAGAAACAGTGCAGAAATGAGTTTTTTCTCAACTGTTTGTTGTTTATTTCTTCACAGCACCGTCTACACATACGCAAGTTGCAAAATGTCACGATGAAAAAGGGCCATTTCACATGGTGATGCTTACGCAAACAACCAAGTTCACTGCTCGATAATATTTAATTATATCTAAAATTCTATTTATGAATGAAGTTTACCTGTTTAATCGAATAAATAATAACCTCTTTTTGGTGGATTTGTCGAAAAAAAATATCGTACTCAACTAGTTAACCACTTGTGATAATCACTCATTTTGCTAACCAGTTGAATAAAATACTATTTTTAGATTTTTCAGTCATAAAATGGAATTATGATGGTTCATACTTTTGTCACTGGTCTCCTAGAATTTCACAGTTCATAAAACAGGCTGCATCAAAGTTTAGAATAGTGGTTAAATGGAAGGGTATACTAATTAGTAGTTGATTGACTATAAAGAAAAAAATGTTAACTGTTTTGGCACTAGACTGCTAAATGTAAAAATAAATCAAACCAGTTGAGACAGTCAACCATACTAATTTTTTTTCTTCATATAGCCTTCCTAAAGGATTATTTATTTAATTACCTAATTAGAAGTTTGTTTTTTTTTTTTAATTTTGGTTGAGAAAAAAATCACAAAATCTCGACTTTGGAGATGTATAAAAAAGTTTTTGTTAGCCAATCAGATCTTCACTTATTGCTGAATAATACATAAAATTATCATTTTGGATGTTTACCATTTTCCTTTTTAACTTACATACTATACCAGGTGAGCAAAAGTCAGTTTACACTATCCAAAAAATGTGTATACAATGGTGCGTATTTAAAATAAAGGCCCGAGTAACAACTCAAGCAACCAAAGCATGCCAAAACCATTCAGTAGGTATACCTAGTTGTTCTCATTGCATTGAGAATGAACAATGAACAATGAACGTCTTTCTTTCATTCAAGTACAACTTTTGCAATCCACTCTTAAGATGGTTAAGGCAGAAAGGAAGAATGATGCGGTACTTAAGTAATTATTCTTATATATTTTCCCAATATCAATTATATGTAGGTTATACATAATTACATATATACATATATACACTTTATTCACTTTAAGAATGATATGACGTCGGATAAGCTAGTTGCACATTGCAACACAGTTGAGCATAATCAGTACACAATTGAAATTAAAATATATAACTTTTGCAGCCATATGATTGTGAATTATTGTTTTTTTCTATTCCTCTTTATCTACAACCTGCAATAGGGTACAGGTACAGATGTAACTTTGTTAAGATAAGTATAGTTCTCGAGTCACTGTTGATACTGAAGTATCCAGTGGCAGATTTACCAAGTATTTAGATTGTATAGTTGAACTGAGTGGAAAATTTTTAGGCTCAGAAATTAATTCATTTTGTTCTTTTCTAAAAATATGAAAGAGAATAATAATTATATTATATTATACATAATATTATATGGGCCAATGGCTATAGATGGCAATAAAAAATTTGAATGTAGTGGCAGCAGATGCTATTCTAGTACTGTAAGTATCATTCTTGCACACTGGCCAAAATGTTACCCAATGGTTTGTTTATGTATTCCAGCAAGATGTAAATGAACATGCGGTGAATTGTAGATGTACATTAGCAAACTGGGTTTTATAGCAATCGAAGTACTTACCTAAGTATTGCTGCGACAGTTTTTTTAGTTTCTTACTAATATAATTTTGAAAATGATCATTCGAATTAAAATGTGCTTTCAGAGGATGCTAGTTACTGGACCTATCCGGGCTCACTGACAACACCTCCGTGCCTCGAAAGTGTCACATGGATACTATTTAAAAATCCGATCAAAGTATCCGAAAAACAAGTGAGCAAGATGACTGTGCTGTTATTCAAAAAAAATTTTCTTATACCAAATCTTCATTTCGAAATTATCTATTTGAATTTTTTCAGCTGGACGTGTTTCGAACGCTACGATCGTGCCACCCAGACGCCCAAACTGAGAGAATGTTGCTGCAAAATTACAGACCACCTTTACCTTTGGGTAATCGGGTCCTAAGAGAATGTGGTTCGGCGTGAATCTAGTCACAGTGAAGTTTAAGTTAGACAGATACAAAGCCAGCAGAAAATTCGCACGAAATAGGTTCACCACGAAATTTTACGTTGAGAAAACAACGCTCACAGTGAGAATTAAATTATACGTTTTTAATTACCTATATTTACTTAGGTAGATAAGTTTATTGTATTTTTTTTTTTTTTTTTCAAACGAAGAAAAGTATTAAATTTTTCACGAGCATGTTTTACCAAGTTTTCAATTATAGGTATATGTTTACGTTGTTTAAACGGAGAGCGAAATAGATTGGTTATAGAAATGTACATACTTACATACAATATACCTACATATTATATGTTATGAATTTTGATTGAAATAAAATTTGTTCAGTTCAATATTATTGACGTGTATTACGGCAGCCTAGTGCAAGCAGAATACTGAGGGCTCAGTAATTAAATATAATATTTCAATTTGAATTGGGTAACCTACGTGATTTCTACGAGTCAGAAGAGGTAAGGTAACTAACATAAGTTTATTCACAATGTCAGAAAGAATACAAATTTAGAGAAAAATTATCTATAAACTCTGTTGGAATTTCAAAATTAATAATTATTTAGACAAACAGTTCTGTCAGAAATATTAAAAAAAAAAAAAAAATAAATGAAAAATCACATAACCTATTTTACTTGCCTAACATAAAATTACAAATTTGAAGAAGATTCTAAAATGAAATATTCAAAATGAAAATTAATAGACATGAAAAGAAAATAAGAATTATAGTCCAGTCAAATCTCACAAAAAAAATAAAATAAAATTAGCACACAAACTTCAACTATATAGAATTGACGGGTCGGTCCCCTATGGTAACATACAAGTAGCACCTTCTAGGCCTCTTGAAATTTTAATAAGGTGGGTTTTTATCACTCAAAATTCGATTTTCCGCGTTTTTATCCCAAAATTTCAATTTTTGTGATAAAAATAGCTTAATAAAAAATTGTCCAACATAAAGTGTGGGGACATTACTCGTATGAGGTTTTAGGGGCTCGCACTCCTCGACGACAGTCGCCGCCCAAAGGCTGGCAATAATCGTCTCTATGACATTAAACCAATCTACACGAATGCGTTTGTATGTTCGTACCTGTACGTACGTACAGGTAAGATACATCGTACGAGTCGAGATCAATTACCTGATAACGATCTCGGTAATGTCACGACTCGGTACCAAACGCACTGCGTCGTTTCTTATCATCTCAATGGAGACAAGAAACGACGCAACGCATGACATAATTACGTATACATACGTATGCATGTGTGTCCGTGTGCGTGTGCCAAATTCGGTATATAAACTCTCAGAACCGGCTCAAAAATCGCCAGTGTTCGCCAAGGATTTGGCTCTCCCATACTTAATCGTATGAAGTGGCAGAACACGCAAATACTGTTGAAGACCTTCTAGTGTGAATATCTCTCACGACAAGGTATTCCACATAAAGTTTCCTACAAAAAACGTTCTCTAAATTTTTATGTCCTATATAACCCTTTCCCCTACAACGAGACTTGAAAACAATCACTTTTTAGTGAATAAGTTCAATACTTCAAATATACAGTATAGTATTTGACCAGTAAAGCCCATAAGCCCAATGTACTTTTTAATGTCAAGACATATGCTGGCAAAAAAGTAGGCAACCCTAAAGTACTTTCTGCGTATTTTCGATGTTTTGTTGGAGTTCACCAATTTAGAATACATTTGATAAAGTCATCCCTTAAATTCATAAGGATAGCACACTTAAACGTACAGAAAAGTAGTATGTTAAGAGCAGGACTGGGCAGGATTTGAACTATTTGGATCACGGATCTCGGATTCTTTTTATGATCCGTGATTCGAAACTCGTATCATTTTAATTTGGCAGATCCGTGATCCGTGATTCGAATCGCTTTCTGAGATAAGATTCAAAGTATCTGTTCCAATCCATTTTTCAGGATCTGTTTTTTCAGATTTTCCAAAAAAATACAAAAAAACATGGAAAAAGAATGTACTTGAGAATTATTCGTTTATTTTTTCGAAATTGACGAAAAACTTTTTTTTTTTTTTTTAAATCATCCACAGGATCTGTGCAAATGATCTGAATGGATCATTTTTTTTTCACTGATGATCCGTGATCCAGATACGGATCATTCTTTGGAGAGTGATTTGTGATCCGGACTCGATTCACTCCTTTAAAAATTGGAAAGGATCCATGATCCAAGTCATTTTTTTCGTAATCTTGCGAACTACTGTCAAAAGGTACGCACAATACACAGTGGTTGCCTATTTAGTGCCAGCATGTCCAACCATAAATTGTCATTTTTTACTGGTCCAGTACTATATAGTCAAAGATTCAATAGCATTATACGTGAAATATATAACTCTTAATAATTATTATCAGTAGATATGTTTTAATGGCTACATTCAATAATAAGTCACTTGCTACACATTTGAACAAATCGCAAAGCTTAGTGAAAACATATGCACACATATGGAGATGACAAGGGGTAGAAAACCCACCTCAATAAAAAAAAGGACAAGATAAGCTTATTGTTCTAGATCGAAAAATGTTTTATATATACGTACTTAAGTCAGAGTAATAAATATTGAATAAGTAGCATGGGAGGCTTATGAAGACTAAATATAGATTTTATAATATTATGTTATGTGTTGATTAGCAGTTAGCGACGTGGTTCCTTTGTGGACTTCATGGTAGGTCAGTACACAAGATAAGCTGAAGAGAGCAAAAACCAATTTCTTTCTTTCTACGTTCTTTCAGGCAATGACTGAGACAAACTAAAAATCGAATCGAAGTTGCTAAAAGAAACTGAATGGAAACTTTATTAAGTATATTTATGTTCCATTTTTGTTTTGGAACTAAATCAGAGAACCTTCAACTATTTTATTTTGGATGAAAGTATAGGAACGGAATGGGAGTTCAATTTCTGACGAGGAAAACTTTTTGAGTCATTACTGTGTATTTTCTTACTTAGAGATTTTAATAAGATTTAGAAATTCCCCTCACGATTTTGGGATTTCTATTTAAATTGGTCGGCAATTCTGGAGTACCCGTTTTACATTGGTGTGTTTTTTGAGTACTGAGTGGTAAAACAGTAGATAATACATCTTAAGAAAAATAAAAACATGTGGCCTGTTCTCAATGGTTAAAAGATTAAGTTTACCTACTAACGTATTGAGTAATTACTAAAATCATGATATTTTGAAATTCGCTTCAAAATATTGCTGTTATTGATTACACAAGACCCATAGTATTCATCAAAACGAACAAAACAGGCTCTTTTCACTTCTACTCGATCTTTATTAATTTTATAACCAGTATAAATATTTAGACCAGCAATATTTTCAATTTTTTACAACTTTGGGAATCCCTAACCCTTGAAAATTTGCTGCACAAAATAAGGAAAAACGAAAGTTTTTTTTTTCATTTTGGTAAACACTATCGATTTACATGGAGAAATAACAATTTTAATAAAAATTATATAATATCATACTTTTAGTACATCTAGTTTCTTATAACTGTGAAAAACAGAACAACCACGTTTATTGAAAATTTTTTACTTGCCTTAAGGTGCACTATAAAAGTTAAATTTCGGAGGGGTGGGGAGGAAACCATCTCTAAAAAACATCATTTTTAATATTGAAATCTCAAACTAAAATAAAAACCCAAGGGCATGCTTACAAAATTTTCCAGGGGCAAAGTAAGCTTTATCAAAGAAGAGACCAGTTAGGGTGCTTAACAGGCAGTGATATAACTAGGAATTTACGTCAATGTATCGCCTTTAACTGCAGTAGGGCTGTACTCAGGATTTACTTCTAGAGGAGATTTTATAGGGTGGTTAAACAATTATTTTGTAAGCGGAGCGACTGAAAAGAAATTTTTGATGTTTTCTCGGTTCCGGAACATTCATGTATAGAGGGTTCTATTTGTTTTTTGGGTAGGAGTGAAATTATTGTATAAATAGTTTGAAAATTAATTTCCATTTGTAATTGTTACACTCGTAAAACTCAACCTCCTGAAATGAGTACCCACTTGCCCCCCTAGTTGCGCCACAGGTAACAAGCGAATTTGAAAGTGAAGTCACATTTGATTTTACTGACTGTGCAAAAAGGAGTCATTTAAGGTAAAGAAATTTATAATATTTTCAAGATAAAACATATACCCATAGTTAGCTTTTATTAAGTAAAAATTTTAGCTTGCTTAACTAAAAATAAGTAGATTTTCTTTGAAAATCCAGTTAAAAATCATGTTGGATAGCCTAACTTTTTCTCATTACTTCTTCATTTCTACTTATTATCACCTATATTAGTGATAAAGAAAAACATCCACATTTTTTTCTTTTTTAATTGCCTTTTTTTTTGTTGAAAATCCAGGGGGAACAATCGCCCCCTACCTCATGCTGGCTACACCCTTGTAAAAAATCTTATTTGACATCCCAATCCCTAAGTACTCCTGCGAACAAACAGGAAACAACCATACAACAGCTTTTAAGTTGAGTTTTGGTCAAACGGAATTTCTCATTTCAAACTCCCATTGAAACATGAAGCAGCTCAACTGCAACATCAACTTTCCACCACCACCTCACTCAAGCATTCCCCATCAACCACCTCCTTCAGATCGCTGCCTCTGCTGCTACAATGGTGGTACTTCTTCCTGTGTCTCATCAAAAACTTCTTCAGCCTAAAACCAATATTGCAGTGCTCGCACGTAAATGGTTTTGCCGATGAGTGCACAGTCAAATGGTCGTTGAGGCATTTCAGCAAACCAAACTCTCTGCCACACACGTGACAGTTGAATTGTCGTTTTGCGTGGCTCTGCTTCACATGCACCGCCAAATCGGCGTTAAAATTATACCTTTTGTTGCAATACACGCATGTATACTGACGCAAATTCATTTCTGCCACCAGATGTGCATTCAGCGAATGCTTACTCACATATGCCTTGTTGCAGCGCTCGCACTTGAATGGTTTCACTCCAGCGTGCATCCGTTTGTGTAGCACAAATGTGCGTTTGTAGAACAGCTTCTTGCCACATATGTTACACGTGTACTCCTGTTGTGATTTTTTTTTCTGCTGCTGCTGCTGCCATTGCAGACCAACATTGTCATCGCTGTCGCTTTTAGTGTGGGTGCCAACGCTACAAAGACCTTGTCTGAGGTATTTGCGCCACTGCAAACAGGCCACCTTACGATACTCGAGCATGTTGTGCGCACTTTCCACATGCTGTCTCAGTGTGACATTGTTGTCGAATGGCTGCTGGCCATTTTCAGCACACAGCACACACACAACCTCAGTGGCCAAATGTCGACTGTATCCACTGTCACTGGTGAATTTACGACCACAAAGGTCACACGGGTAGACAAACAACGAGGTGGCAGCTGAAACCTTTGAAGTAACATGTTTACGATAGGTGCACAGTTTGTGAGCAACCATAACGTGTTGTTTGAGCCACTCGTGCGATGCAAACATCTCATCACACAGCTGACAGACAAGCTCTGTCTGGTGGTGATTGGCCAGAGTGGCCATCGATGAAAATGTCTTTGCACACAGCTGACACACATACGGTGGCTGCTGGTTGTCATCATCGACACTGTGCTGCTGGAGACAATGATTGCTGAGCTGGCTTCTTTCTGCAAACATAGCATCGCATACATTACACACAAACAACAATGAAGAGCGTATCTGCTCCTGCTGTGGCTGTGAACTGCTCAAGTGCTGTCGAACATGTTTAGTCAGATAGCAACGTTTCACAAATTTACGGCCACACATCTCGCACACGTAATCCTTTAGACCCATTTCAGTCATTATATGGTCACGCAACGAGTTTTTGAATTTGAAACATTTGCCACATAGGTTACAGGTGAATGGCCGTTCTTCGGTGTGCACCAGCATGTGACGTTCCAGATTTACCTCCTTCAGCATTTTGCCGCACACAAAGCACATGCATTTTGTTGTTGCCAAAGCACTGCCTTCATGGTTACCAAGTGGTTGCAGTTGTAACTGGCTGTTGTCCACATGCAACTGGTGCATCTCCATAAGGTGTCCTTTTAGTTGCGCTGTTGACACAAATATGTCAGAACACATGCAGCACTCATAGCGCAGACACGTATTCTGTTGGTGATACCGGAAGCCATCTTTTGAGTGGAACTGGCGGCCGCACATTTCGCAATGGAAGACCCTCTTTGGACGTGAATGCCGCGCGCAGTGTGCCCGATATGCCATTTTTGTTTTGAACGAACGAATGCAGAGTGGGCAGCGGAGCGCCGGTCGGTGCTGCTTTTGCATGTGCTGGCGGTAGCTGTGCACCTTGTAGAATCGTTTGGAGCACTTGCGGCACTGGTAGATGACCCGGCGCATGGGTGGCAACTGCTCTTCATTGACCGAGATGAACTGCTCAGCTGGTAGCCCACCCAGACAGTCGTGGAATGGGTTTTGATGCGGATCTGCAAAGTGGCTGTTGTAATGGTGGATGAAGAGACTGGCCAGAGGACGACAGATAAACTGGCACTGGTCGCATTGCATGTATTTGATGCCATTTCGGTGCTGTTTGAGAAATGGTTCGAGTTGTTCAGGCATCCCAGAGTCAGTGGCTGAAGAGGATGGTATGATGTTTGGGCAAGTATTTTTGTTCGATATGTGCAGCTTGCTGACAGAAGAGGAACTGCGATCTGAAAGCCTACAAACATGCAGAAATGATGTTTATTGAATATTTTGTTTGGCACGTACTGATGATGAGGAAGATGGGCAAAGAGACTAAAAGGTGTAATCCACAGATGGTGGTTGAGGGGCTTAATGAAGTCCTCCTAAGAGTCAAATTTTTTGATTATGGCCTTCTGTTGAAGCTGCGCTTAAAATGGTGTTGAAATATTGTTGGATTCAAAGCGGCGTAATAAGGCATGCCCTGTGGCATTCAAATTTTCTGACTTTTAAAAATTGAACTGGATGCTAAATATTTCTTTTGGAAAAATTAAGTGGATATCTAAGAAATCATTTAATTCTGTCTGATCAAATAGAGCGCAGATAGCATTGATTATTTTGGACTTTACAATCTTTTTTAGGAAGAGGGTGGAAGTGAGAACCTAACATTTCTGAGACATTGTGGTCCCTTATCCAAAGTGCAATACACGCCTCTCTCGAAAATCCTGGATCTGAACCTCAGTTAGATGATGTTTACAGAAAATACTATAGTCATTGCAGAATATGCCAAAAGTCAGATTTATTGTAGATAGATTAATTATTATTGTGTAATTTTTTCTGTAGTTTTTAAATAAGGGTTCATTTAACCTACTTTGACTTGAATGAAAAATTGATTTGTTAGACTTTCATGTAAAATTTCTCAGGAAGGGATGAACATACCAACTGATGAAATTTTATGGGATTATTTCATTATTCCAAACTATAAAGTCAAATAAAACAAGTTTCCATTTAATAGGTACTTGGTGAGTAAAAAATGAATGAGTTTAGGTTAAAACAAATTTTTAAGAAGTGTGCTTTCATAACTATTGCAAAAAAAAAAAGAAGAGAAAAATTACAAAAAAATTCCCATCATTCATAACACTGATGCTTCGACTATGTGTATAGTACTGGACAGGGATGGAATACCGCTACAATTTAGTTTCAGTTATTTGTATTTTACCATTATAAAATTTTATCATCTAGGCTAGTATATTCATGCCTATATAATATGTACATACTAGGCCTAATTGTACAAACACTTTATCTTGATTTTCATCTCAAAGAATGATTTCAGTAATTATTTGATTTTCATACAAAGAGATCCAATCAAAGCTCCGAAATGAGGTCAACAAAAAGAAAATTACTGTATTTTAACCAAAATGGAAGTTAATTTTTTTCGTTTGTATATGTTTGAAGCCTATTTACTTAACTTCATTTTCTTTCATTTCAGAACCTACCCCTATTAAAAGGAAGAATAGATTCAACATTCACAAGAGAATTGAGGAACGTATCCCTCGCGAGTGTGAAGTGTTTTGATCACTTAGTACTGGATACCCAAGTAAACACATAGGTCCGTGCCAACAATATTCACCTAAAGTCGTAAAATGGACATGAGTTCTATTCGATTTCACTGGATTCACAGCAACGTATTTACATAGTTTTAAATTCACAGGACCAATAGACCGACAACAGACGTAAAAAGGTTGACTGCGCATTCTTAGAAAACCGATGTCCATTTTAGACTTTTATAGTGATGGCACATTTCGTTAACATTGGTGAGACAGCGCTACTGAATATCCAGTTGGTACTAAATGATCGAAGGTGGAGGGATGACAGTACATTTAAGTTTAAAACTATGACTTGATGAAATATGAGAATTGTATTTTCTTTCAATCTTGAGTATATTTCAATAATTAAATACCATATAGACTTTATTTGATTTCATTTCACTATCTACGATTATATTTATTTCAGATCTACCTTCTATCTTTGTCCCTCCACTTTTGTTTTCCTACAAAGTAGGAAGGTAAGGTACCTACTGATTTGTGAACGCTATTCATAATTATGATAATTCAGCCAATCATCTAGATCGATTTAGTTCGGCAGTCAAATGAGACGAAAATAAATATTTTCCAGAATTAAATGGCAAATATCTACCTGTAGGTATGTTTTACATTACTTGAAAAAATTCGGTGTTGAAAATAGATACTTAAACGGAAAAACACTCCAATTAGGTCCAAAATTATAGTCAGCTTACGATAGAATCAGTTAAATAACGGACCCAGCATCGACTATTTCACAAATGTTTATTAACAAAAAGCAATTCTTAAACGTTACACCATAATTTTACTATACTTTTCGAATTTAATATAATTTACGCGATAGGTACAAAATTTTTATGCGTTAATACCACAGATAAATAATACAAAACTCAAAACGCATGAATCGTTGAATGAAAAAAACAAAAATGGATCAAGTTTTGTAGAAATTTTACAGGAGACATTAAAAAATTTTTCGTTTTCGGCGGATGATTGGTGGAAAAATTGTTTCTAATGAGTGCCCAACCATGTAATACTACTGTAGTTAATTGGACAAAATAATTTTAATAGCAAATACCAGGCACTTTAATTTGGATACACCAATTACTATATCATGAGGCGATCATCTTATTCTTGATAACGAAAATAAAATAAAAATTAACAAATTAGCACTTTTTATATGGGTAAGCTTAGGGACCTACGAACAAAAATTCAATCATCAAAAAAATGGCGGCCATAATGCGAAACACGTGTACACTTCCGGTGTCTGTTATCGATGTGATTGCTTTTTGAATATTGAAACTCTTTTTTTTGCATTTAGAAGACTAATTTTGACTGGATTTGATGTGGTATGGATGGCTACCAAAAGTATTCCTGCCTTTCGAGTTTTCCTGCGATGAACATTTAGAAGATTGTAATGTTTTACTGAGTAGGTAGAAAAATTTGAAGAAGACCAACTGTATTTTATTTTCGCATATCGATTAAATATTACCACTCTGTAGGTATTTATATTAACTAATGATCAGATGTTATGTGGTACTTGAAATTAAAAATATTGTGGGATGCAACCTTTTAGTTTTTAAATCCATACAATAATTCAACAATACTTAACTATTAACTATTAATTGCATCTATTTTCTCTTTGAAGAATTATAAACAACAAGACTGACCCAAGTAATCACAACTTTTTTAGGTAGGAAAAACTTAACAAGTAAACATTCATCATCAAAAGAAACAAAAAAAAAAAAAAAAAACAGAAATTTGAGAATACCGCCAATATTTAAAAACTTACGATTATCTGTTTTTAATTTTAGGAAATTAATAAAAAAAAAAAAAGAAAACAAGTAATAATAAAAACCGTCAACCGTACGGGTATTTTTTTGCATCGGCTTTTTCAATTTTGTTTCATTTGTACTGTAAAAATGAATCCTTTTATTTCGATATTATCTTTAGTCGACGTTATGAAATTTTGTACATTTTTTGCAAAATCTGGGAGCTATTCCATTAAAATTTAAATTATTAAAGCGGGTAAATGCCACACAAACGTGGTTTATTTAGTGGAATAGCCTGCTCCATCAATTTTATAGATTTTGTACAGAATTCATCACATCAAACAGATTTATCATGTTTACAACTTATACTGCGCAGAAGATATTTTTATCACCTATAACAGACTATAAGTACTAACGTGTTGTTTTCTTTTATAACGTACCGTTTCCGGTCCCATGGCACGAATTTAATTTCGAAGAAAAAAAAAGGTGTAACTAGTTCTTAAATGACTCATTACACATTCAACGATTCAAACAATAATTGAGTTCTATCAACATTTTTTTAAATTACCTAAGCTCACATTCCGATCACCACGCCAATGATAAAAAGGTAGGTGGGTAAAGGGAAAAGTGTAATTTTTTTAAGGCTGATGCAATCAAATACGACGACGACGACGACGACGACGACGACGACGACGACATAAAGTTCCATAAAGACGTGCACCAATTTTTTTGGAATTCCATCACGTTCACTCGCAGCCACGACGAGGCGTCAACTACTCCGTTTTCACCGACTTACAGCAACGTTTCTGGTGCTTTTTCAGATAGCGTTTCAACTTAAACACGTTACCGCATTCGCAGTTGTACGGACGCTCTTCCGAGTGCACGGACATGTGATCTTTGTAGCGTTTCTTGGTGGGGAACTCTTTGCTGCACAGCATACACGCGAACTCCTTGATGCCGTGCGTCATTATGGAATGCTCCTTCAGCCCCATCCACCAGTTATACCGTTTACCGCATATCTCGCACACGTATTTACGCATATTCAGTTCGGCGTACACGTGATTCTTCATACCCTGCTTGGTGGCGAACGATTTGCCGCACAGTTCGCACTCGAACAACTTCTTTGGCACCGTCGTCGCCGCCGCAATCGTCGCCGACGACGACGAGCCACCAGCGGCACTCGCATCACCAGCACCGCCATCTCTTCGAGCACCTCGTCTCTCGGTTCCGGTGATCATTTTGTTGTATTCGAACAACTTGTTGACGACATGCGACGACGCAAACGTGCCGGAACCGGCGCCGTACTCTTGGCCGTCTCCATATTTCTCGTCGCCAGTCGCCGCATCCACGTGCCGGCCGAATGAGGACGTCTCATGGTGCAGCGTCTGCAGATGCAACTTGATCATCCATTTCTCGGTGAACGTTTTGGCGCAGTGCTCGCACTGATACTGTTCCAGGTATTCGTCGTGGGCGGCGCGCTTGTGCGAGCGCACCAGCCATTTGCGTGCGAACTTGCGCTCGCACAGGTTGCACGCGTACTGGCGCCCCTTTTCGGCGGCGCGGTGCGCGTTACGCTGGTGCTCCTTGACGCGCCACTCTTCGGCGAACTTCTTGCCGCACATCTCGCACTGGAAGCCCTCGAATTTGCCGTCGCACATCAGATGGAAGCGCATATGCTTGTTGAGGTACGCCTGGATGACGAACTTCTTGCCGCACACCTCGCACACGTAGTCCTTCATGCCGATCTCGATCATGATGTGCTCGCGCAGCGACCACTTGATACGGAACTGCTTGCCGCACATGGCGCACTCGTACGGCTTCTCGTCCGAGTGCAGTTGCATGTGCCGGGTCATGGCGCTTTCGTTGATCTTCTTGCCGCACACCGAGCACACGCCACTCGGCCGCCGCGCCGCTGACGAACCTGCGCTACTGGCCGCACCACCACCGGCCACCTCCTCTTTTTGCGCGACCTCCACGTCGTGCTCCTTTTTCAGGTGGCCATTCAGCAACGACTTCACCAAGAATATCTGGCCACACAGCTCGCACCGGTACTCGACGCACACCTTCGCTCGGTGGTGCTTGTAGCCGGACTGCGTTTTGAACTCCTTGTCGCAGCGGCCGCACTTTATGGTTGTGGCGGTGGCCGTCACCTTGGTCGAGTGCTTGCGCTTGTGTATCTGCAACTTGACTTTGGTCTTGAAGGTGCGGTTGCACACCTTGCAGGCAAGCTTCTGCAGCGTGTGGATCGAGTAGTGCGCCGACAACGTGGCGTCGTCCGCGAACAGCTGATTACATTTGGCGCACTTCATCAGAATGTCACCGTCCAAGTCGCCGTCGCGGCCGTTATCGGCCGCCGGACAATCGCCGGCGGTTGCCGTAGCCGACAGCGTCGGATGTCCGTTGGTGCCGTCCTCACCGTCGTCCGTCGAGTGCAGCACATAATGGCTGGAGAAGACGTCGACTATCGGTCGACAAATGAACACGCATTTGTCGCACTTCATGTAGGCGATGCCATTGTCATGGACGACCATAAAACGGTCGTAATTGTCGGCGAGAGTCGTCAGCGGCGCCGGAGACTGGAGCCATACTTCGACCGGCTTGAAGTTGGAGCAGTTGTCGCAGAATTCAGAGTTGCCGACGTGTTTGACGTGACAAACGACGCACACATTGAGTTCGTCTTTAACAGGTCGACGATCTTTGCCGGCGGCGGTGGCGGCGACGGCGACGGATATAGGTTCAGTCTTCGCTTTTGCATTTTCGTCGTCGCGTTGCGCGCGCACAGACCTACAAATACCAATCGAATTACAACGGTGATATTGGTTTGAATTAGCACAAATGTTTTAGCGTTGTTTTGTCGGCGAGGTCACAATGGTAAGCAGTAACGAGCACTGAAAGGAGTTAACAGTAAGTACATATTGCTTTTATCACTTATTCCCTCGATGAGATGAGTGTTCCTACATCAGTATCCAGGAAACTTGAACAAATGCATAGTTAAGGAAAAGTGCTATAAACTAAACACATCCATTAAAAAACAGATACTCGTAACTCATGAATATCTGTATACATTCCAACTAGTTCTCGGTGAACACTATTACATAGGTTTACAACATACAGTAGACGCCGCTTATTAGAACCGCTGATAATTGAACCAACTGCTGATTAGAACCAAAACCTCTAGGTTTAAATCGGCTGTATCTAAATACACAGAAAATCTTCCTTTTATTAGAACCAACGCTTCAGTAAATAGTTCCACATTGCAAATTCCAAGTAAAATTGAATTTACTCATTAACTACAATATTTATAGTCTCAATCTGCCTTATCTTATTAGTCATCATACTGAAGTACAAATTAATCTTAATTTGGTGGTTTGTTTTTTTTTCTGTTCAGTTTGTTTTAATGTTTTGTTAGTAGGATAAATTTCAAGTAAAATGAATAAAGAACGGGATCCGAGTTTGGGAGAGGAATTAAACATTTTTGGTGATACGATTATCTAGGTACCTCAAATGAGTCAACAAGCTGCAGCAAATAAGTTGAACCTCTCTCGCTACATTGAGAAGAATTTCAAAGGATTGATCTATACCTACAAAGCAACCCTCAACAATTTTTTTGCACTTGAAAAATGAATCAATTTCCATCATACCTAATTGACCTATTTACCTACATGCAGGTAATAGATACATATATAATATATTATTTTGATAAAACTTTTTCATATTGTCTCCATTTTAGATTCTTTTTTTTTTTTTTAAATTGATCTTTTGGGTAATTGAACTATTTAGTTAATTGAATTATTTCACATTATTATGATCCGTTCATAATAACCTGAGCAGTACCAACTGTAAAATATGTATATTTTTCATTATTTTCATTATTTTAGTTGTGGTCAGTTGAAGGATTAAAAGAGGATGGAACAAAAGAGAAATTGAAAAAATATTGCTATCTCTATTTTCCCTTTCACTACACTTTATCTTTTTCTCTCTCTTTCTTTCTCTATAATACTGCAATATGCTTTGACTATATACATAATGGACCGCATACTGATAAAATGTTGAAGGCAACCAAATGAAATGTACATTCCATTCAAAAGTTAATTCCCTTATCAAACTGTACTTTTCACAATATTAAAAAATCAGAATTCTCAAATTGAACGTATTTTTAACCTGGTTTTCTTGTTTGAAATAAATTTAGTTATGACTAAAATACTTTGATGATCAACAGTCGTAAATTCGGGTTTATATATTAACAGTCTGTGAATATAAATTGTTATTAATCAGGATTCAGCGACGAATCAAAGAGAATTTACCTACAAATTCTCTTCGATTTGCATTAAATTAATTAGGATTCAGCGACGAATCAAAGAGAATTCACCTACAAATTCTTTTCGATTCTTCGTGTTTAAATTAATTAGGATTCTTTCATTAGTGATGTTTTGTGCGTGCTACTATGTAATTAGATTTTAATTACCTTTCTCATTTACCAGCTTTCGGCTGATCATCTTTTATTCATTCTTATGTCCGTCAAATATGATTGCTGACTTTCAATATATAATCGTACATTTTAAAATGGAGTCGGAAGATATGAACAAAAATAATGTTTCAAAGAGAATTCATCTACGAATATTAAAAAGGAATAAATGACGCTATTTAATTTTAAAAACACTTTCATTTTGTAAAATAACAATGCGAATCTTCCAAATTATTTAATCAATTGACGTATGATATTTGATAAATCCTGAAAAAATAAAACTTTTGAATGAAATGTATGCCTTCATGATGTCTCCATATAAGCCAATGTTAATTTTATCAGTATGCACAGTTCATTATGTATATAGTCGAAGGCAATATGTTGGTATTTCTTTTCAAATTAAAAAACTGTAGTGTAGAATCTGATGGCCAATAATTTTTCTACAGTTGGTAATATTTTGGAATTAGGATTTTTTATCATTTGGGATTTAAGATGGAAGTAGGTAGAGTTGCAAATGGGTGATCATTGAAGTATGAGTAAGACCAGAATTCTCTATTGGCTCAAGTTGAAAAGGTGATAAGGTGTACTTTAATTTGATTTCAGTTTAAATTAGAGAATACTGAAGATAATTTTTTTTTTTTTTGTAAATTTGAAAACAAATGAGAATGACGTCAAAATAAATCTGAAAAAAAAGATGTATTTCTATCATTGTAGATACTGCAAATGCTTTAATTTCAGCTTTGAATTTGCATAAGATCATACATGTTATAATTTTACATTTATTTATAAAAAAATGAAAATCAAAAAAAGAGTAAAATTATTGACAAAATGGCCCCCTACTCCTACTCCTGTGATAGAGCCAAGAAAAACTGGACCAAGGGTGGCTAGTTTAAAAATATAACTAAACCCATTTCACTAGCTTTTGGGGTTGAAAATAATTTTTAGACAATTAGTTGATGATTTTTTAAAACAATAACTGGGTTAGGGTCAATATTATAAAGAATCCCATTTGATAGGGCTTGAGGTGTACGATTTTGCAAAATCCATATGATGATTATTTTGAATGACTTTTTAAAACAAAAACCAGTTCAATATATTGGTTTTGAAAAATACTAACAAAGAGCCAAAAGGTATGTAAAAACACATATGATCTCCTTAAAAGCTAAAGGAATATCAGAAAATCTTCTCTTAAGGTGGGTACACATTTGTACCATTTAGCCATATCGTATCATCATATCTTCTCAATGTGTACAAGGTTTGTAACCATGTACCATATCAAAAAATGATACAATAACATGACACAGCTCTTTTTCAGATGATGTCGGTATTCTTCCGTCACATCAAAAGGCACTACCTGAGATCGAAAAATTTTCAATAGCATTTGAAGATGTGATACAATCCTAGACAATGGCTCACAAAATGAGAGCTGTATCATCTGTGCATATTGTATCATGATACGCAGCAATGATATGGCATGGCAGAATGATACAAATATGTATCCGCCTTTAGTGAGCGCTATCTATGACATTGGATGATTTTACATTACAAAATTTCAGGTCAATAAGTTCAGCTGTTTTGGTGCGGCATTGATTTACTGGGCCAGTGATGTTAGTCAGTCAGGGCTCTTTTTTTTATTTTCATAGTCGTATATAGATAGATTCAGAGAAGCATGGTTACAGAAATTATGAATTTTGAAAACCAGTTTCATAATCATACTTATCATAAGTTTCCTATCCCAGAAGTAAATTAAAATAAATATGTTTTGACAAAAATACATCAGTCAATGCGAAACATATTGGATATCAGGGCAGGTGTTCTTGAAATTCTTAGTATTATGTAACCATACCACGAGAATTTTACATGATTCTACATACCTATTTTTTTTTATTCATCCATTTATTTTTTAAGTTTGACAGAAATGTTTAACTCGGCAAGCGGATTGAGTCTGCCAAATTTGAAGAAAATCGATGATCCAAAACACTAACCAGAATCATACAAAAAGTTCGTAGCATGGTAACATAATGCTGAGAATTTAAAGAACTAAAAAGAACAACAAAAACAAATATAAGGCGACTGGCGAGAGCTCAAATTGTTTTTGTTGCTTTACTTTCTGTTGTTCTCTCTTCGTCAGTCTTCCTCAATTAGTCCTCTTTCACCAGGAGATTCGAGATACGTGTATCTTGGAATAGCAAACGAATTACCAATTTATATTTCCCAAACAAGTTTTCCCAAAAAATCTCATTCCCAACTCGGTAGGTTTCCGAAAAATTCGCAGAAAGTAGATTCCCAAAACGATATTTTCCAAATCTAATTTTGGACGATACTATACTGGATATTTTTTTTGATTCGCCTTAAGCTCGTTTATATCAAATTAGAGCTCGAACAACAAACGTTTTTTTGTGTTCGTTTGGTGTGAATGGGTATCGAATAGACCATGTCAAGTGCTATTACCAAGTTTGCTTTCCTAGCAAACTTTGTGAAAATGACTGCAAGCATCCTAAGACTTGATGAATAATTTAGAAAATACTCGAAAAATTACAGCAAATGTTCATTTGGCATAAATTTAGAGCTCTTCCATATAGAGGTACGACGTATCCCATACAAATATCCAGCCAAAACATGACAGGATAGCGAATACACGCTGGATAATCATTTTCAAGACTTATGCCTCCAGGATACTTTTTGAACTTTAGTAATAAAATAATTTTTAGACTGGTAAAAAATCATTGTTTACAATACAGGTGACATGTGGATGACATTTTTCTCCTGGATGCATGTATGTACGAGAGACATTCAAAAGGTAAGTTTCTTCATTTTTTTCCACCTGTGTCGAACAACACTGGAGTAAACACATGAGGCTTTTATGCATAGGAGGGTTAATGAGATAGAAATTACGATTTTGTAGGCTACCTCTGAATTAAATTTCTTATTGGACATCACAAATAGACTTATACAAGAATACCGACGACGAAAAATCACTTATATATTTTAAAATGAGAACTAATTTTGTTAAGTAGGTAGGTACACGTTTAAATATCCACAAATTAATGCCGAGTACACGATAATTACAAAGATTATGGTACATAATTTAGCCAATTTGATTCTCGCATAATAATTAACAAGACAAGTGTTCACTTTGCGATTTTGAAGGAAAGAATTAAACGAAAATTCATAAAATTCATCTTCAAAAATTTTCAATAAAAATTAGTACAAGAAAATAATAATTGATTAAAGAAGCAGCAAACGTAATCATTCGAAAACCTGTTCTGTAATAATAATTTAACGACAAATCAATTTTTTCTCTTCTTCATTCTCCCAGAACAATGGAATTTACAACACGTTCAAAAAGTCACAAACATATCCTCTCATTGATTGTTTCGACTTTCACGAGTGTGTGCTTACAAATTAAGGAAACATGTCTCGGTTGGGACAAAGAAGTTTCTCACTTAAAGAATTTGATTTAAAACAATACTGATTTTGACAAATAACACCCTCATTGTTTGGAAAATCAACTCGAGAAATATTTTTGATTGTAATCTAGATCAGAAATACGTAAATTAAGATTTAAATCATCTGAAATTCTCAAGTTTTTTGAGCAACCACTTTTTGCTAGCTAGTTTTAGTTACATTCGGTCGACAGAAATTATTTTGTAATATGTGATCTTGACCTTTTCGTGATGTGTGAAGGCCTCATATGTAATCTAACATTCCACCTTTTTTTCGAGGATGTTCGAAAATACTACGAGGACTTTTTTTTCCATCAAATATGTGTGTATGGTACTATTTGAAATATTAAAAAAAAAAACTGCAACTAGCCTTAGATGTTTCTCTGAAAATTATGAGATACCTAATTTTTTAACGATGTGAATTTAAATGGAAGTATGTAGCATGAAAAAATAAATTCCAATTAAACAATGAATCTGTTCGAGGGTATACCAGTTGCATTTTACACTTCGACCAAACTTAAGATCTGTAAAGCGATGATTGAAGACAAAATCAAAAATATTTAATTATTTCGAAGATCTTCATCTAATATTGTGACCCTACTTGAAAAGCCGAAAAGTTGATGATAAAATAAAAAATTATAACAATTTTACACAACCTCTACACGATACGTTAGTTAATTAGCACTCAAGACTGTGGAGAAATGTGAGGGGCATTTCGCAAAAAGAATCGTATCTGAAGGGAAGTTTTAGATTGGTGAGTTAAGGTAAATGAAAATGAATTTGTACGAGGAAATTTCGGATGAAGATAATTTTGTTTTAATACATTTCAAAAGGATTCGGAGATGCGATACAAAGTTATTCTAAGTCCAGTGATATTTCCCATGATAATCGAATTGTCTAGCGTTATTTTCTCGCAGTACATTTTGCAGGACGAAAATCAACACAATAGCATTCTAATCAAATAATTAACTAATGGGGATGAAAATAAATAAAACCGTAATAACGAGCGAAAATTCAACTTGGTCTGAGTTCAAAAAAAATCAATTAAATATCGAATACTGTAAGAAATATTGGGCTACAATCCAGAAGCACGTTTACGCATTTACAATCGATATATGTAGGTAGTCTACTAGCGATTGAAAAGGGTTCATAAAATAAAAATACAACAATAAAGCGATCAGGGTAAGTGTTCTTGAAATTCATAGCATTACGTTACTGCGGTATGAAAATTTTCGCATGATTCTGAGGGCTACCCTGGTTCATCGATTTTCTTCAAATGTTTCAAACTCGATCAATTTGCCAAACTGAACATTACAGCCAAATTTAGAAGAACTCGATCAACGAGAATAGCACTTAGAATCATGCAAAAATTTTCATACCCGCAGTAACATGATGCTATGAATTTCAAGAACACCTACCCTGATCTGCGCACATACGTAGATATCAAATTACCAAAACATACATCTTTTTTTTTGGCTGGCTGATTAGATCTCGACGCAAATATCAAATCTACCACTCGCAAATGACTACTGACTCGTTTCCAAAATTTCGAACGTTTCCTCGATCATGTCGAGATTGGTGTTGGCCTTACAATTTTTCTTGTGTTTATTCAGGTACCGACTCAGTTTGAATGATTGGCCGCATTCGCACATAAACGGTTTCTCGTCCGAATGCAGGGTGACGTGGTCGCGAAATCGTTTCTTGGTTGGGAAGTCTTTGCCGCAATAGCCGCACAGGTACTCCTTCTCGCCGTGGCTAGACACCAGATGCTCTTTCAGGTGTGAATAGTAGTTGTAGCTCTTATCGCAGAATTCGCACACGTACCGCCGCAGATTCATTTCGGCGAACAAATGGTTCTTCATCGCTTGTTTGCGCATAAATTTCTTGCCGCACAGCTTACACTCGAAAGGTTTGGGATCACCTATTTCACCGGTAGTCGCGGCGGAGGCGGCGGCGCTGCTGTAATCCGGCTGATTCGAAATCGCACATTCGTCAGCGTCATCGTCGTTATTGTGATCGCCGAACACATGGTTTTTCAGCTGATCGTTGCATGGATACACGGCGTCGCACAGTAAACATACCTTCTCCATGGCCAGATGCGACTGCAGGCTCTCTTCGGCGGCGAAATCCTTGCTACAGAACTCGCACTGGTACGGCAGTCCGGAGGTGGCCTTCTTATGTAGCATCACGTGATTGCTGAGCGTGAACTTCGACGTGAACGTTTTGCCGCAATGGCTGCAGTCGTACTTCAGCGACTTGAAGCAATTCTCGCGCGTCTCGTGCGCGCGTAGGTTCAGCTTGCTGATGAAATGTTTGCCGCATCCGGCGCACACGTGATGCACCATTTTCTTGCGACCGGTGGCAGTGGCCGTTTCTCCCGCCGAATCCAATGTCTCACTCCCTGTCGCCGCCGCCGAGTCCATTTCCTCGGCGGTCAGCTCGCGTTTCAACGTGAAAATGTGCGCCGACGTCACGTGCTCCTTCAGGGAGACGTTCGACGAAAAGGTTTCCCCACACAGCATACACGGCACCTCACGGAGCGTGTGCCGATGCGCGCATTCTTGCGCCACGTGGTCGCTGCGACCGCACAGATCGCAGTACAGCTTGCGCACGCCGCTGCGATGCGTGTTGCGCAGGTGCGACTTTAGCATCCACTTCTCCAGGAATTTGCGCTCGCACACTGGACACTGGTGCTCGCTAAATGCTTCGCCGTTGTGCGCCTTATGTTTGTGCATTTTCACCATGTAGCGTTCGGCAAACAGCTCGCCACATATGTCGCACTTGCAGCTGGAGAAACGGCCACCCTTGTGGACAGCCCGCTGGTGCACGCCCAGCCGCCACTTCTCGGAGAAGCGTTTGCCGCACTGCTCGCAAGCAAACCCCTGGAACTCACCGTTGCTAAGCTTATGATAGCGTACGTGCTTGTTGAGGTAGCCCTGCTTCAAAAACTTCATGCCACAAACGTCGCACACGTAGTTCTTCATGCCCATCTCAATCATGATGTGGTCTTGCAGTGAGCTCTTGCGTTTGAAGCACTTGCCACACAGGTCACACGTGAACGGTCGGTCCTCCTTGTGCAGGATCATGTGGCGCGGCAACACCGCCGTTGTCACCACTTTACCACAAATTTTGCATCGGCTACGCATGGAATTGTCGGCAACACTAGCGGCTACACTTTGCACCAACTCTATTTTCATTTTCTTTGCAATTTCCAACCTCCTCTCCCCAATGGCAACATCATCCTTTTCAGCACATTTTGGTTCCACCATCACCTCAGGTGGCTTTTCTTCTTTGACGGATGCTTTCTGCTTTGCCTCTACCTTCATCCACTCTTCGACTGATTGCTCTCCAGTTGAGTGTTTGATGCTGGAATGTTGCGCAAGCGCCAATTGATTGGCAAATGATTCGTTGCAAATGAAGCACTTGAACAAGACGCAGATACGTTGCTGGTGATAGGCGAACCCTTTTTTCGTTTTGAAGTATTTCTTGCACAGTTCACAATACATTAGCGTGTTACTCAGCGATATCCGCTTATGGCGTTTCCTGTGTATTTTTAGCTGCAGTTGCGTTTTAAAGGTGCCGCTACACAGGCTACATGAGAAAAGTTTCTTTTCATGATTTTTGAGATGCCTTATCAACGTGATCTTCTGTGTAAATGCTTTTTTGCATATATCACATTGCATACTACAGCTAGTAGTAGTGCCACCACTACTGGCTACAGACTGGTCATATTCAACAACAGTCGTCTCCCGTTCTATATGGGTGGCGTAGTGTTTGTTAAAGAACTCGGGTACAGGTTCACACTGAAAATCGCAAAGATCACACTGCAAATAAACACCTTCATGCGGCAAATTTATGAGATGCTTCAAGAGGGTTTCATTATCACACGTCTGCAGTCTCAGAAGATCTGGCTGCTCTTGCAGGCACGTTGCGCAAAGTAAGTCATTTTTGACATCGTCTTGCACATCAGCGTCACATACAATACATTTCCTGGCCAGAGGATCATGCGACTCTTTCTCAAAGTTTGCGACTATTTGGTTGGTTGCGCTGGAATACCTACAAATACCAACGGTACGAGAATTACAATCAAATAAAGCAACAAGGCAGAAGGCCTTTGGGAATTTGTCGGCCACTTTCAGTAAAAATTATACTAGAATTGAACAATGGTTAACAAGATTGCTTGGAGTGAGAAAGTAATTTTGCATATTTCCACTACAGTGTCAAATTTAGGAGAAAGAAAGGTTACCATGAATTACAAAAACTGGCACTTTACCAAAAAAAGACCATCATGGGAAACAAAAGAAAAATTAGTTCCTAGAAAGCAAAAAAAAAAAAAATGTCGAAAGAAACGACCTGAAAAAAGACCAACAAATTTTGATGAATGGCAGGTGTTGTATTTTTTTGATTAATAATGCGAGGAATGAGAACCGCTACAATTTTTCATTTTATTTTGGTTAACTGAGTTTCTGAAATTTACCATAATGTTAGTTATTTTTGTTTCCATTTCCATCATTTTGGTTTTGTTTTCATTACGTTTCCTGATTTTACCAAAATTTTTCAACCAATTTCTGTTTCCGGTTCCATTTCCATTAAATAAAATTTTTTTTCGACTTAAAATTTTCCAAATCTTATTCAAATATTCATATTATATCAATATTTTTTCGATATTTCTCAAATTTATTCTCCAAGATCAAGAATTAATCACACAAGAAATGGAAACGAAACAATTTGTTATTTGGTTTCCATTACATTTCCATTATTGGTCTTGAAACTAATTGGTTAGTTGTTTTCAATTTGATTTCCATTTCAGAATTTCTGATGTTTCCATGTATTTCAGTTTCTAGAGCAAAAAATATGGTTTCTGTTTCTTTTCTCAATCCCTGAATAATGCATTAGAAATCTCTTTCATTGGGTATTGCCACAGAGATTTTTAATTTTTATTTAAATCAACAAACTTTTTATTTTCAAACTGAAAGCAAGAAATCAAGTAATGTATATTTGGAGAATGAACAGAAACCTCTGTCTGCATTTTCAGAGCAGCATGAAAAAATCTACAAATCTTGCACAAAATGTAAGGGGGTCATGATTATTGAAAATGATTGAGACAGTCAGGATAAATTATTCAAGAAGCTTCTTTATTTATATCTACATTAAAAATAATAAAATACCCAATATTTTAAACATTTAATTTTATCTAGAGAAATGATACTATCAGACTAAGAATCACTTGCGATAATTTGGCTGCACAGGGGTGCTTTCAGAATGAATGTTCAGGTAACACCTAGGTAACAACCAAAACACTCCAACCTTTCAGAATGAACTGGTTGTTTTACCCAGGTAGGGTAAGTTTTATCCCAGTATACATATAGTTGGTGAAAAGTTACCCTAATGATTTTCATTGATTGATGCAGTTTATTTTGATTACAATGTGAAATATTTGATAACAATCTATTGTGTTTTAATTATTTATCCTGACATTCAGAGAAATCGTTCATTTTGAATCAGGTAAACTGGGGGTAAAATTTCAACTTTATCCTAACAACCATGGTCGTATTGGTTGTTCATTCTGGTTAATTGGGACAACCTTCTTGTCTGGACCATTCTTCAATAACCAAAATGAATTAATGCTATTAAAGTCGAAAATCTCCCCTTAATTGGAACAAAACATTGGTTAATTGGGATAAATATGTATCAACATATTTGTGAAAATGTTAGTTACATTTTTTCCAACTAAAAGAAAATAAGAAAATAGACGTTTAGGCTTGGAGGAAAAATTAAACGCAGTTCAGTACAGGAGATTAAAAACTGTTTTCCTGCGTTGAACTGCGTAAATCGCTACAAAGTTGAACGCAGACCTGCATTCCAAATGTAGAAAAAATGACGTTTCAATTTTTTTGCATTTTCCAAAATGGTAAACTGAAGTTTTGTCTCTATCTCCACTAGTTTCTGAATTATTGCAGTTAGAAGGCCAGAAAATATTAAATTTTCAAGAAAATTTTTCTGAAAGCATCAACTGAGTATGCAACTACTATCACACTAACGTCTTTGACTTACTCTACTAACTCTACCACCACCAGAAGTTTTGACATCCCCTCCGCCAACATCTCGTAGATCATAAATAATGATTGTGTTAGATTTAGTTAAATATTGATTGAAAATTAAAAATTTCAAAGCCCAAAATCAGTGATACGTTATCGGAGGCACCATCCTCATCCGGCCAATCCACGTTGAAATTAATAACATGTTAGAATAGATTATAGTGAATAATTGTTTTGAATTTTTTAACCATTGATTGAAAACCAAGTAATTTAGAGCCAAAATAAATAAAAAAGTAAAAAATAATTTTTAGGTAAACGCTTTTATTTAAGTTAAGTGTCCTAAAAAGAGAAAATAAAATAATTTTATTTTGTTTGTATCATCTAGAAATGGCATCAAATAAAAGCGTGGGGTGAACAACAATACACAAATTTAATAAACTTAAATTTATCCATGCCATTCCATATCAACTCAATTCAACCTGGGAGGAGGACATAATTATAAGCCTCTGAGGGGTCGATATAATTTTGATGTGTATTAGAATGGGCCATATTCCTAGACAATCTTCAGCTTTCAAATAAAATACCACTTCAGTGATATTTGATCTGTGGTTTCAGTACTTAAGTACCTATAAGGGAAAGTTTACATAAGTGCTTTCCCTGAGGTAAAAAACTGACTAAGAATATGGCCCTGTATCAGTCATCTCTCTTCACTACCATCAATATAAGCTATATTGAAACAATAGCATCACACTAATGACATTAAATTTTTATACTAATTTGCCACTATGTCCGCCCCGCGCTTTTATTTGATGCTATTTCTAGATGATATAAACAAAATAAAATTATTTTATTTTCTCCTTTTTAGGGCGCCTAACTTTAAAAGCGTTCACCTAAATTATTTTTTACTTTTTTATTTTTTATTTTTTAGTTTGAGGGAATTTTTGATTTTATTACTCACCACGTCAGTGATACACATATGAAAGAGTGAGGATAATAACTGTTGTATTATTAGCAGTATAGAGAGACTCTGACACAAAATAAAGAAAAAAATTTAGGAGCTGAAATAATATAATTGTAGCTCCAAGTTGGAGAAAAGCCACAGGGATAAGAGAAGTAAAAACGCGCAATTTAAACACTCCAGCGGCGAATTTGATAACTATTTTATACTCCATCCGCGTACAAGCCATAAACAAAATCTAAATTCTGTTTCCAATCGGACTAGAATAAAAGCGTTTAAAAATGAAAATTAGGGCACTGGAAGTGCCATCTGGCTGATGCGCATCAATATTGATAGCATACTGGACTAGTTAATATTTGTTTAAAACTTTGGAGCTATTAGTTGAAAATTAGGCATTTTATAGCCAAAATAAAGACAAGGATGATGGAACTGGAAGTACCATCTGGCCAATCTCCATCAAAATCAATATGTCTGATCCTGGGGGTAATAATAATGTCCCTACTAAATTTTGTTACTATTGGACAAAAATTTCGATTTGCCTGTACCCTGCAAAAAAAATTCAAAAATTAGCTGCTGGTTCAATTAAAAATCTGATACAGACAGGAACAGGAAACTGCGCCTCGATCACAACCCCACGAAGAACAGCGTCAGTTTGTGAACCTGCATCAGCAGCGTGAGCAGTTTTCTTCACAAAAACTGTGCTGCATCTGGCTGCGATCAATTTGCCAATATGCGCCAATTCTCAAGATTTACATTAGCAGTCATGGAAAATGATTAAAAAAGCTTCCACCGAGATTGTTTCACAGCCTCAAAAGTTGATACATATTTTAGCAGATAAATTCACAAATTAATTTAGACACATTAGACTGTACATAGGTACTTGAAAATACAAACTCGTGAACTTTATTTTATTTTTTTTTTACTCAAGATTACTTGACCTAATAGATTTATTTAGTTATCGAACACACTTTGCCTTAGTCCCTCAGTGAGTACGATAATCGACTGACCACAATGTATCTTACAACAGTACCTATATTGGCAACCACAGAACGTTAGTAACTTCGACTAATTTCCCTTTGCCGTGTAATGCCAGAAATATCTTTCCATATAGATATTTAAGGTCCTCCAATACCCTGCATTGCGGGAATTATCATTCTATTTTATTTATATGGCAAGGGCTCAAATGTCAGCATTTCTGCTGGAATTTGAAGATTTCTGATTGATATGTACCCGTACCTAAGTAATATCAATCATTTTAAATTATCAAACTGATGGACAAACAATAAAAAATAATTTGTAAGGCATCCATGATGAATGATGATCATTAATTTATAATGTATTTTGAAAAATGAACTCTCCACAATTACTCGTCTATGATGGCTTTAAATTATGAAAGAGAAATATAAAGTCTAGAATGAAGCTAGTTAACAAAAAATCGATCGAGAGCTAATTCGAGAGATCAACAGTTCAGTTTAACTTGCTAGAGCATGGAAAATGATAAAATCAGTAACATAAATGTTGATAATACGTTGGTGTGGAGAAAATATCATAAAATTTCTACATAACAGAATTTTTGAGCATCAGTTTTTACTTCATTAACGAGGTTTGAGTAGGCATACCTACTTCTCCTTCTTCACCGTACTCGGAGAGCAATATTTTCTTACTAACTTGAGCCATACCAAACAGAATCATCATTCTTCAAAACTTAGGCAGATTGCATGGCGGAACCCATTGTTCAAACACGGCTAGATTGTAAGCAGCAACTTGGGTAGCAGGCTATTAGAATAAATTTGGTTTGTTTATCAATAAAACAGCTCATCTGAAACTTTTCAAATAGCCGTTAATCAATAATTTTATTTCGTGATAAGAACAATGAACAACTATATTTTTTCAAAATTATTCGCTACATGGTGTCCGAAGTTTAATTACAACTCTTGTGCAAACAAGACATAAAATTTTTGATAAGTTTCTCTTATCATTTTAATAGACTGATTCATGGGCATGCGCGAAATACTTAACTAAGATTTAATAAAGCAATATATTGTTTTTATCATCTCCATCATTTATTCATCTATATCATGTCACTTTAAAGCTTCAAGAGGTGTGAATACGGTTTCGACACCTATATCTTCGACTTATGATATTTATGTCACTTTTGATATAGCTAAAGATAAAGCCTACATCAAATCTACATTATATAATAAGTGTAGAAATGTAGGTACCTAGTAATTAATAGTATTAATACCTTGATGTCATAAAAATAATTATCTCTTTTGACTGTAACTAAATAAAAATTACATTAATTTATTAGAAATTGAAACGAAAAAAAGTACGAACTCTACTAGCTTATGATCTTATTAGCCTGCTAGTAAGATATGATCAAGTAAGTAGGTATTCACTCTAGCTGGTCAGTAGGTTGAAACAAGCCGGATGCGAAGGACCATGTCGCAATATGCATTTTCATAATTAAGATCTTAAAGAACTACGAAAAAAATGTAAAAAATCTTAATTTTTGTTGAAAAAGGAGAAGGGCGGGGGTAGGAATCCAATAATTGTCGGATCTGAGCCTTCAAAAATCTCAATTCACCCTGTACGATATTGATGAGGGAAAAGAAAAAAATGTTGACGATATTCCACAATATTACTTGAAACACTACATTACAGTCTTCGAGTGAATAAATCTAAACCCTATTTAACCGAGTTAAATTTAGGTGATTACAGCAATTTCCAGTTCGATTCATACCAAATATTTCAGGTTGAATCGTGCCTTTCCTAAACAATGCGCGAGTTGAACGAGACCTGATTAATAGAACCGATCATTCGTTTGAGGCCTTCAACCGAACAAACAAGGCCTAAACTCGCCCATGAACCATGTTTCAATTGAAAGATGTAACAACCGTAATGAATGATACATTAAAATTTATTCGTACACATAGGGCCAAGTAAAACAAAACATAACCAAAGATCTAAAATTCCTGTCACTATCTTAAGCCATACAGCGACGAATACTCGGCGGGAAATTTCAGAATGAATTAGTAGGGCGACCTTCCGTTCAGTTCGCTTTTAGTACACGAGCAGAATATTTTGAACTTCTCGAAGAAGAAAACAACGAAGTTATACAGTAGGTTTGTATTTGCTCATCACAGAAGTACGTAAAAAAACAAATACTAGCTTATTTAAAAAAAAAAAATATTTCACAAAAAACAAAATTATTAAGGGAATTTAAAGTAGTTCTTACACAATATTTTTTACGGACTATTCTATTGTGTATATGATGTGTATACATATATATAAAAATATATATATACACACACACGCACGCTATATGTATATATGTATAATTGGGAAAGATTTTAAAGGTCAAGTGATTTGAGCCTAGCGTATACACAACGCAGAAAAAGAATAAAATTACGTCTAGACGAGACTAGAACCACTTTCTTCGACACTTTCAACTGATAATATTCAGGTGATTAAAGATTTTTCGTTAACGTACGTTTAACACAGTTCAAAACAATCGTTACACGCTAGGATTTTATTTCCATTTTTAAAGAATGAAGATTGAAAAATAAACGACAGAATTTCAATTTTCAGCCACATTTTTAATGGCTGGTCACCATTACGTCCAGAATATACATGAATTAGAATAGTTGAAATGGCACACAGCACGAAAACAAAACACATCTTCACGCGTTTTTTCCATCAATTCTGTCAAATCCGCCCAAGAAATTTCCGAAGGGAGTAATACTGACTCATTCGGACCATAAATCTCTGAAGACGGATGACAAAATAAATAAATTTTTTTACTCGAGTTATTCTTGTTGCTTCGAAATTTGGAGTCATAAGGCCCAGGGTCTAGAGAATATTTGACAATGGTACAGGCAGGAGAGGAAAAAAAATTAGACTTGACAAAGTTCGATTCGCGCATCGGAATAAATCAACAAATATACATATAAAAAGCAAAGCGTCTGTTTGTGTGTGCCCACTTTTCATAGCCCTTGGTCTCCCGTTAATAATAAGAGTTTTTTAGCAGTGGCTTTTTGTGGAGAGGAGCAATAGAGTAAGAACAAAAATTATGTCGAAACAGTTGCATAACCTTTACGGATTAGGAATCCTGAAAATTTATACGCTGCTACCCGACCAGTTTCGGGTTTAACAGCTAGCAGCATAATATTTCGCTACATGACTGCAAAGGGAGCAATCCTCGACGAGTTCGATGTTCGCAGTACTCGCCTAAGCTGGAGCTGCAAACTCAAACTCGTCGAGGATTGCTCACTTTGAGAACGTTATTTTTCCCAACATATCCACAGCAAAATTGGTGAGCACACACCTGATTGATTGATGGGAGAAGGAAAAATTTTAGTAGTGGGAGTAAATACCTGTTTTGCTCCCCTCTATCAAAATTGGATTATGAGTAACAAATTTATGATTTTACACTTTAAAAAGAAGTGCAAAATCACCAACTTAGCGTCATGAGTTGGGAAAAAATATATCTTATCGCACAGCAATTATCACCGCAGGAGACAACTCATGAATATCACTCAAGATGTTCTAGCAGTTATTGAGAATAAAAGAACAATTATTGGGAAAAAGAGGGCTGAATTACAGGTCGAAACAAAAATGTTAACGTAAATGAAACGATACACCAAATAAAAATTCAACATACCTACAGAACTAATTAAACCTTTTTCGTTATAGAAGAAGAGATAACGACTTGCGATGGTAAAACCCGAAATTTTCACGAATAAAAACAGTCGAGTCATATAAATAAAGAATTTCATTTAATAATTTTTGAAAACCCAGAGGCAACATTTGCGTCTTGGACTCGCACAGACACCACAAACCAACTCACACGACGACAAACAACGAGAGACATTTATGAGGATAAAATAAACACGCTAAAGTGGCCATTCTCAGTCTCGTCTGTGAACGGCGTAGTGCTGCCTCAGGTGCTTCATCGTTTTGTACGCACGTCCGCACTTTTCGCAGGCAAATGGACGCACATCCGAATGTCGGATCCGATGCTGCCTCAGCTGCCATATGTAACCGTATCCGCGGCCGCAGTCCTCGCACTTGAACGGCTGATCCTCCATGTGCGTCTTCATGTGGCTATGCAATCGAGAGCTCAGCACAAAACTCATACCACAATGGTTGCAAATGAACTTCCGCACGTCCTCCTCGAGAAGCTGATGCGATCGCAGACTGGAGAGTTGCGCGAACCGTCTGCCGCACTTGTGGCACACGTACGTCTTCTCCAACGAGTGGATCAGCATATGGTTTTTCATGTATGCGCGGCCGTATTTTTTGCCGCAGACTGCGCACTCGGTCGGATTCTTATGCACGCGCAAGTGACGCCTCAGGCTGATCCGCGTGGGGAACTCTTTGCCGCATTCGCCGCAAACCGTGCCCAGCGTCTCCAGCGTTTTTTCGCGTTTGCGCTTCGCCGCCATTTTTTCGGTGACTTTCATTACGGAGCTTCGACTTTGACGTCGACGGCGGCTCTGCAGGGTTTGCAGCCCGTGTCGGGTGCTGTCCGTTTTGTCAATGATTACGACTGTCGATAGCGGCGCTGATGACGAAGACGCCGCCGCCGGCAGGAGAGTTCGGCAGAGGGCGCCCTTGCAGCCGCACATTTCGAAGGCGATGCGCGATCGATTCGTTTCATACGGCAGCGATCCGGTCGCTCGTCGTCTGCCGCAGCGCAAACAGATTAGCTGGCGTTCGGCGGAGTGCGTGACCCGGTGCTCGGCTAGGTCGCATTCGGTGACGAATGTCGCTGAACAAAAGTCGCACTTGAACTTCTCAACAGATGGATGGTAACAGTAGATGTGCGTTCGCAGCGTGTTTTTCGACTCGTAGCGCTGGTCGCACTGGCCGCAAATGAACGGATGGAAAGGGTCGATTTTATCGGGCGGCAGCAGCGGATGCGTGCGCATCTGTTCGTACAGCTGGTGGAAGATCGCCGGATTGGCGAACACGACGCGTCCCTCATTGTAGTGCATGTTTAGGAAGACATCGTTTAGAAAGCGTCGATCGCATTTGTAGCACTGGTGGCGGCCGCAGGAGCTGGTCCGCGGCGACGGCAGCTCCAGCGGACAAGAAATGGCGCTGATATTGACTGGGCTTAACGGACGATACTCGACCTTGGCATTGAAGATGACGATGTTTTGGCTACTGAGGTCAGCCGATGAATGCGGAGGTGTGGTGGAGGATGAATCAGCTATCGTTTCGGATACGTTCGAGGAGGTTACGGCGACTGACCTAAAAAACAACAGGGAAAAGCTTAGAGGTCACTAAACGAACCGTTAGACCGGGCCAAAAAGGAGTGAATGATTAAGTTGTTCAAAGTGTGGGGATGTGGATACATGTAAATTTGGAATCCAGGAAAAAGAAAAACCAATGAACGTAATAAAAAAAAAAAAATCAACAAATAATGAAACGATTTCACCTTTATCCAATTAGGAAAAGGTCTTTCGTTCGATAAAATCAGGTAGAAGATTTTTCTTTAGAATTCGGTAGTTTCAAGTGAACTTTTGAAGGTATTGAAAATCTTTCTAAATCTGGTCGTGTCTTCACCCCTAAGAATTCTTTTTTCGTGTCCCCCAACTGGTTTTTAGTAATTTATATCTTTCCTAATAACGATACCAAATAATTGTTTGAATAAATAATATAGTATATAAAACTGTTAACAACAAAGGTATTTAAATATTTTTTTTAAGTGCCATAGAAAGCTCAAAAAATGACACGAAAGTTTGCACATACCACTAATATAGGGTACTTTGTTGAATGAGGCCTAGTCTCCTCTTCCGTACTTACTATACTAGGATACACCCTGTCAAGCTATTAATAGACCTACTAGATATATATATATATAGAAATAAAAAAATTAATTTCTTTGTGTGTTTATTTGCAACATCATAACTTCAAAACCACTCAATAAAACAAACATAAACTTTCCGAGAATATTTTTTTTATTCCAAGGAAGGTTTTAAGATAACTCGGAAGTACGCAGATCCCTTGGGAGTCAAGTTGTGAATTAAAAAAAAAATAATAATTTATTCAGAAATACGTCTTTTTCATTGACAATCTGACTAAAAAACACGAATGAAACTTTCGATTTTCACCCACAACTTAAACCCCAAAGGTGGTATGGATTTCCAAGTTATCTTAAAACCTTCTTTGGAATGAAAAAAAAAAAAAAAATCTTATAAAGTTTATGTTTGTTTTATTGAGTGGTTCTGAAGTCGTGGTGTTGCTAATAAACATACATACACATACAAACACACACACAAAAATGAAAAATTTGGTATCTGTATGTATTATATATACGGTAGGGCTATTAGCTTGACCGGGTGTACTGGTGTAGTATGTATAGAGGAGACAAGGCTTTATTCAGGACAGTATTCTTCATTAGTGGTATGTGCAAATTTTTTAGCCATTTTTTGAGCTTTTTATGGCACTTACAGAAAAATTTTCAGAAACCTTTGTTGTTGACAATTTTATATATTATATATTCGAATAATTATTTGGTATTGTTATTAGGAAAGAAGTAAATGACTAATAACCAGTAAGGGGGCACAAAAATTAATTTTTAGGGGTAAATCCGCAGTCAGATTTAGGCGAATTTTCGATATGTTCGAAAAGGCACTTCAGACTATCGGATTCCAAAGAACAATTTTTTCTATGATTTTATTGGGTAAAAAAACATCTAATTTGATTGAATTAAATAGCGAGATACAAAAAAAGAAAAAATAATAATTCATTTTACATGTTCTGACGGTCGAATCTGAAACTTTTGAAAATTTAAGTCAATTGATTCAGATATCATCAATAAAACTTTTTCAATATACGAAAAAAAAGGTATTCAATCATTAACGTATTGATTTATTTAAAAAATAAAGTTTTAGGAGTTTATCCTATAAGTATGTTCCAAAAATTGCGACTTTTTAAAATAAATATTAACTCTCTTTTGCTAACAGAGTAAATTTTCTTGATCGATTCTTTTCCTTTCCCTTCCAGGAAAAACCAAAAATAGACAAAACATTACAGATAATATAATGCAATCAGATTTTTTACATTTCTACTCAAGTATTAAAGTCGATCTAGTACTTGGGGAAAAAACCTGGCTTATCGTTAATTTCGAAGACAGGCGATTGATTCATACCAACGAGTGATCTATTAATGAGAAAATTTCAAAAATTTATTTCATACATGAAATTTTGTTATGAAATTTTAGTAAAATTTACGAATGAATATACATACAACAAGCTTTACTGAAAAGATAATAAATTTACTTTACATTGAATTGGAGTTTTTGAGTCAGATATTTTAAAATTTTACTCCAATATCAAGTCATTTTTATTTTATTCTTTTCATTTATTATGGTTTTAAATTTTTTTTTAGACTAATCAGTCGTTATCCAAGATAAAATAATAATTACAACGAGAATATATCAATGAAATATTAATTTATGAAATGTTAGATGTTTGAAAACTTCGCCAACACTGTAACTCTTATTTTAGAAGTAGAATAGTCGATGTACTAATGCGTTAATCTTAATAAGGGTTTAATTTAGTTTAACCAGCAACTTGTTATTTGTTTTGCTGGCAACATCAGATCAGACACAGAGTTCATGAAGTATACTGATTATAAAATGAAGACCAAATTGAATTCCTAACCAACCTGTTCTATCAAAAATAATCATGAAAATATAAAACAAAACAATAGTAAAAAAAAACAACGAGATCAATGGAATAAAGAATGTCTTTTAAAAATGATACAGATTTCTATTATTACTTTGGAGGGGTTTGGCGGAAATGAAAAGTGAAGTATTTTCAGCACGACTTTAGGCGCAGTTTTTCATAATGAAAGAGAAAGAGAAAAGAAAAAATGTTTTTGTGCGTGCACGAATACATCGCTTACCACAGCCCGTTTCATTTTTGCAAGGGTACCATACTGAATATTTTAGTCAGGCAGGCAATAGACTCCACTTTGACTCCGGTATCCATTTATCTACTTTCCATCCAATGAAGCACCTTCAAACAATGTTTCCAAGTATCAATTTGTACTGAATGTTTTCATTTTTCAATTCTCACAAATTTTATAAACAACATTGAGATGTGTGACAACAATGCATACATAACCAATGTAAAAACTGTAAAGTTTCTGTGAGTTGCATTTTGTCTCAACAACTACGTTCTAAAGTCAAAGTAGTCGCCCTCTGATGACCCATAATTGAAACAAGTTGATTTTGGGATTATGTGCATTTTAAATGTAATGAAAACACATACAGTCAAAATTATCGAGCATGATTGAAAAAGAATTGATAGTTAAAAACCTGAAATTTTCAGGAGACATGTACGTATGTCAGCTGGAGATTCTGTGAAAATTTGGCTAAAATTGTACAATTATTTGTTGAGATATCACGGAAATTTGGTTCACATTGACTGATTAAAATTAAGGTGTTGAATTTCAGACCACAAGCAGAACATGAGCATTGAGCATTATGGTGTAAAAACGTCAGTTATCACCACGCTCAACAAAGAAATATACTGATGCTGAGTGCGAGCATTGACGTTTAAGTCATAATTGTGGCTTTAGCAATATATGTATTTGGATAGTCAAGCATATAACTGAACTGAAATTTTGGTGAGATAGCCGAATATTTAGTGAAAATTTGACCGAAATTGTACATTTAGTTTTCAAGATATCGCTAAAATTCTCCAACTTAATTAAATTCTCATTATCTAAATAACAGGATCTGATCAGAATTCCATTGATATCTCAAGAACCAAATGTACAATTTCTGTAAAATTTTCACAGAATACTCAGCTAATACATACTTATGTCACACCAAAATTTAAGTTTAATTGTACGCTATAACTAAAATTCAACACCTCTTTTGAATTCTAATTATTTGAATCGCCAATGTGAACAAAATTTCAGTGATATTTCAAGAAATAAATGTACAATTTTAGCCAAATTTTTACAGAATCTTTAGCCAACAAACGTACATGTCTCTCCAAAATGTTTTTGATAAGTCTAATTGTGGATATTCTCAATACTTTCAAACAGCTCATAATCCTAAAATCAACGTTACTAACTGCGAAGTTTAGAGAAGGCTCTATATCTAAAAAGACAACTTTATTATGTCCACAATTAAGATTTACGATGAAACTAGATGATGCTGCGAATGTGTTGTGAACAGGCGATGATAGGTATCTTAGTTTGACTTTGACTTAAATTATTAAATATGAAGATGACTAAATTTTTTTTTCTTGTGCATTTGAGGACCAATGAAATTTACATAAATCTGAAGGAAAATTATTGCCGTCATTGTAGTGCCAATATCTGAATTTCAGCTGAATGTTTCTATAGGAACGCATATTTGTATATAATATGTAATCATCCGTTCGTAAGTTTAACAAATTTTTGCTAGATGTTAGCTACTTTTAACTTATTGAGAATGAGTCAGGCGCTACGATACTTCGTTACATGAAATCGTTAGGTTTTGAGACACGGAGAAGCCCAAAAATCCTAGGAAAAGAAATCTGTAATAATATTCAAATATTCTTCAATTCATATCACTATATTAATATTAATTTGTTTCCCCTTTTGTGCATTAACCACGCATCAAAAGTATATGTTTATACAGATTAAATGAAAGCTATGATCTGCAGATATGGCGAAACTATTTATTTTTTAAATTTGAACTTTTATTTGAGCTTGAGCTTTTAAAAATATTTTGGAAGAGGACTAAATCTTGCAGGGAATCTGGATACGGAGGAGCCGGAAAAAGAAACGTTTAGTGACTGCGCATTCTGTTGTCACGAATTTTCGCGATAGGTGCCTCTTGTAATTTTTAATTACCGAATAGGATGGCATATATTTATTCGTAACGTAACGTAACATGAGATTTTTTAGTTTAGTAATCAACCTGATGAACAGACTATATTTTCAAAACCAACATCTAATCGACATATTTAACATTGAAAGATTGAATGAAACTCCGAATGCATGCGTGTGTGTATCTATTAAAGACGCCGAGAATGAAATTCGATATTTTTGAAAAAACAAGTAAAAAACCACACCTCATTCCACATCAAATAATGACGTCTCGTATTTTAAGGTTTTTAGATGCACTTCGCCAATATTTTAACTTTCAAATTGGTCCGGGTGCCATGGTGGAGGGCTAAAAATTTAATCGAGAGAGGCTTGTCACGTCGAATTATTTTCAAAGAAAGTCGACAATAGGAAACAAAAAAATAAAAATTTCGAACGACAGAGGACAGTACGAATGATATTTAATATGCAATATAACTATATATATACGATATCAAAAAAAAACCCGCGGTTACAAACTAACCAATTTCAGAGCCAGCGTAGAAGAGCTAACCGAAATTACTTCAGTAATAAAAGAAAAGAAAAATTTACCTCTCTGTTTGAGGACCACTAAATGGAAAATTGGAGAGTAAACGCTGGTACAACAACAAAACGAGGATCTTTTTTTTCAAGACGACGACAGCAGCAGCGACGATGGCATATCTGCATTTGGGAAAATGTGACTTGTTTTTATATGCGTCTGGAGTGATTGTCGAGTCTTCAACATTTTTTGGCAAACGACGCACGTGTAAAGCACGTTTCTCAGGTGAACCCGCGAATGCCTTCGCAGGTAGTCCTTGGTTGTGAACGCTTTGCCGCACACGTCACAATAAAATAGATTTTTACCAGTATGACATTTCATGTGCGTCAGTAATTTGGAGCGAAATTGGAATGCTTTTTCGCAATAGGTGCATTGAAACGTTTTCTTTTCCAGGTGCATTTGACGGTGAACGAGCACGGATTGGTACTGTCGGAATCGTTTTCCACAAACTTCGCACATAAATCGAGGTTCAGCGTCGTGGATAGGTTTATGATCTTTCAGGTGACTTCGTTCAGCGAACGCCTTTCCGCAGAGCTCGCATCGGAATTGTCGTATGTGCAGATGAATGGTCTTTATGTGCCGTATCAACATTTTTTTGGTAGTATACTGTTTGATGCAATGGGCGCACTTGAACATCGGCCTATTCGCTCCGCAACGATGACGCACGAACACCGCCGCATATCTACACCGATATGCGCACTGGTCGCACTTATAATATTGTGCACCGTCGACATGGATTAAATGTTTCGACAGATCGGCTAACTCGTATTTTTTCGGCCGAGACGATTCACGTTCTCCGAGGGTCGCACGTTGCAGCGACGCAGAATCAACGTCCTCGAGCGGCTTCCCAAACGTTTGTCCACTGGTTTCGCCAGCTGCAACAGATCGGTGGTCGATCGTCGTCTGGAAGCGGTTTTCGAAATTCGCATTGGCGTTCGTCACGTACCGAATGGCGTTTACCGGTAAATTCGATTGCGCGATAACAGCTGGTCGGTTCTCGCAAACGGACACCGAAAAATCGTCGAGAAAGACGCCAACGTATGTGCGCGCGTCTTCAGCCGCAGACTCGACAGCGTCGTTCTCGTTTCGCCATTTTAGCTCCAAAGCGCCGATAAGAAATTCGTCGACTCTGCGAGCGGGAACACTGGAACCGACGTTCATAGAGTACGACGTGGGATTGTAACTGGTCAACTCTGGCGCGCGTCGATCGAACGACTGAACAACTTTTACGGACGTAGCCAAATCCTTTTTCAACAAATTTCTCCGTTCGATCGCGCCCTTTTTGAGTCTGTAAAACAAACGACTCCAGTTACTTTTTCCCACGTCTAGTAACTCGAAAAATTCTTTAAAAATTACATCCACGATAGCCGATACACAGTTGACAAAATAGACGCACCACTGATATACGAGAGAAATTTAAAAAAAAAAATGGACCAATACTATTTTTACGTTCTCGTTTAAACCACGAATTATTTCAAAATAGTTCAGCTAGAGCGTTGTACAGTTCAACAGTTCACGAATACGATTTTACAATAAAAAATCATAACCTGAATTCTTTCGTTCAAGATATACCACAAAATGGGAAATTTCAAAATCGAATAGGATATCTTCGCAATAAAAATACTACGGTATAAAAAATAGACTTATTAACGAGAGAAAAACTGAGTCGAGTCCCAACCGAAATTTACTTCTATGAGTTGAGTCCCCCTGTCCCCCTATATTCATATATTAATAGAGTCTTGACCTGTATGAAATATGTCTTCTTTATATGTCAGATGAATCATTATCGGCAGGGAACTTTTTTACCAATTATTCACAACGTTAAGGTTATAGAGTATGAATATCGGGAATATGGCAGGTAAAACTCCAGACATAAACAACAAATCGTTTCAAAAGTTGTTGCTGATATGCAAGGAACATAATTGCAGGTCTTTCACTATACTTTTTAACTAGCTAGAATCTAGCTTTTTTAGAAGCACAAATTTTTAGTTCTTCGCGTCTTTCCTTCACATTCGGAAATTAAAAAAAAAAAACCTACGAAAATACAATCTTCACTTGTGATTTTATGTGTTTACATACAGCTTCTTCACAATCAGCTTCGAAAAAGCGAGATTTTACAATCTAAAAGTTAGACGGTATCGAACTTTTACATCGTACGATCTCGACTGTAAACAATCAGATTCTTGTTGTTTACATTCAGATTTTTTACACGCAACTTCTAAAAAAGTGAGATTGCAGCTTAAAAACACAGCTGCTAAAAATACATGGTCCGAAATTCTTGTGCGGGGATACGGACAATCGTGGTGGCGAAAAATTTAATATATATATTCTGTCTACGCTGAGATGTACCTAATGTCATAAACCATTTCCACAACTGTCTGCGTGAAATTCGTGTTTGTTTACTTTACAAAATATCATCAATTGGAGCTTATCGTTGTATAGCAATGTGAATCTACACATTTCCTTCTTTCTCCCAATCAACCATAATACCTAAAGTTGATTATGACGTCAGATACATTTTAGTGTGGACAGAATACAAGAGGTTTAGAACGCGTCTATAAGGACCCAAAAAATTAAATATAAAAATACCTGAAAAGGTTTTTGGTCATACTCTTAGATCTGAAATGAACTATCACTGTTAAATCCTTTAATGGAAAAGAAAATATTATTTCTTGGTTGGGAACTAAATTTATAGATAGATCGGGACTCGATTTATGAATGACGAAAATTCGTTATCTGATTTCGGACTAAAATCGATTCTGTTCATTAACGTAAATAATAAAACTAATCGTGGTTTTCACTCAATTAAAGGCAAAGAAGGGTAGAGGGTTAAAGGGTTACATCATGGAAGAAAGAAAAGTAACAGCAAAATGAAAAAGAACATTAATGAAATTAGCGAATAAGACCTTTTAAGGCATTCTCATTCGTAAACACACAATGGAAGAATTTGTAAGAAAAAAAACTCTTCCGTTTTTTGTTTTTTTTTTTTTGTTTAACACATTTCCAACGTCAAAACTATTCAAAATTATTTTTAATATACAATTGAAGGGCTGCATATCACAACGCGTAAGTCCAAATTGTTCCATAAACGAGTATAGAATTGTTAACCCTCAAATTATTTCCACTGAGACAAGAGTAGGTGGCACTGAGTACTTACATGCATAACTTTTTTCACAATGAATGCTAACCTTAGTTCTATAAATCCAAAGAATGAAAAGTAAGTATTTTACTTTCAGCGGAAAGTTGCTTTCAAAAGTTAATTAACAAGAATGATCAAGACTAGAATTAAGATTTTACGAGAAAACGTTAATTTCACTTATATTTTGATGACTCCAGAGAAATGTTGACAATAAATGAACAACGAATTAACGAACAGTTTTCTTCAGTTAACTCAAAAACTACAAAACCGATTTTGGAATAGCTAGGCTTATTCGACTGCTACAGACTCATTTTTGAATTTTGTTTGTGTTTGGGATAGACATCACCGTATTTAATTGAAAATATTGAGAAGTTTCTAAAATTTAAATTATATCATAATTTTTCACACATCTGATCAAATTTTTCTTTTCATAGATACCAAAAGATCTCACTTAGACGAAACTAATACCTTATAGGATATTACATAACATCCAAATCCCGAGTTCTACTAATTTTAAAGAGGTGATGAGAGCCAATTCCACAACAAAATGTCAGATCCAAACGCCGTCCATTACGTTGTTAAATGATTTTGAACGATAATTCTCTTTATTCAATCTAGTTTTAGTAGGTTTAAAAAAAAAAAAGAAGATTTTTTCCGTTTTTGTAGTTACTATAGTTTTCGAATTAATTAAGGAAAAGTCTAATTTTTACTACGATATGCACTTTTAAAACATCACCAAAACAGAGTTTACATTAGCTGGGAAAAATTTGAGCTTATTTTTCAAGTGAAAATCAACTGGAAAATGGTAATTGGTAAATGTTACATTGAAAAAAAGTTTACAATTTCATGGCTTCCTAATTTCCGAATTTTTCTCCCCTTTATAACCCTTCCCAAAACCTCAAACTTTTATTCCTGGTTATCGATCGTTAAGTAGAAATACAAATAATATCAAATTAAATAATACCACTCCCATCTAATAGCTTTCAATGTTTTTCAACGAAACGAAAAATGGACTAACCGCGTTTCGATATGAAACACTTCAATTTTTTAAAATAAATTTTACTCACTGGCTTTCTGTGATGGTTGAATTATTCGTCTCTATAGTCACTGATTCTTCAGTCTGTAAAAAAAACAAAATACAACGATAAAGTCTTTAAAATGGTACATCAAAAGTGAATTATGGAGAACAGATTAAGCTGTCTTATCAACGAACGCATCGCTATAGAAGTTAATTGAATAAACTGAACAATGTACAAATAATTTTTTAAGATAAACTTAAATAAAAGGTAGATCTCGTTACTGGTACACTCAGGAATAGAGATTTTGGAAGACGGGCGGAGAAAATAAAAATAAACAACCAAAAGGTGAAATTAAAGGAAACAAGACAAAATCCAAATAACCAAGTCGGCGATAAGATATTGCAGTAATTTCCATACGATTTCACTGATGGCTTAATTCAGTTTTAGGATTAAAAATAAACTAATTTCTATTTCCTAAAACGCGAGCTGAATTCTAGTTCAAAAATTGATGCTAGTAAGCGTATTGTGAAGACCAATGCGAAATTAATTATTTAATTCCATTTTATAGAGCTTTATATTTGACGAAAACAAATAAAGGACGCCAGCAATACATCGCTTGAAATAACGAGATCATCGAAAAAAATACGCCCGATAAGAAAGATTAGAGAGAAAACATTTTCATAGATCATGGGAATGCAATTCATAAATTTGCAAAATAAAAATAAGTAAGAGAATTTCATATCAACGTCTAAAAAAGGAAATAAGGATACTCCAATGAAACGTAGAATCACAATTGACATTGAAAGAACATGGTAACATACATAAATATGGTCAAAAATCGATAATTAGAGGTAATAGAAATTGAGGTAAATTTAGCGTGGAAATAAATCAAAACATAAATTAATAAGATGTGGGGTGATAAGAATGATTCAACAGACTACATCAAATAAACGGCTAAATTTCATTATCAAAAATAAAAAAAAAAAACGTTTGCCGTTACACTCTAGTCTATGGCATTCATGAAAATCGAACAGTAAAAATCAATGTTTAAGATTACCTTTTCCACGAATGACTCCGAAACATTATATGTATCATCGAACGTAGTTTCTTCTTTCAATTCACCCGGCACGATGATTTCGGATTTAGACGGCGTTCCCTGTTCTCTTGGAAGTTCAGTAGTTTCGAACGAATCAATATCATCATCATTTTCAAGAGAACTTTCATGAATATCCATTAACTAAAACATAAAAACAAAAAAAGTCCGTTATTTCAGGAGCTAAAATAAAAAATAATGATTAAAAGAAAATAGTTAAAATCAACCTACATCTTCATCCGACTTAGATTTCCGTAAATTTAAACGAGCACATAACTCTTTCAGACGTTGATCAGCTTCTTTACAAGCGTAATATAACTCGTGCCACGAAATCAACGTTGACGCACATTGGTAGCACATACTAAGAGGTAAGGTATCACTTTTAGAAACCTTCAACAAACCATTTCAACATAAGCGAGACTCCGATGACTAAACGAATAAAATAAATAAAATCTCAAAGCTTTCTTGCTACATACTTCAATAATAGGTAAATGTTCTCTGATTTTGTCAGGTAGTTTATGTTCGTTTCCATCGCCTGAAAATATGGGCATCAACTGGTGACTAGAATTGCCACATAATCGACATAGTTGATCAAGTTCTTCTCGACTAAAATCTTCGCCGAATTCGATCGAAACAGGAACTATCATCTCATTCTCTATTATCATAGAATCCATGTTCGAATCCATGATATTAGTCAACACAATGAGATCTACAAAAGTAAGAACTAATGTAAGTTATGTAGTAAAATACACGAACATATTTACATTGGTATATGAACAAATAAAACGCAGAAAAATTTCGGTCACGGAAAGAACATACTAATGATTGAAAAAACGAGTCTATAGAATACAACGTGAATATAAAATTCTTCGAATAAAATACGCGAAAATTTCATGAAAACCGAAAAACTCAGCTCAGAACTTGAGCTTAAGCAGACTTCGTTAGGTGTTAAAAGCATACTAATTGATCCAATAAATACCTACCTCGGCTGTAGTCGGCTACCCAGACAGCAGCTTCTATTAAAACAATGAATGACTGGCCAATGTAGAGAAGCCCGACCGAACCATACCTATATACGCATGCAAATCAAAAATACACAGCTTATCACTTTACATCCGTAGCGAAACCGCTGCCGCTAGACCTTTTAACGTGTGCTAGACGTTTATTATTCTCACAGACATACGCAAATAATTATTGGACGTTGTAAACTTCAGATGTTCCATTGATCATTGTTGTATCGCAATTCGGAAGAAGTAAAAGCGCGAGGCATTGTTCAAAAACTTTGCCATGTCCACCATTTTGTAATGGTAGGTATCTATTCTATCATTACGTTATCACTGCATAAATTGGCTGGGTAAATGCATAGCGCTCTCGTCTCGTGCTTCTAAAGTCCTACAGATATGAGTTCGGCAATACGCCATTTTGTATCCTATATATCATTAGTGAACTCATTGATATTATGTTATATTTCAAAAATTTTCAAAGTTTTAGATTGTATTATCAATTTTATAGAGCTTTTTCATTGTTTCACTTAAAATCTATTTTCGCCAAACAGATTAAAAGGCCAAAAAAAAGGCTTTTTTTACACACAATTTTATGGGAACAAAATATACAATCAAATTTATCAAATGCAATTGCATGAAAAACATTGCTTGAAGACAGCTGAAATTTTGGTGAAACATTAGCATATGTTTGCCAAATATTCTGTTCATATTTTGCGGAAATCGTACCATTGATTCTTCAGATATGGTTGAAATTTTGAAAAGGTTATGTGAATTGGACTGTGGATACAAAACGGCGTATTGCTGTACTTGTATTTATAGGGCTCTATTATAACGTCAATGTACTCTTTGTTAAGAATAGGACCATATTTTTCTTACGTTAAACAGGACTGGGCACAAATAGCATAATTATAAAAATTGATCTTCAAAAAAAAGTCTTATCATCATTACCATTATCAATTTTTTAACAGTTCATGAAAAGAAAAATTAAATTTTATAAATTAATTGAAGTATAATTAATTGTATAGGTATTTACTTTAAATTTTAATATTTTTGACGTTTGAAATTGGTTTGAGAGGGTTGTTTCAGTTTCAAATCTCAATTAGTGATTCGTCGACAAATCATTATTTTAAGCAAAAATCATTATATATCATTTAAGAAAATGTTGTCAACATTCGTCGTGAAACATGGATTGTATGAACTGTGAATATGAACTACAGCGTTGATATCAAAATCCCGACGGAGCTGTCTTGAGTTCTGGTGAATGATCTACAATCTTTACTAGAAGTCAAATTAGAAATATATCTGATTTACTTCGTGGTAAGATCGATCATTATATTTTTTGTACTTTATTCTCATTTTACATTCGCTCTTACGGTAATTCAGTTGATAAAGATGAAAATCGCAGAATTCAGAACTTCTCATGTACTTCGTTTGAATAAGTGTCAATACAGATCTTTAAATTAGATTTTTTTTTCTTCAGAATAAATTTATCTTTACAAATTGTTACAATTATTTTGATCTCGCGAAAAAGATAACAAAAAACTTGTTTTCTTTTCGGTATCAAAATAGAAACTATTAAGCATTTGAGCTCTAATTACCGTAAACCTTTAAATGCTCGATGTAAGCTTTAAAGTTATATCTTTTTCCTGTTCGAATATTTTGATTTCATTCTTGTATCTTTGATTTTAGGAAATGGAGGTTGAATTTGTGTCATCTGGTGTGGACCCTGATGATTGCTGCGATACTATTATCATCCTTCCTGATGATTTGATTAGCTCGGAAGATGAATGTGATGTTAAAATGGAAATTCTAACGGAAGAGGACGTAGATTTGTTATCTGCCGACGTTGATCCACCACTTACTACAGTATGTTTTGAATATTCAAAATTTATTACGAATGGTTGAAATGATTTTTGTTAATAATTTAACTCAATATCTAGATTAATTCTTCAAGTTGTGACTCCGATCCGCTTACCAATCTTACCGATGAGAATTCAATGTGAGTATTCTTTAAAAAGACTAACTTTTCAATGATAATTTGATAAAATAAACCAGTGCATTTTTTTGTTCGGAAATGAATTTTCATATTTAATTATAATATGTAGTCTTTGTTGAAGTACTCCATTTTTGTATTTTTTAGAAAAGGGAGAAAAAAGAAAACTAAGGACGACCTGTTGCCTCCGGTGTGCCATATTTGTAAAAAAACTTTTAGTTGCACGTTCACCAAAAATATCCATGTAAGAACCGTTCATACCGATGAACGACCTTTTTTATGCAACTTCTGTAGTTCGCGTTTCAAAAGAAAAGATCACTTGCAAAAACACATACAAATAGTTCATAATGATGATCCGACCAACCTTGCTGCCGCTCAGACAAAGAAATACGTGCCTGTAAAATACCTTTGCGCCCAATGCGGAAAAATTTTTTGCAACAAAACCACTCATCAACAACACGTGGATAGTGTGCATAGTGAGGTAAAAAAATACCATTGCGAGCCGTGCAATAAGTCATTTAGTCGGTATTCGAAATTATACCGGCATAAAGTAGTGCTGAATCACGGTAAGAATCAATTTTTGAAATCTTGCTGTTATTGTGGATTAGAATTTGAGAGTGAAATTTATTATGTACGTCACATGACGAAGCACGAAGAAGTCAAAATTTGCGAAAAATGTGATCAAGAATTCAACTCTAACCAGGATTTCAAAAATCATGTCGCACAAATTCATTGTGAAAAAAAAGATTTGGCCTGCGATGTGTGCGGGAAAAAATATGGTAATAAAACTTCGCTCATTTTGCATAAAAGATCGCACGAAATAAATGACAAACCTTTTCAGTGCGAGCATTGCGGTTGGAAATTTAAGAATAGGGGGCATTTGGTTGTTCACATGTATCGCCACACTGGTGAACGCCCATACAAGTGTAGTATTTGCAATAGAGGCTTCAAACAGAAAGGTGATATGAGAAAACACAAAGCTGGTCATTTAATCAATCAGAAAAGAAATACTGTCGTCATTAAAACGGAAGATGATGTAAATCATACTGAATGATTATTATGTGTTTTCGAATCATGTATGTTTTAAGCTAATTGTAATTGTAATTTTTTAAGTATTTCTTATGACGTATGTACTTTCAGTTTTCTTTTTTTTCTAATTTATTATCGATTTATTATTGTTTCATAACTTATTCCATTGTAATCTGCTCCTTTTCGCTCGTAAATGAATTTACTGAAGAATATTCTTTTGGCTATTCATTTAATTGGTAGTGAAAAATTTTGAAACTGTGATACTCAGAGACTATATTCCTCGCATTGTGGAAGAATTTATTGCTCCTAAGTATGGATGGCATCAGTATGGTTAAAATGTGAAAGTATGAATTACTCTACTCCCTTCTTTGATTTTCTGTTCAAGTTTTTCGTCTATCTTAAAATACCATAGAAAATGCTTCTACTTATTACTTTCTCGTTAATAAAAATTTAAAAATATAATTAATTCAGTTCAACCTCAATTTCAGAAATATTTTACTGTTTTACAAATCCTCATCATACCCGACCCGACTAACGTTATTCTTATCACAAATAGCAGTCCATGTTAATTATGTATAGTCAAAGGCCCTACTCACTCCCAGTGTTGCACACCCTTTGAGTATATATGTAACGGAGGGCTGATTGTCCCAGTTCCGTTCTTCAACCATAGTGTTTCAAAGACTTCAAGATGTATATCTGTATATTGTTACATATAGATATAGTAATGTGCTAAACAGAGTAATTTCATTCCCCAAAAACGCTATGTATGTCTGATAATAACTACCTTTAGAAATCTTATACGAATCAGCCCTCCATTACATAATATACATTCAAGTCGCCAGATGGTGAAGAGGCGAAACTCGAACAGGTCTAACCCGCTTAGGTCACGCCCATCGATGCATGCTTTCTCATTGTGTTGACATGCGCAGTGGTACTACTAGTGGCGGATATTTACGTTAGATTGTGTTAAAGTTGATAGTGGATTAGTAGCTGTATGTTTATTTTCGAACAGACTGTCTGAATCAGATTCAGATTTAGGATGCCATTTTCTGTGTTCTATAAAATATGAAGACATGAGTCACTTGAACAACACTGCAAATATTAATTACAGATTAGCGTTCCAAAATCCGAATCTGATTCACAGAATCCGTTTCAAACGAACGCGTCGTGCACTGCTCGGAATCGCTTCATATAGTCATCAATTTTTAGGGCATGGCCTATACACTATATTCGAATGAGCGCGCTTCTCGTATTAAATTTAGTTGCTACGAGAGTAGTGTATAACAGCCGCACAAACCAAAAATTCGTTCATCAGCCTTGTAAAGGGGCGAAGGGCCACACGTTCAGTCGACAAGTGCGTGCAAAACACACTCAACCACTCATCAGCTGACGTGAGCATGATCGCCACAATTAACATTGCTTCTTTGGACAAAACTTGAAATAAGAAAATAATTTTTCGTTACAAACATATGACTGTATTTTCGTATTTCGTTTATGAAACAAGAAAAACAAAATAATTTAAATTTTACTATTTGAGCTTCCGTTTTTGTTCCTTTTTTTTTTTTGTTCTTTTCATTCTTACGAATTTACAGTTCTTAGAAAATAGTACAAGTGAAAAAAAAAAGAAAAACGTATAAAAAAAGTCAGAAAATGGTAATACAATATACAAATATAAACATCGTAACAACATCGTTAAAATTACAACAAATCAATCATCACACGTCAGGCCTACCATAAATTTACCATCAATTATATGGAAAAATGAAATCGTTCGACCGACGTCGCATAATCAGTACCTACGCCAATAGCGGCCGAGTCGGACGCCCAAAAAAATTCCAAAAATCCAATTACACAAATTAATCGATGAAAGAAATTATAATTCTGATAAAGTAAATTTGTCCGCTTCTTTTTCTTCTTTAACAATAATATTTATAAAATTATAGTTCTTCGTATCAATAGAATCTCGTGGCAATGAGTAAAATTGAATAAATTTCTTAAAAAGAACTGCAAAAAAAGACAGATTTTCTGAAGGGCTTCAGGTAGGGATAAAACACACACATACATATATTGCCATATCGAAGAAAATAGCTAATTCTGGCAAAAAAAAGTGTCAAATCTTGTGACCTTGCTGCGCTCTTCGAAATTATACATATATATATTCAGCTCTGTCAAATATTATAGCGTTATAACTCATACCTACTCGTGGAAATATATCAATTGCCTACATACCGCATTTATTGTACGTGGAACCATTCATAACACGCTTTCCACACTGGAGGAGATCGAAATTAGATAAAATAATTTTAAAAAGTCATTAATCAAATGAGAAAATTTAAAAATTCGTGTCGTAATCCGATCGTCTTCTCGAGTAGCCGCTGCGAATGCTTCCATTGTAGTAACTGTTACCGTAATAACCGTTCCAGTCCGATCTCCAGCTATCGTATATATTGGGCATACTACCTTCCTGGTAATAACTGGGACGCTGCGGAAACAAACTTCATTAATCGGATTTATTCGCCTTTTATTGTAGGTATATAGGTATACAAACAGTTTTGAGTATGCCAGTTGTAACGATGAGAGGTAGAGGTATAATGCATTAAGTGACGGTCACACGTTTATTGGGTTACCATATTCGATAAAAGTTTTGAACTTAGGTACAGGAAATTACGCCATCGTCATAAATCATAATCAATTAACTTTTAATCTTTTTTTTTTTTCTTCTAAGAGAAAAAAATTCAAGTAAATACCTAATTGATGCTAAGAGGATTTTAAGTTTCCCAAAAATGGATTTATACTCTCCTGTCAAGTCATTTTAATTTTATTTTGGCTGCACAGTGTGAAAATACATTACCATACTAAATAAAAACTCAATAATTTCACGCATCAACAAAAAAAATAATTATTTATCTGAATCTGAATCCAATAAGATGTATTGAAATCATAAAGTGACAAAGCATTCGACCGAATTATTAATAATTTTTTTCATAAAAATAATACCAAATTCACAAAAAAAAAAAGAACCAAAAAAATGAAAAATTTTTAAAATTTTTTCAGCAAAATCTAGAGAGTGGAATATTTTTAATCGGTGCTCTCCTCCTCTTTCTTGTAGGATAGGCTGATGCGTTAGTTCTGTCGAATTATCTGAGAAAACTTTTCAATTAGAGCTGATTTCGCATTGAAAAAAACATATGATTTGCGAAAAAAATTTGTAGATTTTAAAATAAGTTGTTAAAGCAAGAACCATTGTAGTCCCTTTAAACCCCGGATGCAAGAACAATACTAAAAGTATCAATTAAGAAATAAGAATCTAACCTATATCTTAATAATGTTGTATTTTTACGAGTTTACGTAAATATATTTGTAATTGATACAGTCGGAAAAATGTAAGAATGACTTAGGTATCATTCTCGCATTCGGCCTTAAGTCTTTAACTAAGGAATTTGTCAGAAAACGGGATGCAATACAGGATTCTCAGGACACCCTGTATTTTAGAGCCGCTAATCTCAAATAATTGTTTCTGCGAGAATAAATCGCGTACCTATATTAATAATAAAAAAATATCGTACCTAACGTTGTGAGGGTCTTTTTTTTTGTTTCGACTATAAAAATTAAATAAATCAATTTTCTGAGGAAGATACAAACCGCAATGTAGGTAGTCATTTCAGAACTCTATCGGCATGTAAAAATTGTTAAATTCAAGAAAAAAACGGCTTTAAAGATTAAAAATAAAAACAAACAAAAATCTTTAAAATTCTATTTCAAAATTTTCGAGTCTTTTAAAAAAATTTATTGATTTTATTATTCGAAGTGTTTATCTCAAAGTGCTTCTAGTTTTGACGGTATGTGATTGCAGAAACAATGTCATTATAATGTATTTTTGAAGTTCTTTTCGCGGTCACTCTTGAAAAAATTATCGCCTAAATTGCACTCTTTCACATTATACAGCTTCTAAAATATTCAATTAAAAGTTTAAAGAATGATTTCTGCACGGTGCTCCCTAAATGGTGAACTTTTTTATTGTTTGTAAAGATATATACGTAAGCCTACCTCGTTTCTTAGAAAAATTTATAAATGCCATATTGCATGGAGAGTCACCTTCAAGTATTATAGCTGGGCAATACTAACGTATGTCGAGTGGAGTCAGTAAAATGAGAAAGTTTTACCTTTTTAAATGGCTTCTCGTTCCAGACGTCTTCCATGTTATACAAATCATCGGCTCCATAATTTTCGAAACCTCCCATATGACTTTTATTCAGTTCATTCAACATTTCTTCCGTTAAAGCAGTCGGATTCTTTTTCGCATTTTTATGCCTACTGATAACCTGCGGACGAACATGAATGAAAAAGTAGAAATGAACATTAATGACAATCAAAACCAGGGAATAGGTATGTTTAAAAATATAAGTTCAAGTAAAAATGGAATGCATGCGAGAATATTATGACAGCTGCATATCTCCAAGAATGTTTCGTCATTTTTATAGTAGCCTATATGGCAGAGGAGAATCTGTTAACAGAACGGTTCCTTTCGGATCCATGCCTAACTTATCACATGTGTTCACCTTACTGACGTTTCATCTTATTAGTTATCACTCTAGTTCGCCTCTCAGCACAGTGTTGCCATATGTACGGCTATTTTAATGTGAAACGGCTGTACGGCCGAAGGTTGGGCCATACAGCAAAATGTACGGCTTTTGAACCTTAATAGGAAAAAAATCTGTTTTAAGGGAGAATAAGAAAAGTTGTAGCCTCATAGTTCTATGGCTATCTAAACAGCTGATGAAAATTATTAATTCATTAATGATGGGAACATAGAAATTTCTGAGAAGTATGAACTTGGCTTGTTGTCATGATAGCTGCAGTTTTTCTAGATTTTAATGATTTTATTAATTTCTTTGTAATTTAATTTTTAAGTATTTTATTTACTGTTTTTAAATGTTTTGCTAATAGAACTTTCAAAGTAAATATTATTCATATTATCACTTGAATGGAGATCAGAGCAGAGTTTATTCTATTATGAAAAATTTCAAACTTATTCCTTCCATTCCATATAATCACAGTTATCGCACGCAATTGTTGGAGAACCATTGATTGTAGAAAGCTGAAATTTTTTGGAATCATGTAAGTATGTTAGCTGAAGATTCTGTGAAGATTTGGTTGAATTTGTACATTTTATTCTCAATATATTGCTCAAATTATGTGATTCAAATAATATTAATTCAATCTACGTTTAACTGGGGAACTTCAACGATATTTCAAGAATAAAACGTATGAATTTAGCCAAATTTTCAAAAAATTTTCAGCCAACATCTGTCAATAACTCAGTAAAATTTCAGCTCTTTATGATTACGGGTTCTCTTACAATTGTATTCAATGTTTTTTTTTTTTTTCATCAAGGCTGAGAACTGATTTTTTTCCATTAAGATACTGAATGGAAGGGAAACATGTCAATTAGGGAAAAAATGTCAAAACCAAATCCAAAGTCATGTCATACCTCATCTTATCTCTAAAAAAAGTTAAGAAAAAGTCAACCCTGTAAGATATACGGCTCTGGATAGTCATATACAGCCTTTCAAAGGTTTGTGTACGGCTATCACACTCTCAAAATCTGGCAACACTGTCTCAGCATTTATTTCCATTAGTTTACCATTAGATTGTATGAATATTTGACGTTTTCTGATGTTTAATTAGGTATGTAATTAATTCTAATTGAATTATTTGGTCATAATTTAATCATTTCACTTCTCCTCAAGGGCGTATATGAATTGAAGGTTTTAATATGAGGAAGAAAATATTAATTTTACTTCTCATCATCTTAATGAATTGTGTAAAAGATCTGATGCAGAATTGAAGACATTGAAGTTTACTCCACATCATTAGTCCAACCTCCAATGTACCAGTCATTTTTTGATGTAATATGTTAGGCTTAGTAGAAATTCATTTTATTTTTATTACATTGTACGAATACTTGACATTTTCTAGTGTTTAATTAAGTAGGTAATTAATTGAAATTTAATTATTTGGTCATAATTTAATCATTTCATTTCATCTCAATTATATTAATTGAAGGTTCGAATGGAAATAAATGTTGAAAGGTGAACAAGAGTGATAACTGATGAGATAAAACGTGAGTAAAGTGAACACATATGGTAAGTTAAGCATAGATTCAAGAGGAACTGTTCTATTAATAGATTCCTTATGGCAGTACCTAATCAAGATGGTTTTTGATTTTAAATTTTCCATCAATGTGAAACAGAAAGATAAATTTAATGATTTAGTACGTAAGTAAACATGAATTTCTTATTTTTGCTAAGAATTTATTATGACCAAAATTTTTTATTCCAGAAAAAAAAAAGTTTTCGGCCAAGAAAAATATTTTAAAACTTGTTCATCGTGATTATCGACAATTTCATTAGCTCAATAGTCCACTCATGAAATTATGTTCTCAATTATTCAAAATATTCCAACTTATTGAAATTGATCCTGTGCTAAGACCCAAGGAAGAGTTCTGTAACACAAGTAGGGGCTTATACCCACCCCACTCTATGACCAAGAAAAAAATCTGTAATTTCATTTTATGATCACATTTATTAATTTAAATTCGAAATTCCACTGAAAAATTATTTTCAGTTATTTAAATAATATACTTCGTTTAATTAAAATGATCGATAATGAGAATTAAGTGCTTTTTGTGTTCAGCTAGCTGATGCAAAAATCATTGAAACTAGGACAGAAATTGGCGTTTGCGCCTACTTGGGTTAGAGGTTTTTTACTGATGGGTGAGGCTAGATATACATTTTCTGTTTTATGAACTCAAGAAAATTTTGGCAATATTCACATAAATTGAAATGTACATATAGGCCTAGCAAAAACACATTTCTGTGTAACGCCAGACAGGTCACAATTTTTGTTTAATAGTCACGAAATTTAGTAAGTGTATTCGGATCCGGACAAGGATGAGGCCTATTATTGATGTGTAAACATCTTAGCACTTGGTCTATGATAGGAGAAAATTACAATTGTAACTCGTATGAGTTATGTCATAGTTGTATATGCGCGCCATGTGCATGCTCACATCCACACTATTATGTTTACACATCAATCCTTCATGAGTATAACCGCAGCGGAACTCGCGCTTTTTTTTTGTGCTGATTGGCCGCACTGCACATCCGATTATGTCGCATTTTCGGAGGTTGAAAGGCTATAAAATGCATGATTCTAAAGTACCTAATAGTAATGAAATTCAGTACAGACATTGATTATGTTTTATTCTCCCATTCTACCAAATTTGGTTCCAATTGGCTAAACGGTTCATGCGTAGCGGTGATTCGAGCGAATGTTAAACTATATTACTGAGAAAAAATGAATTCCACATGAATCAAAGAAGATGGGCGGAAATCGGGCTATATGTTTCACTTCTGCATGTTAATTTATTTGTTATTAAATTTTTCATACGTACCACCGTAATTCCAAATATGAGCACAAATAATAAAGATGCAAGTCCGATAACAATAACAGCGATTGCCCATTGTGGTAACCACATATCCGATTCGATGACACGAATAGGGGTTGCCGATTTTTGTATAACTGTAACATAAACATAAATAGAAAAAAATGTTAGACAAGAAAAAATGGAGAAGCTAATAATACAAAATTTCCATATGTATGTTCATTATTATCTCTTTTTCCATTTGGAAAAAATGAAAATTATTAGTTGTGCGTTGTTCGTCTCCCCGTTTTGACATCCGTCGACTTGTCTTAATTAAATATTCAACAGTGTCGTACTGGTAGTGAACAGTAATCTGGTACCTATACGGATTCTCATTGCTACTGCGTTGTGAAAATAATACAGGGTTTGAGTGGAGAAAGAAACTGATGAGTTAATGTTGGCACAGAACGATGTAAAGAGTCATAAAATTAATTATCGACAAAGCGAAAATTTCGTAATTATAAATTATTTAAACGCACGCACGTATTTTCGTGGTGTGTGGTTGTAAAAGTAGAAATATCTTCGTCCGATGTGTGTGTGTGTGTGTGTGTGTGTGTGTGTGTGTGTGTGTGTATGAAGCTAATCTCTCAATTTGATGCAAAACCCCATGAAGGAAAGATGAGAAAAGGGGTTTGGCAAAGGAAGAAACGCCATTGTTATCTAGTAGGTATTTATAATACACTATTATACATATATTCACCCTTCGTTTCCCTCAGTATTGATGTGCTTTTTCCTTCTTGCTCACGTTCGTGCATAAAAATAATCCATAAAGACTAGAAGTTAGGTATACTTTAAAAAATTTGTGAAATAAATGAGATAAAATACGTGAGATTTTATGCGGAAAATTTAGGGTTCTTGAAACGCGAAAGTATATTTAGCACTTACAGGTAAGGTATAAATGGTTAAGTATAGGTATACTATTATATTACAATCTCAATAAGAGTAGAGAGAAGACATAGGTAACTGGTATATTGGGAAAGTGTATAGCTAAAAAAGAGTAGGTAGGGTTTTCATTGAAGGTGAATGTGAAATTTGAAACTATTTTATTCTAATCTCTTCTGAAGTAGGTATCGCAAAGCGAAGGGAAATATTTTTTTGACTATTTTTAAATTTAAAAATTGTTCATAGGAATTGGATAAAATGGTATTTTGATTTTGGGTGGTTTCGAAGTTGCGCCTCTTCATTTTATAAAAACATATTTCTATAATGGTTGCTTCGTTGAAAGAGAATTCGAAGTTCGAGTCAAATTTATTCGCATTTAAGGCAACTTAGAATACCTCCCTTTTTTTACGTCGTTCAAATCGATATCATTAACAACAGGCAGAAAAACAAATTTCAACTCAATCCCGTGAATGAGAAACGGAAAAAATTGGGAATAATGAAAGAATTTAAACACATTTTAAAATTTGGTTTCATTTCTTTATTTTTGGGGCAAATGTGAAGCAACCAATAACTGGGCAATTTATTGATTTATTTATTGATTTAAAAAATCGTTCACAATCATTAAAATTTTTTCGCTATTTATTAATTTGTTCATCGTAGGTTATGTGCTGATTGAATTTTGATAGTGTTTTTTCTTCAAAAATTGAGTGATATATGGCCAAATATATTTTGAAACTCTGAATTTAAATTTTTAATTAATATTTTTTGGATTGAACCACTCAGCTTGCTCCCTGTGACCCCAAAAAATGGATTAGGTATAAGTTTTTCTTGAAAAATTGACCGATACATAGTCAGATATTTTTTATGAGGCGTTGGGTAAAAATTTACGGTTCATTTTTGGATTGGACCACTCATTGGTTCCCCTATAACCTAAAGAAGATTGGTTTGTTGAATTTTTATATTTTATTGAGTGATACAATCATCCTCGGATATGTGAATTGAAACGCAAAATTTCACTACTAATAGCTCTGTTTGATAGGACTACACCAACTTACACCAACCTACACCAGGAGGGCGATTCCACAAATGTAGGAATGTTATATGACTTTGCGCCAAGTTTTACTTGAATATTTGTGGAATATCCCTACCAGTGTAGATTGGTGTAAGTTAGTGTAATCCTATCAAACAGAGCTAATATGTGCGATGTGGCGCAGGTTGGTTGAATATGAAAGCACGCAAGATCTAAAAATTATTATTAAAAAGTAAGTATACCTGAAAACACACGGATTCTTGTCCCATAAGCGCCAATTATTTAGAAGGGTCTACGTTTAGTCAAAGGGGATATTTTTATTTGTATTATGATAGGTTACTGTTAGGTGCTGCCCTCCATGGCAACACTAAACATCTCTCTAGGAGGTGTTATCTTATTCTTAACAACTGTGGATCCTTCGTCATACGCTACGATTACATCCGCTCATTTTGTACCGCTTGCTCATTGCTATCTCTCGTTCGAATGATCTCTCAGCATGTTCTTACCTCTCATTGTTATTGTGCTATACGTTTAATGTTTGTGTGCTGTTCTCACAAATAAACCTGTTACTCGTGGCTGTCTTTCTACCGGTTTTTGAGGCTCATGGGTTGAAACCTATTCATAGGTAATTCAGAATAAATAACGGTTACCGATCATAGGTGTTTTTAGGTTGGTGTTTTATGTAATAATATTTAAGGAAGCAAATTTTTAAGTTTCTCCGTGGCTCCACACTATAGCTCTGTTTGATAGGACTACACCACCAACATACACCAACCTACACCGGGAGGGCGATTCCACAAATGTAGGAATGTTATATGACTTTATGTCTAGTTTTACATGAATATTTGTGGAATATCCCTATCGGTGTCGGTTGGTGTAAGTTAGTGTAGTCCAATCAAACACAGCTACTATGTGGTGTACTATTTTTTTGTTTTATTTTTACGTTGCATTTTTCAGAGTGAATTAGCCAGATTGTATATTTTATAGATGAAAAAAAATGACAAGAAAGGTGGAAGTGGCATTACTCTTGTCTCGTGCACTTTTTCTGAAATCCTCTTTGTCTGATCACAGACGCTTGTCAATTATTTTCCCTTATCAGTAAACAAATGCGCACAGTTACGTACCAAAATGATATTTTTCAGGTTCAAATTACTCTACTGAATGGAATATTTTTCAAGTGAAATTTCACATAACAGCCTAACTTGGTCACCAAAAAAATCGAGAATTATTATAAAAACACTTGAATTACGATGAAATCCATATCACAGCTATCTTAATATTTTAGTGAAAGCTCTCGTTTATATGGCGCCTTCGACTAAATACAAATTTAGTTTTCACTGTCATTTAGAAGCATAAAGTTGATATTTTTTAGATTTAATTTTGTTGATGAAGAACAGGGTAATTTGTGAGTTTTCTAAAGAAACTGCAGTTAACATTCTTGAAATTACGACATGTCAAAAATTGAAAATCGCAGTTCCATTAATGAATCTCTAGGCCAAGTCTCCCAATCATAACTTTCGCAGCAACGTTTACAATTTCTATTGATTGGAAAAGAGAAGAACATTGAGTTTAAAAATTTTTTTGTAATGAAAGAAAATGAAAATGGGTTCGAATTTTTGAAAATTGATTGCAAAAATTTTTTTTTATTACTATATCATACAAATTTTATGTAATTTTTAAACTCATTACTCTCGAAATTGTGTCTCGATTCCTCCGCTTTATCATCTATTCTTCAGTTTGAAACTCGAGACAATGGGTTCGGAGGTTGAAGTCCCCCCCACAGTCATTGAGTAAGCTAATATAATGACAAAACCAGAAACACATTTTTGCGGAGGAATGGGGTCCGGAGTTAGAACGGGAGAGGAATTGAGTAACTTCTACAATCGTCTTTATTCAGAAATACTAGTAGCAAATATTTTATGATGGTTCATTTTCTCATTTTTAGCTGTATTATTCCAATTTTTTTAGGCACTTTTGCACCATTCCACCTACAGCAATTAATTGGCGCATATAGGCCACTTGATAAGGGCCAAGTGCTTATACGTATTAAAATAGCGCAGGTACTCTTTTTTTTTTGGGGGGGGGTGTGTGTGAGAAGGAGTAATTCTGGGTAACCAACTTTGTTTCAGTTAGGGTTCTGGGGTTCGCTTGCGACCGTAAATTCTTCCAAGAAGTGTTACTTACCAACGAAGTCTGTGTACGTAGAATCAACGGTGAATTTTCCCAGTCTCAAATTACGATATTCGCTGGTGTTCGAGTTCGAGGAGATAAACGTATCACTGGTTATTGTTTCCTGCAGCAGAGTATCGTGGAATAAGCGTTTCATATCGGCCGTGTTGACTGTGCGTCCTAAATCACTGAGTTCTACGATGTAATCAACCATTACGCTACCATAACTGTACAAAAATAAGGACCAAAATTAGAATTTCGTAAATATACGCAGAGCGTCGTCATTGACTCGACGAATCATTCTGGTAAAATCTGGTGCACCGGTGGAGACACAGATTGTAGTTTTCATAAATAAATTTTTTCCAAACTCTATAGGATGTTCGACTACTTTTACTGAATTTTATTGGAAACTTCCGTCAAATAAAAATGAGAAAATTGTGTTACTTTTTATAGGAAGGTACCTTTAAAAATGACTAAATTTTTTATTTTTGAATTTTTCTTCTTTTTTTTGGGAAGGGAAGAAGGCTTTTGGTAAAATTTAGCAAACTTGGCTAAACCTTAGCAAGTTTCTTGAAATTCATCTTAAATTTACGGTTCTTTTCTCATTAGTGAGGCTGTCTCCCCTTATTGACGGCAGTTGCTGTAAGAAACAATTCCTTGAACAACATATTATTTTCTTATCGAGAAAATATAAGCAAGTTGCTGAATCGATGTATGTTTCAAAAAGGTCAATTTCAAGAGGGTATAATTATGAAAATGTTGAATCTTATATTCATCGCAGCATCAGGAAAGGAATGAAATAAATTTACTTTTTGCAACATGTGTACAAAATGCAGTATTTTCGAGGCATGTTTGGCAGTGATGAAACTGGCCAATTTTAGAAACATCGCACTTTTCTCGCTCCTTCATTTCTTTTTCTCACGCTTTAACTTCTTTTTTTGTCGTCATTAAAAAATAGCGAGGTCGTCGCTGAAAATTTTTTTCTACCATCATTAATTTTTGAAATAAATAAACAAATTAAAAAACGACAAAGTTTTCATTAAATTACAGTTTTTTTATGGCCGATTTGTAAAAAATTAATTTTGGCAAAGAACTCGAGAAAATTTTCTTCTCTTTTCAATATTACGAACCTTAGTTTTGTGGCTTAAATAGGAGTTGAGAAATTGTGAAGTAAGAGAAGAGCAGTTTTTTCAAAATTAAAGTGTTGCAAAAAATGTGGATAAATATACAAAAATTGGGATTGAATCTTATTATACAGATGATATATACGCAATATTTTTTTTTAATAATGGAAATGTTTAACCTGAGGTACATAGTAAAAACATGATGTCATGTGCAACAAAAAGTGAAAAATGTAAGCAAAACCAGAAAACCAAGATTGTTTTATTAGTGTGCGTGTGTACTTGATTGTATTTATAATTCAACCTACACACACTAACACAAAACCGAATTTGTTGAAGAAAGCGGATGGACAGCAAAATTCGTTTGGCACAATGACGTCATGGACTGGCTTTGACTTTTTTTTTTTTTTTACTTTTTATTTGTAATTATGACAAAAAATCCGAAAAAATGAAAAAAGACCCCACCCAGTATTCCAATACACAAAAATATCAAAGTTGATAAAAAAAAAAAAAAAAAATTGACTGATTGTAGATTTAAACCTACAACTCCAGCAATGCCATCCCTCAGTTAACACTGAGCCACAGTGGTAGATGAGGAATCTGATTTGTCACAGACATACAATCACTTCTCATTTATGTTTTAATCTAATGATTTATGACATCATTGTGCCAAACAAATTTTGCAGTCCATCCGCTTCCTATTTGTTGTTTCCCCAGACTCAACAAATTTAGCAGTGTTACCATAAAATGAAAACTCTAACACAGCAGTAGCAGTTTTGTTAAGAAAAGTAAGTTTTCAAAAATTATAAAATTAGGTAAACCTGATTCACACTCGACTAGTTTTCATGCTACTACCCACAGCTACTTGGGGTACTATTCTGTTAACAGTCTAAGTTATTTATTGTTTTAACTTTTAAAAGTCAACTTCAACTTGGCGGATTATCATGTGAGATTCTAATGAGATTCATGGAGGATTATCCGCTAAGCTAAAGTTAATTTAAATCGCTAAAAACACAAACTGATTTTATCTGTGAACAGAATAGTACCCCAAATAGCTCGCTAGTGGCTACAAAATTAGCCAAGGGTGAATCAGGCTATAATCACTAAAAAGTTATTAATATAAATATCATAATAAATATTTGTTCAGAATTACGTTCCTGTTGGTCCAAAATTAGGCATTTCATAGACAAAATAAAAACGAAAACAGTGTTACCGGATGTACCGCACGATCGATCCGCTTTAAAATTTATAGCAAGTTATAATAAATCATAGCGAACATTTGTTCCAAATTTCGTAGCTATTGGTTGAAAACTGAAAGTTTTATAGCCAAAACAAAAACGAAAATAGTAATACTGTAAGTACCGTGCGGCTGATCAGCAAAAAAATCAATAGGTCAAGTCTTTTGCTTAGTGCTAATGGTTGTTCAAAATTTCGTGACTATCGGATAAAAATTGCGACATGAAATTGGCTTATACATTTATATAAATTTGAGTTATTAGTGCCTAAATTTTCCTTGAGTTATGAAACGAAAAACGTACCCAACCCCAGATCGTTCCACGACACAAAGATTAAAAAATAGATTGTCAATTGAAAACCTTCTGAAAAATTAAATGTGTACGTTTATTTAACAAAATGAAAATTAAATACAGACACCATTTCCAACGTATTCTCGACCGTGAAATTTTTTATGGCCTAACGAAGAAATTCTTATCACTAAAGGATCACAATGATCCACAAAGTTACAGGATTGGCCACCAGTAGTGGCGGTCTGGCAGTTATTTGATTTTTAAATCGACCGTCGCAACTCCTCCTTCGAATACCATTCACTCAATTTCACCTACGCACCTACGCGTAGGCAACTCATCGAACAAACCGAAATAAAATTCGCAATTGACGCGTTTCAGAATTCGAAAAATGCATCATCCAATGCGATGTTTGTTGCCAACAACACTATAAAGACACTTACTTGAATGCGTCGATGGTTATCATTTTGTACCATCTGCTGAGCACTTCCGAAGTCTGAAATACGATCTCCAACTGCAACCAATAACGTCGAATGCAAATAGGTAGAAAAAAATAGAAAAAAATTAATCGACGTGAAAAATGGATAAAGGCATATAAGCTATCAAATTGCTAGGCTATAGCTGGAAGAAACCATACTCTACCTGACGTTGTACTTCATGGGCTAGTGCCTTGTACTCTTTCGTATTGTGATCGCTTAATTCTGGAACCCATTTAACGCCGCCGATCAATCTGATCGATCCGAGAAGGGCGCAATCGTGCGAACAGATTCCAGGGGTAGTCGAAGGTCTGGCTGTGGTGGTGGGTGTGGTGGTGGAGGGTGTCGTCAGCGCGGGTGTCGTCGTTTCACCGTCCGAATTCGACTCCTTGGCCGCTGCTTCTTTGGCTGCCTGCAATAGCTTCTCTATCGATATAGGACTAGGAGAGGGTGACGGCCAGCCAGCGAATTCGGTGGTAGCCCTACGAAATCGTAAACAATAAATGGTTAAAATGACATTACGCACAATCCAACAGAAAAGTTATAGGTCTACGGATGTCCAAGTAGCTCACTGGAACGTAGGAAAAAGGTTTTAATGAGCCCAATTTGAAATTCAGTTTTTTGTTACCGTTTTCAAACACGAGAAACGCGAATCTCATGGGTGTGATGGGTGTAGCCAAGGGGTAGAATGGGGAATTACCCCCCCCCCTCTAAAAGTATGGTAAAAAATTTCAATTTTTTTTTTTCACTTTGGTATGCCGGAGAAAAATTTGATATTCGCTGTTTAATGAAAGAGAAATGCGCCCTTCCCCCTAATAAATTTTAGCCATCCCTTCAAGTCCAGTTAGTTTTAATAGTACCGTATTAGTGACGTATTGAACGGTGATAGGACCTCCAACGAGAGAGTATCGCCTGCACGATAAAATGAATCAGTAGGATATATAGATGCTTCCATTATAAATAATTTCGGGGTGAAGATATTATTGTTTCGTGTAGAATTGGCCCTTTCAAACCTCTCCGTACTGTCACTCCATTGCACTAAATAATGAACTAATCAACAAAATTCCAAACTTGGAAATTTACACAGGTAAATTATTTTCCTAAAAACAACCGGAATAGGATACTCGAGCAAGAAGTTTATAATGAAATTTATTGTACGACTCGCTAGGGAAATGTTGGGTTTGTTATTTTACACATTTTTGCACTCCAAAATCGAGTTAATTTTTCTGTTTTTGAAAAATTGTAAAAAATATTATTATTATTATTCTATGACACCATCTTTCTAATTTAAAAACTTGTGTTCGTAGGTGGGTACTTACTAATTTTGGAATTATGTTTTTTTTTTTTTTTTTTTTTTAATGAGGTTTGTCAGGAGGGAAATACTTTTTATCGTTTTTGCACGCCATTTTAGTAAGATCTTGAAATATCATGATCTTAGTCTTTGTCTGAGGCAGTATACTTGTTTTTGTTCTTAGTCTTACACCGATCTAATATTATTCTTGGTATGGGTCTTGATCATGCACAGTCAATTGGCGGGGGGGGGGGGTGGATTTTGGCTTTGCACAGTCAAGAACTGAATTCGATCTTGAGCTTGCATAATCAAGTCTTGAATTTGATATTATTCTTGGATAGCCAGGTTTTAACCGTGCTCACAAAATTTCAATATTTTTGATCATCAGTAGACAGGGAAAAAGTACCAAAGGTACTGGGTGTGGACTGTTTCTGAGTGCAAAGGAAGGCTCAAAATTTTGTAATAAATAGCAATTTTAAGTACATGTTTAGAGAAGGCGTCACGACCATATCAATGTGGGGGTTCTGGGAATCAACCCCTTCAAGGATTTGCAAAAAACAAAAAAAAAACACTGTTTTAGAATATAAAAAAAACTTATAAAATTTTTTCTAGCTGAGCAAAAGAGATTGTTTTCTCAGTTTATATTTCTCTCCTAGAGGTGAATCCTGCGTATGACACTGAAAGAACCCGTCAATTTATTCCCTCATGGGCCAGAAATTTCTTTCTGAGGCCTGTTAATGATTAAATCACACTGACCATGCGTGTCTTTTCAAAATTTAAAATATAATATTAAATCCTATTATTATCCTACAAAATATTTAAGAACCCAAAAAAGACTGAAAATATTTCGCAGTTTGTTCATATTTTTCAAGTTTTACATCTAATTTTGGTTGTAATTATATGATCAAGTCTATATGTTAATTTTATATCAAGTGCAAGACCAACACCTAGACCAATCTTATTCATCAAAATTTGAATATCTATGGAACATTTAAAATTTTTCACCAACATATTACCTGAAAATACTATATGAGAGAAGAGGACACTAAAAATGCATCCAAAAAGTTATCCAAATAGGATGTTATAGGCCAAGTCCAGTAAATAATAATTAGTACCAAATCAATATCCTGCATGGACTATACATGTGTGGAATTCCTTTGGTCGTGGATATACAAAAGTATTCACCAGTTAAAAGGTGGTCAACAGACAATTTTCGGGTTCACTATCATGTACCAAAATTACAGGTGAGTCAACCTCAGTAAACACCGATTAATGGCTACCGTGTAGGCACTGTGGCTTTTTGTATCTGGCTCATTACACGCACTCAGGCACACATATGTAAATAAATACATACGTAGTGATTTTGATCGACCGTTAATTATTTGCCATACCTTAACCGTAACTATGGTAACTGATAAGGTACAACAAGTGCACTCGTTATCGAGATGATGTAATCGCCAATTGGTGATCAGCCAATTTGTCGCAGTCCAGTAACTGTAAATTACGTACAAGGTGCAACAAGTAATTTGCAAGTGTTTGATTTAATGCGCAAGGCGCAAATTTGGCCAACCTTTCGGCGACGCGACTGTTGTCCAATCCTCACTCGGGATAACCTTCAAAGCAAATTTCAGCTATGTCGGATGAAAATTTTTGCTGTTATCTTATTATAATTTGCCTGCCGCCATATATCACCTCATTTGGCTTTTGCAGGGCTTATTTTGAATTAAATTCAGTCGCGAAGTGAGATAAAAGCATTAATTTATATTTGATTTTCACATTTCAGGCAAAAAAAAAAGAAGAAGAAAAACAAGAAGGTCAATGAAGTGATGCAAAGTTGAATTTCCTCTTTTGGAAACCGTTCTTTTTTCCCTTCTCATCGACGAAATGAAATTTGTCCAGAACCCTTTTTCTGCAACCACAGATCCCGCAAGTGGACTTAGGTCAGTCGACATTTTCACGTGTCAATTCGGATCGTACAGTACAAGAAAATAAATTAAAAAACGTGACCAAGGGCTACGTAATCGATCTGGCTGCGAGTGCATTAGGCGCATATAATTGCTCACGATGGACGACTGGCTAAACGCCATCGTCGCCATCGTCGTCGTCGTCGTCGCCGCCACCGCCGCCGCTGCCGCCGCTGCCGCCACTGTAATCCCCGTTGTTCGAATGAATGGAAAATCCATTTCAAGACAATATTTTACAAGTACATAGAAGCAGCAGCAGCAACAGCAGAAGCGGAAAAAAACGAGCGAGCACATTATAAGTGAATTTGAAACTGAGCGCACGATGTACGTATGCTCGCATATAAAATGGGCGTACGACAATTTTCACGAAGACGAGTAGGTAGGCATACTACGTTTAATATGAACCGACGAAGAATTCGATTTGTGAAATTATAACTAGAGAGAGTGGTCGTTGAAGATATATAATGTACAGCACATTTATAGGTATAAATTTCTGGCGAGAAAAGAGTACCTACCATAGTTTCAAACGTTAATAACAAAGGCCAGAATGCCAAATACAATTCACTTGTCAAAGAGAAAAATAGAGAGCGAGAGAAAGATTACGTCCTTTTAAACAAGTACCCATATAGAGGGCGGAATGGAGACGACTTTATTTTTTTCACTTTAGTTTGCGTATTCTTTTGTCACTGTAGAGTTTTAATAGGTTTTAGAACGAGTGTGACGTAATAAGACATCGGATGAGGTATAAGTGATTGCGCCTTAATGAGGTAAGTGTAACGGCCAAAAGAGGTGGTAATGTACCTAGTTAGAACCACTTTCAGTGTTACACCATACACGAAATATCACGTACTTTAAAAGCAGTAATACTTCTAGAATAGATTCAAGTTTATCATCCACAGACTATCGTGGACCTTAACATATGTTAGAGACTCAATAATATTTTTAAAACACACGAGTGATTTTACACATTTAATAAAATAATAATTTGTACATCATAGTACATACACTTACGCTAGTACATATACAATCACAATTCAACAAGCAAGACTATCTGTTCACTAGAGACTTCTACTAGAGAGGTTCCAGGTACTTAGAAGTAGCTGTCGAGGAACTGTGTCTTATTCCACTGAATCGAGGGATTATATACTCGTTCAGGGTATGAGAACGTACGTGTCAGATAGGTAAAGTGAGGTAGGGTGTTGTTTTTATAGGGTTGTGCTGACTCATCGAGTACTCGAGGAACAGGAACAACTAGGTCATGAATATACAGAAGGTATATCTATATTTGTAAAATTGAATAAGGGTAAAATAGTGGTTGTTTATAAAGAGTTATAGGATGATTATTGTTGATAAATATCTACGTTTTTGGTGTTCGAAAATGTGTGGACAAATATTTTCGTCATTTCTAAAAATAGACAAAAAAAATATATGTTACAGTAAGCATCAGCTTTTTTTTTTTTTTTAACATGAAATTTTGCAGATTCTACTTCTTGTTTGAATTACCTATTTATATATACGGGTAACAAAGAGAACCCATCAGATCATTTCTGGTGCTTTCAGCTCAGTGATGAACAAGATTGCCAGTGTTGGTCTTGCAGAAAGTGCAACACCAATATTAAAAGTAAAAAGTAACACGAGCAAACTTCGCTTTTATTGTAATCTCGCTGCTTAAAAAATAAGAACCTATTTAAAAAAAAATAAAAAAATAAAACAGAGTGTGTGTGCGAGGACACAGTTTTGAAGTGAAACTTCCAAGAGTGATAATTGGATGAAATGATATTTTTTTGTTTTTAACTTAAGAGAATGTGGTTTGTGCTTGTACGATTATATTTTTAATTTTTTTAATGAGGGTTTTGCCCCCCAAAAACCCCCCTTTTTCATTTTTTTTAATGGGGGCTCACCTCCAAACCACCTTTTTTATTTATTTTTTCAAAACACGTCACCTATCTACTATACAAAATAATATACCCTTTTTTGGAGATGACAGAAAATTTAAATCACCCCAAATGTGAAAAATTTTAGTATAGAGGCATTTTTTATGGTTTTTAACTTTTTCTCATCTTTCGCCCCACAACATCCTTTTTTTTCTTTTATTTATTTTTGTTTTTTTAATTTTTTTATTTATTTTTTTAATTGGGGGCTTCTCTCCCCAAACTACCTTTAATTATTATTTTTGTCAAAACATGTCACCTACCTACAATACAAAATAATATACCATTTTCTAGAGATGATAGAAAATTTAAATTTCCCCAAATGCGGAGCAGTTTTAGTAAGGAGACACCTTTTATGTTTCCTCATATGTTGTCACAAACTTGAAGCGCCAAAGAAATCCAGATTCCTGGAAGTGCCCTAAGTGATTATACAGCTTTCCTCTCATGTTGTTGCTGTGCATGTGTGTGTGGGTAGGTTTTCATGTATGTATGTATGTATGTGAGTCTATGCGTTTTTCTGTTTCATATATGAAACAATTTCATTTCACATCGATCAAGTTTATGTCCCTGTAGAAGTTTCACTTCAAAAAAAAAATTCTTGCATTCATAGTACAGTTAAATCAGAATCAAAATGAGGAAAAAAATTAACACACAAATTTTAACTGTATAGGGTTATTGGGTGAGTATTCTGGAATAACATAATAAAGTTGCACCCTCCCCACCGCTTGCATTTTTGGAGAAGGGATATTTATTCCCTAAAAATTTGGATTTTCCTGGTTTTCTCCAAGTATTTTGATTTTGTAATGAAAATAGGTCTGCACGAAATTGTGCAGCATTAAATTTTATACAAAAAAGATTACATGCAGTTTTTTTTCCCGACTACTACCTCTTCCTCCAGAAAGTCTTGAAAAAACCATTCTTCACTGAACATGTGTAACAAAATTATATGAGAAACATAACTTGTAATTATCAAACTATGTATATAATTCGTAGACCCAATACATATTTTTTACACATCCACTCCTCCTCCATAGCCTTTTACCATCCCTTCTGTAACGTATATTTTCGTCAATTTTTAGAAATGACGAACATATTTGTCCACACATTTTCGAAAACCAAAAACGTAGATATTTATCAACAATAATCATCCTATAACTCTTTATAAACAACCACTAAATTACCCGTATTCAATTTTATGAATATAGATATACTACCTGTATATTCATGACCTACTTGTGCCTGTCCCTCGAGTACTCGACGAGTCAGCACAACTCTATAATAACAACACCCTACCTCACTTAGCCTATCCGACACGTACATTTTCATACCCTGAACGAGTATATAATCCCTCAATTCAGTGGAAAAAGACACAGTTCCTCAACAGCTACTTCTAAGTACCTGGAACCTCTCTAGTAGAAGTCTCTGGGGAACAGATAGTCTTGCTTGTTGAATTGTGATTGTATATGTATAAATATTAACATATGTTTATGTACCTTGATGTACGAAGTATTATTTTATTAAATGTGTAAACTCACTGGAGTCTCTAACATATGTTAAGGTCCACTATAGTTTGTGGATGATAAACTTGAAGTTATTCTAGAAGTATTACTGCTTTTAAAGTACGTGATATTTCGTGTATGGTGTAACACTGAAAGTGGTTCTAACTAGGTACTTTACCACCTCTTTTGGCCGTTACACCTTCCACCTTCAAAGTTTTTTGTCTGATACTCCCAACCCCTCCAGAAAGATTTGAAAACAACTATATTCACTGTATTTGGTTGTTTTCGAGATTACCTGTTGGTGGAGGGAGGCGCCAGGGAAAAAAATTTATTGCAACCGTTTTTGTTGAAAGAGGTTGTAGAATGGGGTGAATGGTTAGAAAATATATATTGGGTTTTCGAATTAACGACACAGTATGATAATTACGATTAATATCTCCCATTATAGCATATATTTACTCAAGAATTTTTGAGGACAAATATCCCCCTCAAAAATGTAAGAGGTAGGGAGGGTACAACTTTTAGTATGTTATTCTAGGAAACCCATCCAACAATCCTATATAGTTACAGTTTATGTGCTATTTTTTAAATTCTGTTATTGTAAGATTTGACTGGACTATCATAGTTTAATATAACAATTACATTTCAAAATTTTAATTTATAATAATAAAAATCCACGAATTGTTTTTTGTGTATTTGTAAACCCATAATTTTCGATAGAATTTTTGTATTTATGAAGAAAAGGTGCCATGAATTCCCGAAATCGTGAGAAGTGCAAGATAGGCTATAAGCATAATTCTCCAAATTGGTTGCAAAGTTGATCTACGTTATAAGACACTTGTTTATTAAACAATTATTATGTTTTTGTTTTTTTTTTGAAGTGCACTATCAACTGTTAAAGTTTAGTGACTTCTCAGGAAACTCCTCCTCCGCATATGTTGGATGAAATGACCGAGTATAGCCAAAACCCAATTGTAAGAAACAAACAAAACATCCCATGTACTGAGACGATAGACCTTCTGGTCAAACAATACTTAAATTGAGTGGTAGGCACGATCTATTTATTTTTAGCAACAATGGGTAATGGCATAGGTGAAATTCATGAGATAATATTTGAAATATGTGATACAGAATTCACGAATGACATAAATGTGTCAACTGCAATTTGTCGATGGACACCTGTGTAAGACGAGTCAGCCTCTCACAAATGAAACAATTACAATTCACGTAACCAGATAAAGGTGTCCTCGAGGGCTGGGTAAAGACGTACCAATCAACGTGAAGAGACCCCTTTTAAAATAGAACATTTTATCAGCTACTCGTTATTCGAAAGAGTACTAGACTTTTACCAGTAGATTATTATGCTCATCATGATCAGCCGCCCATAAAAGCGCACACTAACCTTATTGGCCATCCTTTATGAATCTGCGGCGTTTGAAACGGTAGTAAACCGCCATTCGTATGTTTTCCTCCACTTTTTGGCGTATTGGTTGGTGGTTTTTTGCCACCGCCGGGTCGACTGGGGAACACAACTTTCGAGCCAGTGCCACCGTCCGGCTTCGATGTACTTCTCGCCACTTCGTGGGTTGTATTTTTCGACGTTTCTGTGGTGTAGTCTGGAGGCACCAAATTGTCGGCCTCTTTGAATGAGATCTGAGACAGCAACGAATTCAATTTGGTCGAAGTTTGAGGAGTGGACGAGGATGAGGCGGCGTCCAGCTTGAAACCAGGCGGTAGAAATTTGGAGATGTCGACGGGTTTCGCCTGTCTCAAAATATCCGGAACTTTTACCGCGGTTGCCTCAGTGGACTTTGGATGGAACCTGGCTGCCGTGCTACCCTCTGTACTCGATGGTTCTGCCGGTGGAGGCGTGTATCCGGGTGGCAAAAATTGGCTAACGTCGTCGAACTTGATTTTCGTTTTCAGGCTGGCCAACGACAGAGATTTGGTTTTGTTTTTAGATGAGGAGATTGATTTTTCTGCGGCAGTGGCGGACGAAGTGCCGCTGCCGGTGGCGGCGGTGGTGGTTGCGGAGGAGGAAGCTGTGATGGCGGTTACTGCGCTGCTTTCAGTCGCCTTGGTCGTTCGTGGAGTGGTACCGCCATTTTTTGGGGAAAATCCGCGTGCTTTGAAACCGGGTGGGAGAAGGCCGACTGGATCCTCGAAGTGAATGCTGTCGAACAGAGACACACGATTCGTTTTTGGTTTGGGCGATGTCTTCGACGAGGGAACGAATTTTCGAGTGAATTTCTCTTCGCTCGAGTCGGTCGTGCTGGTCGCCTCGGTCGTGCGAATGGATGCGGCCGGAGGTCCGGGCATGTCCATCAGTGACTTGTCTTGCGATGGGAAGGCGCCGAGGATTCCGCTGGAGAGATCGGATTGTACCTGCGAAATAATGAATTTACATGAGAGCGTAGGTATGCTGTGTACGTAGATAAGGCGATTACATGTGTTAAGCGGTAGGTAGGCTAAAAATACAACTTCGAACGAATATAATCCACCGCTCCTCGTTATGGTGGTGTTCAAGATCAAACAAAAAGTACTTATGTGGAAAGTAGGCTAGGATGACAAAATCATTCAGAATAAGTCATCTGGCTGTTTGAAACAAAAAGGACAAAGGCTTATTTCTTCCAAAAGTTCATAAACCCATTATCAGGGAATTATTGATCATGGAAAATATATAGTGTATCAGTGCGATTTCAAGAACAGATCACTGGTGCATTGACTAATGCGCCACTTAATTAGTGCTAATGATTGAAAAAAATCAATAAGACCAGTATGTACCATACCCATGAAATTTTGTCAGGTGGGTCTTTCGACGATAATATATAGTACTGAACCAGTAAAGCTCCAGAAAACAAATGTACTTTTTAATGTCAAGACATGCCAGCGACAAAGTAGGAAACTCTTGAGTACCTTCTACGTATTTTTGACATTTTTCTTGAGTTCACCAATTTAGAATACATCTGATAAAGATATCCCTTAAATTCAAAAGGAAAGCGTACATAAACGCAAAGCAAAGTACGTCAAAAGGTACTCTGTAGTTGCCTAATTAGCGCTGGCATGTCTAACCAGAAATAATCGTTCTTTACTGGTCCAGTACTACATAATTAAATGTTGGGGAATTTTAAACTCTCGAGGAGGCCAATTATATCAAACTAATCGATTATTGCGCATCAGTAGTTTTCATAACCCCAAATTCATTTTTGATGAGTAAACATCTTAGCGCTGAATCTAATATATACTCTAGTAGGGGCTAAAATGAGAATTACAATCGTAACTCGTACATCTTACAATATTGTAACTGTTGGTGTGTAGGTGTGTGGTTGTGAGCATGCATGTTGCACACCCACACAACCACACTATTAGTTTTACTCATAAATCCTTCCTGAGTCCCCATTGGAACTCACTCCTCTTTTTCAATGTTCCTCCTTTTTTTTTAAATTGTCGATTAGGCTAAAAAATAAAGCAAAAACACAAAACCTTAACTCGAACCTAAAACTTGATGAATTTTTTAGCTTAGCTCATGCCTATTAGCGTAAAGGGATACAGTTTCTCGGCTCACAGCTTAAAACTCACAGTTTAAAGCTGACTTAACACTTCTGCTTTCAAACGGTTCATAATAAAAATTCACGATACAAACAAGAAAATTCATCTCTCCAGTCTGCATGTTGTAGCACGTAGGTAGTGTAGTTCGAGTTGACCAAAACATAGCAGAAACGTACATTTATTCGTGTTTTTAATTAGCCGACAGCTGTTTTGGAACAAGAAATTAGGCTTCTCGTTGTTTACCGAGAAAGATACAGAAGAGTGAGAGAGAGAATAAAATAGTAAACAATGGGTGTGTGTGAGAAAGAGAGAGAGCTCCAGACGGAGTGGAAGACGAAATAAAAAGACTCTCCTAAAGGCTTATCGAACGACGGTAACTAACATAGCATTTCATATCTTGTTCCAACATCTTATACGAACAAATATTACTTCGGTTAACTTTTGCCAAAGTTTGGTTGAGGAACTTTTGCCAAAGTCGAACCAAAACCTTATTTTCGACGCGTGTATTTTGCCAACTCGCGCTAACAATATTAATAAAATCCATAAAGGCGCAAATGGTTCACGTGTAATTAAAGACTCACTTCTCAATCGTTGTATAGGTACCATAATGCTAATTAGTATTTTCGCAACATGTAAACGTGGGACTATAATATATCGGTGTATGTAGGGTATACATGGTATAGGTAGCAGGGCTGGCCGCAACGGGGGAGGTTTGGGGGTTCAACTTCCCATGACCCAAAGAAAAAAAAAAAAGAAGCAAAATTAGTACCAAATAATTTCACGTATTATTTTTAATTATGAATAATGCAACCACACCAGGTCTGCCACTGCAATTCAACCATATCATTGTATTTATTAACTTGTTCAATTTTCATTTTCAAACTTTTAAAAATAAAAAATCCCAAAACGTGACTTTCAGGGAACTCATGAAATAAAATAAAAATTTTAATTTACACTTAGGTAGCAAAAAACAGAAATCTCCCTTCCTTGAGGAAATCCTGCGGCCGGCACTGATAGGTAGTCAACAAATGACAACGTTTTGTGGAATCTGTAGACCGTACATCTATATACCAGTGTCCCCACCCATACACATAATATAGGCATTCGTAGAGCGTACCTACCCACGAATTAACTTGTGGTTTGTTTAAATCGAGATAACAAACATGGTAATGGCATGTCCCAAAAAAGCCACACGTACGCAAACGTTTAAATAATTTCAGCAACATGAAAAAACAAAACGAAAAAAAAAACAACAAAAAAAACAAAAAAAACAAAACAAACAATTATTACTTGGCATGGATGTTTCTTTTACTTCTCTTATGGTACCTATGCGTTCGCTGAAAGATGACTGATATAGTGGTTGCAACTCGTCGTGTAATATTACGTAGGCTATATACGTACACGCCTTATTATCATAATCGTGTTCCAGATTATGGTGGGTCTGGTATGAGAGACAAAATGCTGGAGGATATTGCTCTATTAACCCAACGACTGTTGGTACACATGTGTAATTACACACTTCACAGCTGGTCAATGTTCTCTTGTTTGCTTTTTTTTTTTTTTTTTTTTTTTTTTTTTGCTGAAAAATACACGCGATGTGTTACGAAGTCATCACATCGTTGACCAGCAATGAGACGTGTACAAGTTTCCACGCGTAAATAGGAGAATTTTGTGCGAATTTTTACGTACGGCCTACCTATACACGTACCTATAGGTGTTGGATACCGTAAACATTTTTACGCCACGTTGTCGTGTATACCCACAGCTGTAATCACAGACAGAGTCTGCGGTTATCGAGTTAGTCGAAATTTACGCTACGAATTGAGAACGTAGATACGTATGCGGTTACGACAGTCACAAGTAACCGAAAATACGTGCCAATGTACAAGAAGCTGTCCGACTATCTTCAGTAGCGACTGCACGAAATGTTGGAATATCCTGTAGGCTGTACCTATTTGTCATCTGTATACGCGGAGTATTTGCATGCACCTACAGACCAAACTTTCGTGGTGATATGAAGTAACCTACCACGCAACTGTACACGCACAACAACCGAAAACAATTTTTTCAGTACTGCTACCAGATTATTTTTACAACCAAACAAAATTCTGTCAACTGAGAACAATATGTAAACTTCACTCAATCGACGAAAACCATTTGAAAATCGCGTAGAGAAATTTTTAAGAAACATCGCAGGAATTTAATGATTCTCACCTACGGGTGGTGCTTAAAACATCACAGAAAACGAACTCAAACGAAAGAATGGGTTAAATGCACGACAAAAGGCTTCTGTACCTGCTGTAGAAGTTTAGACTAAGGCCCATGGATTCACAAACGTCACTTTAACCTCCTTTCACTTAAACTTCACTTGAAAATGACTTTTGGCACAATTTTGTAGCTAAGAGTGTGGAAACATTTTATTTTTACATTGGAACTCTCATAAGAGATACAATGTTCCCACATTTTTAAGTACAAAATTGTGCAAAAAAATGTTTTAAAGTGAAATTTAAGTGCAGGGAGGTTAAAGTGACATTTATGAATATGGGTCAAAGTGTATCAATTATTTTCCTGTAAGTACAAATTTATAAAGGACTGTTTAAATTCGTCGTTTTATTCTCTTTGACCTCTAACACCTAAAAAGTTGAGTAAAGGGAAAAACTGTGCTATGATTTATACGGTTTCTTTTGATTTATTCCATAAAAATTAAAACTTCCCTACTTTACAGGTTACAGATTAAGACGAGAGATAGAAGAGGCATGCTCGTCTAAACACTATTACAAAAAAATGCATCACTTTTGAAGCTACTGTCCCCACTCCTTCTATACCAAATTTGAACTTGCTTGTCCTTCATGCGGACACATAGGTAATAATCAAAAATTTTTTTCAAATAATTTGATTAAGTGAATGAGTAAAATATAATCATTAACTTAGAAATCACCATCAACACAAATTTTGTAGACAAAAATGAGATTGACAATTGTCTGTACTTTAGGAAGCAAGGATATTTTGATTATGAAAGTGGTCCCGTTTTTTGTTTCACATGTGTTCTCTATTATATGTAATATTCGGTGCTTCTGTTGACTGTCACACATTTCTTAAGATATTGGGTAGGTACAAAAAAGTTACGAGGATTCAAGTGTAGGTATACTATACTTAGCTGTTCATTCGGCACATTTAAATGAGTAATTTTAAAAAGAAACGAGGAAGAAGGAAGAAACAATGAGGAGTGATTGAGGGAGGGAAGAAAGCCATTTTATGTAGAGAAGATGGTTACTTTTAGCAAGTGGGTTGTCCCAAAGAATGTTTTAACCATTAGTGGAAGTCTGTGGCTACCCTGTCTGCAAATTTTTACATTTTCCTCCAAGTATATGTCTCGCTTCTTTATTTTTTGTAAACTGAGAAACAAAAAGTGAAAATTAAGGAGAAAACCATAAGAAAAAACCATGGATTGAGAAATGCTACCTTTTTTCATTTTGTTTCCATCAGGTGAGTTTCTGAAATTTGCCATATAATTTTATTAATTTTTTGTTTCCATTTCCATAATTTTGGTTTTTATTTCCGTTACATTTCTTTGTTTTATTCAGTTTCCATTTCGGGTTCCATTTCCATTTTCATTTAAAAAAATATTTTTGCTGTATTTAAAATTTTCTAAATCATGTTCAAATATCAATATACTGATATTTTTTCAATATTTTTACCAAAACATAGATATTTTTGCAATATTTCCTAAAAAATATAGATATTTTTTCAGATTTTTTCTCCCAGACCAAAAATTAATCAAGTCCGAAATGGAATCAAAAATAATTGATCATTTGGTTTCCATTATATTTCTGTTATTGGTCTTGAAACGAATTGGTTAATTGTTTCCAATTTGGTTTACAGTTCAGAATTTTCGTATTTCCATTTATTTCGGTTTCCAAGGTAAAAAAATATGGTTTCTGCTTCCAAAAAATTGGGTTTCCATTTCCATTTTTGTTTCTCAATCCTTGGAAAAAATAGCTCTAACTCTTTTTCTCTCTATAGCTTACTCTTTCTCACTGAGATTTTCTCTTAGATGGATTATAAGTCTCATATTAAATTTCTGCCCAAAGATGAAGCCCACAAGTGACAACTAGCAGTCGTAGTTAGTCTTGCCCTGTCACATTTCCTTTTTTATTTTGGCTTGCATTCAAATCTTTGTCTTGGCGGCACCTGTGAAAAAGAACCGATTTTGATTCGTAGATCACGAATATATTAATATATGTACATGTCACTCAAATTCTTCTGTATCTACCTTTGAATATATTGTAGTGGACCAGTAAAGCTCCATGATACCAATGTACTTTGTAATGTCCAGACATATGCCTGCGCAGAAGTAGGTAACCCGAGTGCACTCTGCGTGTACTTTCGACATTGCGCATGAGTTCACCAATTTAGAATACATTTGATAAAGTCATCCCTTAAATTCAGAAGGATAGCGTACATAAACGTAATACAAAGTACATCAAAAGGTACAAAATGGTTGCTTATTTAATGCCGGCATATCTAACCAGAAATCGTCGTTCTTTATTGGTCAAGTAATGTGTAGTCAAAGGTATCTACGCAATATATTATTAGTGGTAAGCAACCAATGCTGCTACGCAGTAATAATTATTCACATAGACCTGTATAAATGTGTCGGAATTATCGATTAATCAAGAGCATTGAAGAAAAAAATGATTCCAAGTTGGACTCACATTTGATAGGATTACAGAAGGGGTTTCCATATATAAGATGCGTGGATATAAAATATATGCCCACTTTTCATTTAGTTTGGCAGTCTTTGGAATTCTGTGGAGCCTCCGCTTTTTAACCTATGACAACAAAACTTAGTACCTATGTTATTCGAAATATTTACGGGCTACACATTTGTGTTGAAATTTTCGAAATTCATCGAATAATTTTGGAGGGAGAGGCTTTCAAAGTATTGCAAACCCTCCATACTGTCATATCGATAATTCAGGTTAATTGAGGGAATTTGATTTGAAATTGTTACCTATGGTGACCATAAAGGACTGGTTTGGTATTGAATTTGAACAAAGTCAGTCGACTGGTTTTAAAATGGAGGCCAATAAAAAATTTAATTCTCTGGAAAATACACATACCGTGGATGGCCGAAAGAGATATTTGTCAAGATGACGATTGACACGATCTTCGAGAGGGGGTAGACGAGACGTTTGATCGATTATTTTTAGAGCCGATTTATGCAGGAAAAATTATGTATTAGCTTATTTTGGTACACCGAACTGCCAACTAACCTGATCTAATTTATCGATAATACTCTCAGTAGATAAGGTAGACGTGGATCTGGTGACCGTAGTGCCGCTCTTTGGACTAGTGCTGGTTCGAGCAGTTGTCGTCGATTGGCTCGAACCGTGGTCGTGGCTCTTGTTGCTGCCATGCTGTGTTTTAAGGTCCTTAATTGATTTCGAATCCAACGGTAATGGATGTTGTTCTTGTTTTATGGCGGCCGAAGGTATAAATCTGGCACCGGACACGCTCCTGCTGGTTTGCACAGACGCCACGATAATCCATCCTTCGGTGGACGTTGAAGGGGTCTCAGAGGGACGTGGAGTGGTCGAAGTGGTTGTCGCCGCCGTCGAACTTTTCCGGTGACTGCTTTCGGTGATCGATTCAGGAGTTGCCAGTCTATGTTCGTGATTCTCCAATGGTGGGGTGGGTACAGTCGGCAGTACCTTCTTTTTGAACGATCCATGACTAACTCCCGGAATACTGGCGACGGTAGCACCCTCCAAACCGTCTTTGACATCGTCGGTAATTGGTGATTCGGTACTGTCTATCGAAGCACTGTCTACGAAACCTGTGGAGTAGAAACGAAAAAAAAAAAAAAAAAAAATTCACATGAAAAATCAATCAACCAGAAACGCAGAGAAAAAGAATTTACATTATAGGAAGAAAAATTAAATGGAATTAAATGAATCGAATAAACTGGTAGGTCTCCGTAAAGTGGCGCAAGATGAGTTTTATTTTTTGATTTGTATATTTAGGCGAATTATTTATTTTGTACTTTTAAAGAATATTCTAAAAATTTATTCATTTTATTATTACGAACGACGACTAAGTATATATATACTCCAATCGTATTACGGATACGGAACTTATTGCTCCATTTAATGCGATTTAAATATAAGAATTATGCGCCAATTCACGCAGCCGCCCATCGAATACTGGTGACTGGAGATAATAATTTTACACTTGACATATTTATTATATACACTATCTAACTTCCAGGATTTCAGGTCTCTTCTTTCTCCTCTCGATAAGCTGATTGAATAAAGCGTAATATAGTTTAGGTAAACGAGACAACTCTTTCGAAAACAATGTTACGAAATGAAATTCGAACTCCACTCGCCAAGAATCGTTCGAAAAATGCCACGCTTTAAGGCAGTCTGGAAAAACAAGACTTAAACTTGCTGCACTAGAATAGGAGCGAGAGAATACAATAATTATTTTTGTAAACAATGGTGGTTACGAAAAAAAAATCTGAAATCTAACTGCAAAGGCTAATACCTATTATAGTCTAACTTGATTTTTTTTTATCTGTTGCCGAAAAGAGCTTATCTTTTTTTCGAATAGTTTGATGTTAGCTGCGTTAAATGAGTTGGTTTTCTATTCATTTTAGAAATAGATTGCAGAAAAATTTTGGGTGGAATGGTTTTCAGAACCAAAACTGGGAACAACGGTATCGTCATTTGATAGATAACAAATTATACTGTTCGCAATCAACATGTTTTTATTCTTACAAATGAACGAATGAAGAGAATTCGTTTTATCTGTAAAATAATTATAAAAACAAAAAATAATTATTCTGACGAAAAAATTAACGCGGGTAGGTATAACAAAAAAAAAAAAAAAAACTGGAAAAATTAAAATCCTGTTTCTCTACTTTGTTTTTCTCGTATGATTTTGCCAATAAAAATACTAATACCCTTGTTTGCTTTAACCATATTCCCAAGACCCAAAAGAAAATCGAAATCAAATTAATATAGGTAACTAGTTCTCCGCCCCCGCGTAACAATTTGATTTCACCCTTATGATTCTCCTAGGAGAAAACCCCAGTGACAAAGAGAGTGCCATAGAGAGAAAGAGAAATAGAGCTGTTTTTTATTATAAGCTTTTATTCTACTCACTGCTGCGATTTTAAAATATACCAATACTGCAGCCAACCTTCATCAACGAAATAATATTTATTTCGCACGAAGCTAAAGCCAAAAATAAAAAATAAAACCATATCTTTTAAAAATTCGTTTTTAACCTAAACTTATTTCTTATATTTTTCTCCTTTTTCTATTTTTGTTTCCCAGTTTACAGACAATAAAAAAGTGAGGGATATACTTGGAGGAAAATTTAAAAAGTGAATATTGTGATATCTTAAAGGGAGTGTAACCACACCAAAGAAGGTTCATTTCTAGTACTAAACGACCTCTTTTGGCCATTACAGTAACTAGTTAAAACCAGAACCACTTTCAGTGTTACACCATACACGAAATATCACGTACTTTAAAAACAGTAATACTTCTAGAATAACTTCAAGTTTATCATCCACAAACTATAGTGGACCTTAACATATGTTAGAGACTCAATAATATTTTAAAACACACCAGTGAGTTTACACATTTAATAAAATAATACATCGTACATCAAGGTACATAAACATACGTTAATATTTATACATATATAATCACAATTTCAACAAGCAAGACTATCTGTTCACTAGAGACTTCTACTAGAGAGGTTCCAGGTACTAAGTAGCTGTCGAGGAACTGTGTCTTTTTCCACTGAATCGAGGGATTATATACTCGTTCAGGGTATGAAAACATACGTGTCAGATTGGTAAAGTGAGTTAGGGTGTTGTTATTATAGGGTTGTGCTGACTCGTCGAATACTCGAGGGACAGGCACAATTAGGTCATGAATATACAGAAGGTATATCTATATTTGTACAATCGAATACGGATAATTTAGTGGTTGTTTATAAAGAGTTATAGGATGATTATTGTTGATAAATATCTACGTTTTTGGTATTCGAAAATGTGTGGACGAGTATGTTCGTCATTTCTAAAAATAGACGAAAATATACGTTACAGGGGAGCTGAAAAAAATCGGAAGAAAATAGTAGGTATATACAAGAACAAAAAAAGGAATAAAATGTTTCAAAACAACAGTAAAATAAAATTCAACTCCCCTCCCCTCCCTTCTTCTCGCAGAATAAAATTAATAAAAAAATTAGTAAAATTTAAAAAAAAAACAAGAAAAATTTCAATAAACACTACAGACAAACGTTCACCTTAGTACTAATTAGTTCTGTTAGCCAAACTGGTAGAGTGGTTGCATTTTAAAATAGGCGATTGCTCAACTGCTGATTTGAATGCAGGATTAAAACTTTTAAAAACAAAAAATTAAAAGAATTAAATAAAACCTACAGTTCCTCTTGAAAATACGGTGTGTGAAAAATTTGTAAGAACTTGAGAGGTCGTGTGGAAACAGCTAAAAGAAGCAAGTAGACGTAGGTACTGAAAATAAATTTGAATTTCAGTTTCTGAAATTCTTCACTTTCTGCACGTCATATATACGCCTCAATAAAACATAATTTCCAATCATATGTTGCTAACGGTTATTTGAGATTCAAATGAAAAAAGTAGGTGATTTTGATACAGCGAGTGCTGCAAATCACGCGAGTATCAATCACCTAATTTGCACGTGTTTCACTCTCTATTTTTTGCGTCACCCCTTTTACCGTCCCCCAAAAAATGGTGATGAATTTTAACTTTTTTTTTTTTTCAAACCCAAATCCCAAATAATAATTAATAATGTTTTTTTCAAACCAAAAAATTTTTCTTAGAATTTTTTACAGTTTGCTTGTTTTTAGAATGTTTTTGAAAAATACGGTATTTAATTCCTAGAGAAAAATAAAAACTGAAAAAATACAACCCATGAGAGAAATTAATCAACCTATAAGAGAAATTCATCGAAATGTGTGAGAAATTCAAGTTGCAAATGCACATGTGTAGAAGATAATTTTTTACAACATCCTTCCTGTTGGAATTATTTGGCAAATCATGTTTATTTCATTATCGATAGATTACGATATTTCAATGTTTATCTTGATTTATGAATTTGTACTTGTATATATCGATATATATTTCACCACTCTTAGTGGACTGAGAATCATCTTACATGTAACATCAAACTGATATGTCTCCGATATTAAAAATACGAATTTGTGTTACTGTGTTAATTATTCAAGTTTTGTTTCATCGTTACTAATTATTTTTCATCATCAAGTCAATGATATAGTGCATTTTAGTTGTCAGCGAAGTTTCTAGTTTCACATTTTCCAAAAGTAAGTTTTTTTACATGCCTCAATTCAGTGTTGGATAGGCAATTTTTTTCCTACCGGGAAAATCTATAAAGGGCGCTAAATTTTTCTCCTTGCAAGGGCGCTCAGTTTTGTTTCATTACAATGGCAACCTTAATGATCCCCTTTACCAAAACAATGTCATATTTGGTTTCCTACGTGGGACCATTTACTCACACTAGCACACTAATGAAATGATTGAGCGTACCTGGTAATGAAGTAGTATTATTATATACCTTGCTTCCAACTTGAATTTCTCACAGGGATTGATTAATTTCTCACATGGGTTGGCTACTTTTTTAGTTTTTATTATTTCTTGCCAGGAACTAAATACCGTATTTTTCAAAAACATTCTAAAAACAAGCAAACACGAAAAATTCAAAGAGAAATTTTTTGGCTTAAAAAATAAAATTACTAATTATTATTTGGATCTGAAAAAAAAAAAACACAATTTATAACCATTTTTTGGGGTACAGTGGAGGGGGTGTTGCAAAAAATAGTGTGTGACACACGTGCAAAGTAAGTGATTGATACTTTTTGTATCAAAATCACCTACTTTTTGCACTCGTATCAAAAATAACTAGCTCCATCAAGGGGAGCAAAAAACATACTTTTAAAAAAGGTTTCGCAAAAAAAAAAGTTTATTTTTATGGAAAATTAAATACCATTTTTTCTTAATAACCTTCGACTCTTAGTAACTTACACTTGGCACAGTATTTTTTAGGATAAAAGCGATATTGCCAAAAACACAGAATTTATCAAAATCCGAAATAAGGCTGATTGTATATCATCGGGCTTTAGCCTTTGCAATTATGCCCCTCTGTTTTTCAAAGCGCCATTTATGTTCTACAGTCAAAAGAATTTACTCACACTCTCGACTTGTCGAAAATTTATTTCCATGAAAACGAAGGTGTGTTCATTCGGTGCACAAAAAAAGAGATAAAACAAAACAAAACCGTTTTTACAATCAAGTACGAAGAGTTGTGTGCATAAACAATGTCAGCAAGGTATAGTTTTTTTTTTTTTTTCCCAACGAATGTACTTTTATTTTGGGTAATTAGTAACGCTGTAGGCGCCATTCCATCGGCCATTTGCAAAGAAGATTCATCTTGTTGGGGTATCACGTACGCAATTTTGTGGAACTTTATTCCATAGTTGTGTATTCGTGCATCCATTGTCATTTAAACGACTGAGATGGTGTAGAATTGTATACCGTACAAGAGTACGAAGAATACACACGTATAGATGTGATTTACGAAATAGGGAACTGAGGTACCGTTTTTTTTTCTCTTTTACATTGGTAACACTAAATCTGGTGAATGGGTGTCTTATTACGAGGATGCGTTGTTACAACATATTTCCCAGTCGTTCTAGGAAAGTTTTTTTCTCTTTTTTTATTTTGATAAATTTTGGAGACGTGAGTTATCTCTCTTCCTTTGCCATAAATTTAAATTTATTCTCGTATTTATATTATACCCTTACTAAAAAGCAGTCACAGTATAGTGGGACCGCTGCTGCTATACGAGTTGTGTTCTAAAAAATGAGTACGCACTTCAACGAAGAAGAAGTGTCAATCAATGAAAAAAAAAACAAAAAAACAAAAATGAGTGTTTCATGGGACATGCTGTGGAAGTGAAACTTTTTACGGAATTTATGTAATCTTATATTAAAAACAAATTATGCCTCTCAATCGCCATTTTTTTTTTTTGTTTCTCTATATTAAAAAATATTATACGTCAAATTCGAAATCACACCCTCAAAAAACATACCCGATGACGTATAACAAAAGAAAATATGAGAAGTCGAAATTCGGATCCCTTCTGAAACACCTGGGGGTCGAAGAATTGACTGAATAAAAATATGAATGTAAAACTCGAAATCAATGCCCCAAAAAACATACCCGCTGATAACAAAATATGAGAAATAAATATTCGATCTTTTTTGAAGCCTCTGGTAGTTAAGAAATGAGTTGAATTAAAAAAAAAATAAACGTCAAATACGAAATAAGTGCCCCAAAAAACATACCCACTGATTATCACAAAATGAAACTAAAAAAAAAGAATAGATAATAATCCAAAAACCCCTTTTCTACCCAGTTTGATAGCAAACAGGGCATTGAAATTGACCTCACAAAAAATTTAGGGGAGGGGATGCTGAAAATTATTTGTTTCATGAGAAACGAAAACGAGGTACCATTTTCCCATTTTGACAAAAAATTTTTTATGTATATAAAATACCTAATATATAATTATAATCTACTTAAAAATTCCCAGAAAAATTATTTTTAGCAATAAAAAATAGATAGATCTATATTCTTGTTGAAGATATCAGTTTTTTGTAATTTTTTTTTTACCAGAAACTAACTATGAAATATCTGTGCATGGATACAAGCCCTGAAGCTTCATTTTGAGCCATTTGGGTTTGGGCAGGTCCACTTCTGCTAGCACAATAATAAAATAAAAAATAAAAGACCCCAGTATCGGTGACTACCAGGCAGACTGTTACATTTAATGTGATAACATTTTCATCTTCAATATCAATGTTTTACCATCAACTATGATACTGTGTTAAAAAGTACATGGATTTCCCCACAACTGTTTTATCAATGTTGAATGAAACATTGATATTTCGATGTGTCATAAGTGATGAGTCAAGGACCTCAGATGACGAATAAAAAGATATTTAAACTCAGCCGAGCTGTAGAAGTACACTATATTTTGTGTAAAAAGAGTATAACAATCTGTATGATAGTTTAACAAGCTATACAGAGTTAGACAAAGGTTTCCGATTAGGTGCGATTAGATTGAATAAAGTTTAATGAGTGGGAAAGAAAGTGTTACCATGAATGAGAGAGTTTAAGAAAAGATTAAGTGTTGTTCATCAGTGTGGAGAGAAAAGGATTGATATACCCAACAATAAGAAAGCTATGTAATTTGTATCGATATATTATCGATAATCGGTGGAAAATTTAACAAGAAAAAACAACATCGAATGTAAAAACAAACCTCATATTTTGCTGTACTGAAAATAAAAATGTTATCACATTAATAAAAAATAAAAAATAAAAAACGAATCTTGTCTTTCTCTTTCTTTTTGTTCTTTTCTCCATGTTTGGTTTATTTTGTTGGTTGGTAGTTGGCAGGGATGTAGCAAAAGGCTTTTTTTTTTTTTGGGGGGGGGGAGAAAAATGAAAATTGTTGAAGATTGATTAAAGAACACACAGAAAAGAAACGCGTTTTTGAATCATCATGAATGTATTTCATCAACGTACAAGAATGCTAGCAACGAACTAAAAGTTTGTTGGTCGAATTATTTCCCAACCAGGAAATTAGTGCTGCCTTAGGCAAAGCACGAAAACATATTATTTATTTTCATTTAGAGGTTATGCAATTGTGTGTACAAATAAAGTTATGTCGTCAGGTTGTGTGGGATCGTTTGCCAACAAAAATAACTAAAATTTTTGAAATAACCAACTGCTAAAAAAAAAAAAAACAAACCTAACACACTCGTATATTATGCTCTTTTTATAAGCTTTTATTCTACTCACAACTGTGATTTTAAAATATACCAATACTGCAGCCAATCTTCCGCAAAAAATGTTTATTTCGCATGAAACTAAAGCCACAAAAAATAAATAAAAGCTTATCTTATAAAAATTTGTTTTTAACAGAAACTTATTCTATTCACTACTGCGATTTTAAAATACACCAGTATTGCAGCCAACTATCTACAACGAAATAACATTTATTTCGCATGAAGCTAAAGCCAAAAAAAAATAAAAATAAATAACAGCTTATCTTTTAAAAACGCATTTTTAGGGTTTTTGCTTGCAAAAAACCCTATTAAAATCACTATGTTTTTCCTTTTCCTCCTTCATTATTCCTCCTGAATTCTATGTTTTTTTTTTTTAACTGTGAAAATAAAATTTTCTATTTTATGACGATTTCTGTGAACGTTTATTTATTTATTTATTTTTCTTCTTTTCCTTCTTCATTTTCTTCAACCTGTGTTTTATGTTTTCTTTTTCAACTGTGAAAAAATGGAAATAAAATTTTTATCCATTTATATGATGTTATCTGTGACCGTTCATTTTTTGATTATAATTTTGTGATAAATTTTCAAAATAAAGCAAAAACCTTGTTGCCACATCATCTAGCGATGTAGCTTGTTAATTATAAGCTTTTATTTTTTCTTTCTCTTAATCGCAATTTTTCCAACTGACCAAAACTTTTGAGGGAGCCTCCCCTCATCACCCCTTAGCTACGTCCCTGGTAGTTAGGGCAAGGAATTTAGGGCAATTCTCGGGGAAAGAATTTCCGTCGCCTTTACGTTTATTATGGTAATGTTTGTCAAGTATCGACAACCATCGATATAAATATCGATTACTCTGAATATTATTTTATAATTTTTTCAAATATTAAGAACAGGGTGCTCCTGTAGCGAATAAATTCGCAACCCATTGGTCATCAATGGTTGTTAGATTCTTATAATCGGCGTTTCACACGTTATATTCGTAGGTTTACGATCAGTTATTTACAGCAACAGTCAAGATTTGGCTAACGTCTTGCGGTTTGTGATTCAAACTTTAAACTTTCGAAGCTCATGAGATTTCAAAACTTTAAAATCTATTTACAACAACCTTTGAAAACTGAAAGGCAACAACAGGCTAGCCATTTTTAATTTAAAACATTCTTCAATGCTACCAAGGTGACAACTGAATCTATTTCAATTCGTTAGTCGAATTTTAAAATCTCAAGAGCTTTCAAAACTTTTCAACCTATTTTCACTTTCCTAGCAACCGTGATGAATTGAAAACAACAACATGCTAGCCACCATTTTTAATTTAAAAAATTTCCCAGTTTCTACCGTAGTGATAACAGTTTTCGTTGAGTTTGTCAGTCGAAAATTAGTATAAATGATAAATGAATAAGTTAGGTTCTTGCAAATGAATTACGATGGTTTCACATGTTAGAGATTCGTAGGTTAGGATCAATTAGGGTTAGGTAGGTGTTCTTCAGTTTGTAAATCAAACTTTCAAAGCTCAACAGTTTTCAAACGTTTTAGGGATAAAATGAATATTTAGATCTCCAGAGTTTTCGAATAAGCCATCGCACGACGCATATGAAGCATCTATTAAACTGCAACAAAGGATAAACAAATCCAATTATTAATATAAATTAATGTTTTTTTTTTTTTTTTTTGTGATTTAACGAAAATTGGCAAACTGGATTTCTTAGCGAAGTATTGCTGCGCTAGAGTTTTTTTTATCATCATCTAGCTTTTCAAACTTTGCCCATATTCACTATTCAGAAAGCAAAGAGAGGGTTGTCATTTTTCAAATAACCATCTCTTTTGAATCCTCAGATGTGTTGGAAAATGATTCTCACCATTTTATAGGGGAGAAAATAAAATACGCGAAAGACGTACAGGCCTATTTTATCTCGATAAAAACTGAGTTAAAAATTAAAATTTGATTAGAATTGTTCGCAGACTTACGCAACAGTTGGTTTTTTCGTGCATTCAATCCGCTTTCACCCGTTATTATTTATTAGGACAGACGAAACTTCAGGAACAATTTAGTATGAACAAATTTTAATTTTTATCCATATTTTTCTTGACGATTATCGAGTTTTCACGGAAAGATCAATTACCTTTTTTGGGCATTTTTACCTCCAAAATGAGATTGTAGGACTCATTTTTCGACATAATGAAAAGTTAAAGAAATATGCTATTTAAAAAGTGGTAAATCCTTTTCTTTCCCCACTAAATGCGGGTAAAACTTGAAAAGCAAGATGAAAATAAATATCATAAATATTCAGATTGGTGCTAAATGTACTTAATATTAAATTCCGTTCGTTTTTCTCAGTTTCTTGGGAAGTTACATCAGATTTTTCATTAATCCTCTTCAAAGTGGGAGGGGCGTATAATTCGACCAGGTATCATTTCTCAGCAATTACAAAAAATATTTTTTCTGTTATTTGACTCCTAAAATCAATCGTGGAAGTTATACTGTTTAGCTTCTGAACACCCTGCATTATGGGTGACTAATTCTTTTAATAGATAACAAAACGTTTTGAGGATGATGAACTTGGAATTTGTATTTTTTTCTACAAATTTTTAGATGACGAAATGACGATGATCGATTCATCAGAGATCGAAAAAGTCTTAGTTCGTTCATTTTATTCGCTGCAAGGTATTCAGAAAAATGTTCAGAGCACAAAGGCAAAAGTTTTCTCATATGAATTCAGGAATATTGCAGCATTAATGATGCATTATGATAATATTTTTGAAAATGAATTGAACAAAATTAGCAGCGAATTTAAAGGGTACGTATACCATTAGTGGCGGTTTTAGGCCATGCCACGTTGGCCGACTGCCTAAGGCCTCCGATTGGGCAAGACGCCTTGCTATTAATGAACAAATACGTCTACAAATGATTTATTTTTCACGTTTTAGCAGAAATTGGGTATCTTTAATGGACCTCCTATTTTTTTCTCATTTCCCATTTTTTAGAAGCAAAGATTGAATAAATTATCACTGAAACAAAAAAAAGATTTGGGGAAAACGCAAAAGAGAAGAAAAAATAAACGTAAGTACAACAGGAAACAATAAAAATAAAAAAAAAAACAAATAAAAAAAAAGATAAAAAATGAAATAACGAAGTTCATTAAGAATGAAATGGTTAGAAACTGGGCCTGGAAGAATACACCAACATACGCATCAAGTGATTTTAACAAAAATTATCAAGTTTTTAAAAGATAATCACAAATGAGATTATAACAGACTCAAGTAGGTAAGCCTCACAAATAAAACTGAGTACGAACAAGGCCTAATCTAAAACTGATTGCTTTTAACTCTCTCATCGATCCTCTAGTCCTATTTTAATTTTGGAAGTAAGAGGTTAGAGCTTATGAAAATTAGAAGCGAATAGAAAAACGTAAAAACTATCCGCAAAAACAAATAACGGGTGGTAACTTTCAACTAATTTTAGGCATATGTGCCTGTAATGATATTTCTATATCATTTATTTCACTTCAGTCGATCTATTCAAAATTCGTATTTTCCTATATCATTCACCATATTTTCGTACATTTTATTTTTCCTTTTACTCACGTCATTTCAGTCTAGTTCAAACTTGTCTTTCAAGTTTTGAATTGTCTGATGACATCATCTTCTCTTTATAAATTGCTCTCGCCCATATTCATGATGTAACCTTTTCTACAAATATATTTCAATACATTGCACTTATTCTAATTCCTACTAATTCCTTAAACACTCCTACTTTATGTCATTTCTATTACATTTCATTGGTTTTATCCAAATTACATTTTTACTTAACATCCAATCATATTCATATCTCCCACAACACCCAATTCAAATCACTCAAACTATCACCCTTAGTTATTAGTCTAATGTTCTGCACGATTCACTCTATAAATTCTATTCTAATCACCAAAACCTGTTACACTCTTTATAATTATTTCAAATATTATAGACTTATAAAAATAATATTGTCGCGTATTATTTTGTAACAATTATACTGTTACACTGCCCTTCTTAAAATTATACAACTGAGAAATGACCAAGGATATTACACCAGCCTCAACGTAATTAAAATTAAAAATACCCAAAATTAACATAATAAATTGTCGAGCATTTTATTCGAGTTATTGTCAAGGATAAACTGATATGTGCCATTGTTTCATTCTATGTTTACCAACCTGACATAAATGTGACATTAATAAAATGTATTCATTAGGATTTTATAAAAGAAAAATGGAAAGTTAATTGGAATAGTTTTCTTTATTTGTCTGTATCCTAGTGAATGAGTTGTTATTTGAAAGGCAAAAATATAGGTTTATTCGAGTCTTGTTTAATATTTTTCGCTGGTTCATACTCGTTACAAACTCATAATGCTGAGAAATAGGTGAGTTGATATTTCAGTTGTTAAGTTTTTACGGTGAAGAAGTGACTACATAGTTAGTTATTGAAAAATGTTCGAATCATTACATATTATTTTAGATGCAAAATTACCAAAGGATTTAAAATGCAGAATACTTCTCTGTTTCAAAGTGAGATTTTTAAAGAAGAAATATTCAACTTTCACTGATAACCATTTGTAAAATGCTTCTTATGCATTTTCATTTTTCTCAGATTCATCTTATAGTCAAATAGTCAAATTTGAAATTAGATATAGTTTCAAGGTATTTGATGAGAATTTCAACAATTTAAAACCTATACAGTTTGTGGAGCATGAATCTACTAAGGACCCAGTATTTCTTTTTCCTGGATTTGAAGGTGAATTATACAACTTATTATTTTTAAAAAAATTTGATTTTCATTAAAATATCGTTAATTAACTATGAATTATTTTTTCAAACTAGGAAAAATGAAATTTGTTCAAGAGTTAATCCACAATTTAAAGAGACCAGTTTATTGTTTTCAATATCCATTCGAAAAATCACCTGGAAATGTCAACGACATAGCTAAGTTTACTATTCAGGTTGGTTTTGTTAAGAAAAATTTTGTTTTAATGGAAGGGTATAGCTTTGAAATGACAGAATTTTTATTTCTTAATTACATTTCATTGTGAAGGAAAAAATACACAAAAAAAGGTATTCATTATAATATATTAGGGAAAATTCAATAGTTTTTGAAAAAACTAGGGTTGAAAATTAAAAGTTGGTTAAAATTGTTCATAAGTTTAAGCAACATTTCATATTGTCATGCACTCAACCCCATACCCATCAAAATGTGACTTCCCTAATTCATACTGAAATCAGAGCCAGAGAGAGAAATATGTACAGTGAAGTTCCGATAACATTTTTGAGGGGAACTTAACTTTTTCTAAAAATTAGTACTGATAATAGTATATTACACAACATGGGAGGAAAGTGAGAAATCATCAACAAGTGTGAAGTTTTCAAGCACAAGTGGTAGGCAAGTGCTGTAACCACACAAGTTGACAATTTCTCACTCCAAACAAGTTGTTTATGATACTTTATTAAATAAACGAACAAAAATTTTTGAATTTAAAAAAAAAGGCATTTTCATCTTTTTTTTTTTTCAATAATCTTGAGTCATTTGCACACCTGCTCAAATCTTGATCGTTATGAAAACCCGTTTTTATGATGATATATATGTAATGAACAGTGAATAATGCGATATTTTTCTCTCTTGGGAGATAAAATAATTATTGTATTCCCAGTGGTAAGGTCATCTGTAAATCATTATTTTCCTGATACTGCTATTTTTTGTTCACATAGTTAATAATAGTATATTACACATCAAGATTCAAAAGTGAGTAATTACATGGAGTGCAGCAGGTGAGCAATTTTCAAATCATGTAAATTCACTTTCGAATCTTGTTGAAGAAGATATTAATGTGTAAACATTCTTGCTCTCTAGACCGCTTCCTCCCAGGTGTAAAAAAATATTAGATACAAAAAAGTTGAGATTGCATAAAAAAACTGCATGGCGCACTGTCCAGTTTTGAATTCTGTTTATCACATAACACACACATGCACACTCACAAGCAGATATCTGTGGCGAGCTGGCAGCACGATACATGCACGCACACATACACATAGATTCTCTGTGGCATATGGTGGCATGACACCTATCCACACAAGCATTTCTTTGTCCTGGTTAAGTTAAAGTCATGAATGTTTACACATTAAATATGTGAGGGGGGACCCTCGCATGCCTTTTTTTGTATAAAAAATGTTCAAAAAGCAACAAAATGTTAAAATTCTATCATAATGATGAGTTTTTCTTAAAAATTATAAAAAACAAAATGAAATATCAACCTCCTAAATTTGGCAGATTTAACGTTTCATTTAGAAAATGTAACCTCTTCCTCGATGTAAACTGAACATTCTTCCATGTAAAAAGATGATTCACATTTTTACATAGAGGTGCGTTCACTTTATATTGAGATTATATTCCTCAATTATATGAGCTGCTTTTCACTCAAAAAATACCAGCGTAAACATTGCCTTTCTGATCATATATTATATTAAATAATTTTCTCAACTCATGCCCATATGCGATTAGGGAAGCGATTTGATTAGTTGAATGGGAAGAGCCAAAAATTTTTGTTGAGAGAGAAAATATTTGTTTTGCTCTCTCTAAAAAGTTTCTGTTTCAAAATTCTACATTTTAGGCCTTAAAAAGAAATTCCTAACTGCGAATTTATTTTGAGACATTTATCACAAAAAAATTTTTTTGAATTTTTTGTGTATTAGAACATTCATATACTTTGATAACAGCTTTTTTGTTTTTCAAAATTTCTTGAAAGCACTCCAAATTTTGGAAATTTATTGAGAGTACACTGCATATACCGCATTCCAAGTTTGGAAAACCTCTACATTCACTTAAGAGCATTTCAGCAAATAATTATTCAATTTCTTTCTTGAGAGAACATTTTGATAGGGCACAGAAGAGAGTGCGAGCCCCAGGAGGAATTACTCCTTTTGTTCTTTTTCTCTGGATCAGGCTGAAGTTGTATTGCCATCAAAAAGGGACAACTCCTCTGTTGTACCTTTCCAAATGTGAATAAAACTTAGTGAAATCAAACAACGTTAATACTTACTCACCATTACCAAATTTTATTTGTTTTTGTCATTTTTTGGGAAGTTGCATCAAATTTTATAATTTATCTTCTCATTCTTTTTTGAGGGGAATAACTCAGAAAGGAAGCATTTCTCTGCATTTTGCAAGATTAACTTTTTTTATTTTTCGATCTGAAACATTGATTTTGAAAGTTATGCAGTTAAACTTTCAGAAACACTGCATAAATATTTAAAAAAATTTATAATTACTTTTTTATTCATCGGTTGATTCTGAGCTCAAATAATTGCATTCATCTCAAATTTAAAATTAAATATTTACATACTAAGCCTATATTAAAATGTGAACCTTTTGACTCAGTTTTTGAAAGACTATGCCAGAACTGGAGAAAAGATAAATATTGTTGCACATTCTTTTGGCGGTCTTATTGCACTATCAACAATCAAAGAACTGCAACACACGAATAAAGTGCATCTCTGTTTGACCGATTCATCACCCTATGCAATAAAGTTTATGACATCTGCTTCGTTTGGAGATTTTCACAACAGAAAAAAGTTCGAAAATGATTTATTATTCAGTGTTTTAAATTGGATGAAGATCAGTGACATTCAACAGGTACAAAAAAATTATTCACATCCGCTTTATTTAAGCATCAGCACACCAGCGCAATACTGAGGAGATACTTATAAGCGACACTGAGGGGGTAAAATAAAATTTGCGTTTGTAAATGGAAGGTGGCACACTGACGTAATATATAGGGTTTTGAATGAGATATTCTACATTTGATATGATATTCCGCATTTATTAGAGAAGAATTTTTAAGTGGGTTTTAATAAAAATCTACTCATTAATTTTGATCCAGTATTAGTCTTTAGGAATGGAGGATGTAGGTACATTCTTCATTTTATTACCTCAAAAAAATTTTGGTACTATCAGTTGTAATTCATCCAGTTATTTATACTTAATCATATCTGTTTTATTTTCTAGTTATACTCCGGTATTTGGTATCAATTTCTGTCAGATAGTCAAAAAATTTGGTACAAATAATCAAACTAAACCAAGGACCAGACGTAATGATTTTGTTGTTGAATGACTGGTATTTTCATTTTTATTTTTGCTATAAAATGCTTAATTTTGAACCAATAGGTATGAAATTTGAAAAAAATATTCACATTAATCTGTTGTAACATGATACCAATTTTCATGTGGATTGGCCAAGTGGTACAGTGATGAACCCCAACTAAAATGCATTCAAAAAAATTTGCTTACACCAATACCCAGGAGGTCTAATTTGTCTGGACCTTTGACTATATAGTACTGGACTAGTAAAGAAAGATAATTTCTGGTTATAGACATGTCAGCGCTAAATATGCAACCAGAGCGTAACTTTTGATGTACTTTGCTTTGTATTTACGTTCACTATCTTTGATACTTTAAGGGATATTTTTATCAGATGTACTCTAAATAAGTGAATCCAAGCTAAATGTTAAAAATACGCAGAAGGTATTCTAGGGTTGCCTACTTTTTCGCCGGCATATGTCATGACATTAAAAAGTACATTGGTCTTATGGAGCTTTACTGGTGCAGTACTATATAGTCAAAGATCCGGACAAATTCGACCTCCTGAGCAATGCTCTAAAATATTGCATGGATGGATCGCATGCGATATTTTTTACCGCCTCAGTATCACCTAGACCGCATCGCTTCAATATCACGCCGGGATGCTGAAGCCTTAGTCAAATCAAATTTCGTTCTAACTATATAATTATAGGTACACTTTTTAATTTTAATTTCGCACCAGTTCAATGAGGCGATTTATGAACCTTTGGAATGGGACCATAAGTTGAAATTTTTCGTTGAAATACTACCAGAGCATTCAGAATTTAGTAAACGTAGTTTGTGTACAATCATCAACGGCACTTATAGAGCTCTCCAAGCAGTATTTCTTTATGATGAAAATTCAGAAAAACTGGATGCGAAGACGAGTCTCATTCGGTCATCTGAGAGGATTTTACCGTTTCCTGATGATTTTCACGAGGGTAAAGTACGTTGTTTAACAAAACCAGAGGTACCTATCATGAATATCCGTTCGTGTCATTAATCTTCTATTATGTTTCAGTATTTCACTCAGCCAACCAGAACGATATTTACAAAGGGCAATCATTTCAACATGTTGAGGTATCCTGAAATTGCTGATACTATAAATCAGGAATTGGATGCAAATTGAATTTTTCTTTTTTCCTCCCCCACAAACTTAGAATAAAATCAAGAAAATAGAATTAAGCAAAACTTATCAACGGATGGAGAATTTTGATTATTTTTGTTTTTTCAATTACACTTAGCTGTTAATATAAAAATTCAGTAATCTTCCTTATTGTTTTTCAAATAATTATTATGTACATAGTGTCACTGTTACAAAGTTACGACTGGCTAAATTGTTTAATTATAGTGTCTTTAAATACCTAATTGAACACGGCTATAAACATAACAAAGTGGAACATTTTTCAAGAATTCGAGAGAGAGAGAGGGAAAGAGTGAGAGAGAGAGTGAGAATGAGAGTGAGAGAGAGAGAGGAAGGGAAAGACTTGAAAATAAAATCCTTAATAAACTGTTTTAAATTCTTGATTTAAAATATTAAATATTAACATTTTATTAGTTATTGAGTTTTTTACTTTATTTCTCCAATTCTATACCAATTTCTTCCTTAAAAACAAACATAAATGAGAAGAAGAATTTTTTTAATTATATTTCTCGATAACTTTTTAGAAAAAATTTATTCAAGAATATAATGGTGGGGATTATAGAGAATCTGATTCTTATTCTGCTGGAAATACAGTCATAATCATGCGAGAAGAAGGAAAATGATATGTACTTGAAATTTGTTTCGGTTCACTCTCTATTCTAAGAGTTTTTTACTACTTTTCTGGACATCAGTACTTATATTCTGGAGCTGATCAATTTCTTTTAAAGAAGAATGTGAAGTAGGTATTTGACAAAAACGTAACAAAGTATTTTGAAATTATATATGTGAGAAACTTGTTCTATTTTTTTTCACCAATAAGCTAGACAGATTTTCTGGTGGCAAATAGGAGCATCATATTAGTTCGCTGAGATAAGAATACTAGTCTTAAGAAATTAGCGGTTTTTTTTTTTTTTTTTTTTTTAACAGCTACACCATGACAGCAGTAATGAATGAATTTAGTAACATACCTTTAAAATTATCGTCGGAAACGAACAAATGATCTTGTGACATGGTAACTACTTCAAAATTGGAATTGTCTTCTGCAGATGTGGCCAACTGCTTAACTCCTCCAGCTCCAGAACCAATGTGACTAACATTTCCATTGGCATTCACTCCACTACTGCTTTTTGTTTTAACATTTTTTGGCAAACGCTCTGCAGTTGTTTCCGTTGATGGCCTGCCATACTTGTTGCGTCCTCGATGGCCACCAGCACGTGGCCAGTTTTGAGGTCGAATTGTTGTGGGGACTGGATCATTGCTGGCAACATCCGTTGTTGGCAAAGAATTGCGGATACGGTTATCTAAAATTATGGATGGTGCGAAGGTAGTTGGAGAAATATTAGCATTACGACTGGCTCCGGCAGAAACTCCATTGCTGCTACCACTGCTGCTGCTTTTTGTTTTGGACACAAATTCTTTTTGTTTGTCCAGATGTGGCACGTAGGTGCCAGAAGGCACATAATGTGTTACCAACGAATCGCTATCTGGGAGGGCTTCTGGCAATTCCAGCACATTTGGATGTTGAGTGTTAACGATGAATGTCTGCTCTTTGGCAGCGCCGAATCGACTGCTGAACTTTGTGGAAAAAGGACTGATGGCTGGTTCGGTGTTGCTAACTGGTTCAGCAGTAGCCAATATTGGACGAGCTGTGGAAAATGGCTGATAGGCTGATGGTGGAGGTACATTGCGGGAACGAAATGTGAAATCATTGTCTAAGTGACTGTTACTGGCAGGAGAGCGCCATCGACCACTTTGTGCTTGTGCCGGTAACTCATCGCTTGGATAACGTGTGGTGTGGTGCACATTGAAGCTGTGTGTTTGCAGCACATTTGGGCTGTTAGGTGTGTCCTGAATGCGGGTAACTTCAGAAATGGCAACTGGTGAGTAACGAGTCAGTTGATTGGTGCGGGACTGATGTGACAATTGTCTATCTTGAGGTGTTGCTGTTGATGATTGTGCTGGAGCATTGAAACGTTGGGATGGTATTTCTTGAGGTTGAGGTTGTGGTTGAAGCTGTTCAGGGAAACTGGTTTCAACATAGTCATCATTATTACCACCTCCAAAGAGTCCAGGCGATGAAATGAGTGGATCGTAACGTGGATCAGAAACATCTGATGTTTGGCCTGGTAACTGGTAGGGGGAGAGGCTGTATTGTTGAGAATTTTGAAATTTCTGAGGAGATGTTATAGCGGCAGAGTTGGAGTCGGCACCAATTTGAAATCCGGATGAGCGGAATGGCAGGAATGGGCCGGCATTGGTTTGAGGAAAGTAGTTTGAGAATGACTGTTGTACAGTGGGAAATTGATTTTGTTGGAATGGCAGGAATCGATTCTGTTGGCGATTATCAGTATTGGTGTAGTAAAAATTTTGACCTGTTTGACAAAAGAAAAAAAAAAGTTTAATTAGTTCCATATTTTTTTTAAAGGAGTAATAATTTCAAATTAAAATCACAGTAATGTACATGGATTAAAAATGATAGATTGATAGGTTACAGAAAATTAAATGAAGTTTAGAAACTATATACAAGCAAGTTTGAAAAAAAAGTCACAATTTCCTTGGAAAAGTGTCAAGAAAAAGTTGATGAAGTTTTTCTCATCTTCTTTACTCTTATTGGTGAGTCTAAATGGAAATTTTGAAGAAGTATACCCAAAAATATACCAATAGATTTTTTTTTTCTTTTGTGGGGTGGTTGCTTTATTTTTTCCTCTTATATATTCTGTATTCTCATTTTGATCCTATTTTTGATTACGTATCACTGTAATGATGAGCAATGATGGAAACATGAGAATGAGAACCAAGACTTGTGATTGCTGATATATGATTCTATTATTGGTAGCATGTCTTCTATGAATGAGTGAGGCAGAGATCATTTTGCATTGAAAAATTTGATATTAGACTAGGCAAGATGATGGTCAAGATCTGGTAGCCAATTTAGTCTACCCAGCATGAATTTTTCAATCACATACTAGAGCACCAATAGAACCAAACCAAACACATACCATTTCAGGTTAAGAATGGGGTGATCCCTTGTTACTTTAACAGAGTGGCGTCGAGCCATGATGGTCTAAGCCTGTATTGCAGGTTTGTTGGTTTCCCATATAGCAGTAGCCCAGTTCACTCTCTGTGTGCTGTCGTACTGCAACCACATCTGCAGTACTGGGGGAATGGTTGGAGGAGTGGTTGTGAGGACATGAACCAATACGCTCGAAACTTCACTATGCTATTTGTAGTGGCATAGCCACGTTGGTCACTTTTTAAACATGCAGGTTGTCAGTTTGACCCCTACGCCAAACTAAAAAGGCTGTTTTAGACAGGTTTTCATATAAGCCTAAATTAACATGATATTTTTCATTAATGCTTATCCTTGATGGCTGAATAAATGTCATTAACAAAACTTCGAAGAAAATAATTAAATTTCGTGTGAAATTCAAAGTAGGTAAATAGGGTACGTATTATAAACTTCATTTTATGAAAATTTAAGGGATTTTTGTTATATTTCGACTCATTTGTTCTTAATTTTGATAATTAAATTAGTTAATTATCCATAAAGTCAAGATTGTTCAATTGTTAGGATTTCTTTTTTAGACAACCATTATTTTTATAATTAAAACATTTTTTTTTCTTATTGCTGACGAGAATTATAACAAAATATTCGAGAATAGAGTTTGAAAACGTTAGTAACCTCTCTTGTTGATTTCTCAGAAAATAGCGTAATTTCTTAAATTCTGAATAAAAGCTTATAAAAAGAAAGTAAAAAAAAAAAAAAATCAAAAGATAAGCTATTTAATGAAATGCAAAATGTCATCCTAGCTTGGTTGTGGGTGTGAAAATATCGTTAAGTTCTCACAATAAAAAAAAAAAAACTGAAAGAAACAAAAAATAAGAAAAGGAGAAAACGTAACAATACGCAGGTTCTAAAATATAGGGTAGTAAGTCTCCTTCAAATATCAAAATAAAAGATACCTAACGTTTGCAAAAGCGATCACTCTCGAAAGTTAATCAAGTTTTATTTTCTTCAGTACGGTACCGTATAACTAAAGACGTGTACAAGTAATAAAATTGTAATATTATCAAACATAATTCTTTGTGATAACTAATCACTTTGTTGTTTCGCTTTTTTTTCTTCTTCTTCTTCCATCTTCTGTAGGTACTGTTTCTTTGTTCTTGCTTTTCTAATGGGACCACATCCTTGGGAACAGAATTCGTTTCCAAAAATTAATTTCTTTTTGGTGCCAAAAACCATTTTCTTTATTCCACCGTGATTTCAGCCTCGACAAAACTCTTTTCATTGGCAGCGTTCGTTTTTATCTCCTCCAACCTTTTGTTTTCGTTTCTAATTTTCAGAATTGCTTTTCACCTCATACCAGCCAGCGTGTTTTTGTTAATTAAACGAGAAAAACGAGCACCTCTCGTATCATACAGAATCTGGAAAGGGAGAGAAAATGTGGATGGCTAAACAATGTATGGATCAGTAAAAGGGAGCTGATATATATAAAAAAAAAAAAAAAAAAAAAAAAAAAAGCGAAAAAACCACGAATTTAAATGTTAATTAACAATTCATATAATCGGTTAAGTAGGTATAATTATACGATGCGGCGTTTTGAAGCCATCAAAACAGAATACAATAACACAGCTTATTAAAGGAATACTAAACTCTGCCAGATTATTGGCACATTTTGATGTTCGTAAGTTAATGCCTGTCGTTTCGAGCCCCTCCCTCCTCTTTTTCTCTACTTATTACCCATACCTTTACGTAGACTACGTGTGACAAACGCCCGTTACGAATAATTAAATTGCTTTCGTTTAACGTTTACCTACAGCGAGCGGTGAGAGGCGGGAAGGGGCAGAAAATACGTATTTCCATCGACAACTATGCCGTTAAACGGGTATTAATTAAGTCGTAACTGCAAACATTTAGTCGTTGGAAACCATTACCGATTCAATTTTGAGACTATAGGCCTATCTTTTTTAACGCGTGATTAGTCCGGCGTTTCAAACTTTTTTCGCAATCGAAATATATTCGGTGTAAATTCGACTCGAAATACTGTCTGCTCATTCGTTAGATGGTGTACGTACCCGTTGAAAATATAATATACAGGGTGAGACGAAATTCATTTATGGCTAAGCGCATACTCCATTTCCCGCTATATTTCTTCTCAGTCTACTATACGCTGCTTTCAGAAATGAGAGGATGGGGGATTTTGAGCATAAATTATAAATTGTAAATTTTGTTTCTATTTCAAAATAAATGATCATCTTATGTATAAAAGCCACCTTTGTCACACTATCACGTGACCGTAATTAAATTTTGAAAATATGCCGGCAGATTTTGATTCTATGAATTTTTTCAATGCGCTTAGGTATAATTAAACACTAAACGTTGACGCTCTTTGACTATATTACAGTCCTGAATCAGTACAGAATGAGATGATTTCTGGTTAAACATGCCGGCGCTAAATAGGCAACCAGATTTGACGAACTTTGGGTTTATGTACGCTATCCTTGTGCATTTAAGGAATGTCTTTGTTAGATGTATTCTAAATTGGTGAACTCAAGCAAAACGTCGAAAATATGCAGAAGGCACGCTAGTGTCGTCTACTTTTTTGCCGTCATGTCTTGACATTAAAAAGTACATGGGTCTTATGGGGCTTTACTGGTCAAGTATTATGTAGTCAAAGTTGACAGAAAATAAAATTAGTATGTATTGTTTAGTGTTGTATGATAGAGAATTTAGGATTACAGATGCTATTGAGAACTGAAATTGTTTCAAATTAATAGTTCTTACTGTTACGCGAAAATTGATAACAAATTCTGAAAATAATTATTAGCAAAAATAATACAAACGCAGAACACTTTGCAATAAAGCATGAATTCCATGATACATGAATCTTCGTATAACATAATTATGAAAATAATTATTAAAAAAAATAATATGAACACAAAACTTCTCCTGTGGATCAGCATTCAACTTACTAAAATAAATTTGAGAAATCAGAAAATATATTTCTGGAACAACTTCAGTACTCAACAGCTTTTGTAATTCTGTCAACATCAAGCAATAAATAACGACTTTATCACTCTTAATTACTGTTAAATGTTAAAAAATAGTGTTTACTGATAAGGACTTTGAAAAAAATTCAAAACATCAAAATCTGACGACCTATTTGTGAAATTTAATCGTGCATATAGCTACGAACATGTTTTGTTATCAAGGCCAGTTTTAAGGGGAGGATTTGGGAAATAATCCTCTGCCAGCGCCAAAGAAAAAGGTCAGTTTAAAACAAAATTATTCGGATTTTCAAATTTTGCATCTATGAAATATGTAAACAATTACTAAACCCTCCCACAAAAATTCACGAGTACGACAAAATGTGATTCTACCCCAGCCCAAAAAACAATCCGGAAACCAGGCCTGTTGTCTATACGTATATTTCAGTTTCAGTCCAAATATAAGTCTTTTTTTTCTTCAAGTTTTACCTGGTTAGTAAATAGTCTATTAATAATTCCGGTGCATTTCTACGTAAGTCTGTGAATTATTGTTATGTAGCAAGTAGCAGCGTTGAGTACTCTCAAGTAGGTATGTATTAATATATTGTAAGGTCACAGCATCCATTTCACTTTTTTGCGCCAGAATGGATGGACAGATGTTTATGAAAATGGTATCAATGGAAAAGGATTTTTGCGCCTAATGCGGTAATGTCATTAATATGCTCCAAAATTGTGGTGTAGAGTGAGTATTAGGTTGAAAATAGTAAAAGTGTGCCTGGACTGATTGCGTCCCAACAGATGGATGGATCAAACATCGTTAAAAGTAATCGATGTTATCTGCTCAAATAATTTGCCCAAGCACAACTACGTAGTTATTTGAAAAATGATTTGCGACAGAACTACTTAGGTAAGTCAGTTTTTTTCAGTTTTTGGTTTTTTGTAATCCTAAATAGAGGGGTGACACTACTAAACATACAAATCAAAAAATCCACTACAAATGACCCTCCATATGCAGTACTGTAGCGTGCGGATTCTGGTGCCTACAAACAGCTGGCATATTTTGGCTTTCACTAAATTTTCATCTTCTAGGTTAGTTATATTTACTTCTTGCAAGTATGGTGGCCAAATTTTGTAGATAAGAGGGATAGTAGCTTGACTTTTAGGTGCATTATTTGATATGAACTTTCGGTAGGGATCATATTTGAACAATGAGTGGATCACAAAAGAACTTCTTTAATTAGATAATCTATTGTGTTCTTTTAGTCTTAGAACGTTTCATAATGTTTTTTTCTCGCATCTTTGTTATATTATAACCTATAGCTATTTTAATGAAAAACAGAAACGCATGTAAAGCCAAATTTCTCACGATACTGAGTAAATTGATTTAAACTTACCAATCAAGCCCAGTCCAATCCCGTCTCTAAAAATACCATTCACTGTGCGAACATCCTAAAATGATTATGTGCGATAACAAGAAACATGTTCTCGCCTCCCTTACCATCGGTGAAGTTTAGTATCATATTTAGATAGCTTTCAAATTTTTACAATTATTTTTTGAAAGAAAATTCAAGAATTTAATACGAGTTTCCTTGGAAAAATGTACGAAAATTGGTGTTGAAAGAGAGAGGTATTATCTATGAAGTGACATTTTCAGCTGGGTACACTGGTGTTTTCAACCGGATTTGGAAATCATGGTGAACCAGCGGCATCTGCAGGGACTTTGAAGGAGCCACGGTCCTCTCAAATCATGTGAAAATATTTATAATGCCTCTTGTCCGTTGGTCTGAATATCTATTGAAAAAAAAAACAACTTACCTACCACCCCTTATAGACCCCCCAGAATGAAATCATGTAGCCGCCAAGAGGGTGAACTCTTTAACTGTGAGTTTACTTAGTAAGTCAAATCGTATAAAATAAACACCCATCTGAAAATACATTCCATTCAACACTGAACTTTTACATCAATAATAAATAAATACAATGTTTTCGGCTTTATCACTTCGTATCACAGACGTCGATGAATGTTTACAAGATTTTCATTTCATGCCGTGAAAATAAAAAGAAAAACAAATGACCGAAAGTTGACCTTTACAAGCAAGAGACGATGTTTTGACATCGAATAACACGTGCACAAACGAACATATCACCCTACGAAATCGCAATAACTCACGATTAAGAGTTGAGGAAAATTGTAGACAGAAAGCGAAAGTGAAGAAAAAAAGTCGAAGAAAAAAGTCGAAGAAAAAAAGGGAAAATATACGTACAAAAAAATAAGAAATAAACCGAGTTGGTCCTTAATTTCAAGCGAAAAAAACGCAACCTTTGACTGCAGTATATTTCAAGTTGCATATACAGAGAGCTGAGAGTGACTGAAAGGAAAAGGAAGAAAAAAAACCGAAAACAAAAAATAAAGAGTAGGAAACTATGATTAATTGAAAAAACATTCGAAGAAAAGTTTATTTTTCCACAAAAGCTTTGTCGACAGGCAGTGGAAAAAAGTAAGCTCATTTTTTTCCCTTTTTATATGTCTGCTATTTCCACGATTTTTCTTCTCTCTCTGCACAGTTTGAGGCTGAGTTATTTAATTAATATTTATCTTCGTATCGTAGTCACAAAAGGGTTGCGTGATGGCGTGAAAACGAGAGCTCAAAATTAAAACCTAGAAAATTACAAACACTCGTTAAAGTTTGGGAAAATATTTTATTTGTCATTTTACTTTCGTATTTAAGGTTACAAGAGTAGGGGAGACCCATGACCTACGGGACAGTTTTTATCTTTTCGCTTTAGTTCCCCAACTAATCGAGTCTTGATAAATTTATTTTTTCAACTTGTAGTATGAACCCTTGCCTAAAAACTTCACTATCAAACTTTTCCCAACTCTTTCACAATTCTTCATAAAACGAATCTTACATAACTCATTTTTTTGTCCCATGATACTATACTCTGTACTACCATTGGACCCACCCCCTTGTACCATGGGACATTCATAAAATGATGTCAAAATTAAGAAAAAATTTTGTTGAAAATATAACCTATCAGCATAATTAATTTGCTCCAACAAAATTCAAGATTAGTCGACGGAAAAATAATTTTTTCTGACTTAATTGTAGTTATTTCATCATCGTTTTGTTGAAAATAAAATTGTGATTTGCCTCATAAATCTATAAACCGCATATTGCTGTTTTATTTTTAAAGTTTTTGTGAAAAAATTATAATTTTCTTTAGTTCTTTTTACATCACATTCATATAATGTAGGAAAATTGTTTTTTAAAGAGGTACCTATTCACTGTTTTTTATAACAAAGTTCAAATATTTTTCTTTATAGATGTATGCGAAAAATGAATTTTTTTTTTGAGATTTATGAAGAATATTACACCCACTCACCCCTTGGCTAGGCCCATAATCATATTCAAGCTGGAAAACCACAAATATTGATTAATTTAATTTTGAAATGTCCATTATGGAAAAACGAAAAATTATAGAAGACAAAAATAGAATTAATTCATTTTTTAAGAAAATGAGCTGAAAATTAACGTTTTCATGATAAGCTCACCTGATTTACTTTGTGAGCTGGCTGCAAAAATGTGAAAAAATTAAAATTTCAAGCGTCCCATGGTACTACAACAAAAATTTCCCTAAGTACTACCCTCCACTTGAATTAATAAAATTAATGTATCTCGTTTACTAAGAAATTTGAGCAAAAATTAATTATAACATTATAAATGGATTATTTTCACTTGTTAGAATTGAACGTCAATCAAATTTTAATATATTTTATCAGTTCCAAATGTAATGATAAAAACATTGATAATTCTCATTTTTTGTCAAAAATTTCACTATTACCACTATCATTTTCGATTTAAACATGGTATGGTCTTGGAATTCATTTGCAACGTTCCCAGACCTATCTTACATCATACCAATAAGTTCAATATTTTTTTCATGCAGCAGCAGCTGCAGGTCCCATGGTATATTGGTCTTCCCTACTGGTTACTTTCACGAAGTTTTAATGCAGTTTCCAAAGAAAATATAACTGTTGCATTCAGTGCAATGCCGGAACGTTAGGGCGAGACTTGTGGAAAAGTGCCGATCCTGAATCGTAGTTCACGGATATATCGATTACTCAAATTGTTTACCGAAATTTTTCATTAATTTTTGCTGGGAAGAATTATATATTCAAACGTAAAATAAATGTTTCGATTTCGACGATAGGTAGTTACACATTTTAAATTTACAAACGTTTTCAGGAACAACAAATATTTCAAATTTTCAACTATGTTATCAAAATAAAAAAAAATAAAAAAACAAAAAACAGGCTACAGGCTATGTACGTAGCAATCAGACAAAAAAAAAATTTAGTAAAAGTCATAAAATCTTTAATATAGTATATATATTATATGTATTTAGAATTAACAATAACCGTTGAAAGGAGTAAAATATTTTCACAGTTTCTTAAGCTTCCTTTTTTTTTTTTTTTTTTTTTTTTTTTTTGAAGGAAAGCTAAAGCTTAGTTTTATAAAAAAATGACTCCATCATTTAAAAAAATACTGCCACAATATAGGTAGACAACCTTATTAAAAATTTCAACGGATACCCGTCACATTCCAGAAAAAATATTTTATCATTTTAGGTATTTCCCCACCATTATTTGGAATTAATAACAAAAAAAAAGATAGAGGTTGGTATAATTTTGAACAAGCCTAGCTGCGTACACACATTTCTTAATTGAAATTCGTTTCTGTGGCACACTCTTGGGAGACGTTTGAAAACGTGGACGGAAAATTTTATGACAGATTAGATTGATGTCTGTGGGAGGCACATTGTTGGTGCTGTCATAAACGTACGTATAGCAATATTCCTGTTCGCGTTCACGAAATTCAATTCGATTCGGAAAAAATTGTTAAATGATATTCGTAAAAAAAAAAATGTTGACACATCTATTTGCGTGTCAAGAAGGAAAAAGAGAGAGAAAAAAAAAAGAATTAATAACTTATCATGCACGGAATGATGATATTTACGCAGTGTAAATTAATTTCAGTCAAGAAAATAGGTACTCTGTTGAAGGTTCGATGTTGTTTCCCGTTTTAAATTTTAACGTAGATGGATAGGTACATGTAACGGATGCTGGTTAATTAAAACTTGACTGGTAGAGAATGAAGGGTAGTTTACTCAGGTAGATATAATACGGTTTACGTTCTCCAGCAAACGTCATTCGTCAATATCTATCAAATAGAATTAAGCTGGGCGTAGCCCACATACAATTAATTTGTACGTATTTGAAACTGTGGAATGTTTAGGATGCTTCCTCTTTTTTGATTAAGATATAAAATGCTGGTCGTCTTCTGTAAGAGTACCTGCTTGGTTGAAAATTAAGAAGTTATTTAGTGGTTGTAACTATGGAAAAAAAAAGTAAATGAAAAAGTAAATGCGGACTAGTGAAAAGTGATATTGTTCTAGGTCTCGCAAGAAATGTAACACCATGACTCGACTATGGAAGACCAAGACCGTACTAAGCAAGGAAAAAACTAAATCATGCAGGACTAATACTCGACTATGAAAAATTAAGACACGATTAAGTAACATTAGGACTCAACTAGGCAATACCGAGACTGAACAATGAAAAATCAATACTCCAACTATGTAAGACCATGACTAAATTATTAAAGACTAAGACTCGATTATGCTGGACTAAGATTTGGCAATATAAGAGCAAAAGCAAAACCAAAATTAATACCAAAACCAAGACTCGTCTGTGAAAGACAAAGGCCAAATCTGAGAGTGTTCTTGTAACTAGTGATGAGAAAAATTGGTCTTAATTTTTTTATTGTTCATGTTTTCTCATACAGTCTTAGTATTGCTTTTGTTGGCTTAGTCTTGTTATTGTGTTGCCTTGCATTTGAAGTCCTGGTTTTAGTTTTGATCTCGAAAAGACCAAATTTTGCTTTACACGATAATTGTAACCAATATCAAAACAATGATGGACTACACTAGTCTTGGTCTTGGCCTCACTTCTCATCAATCAACACTAAAAATGTTCTTTATAGGATTATTATAATTAAATGATAATTTTTTATAACGTCAATCCATTTCAGAAAAATCAACTAGTCTATACCTATCAAATATATGTATACATATGTACGTACAAAATAGTTTCATACCTTACCTAGAAACGTGCTATTTCAGAAAATAAATTATTTTCGAACACCCTTTTTTATATCGTTCCTCATTTGTTTTCCCAAATAAAATCGACTTTCCCTCCTTTCATAGAATCAACTTTGGTTATTATTTTTATTCATTCATTTCTCCGTCAGAGTTACAACATTTATCAAACTGTATTAAGAAATCAAATCATGACATTGATTAAGCACTTTGTCTGAGAATACAAATATTCCTTATTTAAAGAAGACACATACGGTATCTGTGAAATCAACCCTCGAATGGCAAATAAAAATTTACCATTATGATAGTTTAGCTATGGCCATAAATGAAACAATCTCTTAGGTATCTAAAGTTGACCTGTACGAAATAAATAAAGCGTTATACAAAAAAATAAATAAAATTCTTGCGCAGTACACAGTGTAGAAAAAGCAGGTTTCAAAAACTCTAGCGCAGCAAGCCTCGCTAGAAAAAGTAGGTCTTCGAGAAAAATAATTATGAATTTTGATGGTCGCATTAATTGTCTGTAAGTTTATATGCGTTAATAGTGTGTTATGATTGTATGAAATTTGTTAGCGGCTGACAAAATATTTGACAATGTGAAATTTAAAAGCAAATTATTTCTTGAAATGAAAAATTAATTATGATGATAAAGTATGATACATAATCATATAATTTCAAATAAAACTAACGAAATATAATAAAGTTATGAAATAAAAAAAAAGAAGAAAGAGAACATGAACACGTGGTTAATTTTTGTAAAAATAAAAGTTCATGCAAATTAGAAAAAAAAAAGAGGAAAAAAGATTTACCGGAAGTACGGTCCGGTCGATCTGCACAAAAATTGGTAGCACGCTACAATAAATTATAATAAATACTATTTTCGAATTTCGTACATGTGGTTCTAAAATTCGTCGTTTTATAACCAATATAAAAACAGAAATAGCGGTACCGGAGGTACCGTCCAGCCGATCCACGACAAAATTGATGGCGTATTACAATGAATTGAATAAAAGGTTTATACTTAATTTCGTGGCTATTGGTCCAAAATTGAGCATTTTATAGCCCAAATCAAAACAAAAATGGTATTACTGGAAGTACCGTCCAGCTGATCTATACCAAAATCAATAGGTATGGTCGTTGGCTTAGTACAAATGTTTGTACAAAATTTCGTGATTATCTGAGAAAAATTGCGACCTGTACCGTGGGAACAAGAAATTGACTTATATCTATCTATATATATGTGTAATATAATATAGCCTACATACAGTATATGAATTTGAGTTATTGGTGCCAAAATTTTCTGAGATCATGAAATGAAAAACGTATCCACCCCCAACTCTGGGGGCTAATACCGTACAAAGCGTAATAAGTAGATTTTCTAAAGAACACCTACTTAAAAATTAAGAGTTGTTCATTGTTCATTTTCTTTTATTTTCGTATTTGTTCCATAAACAACCAAACAACGTTACCACCTTCACTTTATTTTTCATTACTATTTTCTTCTACCACTTTTTTTACCATCTTTATCAACCCCTTCTCATACAATTCACGCATAAGACATTGGTAAAAATTGGGTGTCAGACATTTTTTAACAACTTGACTGAAAAAGCATTTTCAATGCTAAAAAAAAAACAAAAAAAAAAAAAAAAAACAAAAAACAAATGAGACAGAGAGAATTATATCTACCGCACCAATCAGTATCTAGTCGACAAACGATGAACACAGAGGGGGAGAAGTTTTTTTAAATTCTCTTTTCTATTCCTTTTTGTTTGGTTCGAAAAATGTTCGTTTTCCGTTTTCAAAGATAATAAAAAATGGTAAACAGACTTCCTTGATGGTAATAAACTTTTTTTAGAATAACATAAATTTTTCTATAAAATCACATGCAAATCCGCCCGGTGGTTCTGGAATGACAGCGTTTCCAACAGTTTTTAGCCCCTAGTATTTTATAATATGTAGATATATATATATATACTTTTATATATACACACATATATCTGAATTTGATTTAATGCTTCGAGTAATATTTTTGTCATGAATCGAAAAATGTACCAGGTCTCATTCACGGGTCTTTTCGTAAGAACGATTTTAAAAAGCTGGTTTTAAGAAAACCTGCTTAAAAACCATTCGTCATAAATACGATTATTTCGGTAACTGACCTCTTAGTGGTGAATCCAAAGCTACGTTGGTTAGCTTTGAAATCAACGTTGGTAGTTGACTAATGACGTCATCCGCGTCGACGACGAAGGCAAATATTTATCAGAATGTCTCCACCACAAACCGCTATTCTTTTTCTTTACACCACACGCTAATCATTGAAAATTTTTTGCAACTATATCAGATACCTATTCGGTCATCTCCGTCAGCACTATTGAATTAATAACGTCATCCGATTAGAATGTATGTATATGTTTATGTACACAAGATAAGGGTACATGTGCCTATGTATCTGTAGGTACCTTTGTTACGGCGGAACAAGATGAAAATTTGCCTCGTCGGCTAACCAGCCAAAAACAAAGGTGAAGGCGACTTTATTCCATGACAAATAAAAAAGAAAGAAAAAAATAAGAAAAATTAACTGTATAAATATCGAAGGGGAGACGCAAAATGGAGTCATAATTTATTCAAAGAGACCTTGCTGCGCTGCGTACCTTAGAAAATGAGAACTCGTATGCTCCAGTAATCGCGCATCATTCGTTACACACGGAGATACAGGGCTCATTGAACCGTACAATTTTCGCATAATTCATCTAAAGAAACGACAACAACAACAGCAACAACAATAAAAACGACGACACCGACAACAACAACAATAACGACAATAACAACAACAGCAGCAGCAAAAATTATGTGATTAATAATGGGGGATCTGTAGGCTCGTCGTTTGTACCGTAGCCTACTGTCTACAAAGAAATTCGCTATACTTTGGATTGTTGACGTTTAAAGTTGAGACATCAATCGAAAAAACTGATAAAATGTCGACGGACGAGGAAGATGAGTGTGTAAAGTAAATACAAAATGCAAATAAATAACAACAAAAACAAAATAAGAAACTTTTTTTTTATCTTTGCCTGAGCGGGAACCAGCTTCTCTCGTACCGTTACTGATTCATTCATGCTGGAGACACGGATGGCACTGGAGAAGACATCAAACAAAACTAATAGAAGTGTTTGGTCCTGCTTTTAAAAATTTGTAAATTACAAAGTACTGCAGAATTAGAGTCAAGAAAAAAGTTGTGTGGGGGGACTCACTGGTATGAGGAATATGGGCTCGGACCCCTTGATGACATTCGCCGCCCCAAAGGGCTGGCAAATAATCGTCCTCGTGACGTAAAACACACACGATCGTAATTACCTGCATGTACTTGCAGGTAATGTACGAGTACAGAATTGTGACACATCTCGACAATCAGATGATGTCGCAATCCATACACAAACTGGCCCATCATCTCTTATCACCACAAGAGATGACGCAACCAGGCCACACTCACCTACTGTGTCTATGTGCGTGTAAATAAGCCAGTATAAAAACCGTCCAAACCGGCTCTAAAATTGCCAGTGTTCGCCTTGGTTTTGGCTTACCTATATGTAAAATATGAAGAGGCTGAACACGCTTAAATTCTGTTGAATTTACCTTCTGGTGAGAATACTTTCTCACAACAAGGTATTCCACAAGTTGTCTGTGGAAATATATCATATCTACGAATGACGATGTTTTCTAAACATTGATTTTGTGACATTGTTTACATTTTATGACTTTACTCGCCAACAAAATTTTTGCTGTTGACAGCAGTTTCACGTGTTTAGTGTCTGATAATTGTTGTAACCTCCTTTTTGTAGACCCAAATAAAACCGGACAAAAAAACTGTAAACAGAGTGAGGCAGAGAGAATCATATCAACCTGACCAACCAGTAGTCGTTGGACGATGAAAAAAGGGAGGAGGAGAGGTTTTTTCAGTTCTCTTTTTAACTTATTTTCGTTCGGCTCAAGAAATGTTTTGCTCGTTTTTGGGTTTCGCAGATGGTACAGATTGGTAACTTTTCCCCCAGTGGGGCTATTGACTTCCTTGATGGCAATAAACCTTTTTCGGAATAACACAATTTTTTCCAGAAAATCTTATGCAAATTCGTCCAGGGATTCTGGAATGATAGTGTTTCCAACAGTTCTTAGCCCGTAGTATTTTATGGTGACAGAGATGAAAATAAACCATCTTTATTGTTGATTTTGAGTCGGCCAGTAAAATCGACTAAAAAATATCGCCCAAAAGTCCTCAAATCGAAATAATTTTCCAGCCACATTTTAGTACACAAAAGTTAACATTTTTTTAAAATTTTTATTTTCCCATTTCCTAAAGCTGACCGTTTTAGTCTAAAAATGGATGTTAAAAAAAAAAGCCGATTTTATGTAATTTCCGAATAAAAAGCAAGACAAAATCGTCACTCACAGCCAAAAAAATTATCTAGGCTTCTTAAAACTCTTGGACATTGGCTTGCTAAATAATTACCTAAAGTTAGCTCTTTTTTTAGGGGGTTAGTGGGCGAGGGGGCGTAAAAGTTCTACGGAGGACCAAGATCAAGCTTAAACAAAACTTTTATTTTTGTTTGTTCTCGTTTCAAGTAGCCTCCCTCTCTCATCTAGAAAATGAATGTTCTTCCAAACGAGTAAATTTTTAACTAATTTTTTTGAGAATGCTAAAATTTGAATTTAAAAATTTCTCGTTTTTTAAATCTTTATTTTAAGAGGGCATATTGGTAATTAATTATCATACATAATTAGAGTATTTGTTGCAAGTTTTCTCGAGGGACGTGTAGGAGGGACTGAAATTCATTTTTGGGGAGCAACAGACCTTCATGTCTAGCCGTAGCTCCACCATCGCTATCAAAGTATATGCATACCCAAAATCTTTACTTATTATTATTTTATCAAACCACCCCTTTGAATGTGGGGCAGCCTCTGAAGGTTTTTACAGGTACCCAAAGAGTTCTTCGCTATTTTTCTCACTCTAATTTATCCTCATTTCTGGAGCATCTATGTAATACACTCTCTTCTTTTATTCATTTTAGACTGGTCCATTATATGTACAACTGCGCCGTTTTGGTTCCAACCAAATTTTTTCAGAAAACCGAAACTGTAGCCACAAATTGAAAATGCGCCCGGAGAGTAGCGAATCTTACGGATAATATCTCAGAAAAATTGGACTGGGTCTTACACAAAAGTAACTATTTGCGATACAAGTGCGAAAAACAGGTGATTTTGCTAGGAGTGTAAAATTTGGTACACGAACCAAAATGTTACAAATCACACTAGTATCAATCACCTTCTTTACATTTGTGTCACACACTATTTTTTGTAACAATCTCCCTCAAAAAAATTCATAAAATTTTTTTCAAACTGAATGATTACGACACTTGATTTTAATCCCCCACATCCCTCAAAAAATTCAATATAAATAAAACAATTAACTTTTCCATAATTCAATGATAATTTTTTTTTAAATTGTTGCCCCCACCCATCAAAAAATGGGTTATATGCAAGAAACAAATCAGTTTTCTAGAATGAGATCATAAATTAAGTAATAATATCATTTTTGTTTTGTTTTTTAGAAAGAAAGAAAATTGATAATCTTTAACAAAAAAGTGAGCTTTGCACAGAGACATATACAGCTAAAAGATCTTCAACGCTTCATATACACTGTGGTTTAAAAATTTCTGAAAGATAGAAAAGAAAAAAATTGAGTTATAGGTTCTGTATATCCAAAGCTGCGCATATTTTCTAGTGAAAACAGACATCTTTATACCAATACACACACACTATCAAGCTACGACACATGCGCGAATAAATACAGGAATTTGAAAAGTTTTATAACATTCTAATTTTGATGTGTTTTTGACTGGGTGTTGGACGCCTCTTAATATGCATGTTTCTGGCTGTGTTAGAAAGTGGTCGAGTTGTGATAGAAATTAATTGATCCATGCGTGAAAGTCAACTTGCGAGTGCGCATGCGCTCAATCATTCTTTTTCACGTCGTATTGGAATCCAAACTTTTCGTTCGGTAAAGGCGCACAAAAAACCGTACTTTTTGGTTGGGTGCTGCAAAAAGTATTTTTGGGCTTTCGTAGCTTCATGAGGAATGGATCATGTATCCTGCAATTAAATGAACTTTTTCAAGCTTTTGGTAGTTGAACTTTTCCCCTTAAATCCGTCACTACGTCCCGGACCTGTGATCACTTTTGTCCACCACTACGGTTTACTCTAAGCTTTTTTACAAGCTACGAGCTGGCTTGCCCACAAGCTAAGCTTATAGCTTTTTCACATTCTTACATTTCTATTAGTACCTACTGGTTTACAAACTATAAAGGGTCAAAAAAATTTTTTTATCACAGTTTTTGTCCAAACACGCGAATTTACTAATTTGCTAATTCGCTTGTACTCAGCTTTTTCACTCGTAAATCGTAAAAATGCGAAATGGCTGATGAAAAGTTGCATGTGCTGTAATTTGTCAGTTGTAGAATCCAGTGTACATTTAAACTAGCAGCTTTTTGTTGTTTACATCGTGATTGTTCAGAAGTGGCATTTGTGGAAAAGCTGGCTTGTAGCTTGTAAAAAAGCCTAGCGTCAACAGCCGCCCTACTGCGTCGTCTTTTAAAGTTGTACTTATAATTTAATAAGTTGGAAAAATTTTTGGTTTATTTAAATTTGAGCAAAAAATATTTTTTCAAAAAGATATGTTTGCAGTATGTGGTGTCTACAGTTGTTTGCATTCGATTTGTACTCATCTTATTTTGGCGACGAAGGAAATAAATAGCGTAACAAGAATCAACAAAAAAATAAAAAAGTAGGACACGCGCGTATAGGAGATTTTTATTTATTTTTTATTTTTTGAGGAAAATGACACTGTTTACTCAGACGAATCAATAGAAGACAAGAGATATATTACGTTGAGGTAAAACCGTGCTTGACACAACTGCGCCCTATTCGGGCAGTAACGTTGTTTTTGCTGTTGGTGGAGGTTAAAGAGAAATGGGAGTCTTCTGTTTGTGTTTTCTATATATCTAAATTCATAACAACAGTTCGTTTACGAAGAATAAAATTGCTGTTCCGGCCGTGGAATACCGTATCGTAGCGCTGGAAAAATTTAAGTTGAAACTTTTCCATACGTTGGTGAGTTCGGGAGTACCTTTATACCCATTTATAACGTTGGCGGATAAGACGAAAAGGATATTCGAGTGAAAATTTTTTTCATAAATTTTTTTGAAGAGGCAGCATTAAAAGATTTTGTACTGGCCTGAAATGGAACCAGTCGGAAGTTGAGGGATGCAAGAAAAAAAAATCACAATATGCGAAAATTAGATGCAAAGTCTCGAACTCTGAAATGTATTGAAAAATCAATACTAAAACATTATCGAGGGAGCCCACTGAAAAACGATCGAGTAATTCAGTTCGGAGATTCTTTAATCCTCAGAATTAATTTTTGGGTAAGCTTTCTGAATTACACCTCCCACAACACCATCAAAGAGAATTTGAAAATGTGCCCTAAAATTAATTTTTCTCGTAAATTTTCGTCGATATTAAGTACCTAGCTGAATTTCACGTCACCAAAAAGTACTACACTCGAATTCCGGGTTTTCGACAGGTTCTGTTCGGAGGGAACTCTCAGTTTATGGAGATTTGGAGTGCCAGACTGTAGAGAGTCGAGATTAATTAACGGACGACAGCTTTTCACCAAATCGAAGATATGTGCAATGTACAAGAGATTGAAATCGCACAAAAATTTCTTGTCGAGTTCCACTCCGACAAATAGATCAATTTTTTCAGAGAGAGAGTTCCAAAATTTTCTGAACAGAACATTTCATTAATTATATATTTCTATTCGACACTCAATTTTCTGTTGGAAAAAAGTTATTAATTATTCAATTACCAACTTATATCCTCATACAGCGTACCTATCCAACTTTGAAAAAAATTTTTATTGCCATACTTGTAGCTTTTCAGCAATTGTATGGAAATTCGATTCAAAAAGTAGTATTTTTCATCCTTATTTTATTAATGTTTGGTGTATTATACGCGAATGTGGGGAATAATTTTTTTTCATAAGTTGGTTTTTTGATATAATTATCAATACTGATGGAGATATTGGAGAAAAAGTAATTTAGGAGTATATTTTCCACATTTGTCGTGGTCATAAGCCGAGTGGAGGATAAGACTCGGACTTCTATTATGTTATTACTTATTGGATGTTCGCTGTTATTGCCATCAGCCAAAAAAAAAAAAATTACGTGTCCATTTTGCGGAATTAAGGTCTATTTTTTTGTACTTTAGTCCTCGATGTGTAAGTTAGGCCAACCTATTCTGGTTTTGTTATATTTTGAAAGAGAGAATAATTTTTCTTTCAATATTCTTAGTATTCTACGTAAATTAATCGATTTCAGAACTGTTTTGTTTTCATCCGTAACTTCGTATTACTATCAATAAGAATCACAAATTCGCGAAAACGTCCACGCAACGCAACATCAAACGGATCTATAAGTTGATTGACAAATGGATAAGGCAGTAGCCTAGCTGTCAAAATTGAAGAATTGTTGCATCAAATATGCATCATGGAGTGCAAGTTTAAAATCGCTACAGTATTCGTGAGTCGGATTCGACTGACTCTGATCACAATGACGAATCGAAATTTCGTTCTCTAAACCTTTCGGAATCGTAGATTCCTGATGAGTTAGATAAAACCTTTCGCATGCACAAATCATTAAAAATGAAAATAACAATAACGCTATTCGTACCCGTCGGTAAACGAATTCTATTTCTCACCGCGGACGTAGCCTACACCTGCCTACATAAGATGAGAGAACAATTCGTAAAAATTTAATACAGTTTTTCTGCTCACCTCCAAAAAGTCAATTTAGGAAACCTATTTTTGGAGAATGACAGCAAATAAAGAAAGGCAACCGCTTCCCCTCTCGCCTCAAATTCTAAATCGAATTGTTTCATATCCCGTAGATAACAATAAAACTTAATTTTCAAACGCAGCGTACGTTCTGACATTAGCAAATATTTTCTCGAACAGAATGAAAAAAAAAAAAAATTGTTTATATATACATACAACCGCGAACAGGAACAATTTTTCTTCGCAAAAATTCATTTCGCAATGTTGACGTTGCTCGTTTTATACCTTCGGATTGTTTTTACGGCGAAGAAGAAAAAAAAAAGGCAAAGAGCAAAGTACAAAAAATACAAAAAATACAAAAAAGAAAAAAATTGTAGATATTTTTTTTAAAGAAAACTTACTGAAAAAGCGAGAACGTAAAGAAAGAAAAAGTAGAAATTTCGACCGAAACGAAATATTTAACTTAAAATGAAAGAAAAAAAAAATGAAAAATAAAAGATGAAAGGCGAAAAAATAATTTATAGTAAAAGAAAAAGAGTTTATTAGTCTTCAACCGAATAAATAAGAATTTTTTCCCAAATAATATTTTTAATAATAAATTAGGGGAAAAATGAAAAAATTGGAAAATATATAAATTGGAAAAATAAAAACCTGTGGAAAAGCGAGGTATTTATAGTGGAATTAAAAATTTTAAGGCCCTCTATAGAACTGTAATTGATAATCGAGCTGATCTTAACAAGTACGTAAAGATAATGAGCTGAACTTTACATTGACACATCATAAACCTCATCACATTATTAAACAAATGTTTTATGAACTATCAAATAAAAAACAAATGATTACAATAAAACAAATTCATGGGTAACAATGAGTCAATATTGTAATTAGAACGTGAGAAATGCATTGATTTTGTAAAGTAGCCAGGATAAAAAGTTTAATTTAAGTAGACTATAAAAAAAATAAATTAATGTTATTGTTTGCAGAATACCTTGTCGTGAGAGATATTCTCACCAGAAGGAAATTCAACAGAATTTAAGCGTGTTCAGCCACTTCGTACACAAGTACGGGTAAGCCAGAACCAGACCAAACACTGGCAATTTTAGAGCCGATTTGGGTGGTTTATATACGGCTTATTTACACGCACACAAACACACGTACGTAAGAGAATACGTACGTTGGTGAGAACGGCCAGGTCGCATCATCCCCTATCAAGATAAGATATGGCTGGCCAGTTCATGTACGAATCGTGACATCATCTTATTGTGTCACAATTCGGTACTCGTACATTACCTGCAAGTACATACAGGTAATTACGATTGAACGAGTTTTGTGTGTTTAACATCACAAGGACGATTATTTGCCTGCCCTTTGGGGCGGCGACTGTCGTTCAGGGGTCCAAGCCCCTTTACCTCATACCAGTGAGTCCCCACATTGTTCATTTTATATATTTTGTTTTTCTTATAATGAAAGAATTATGATCAGAAAATGCCAGATTGAGGAACAATGAGAAAAATTTGAGGGGTCAAAATTGAGGTAAAAGATGAAATAAGGGTAAACTTTGTGTTAAAATGCTCCCCCATACATGTATTCATTGACATCAACTAAAAAAACTGCCTCATACTCTCGAAAAAAGTAAATTTCGCTATATTATTAGGAATTTGGATATTTAATGCTCTTACAAAATAAAATAAAATTTGACTCATTGTTACCACAAAATAAAAATAAGATTATAACATTAAATCAAGCAAACCAAAATTGATGATTGATAGCTTATTTTGAAATTCACTTATTAGAACAGACATAAAACAGTAATTTGGAAATAGTTTGCATGATATTATAGTGTTTTAAGGTTGTATGTAGGTCCATTTTATGGGGAGGTTAAATATCCTTTGGTCTCTTATGAACTCCTCTCCCACCGTAACGCCACCAATATTAAAAAAAGTCTTATATTTTTACATGCCTAATTTATTTTTGACTTGGGGCTCCAAAATTCCAAATCTCCTTTCATCTGTGCACTTCTAGTGTTAATACCTCGTAGTGAAATTAAATTATCATTTATGTGCCTCCCACGATGACCAACTATATTTGAAAAATGGAAAGCATTTCACTGTATGGACTTGGCTCTTTGTACCTCAATCTCATCACTGCAGCTTGGTGTTTATTCGAACGAATATTTTTTTTTTTTTTTTTTTTTTGGTATATATAAGGCTGCCTATGATGATAGAATTTTCGAAACTTTGCCCATTAGCTCTTAATTTATTACATTCTTCGATTCGAAATTCCTCCTTAAAATGAAAATTCAATTACTGTGGCAAAATTTATGGAATGAACAATCTCACTTACAGCTGAAGTCCATAAAAAAAAAATCTCAAAACATCTTGCAGAATACCTTGGAAATCCTGTAATCGCTCATTCAGAAATTATCGTTAATCGTCTTCGAATAAAGTATACCAAATACTCTAACAATATGAACCTCCAGATTATCCTTTCAGATAAAATTCACTTCTTTTCTTTCACAATATCCTCTCTTCATCAATTACACGTAATCATTCGTATCCACTAACCACCCTCTTCGGTATCTCTTCCCTTCATACATAAAATATTCGTAGCGAAAAAAAAATTACTTAAAGATGTCCAGCACAGACCAGACAAAACCCGTGTATAATATCCTTTTCAGCGGCTGCATGTACTCGATAAAAATTTCATTTTTCCAGTTTTCATCTCATCGATATCTGTTTGTTTGTTTGTTTTTGTATTTAAAAATTGCTACAATAAAAAGGTTTTTTGGACGTTTCAAAATATGTCCAAGTCATTAGTGATACGTTGAACAGAAAAAGTACAAGTAACGAAACATTATTCGCTTCTTATAAGGCGTTAAAATGAAAAAAAAAAAAAAACAAAGACAAAAACAAAAAACAAAAAAAAAACAAAAAACGATTAGGAATTTAATGGGTAAAACAAATTACGTAATGTGGTAAGTATACAAGTAAAACGAATATCATAATTCGTCTGTAAAAAGATATAGTGGTAATTTTACAAGCATTTAGCATTACTTTTCTTTATTGTAAGTACAAATAAATCAAATAAACAAATTAGCAAAAAAAAAAAAAAAAAAGGAAAAAAAAAGAAAAAAAGGGAAAAATTATTGGCATTAGTTTATGGAGAATGAAACTTGTCTCATTTCTTCTTGGATTCATATTTTATTTTTGCAGGTACTTCAAGAGCTACATTAATTTTTATGCTGTACCTACTTTAATATGTCGAATTAAATTAATGTAAATTTTAAAAATACACTCAAGCCCGACGCTCGTTAGGATATTAAATTTTTATTTTATATCATATAAAAGAAATCATAAAGAACCTATCGAATGATAAAATTTATTGTATTAGCTAATAGAAAAAGAACGAGGGGAAATAAAATGAGAAATGCAGATTTTCAATAGTTGTTACTGGTTTTTAACGTGTGCATGAAAAAACACCTAAATTATTATAAATGAACTTATTTTATATTTTATGCGGTATTCTAGTCAATTTTTATCAGTCTGTCAGAAAATTCTTTAAACGATATTGTTTTATAGTTTTAATTTCCAGAGCTTTGAGTATTTTAAAGAAAAAATTAAAATTAAAATTTTTAAAATGACGGTTCATGTTGTGCACTGTCTACATCCTGAAAAAATCAAGCTTTCAATTATCATCTCCGTTAGTTTAATCATGTTATGCTTTAAACAGTGAAATTATGTAAATTGCACCACACTTATCCAAATGTGTCAGAAATTTTGGACCATTCAACATTTTTTTATTTTTGTTATTGTTGTTCTTCATGTATTTATTTCACTTTAACATTGTTGCTTCTGGGGTTTTGAAGGTGTTTCTTCTTATAATTGTTGTTATTTTTTGTTTTTGTTTGTTTTTGTTTTTGTTTTTTTTTTTCGCATTGAGAAATTAGGAAAATATAGTGACTTTTAATGAAGAGCGGTCAATGCCTCAAGGTAGGTAAAGCACCTTAATTGACATCAGTGTATAATGTGTTGCAGATCATGACGATTGAAGGGGCAACACCATGAGGCTTTGAAAATTATTAATTCGTCATTTTTATCATTTTCAACGTTTTTTTTTTTCCAGTTTATCTTCACAGACAAAACAGTTCCGCTTGCGCCATTTGATAGGTAAACTCATAGTCACCATACAAAAATAATTTGGTGCCATTCAGTTGGAATTTGGATTTGTGAAAATGTTTTATGTATAAAAATTCTTGAAAACTTACGTAATTTTTCTGTATGTATTTCTCAAAGATTAGAAAATAATTCTCTACGTGAGATACCATTTTTATTACTTTTTTCAACTGCCCCATCGATTCTCTAAAAGCAATGTCACGTAATCCATTAGCCTATCTCTCATAGATTTTGAGAAATAAATTTTCAAATATTCAGTGCGTTACAAGGCCTTTTCAAAGTCACAAAAATGAATTTTTCAAAACTTAACGAAAAAAATTCAGAACTCCAAAAAACTGCAACAGGCGCATGTTCACGCCCACCCCTATTCAGTTTCCTTGAAAGTAAGGGTGTACAAGTAGTTTCCTTCATAAAAATTGAAGGGGGTAACTTATTTCATTATCTGAGGACTTTGAAAAAGCCTTGGAATACAGAGAAGATTCAAAATCTATGGGAGTTAGGCAATGGGTTATATGACTTGTTTTCAAGGAATCGACGGGGAAATTGAACAACGTAATATAAATGGATGTAGTGTACAAAAGTCCAATAAAGAGTCTACTAATAGTTAAAAACAGTAGGTTCAAAAATGTGAAATCAAATATTGTAAATTCACAGACATACTTCAATTCTAAGCCAAAGCAACCAAATTAAGGGGACCGAGCATAGACACATACCTCACACATACTTGCACTTTGAATCAACACATAAGAGAAGATTAACACATTTTGTAGATTAAAGTAATCATATTGAAAACAAATAAGCAAACATTAAGAGAACTCACGTTGAAAAAAAATGAACTTTAATCACAAAATGAGATCTGAAATTAAACTGAAGAGTTGAAATACATCACAAAACACATTAAAAATGGAGGGGCATACATACATCAATTTTCTGCAGAGGCGCCAACTTCGACCTCATTTGATTTGAAGAAACTTTCAGGAAGATAAAACAATTGACTGTATACATTTCATAGTTAAAAAATCAGTATTTAAACGTAATTTTTAAAGTATGAAAACACAGGTTCTGAGTGTAAAAACAAAAGGGAAGAGTTAAACAAAGAAAGAAATTTTGCGGTCCAAGTCCCATCGGTAGCCAGAAGTTGGTACCTCCATCTTTAACGAGCCCTTGAAAAAACGAAATAAAGAATAAAAAAAAAACAAAGAAAAATAAAGAAAAGTATAAAATAAGACCCAAATTTTACGGGTACCTTACATTGAGAATTTTTTTTGTAATCTTTGTGTATGAACTAGGAATATATTATGGGAAAAGCCGGGTTCTGTACAAAAAAATATTCTCGATGACAGATTTGATTTTCTTCAAAAATAAAAATCGGTGGAACCATTGTCTCCAAGAATTTTCATTTGCTCCCTTTTTCAGCACAAGAGTTTGGTTTCATTTGATAAAAAAAACTTTCATTTCTGACATTCTTGAAAAATTATTATGGAATGATGTTCAGTATTAGCGTATTTTCCAAAGAGAATACAACTATTTCATTCAGTGCAGTGGTGGTACCTGACCTGTGGAAAAGTACCGATCATGAGTCGTAGATCATAAATATATAGGTCACTCAAATTCTTCTGTACACAATATATATATATATATATTTCTACTTTTTGCTCATTTTGACACTTTTTGCAGTCTGTGGAGCCTCCACTATTTGACCTAATGGTAATGAAACTTAGAATAGTGTTAGAAACTTTCATGGGCTACATATTCGTGTTAAAATTTGCGAAATTTATCCGCTAGTTTCGAAGAAAGGGGTTCTCAAAATGTTGCAAACCCACCATGTTGTCATCACTATAACTCCCGTAAATTAAAAGATTTTGGCTTGAAATTTTTACGGTAGTTAGAAACAATTAGGGACTGATTTGGTATTGAATTTGAGCTAAATTGGTTGGCTGGTTTTCGAATAAAAGCCATTACAAAATTTGACACTTATGAAAAATACACACTTACGGCGGTTGATGCACGGCAGAGATATTACAAAAATTACAATTATTCAAAAATGTTGATCATGGTAACTTTAGTAAAGATGTAACCTATAAAAAATATTAAACATGGTTGGCGTGGCGTAGTGGTTTGGTGCTCCGCTTAATAATCGAAAAGTTCGAGGTTCGAGACCATCCGCCATCACGTTCCCGACCTAAAAAATGGATCTAGAAAATGGATCTAAAACATGGATCTAAAAAATGACACGTGTTCGATTTGGTTCGATTAGTGCTCTCACATGAAATTGAAAAATTCATGGTGGGAGACCACTGGCCCCCGGATGCCAGTTAACCTCTTTCCACTATATGAATATCATCAATAATCTCTAGATATTATGTAAAATGGCTACGTTGCCAGAGTTTAAAAAAAAAGAGAAGAAATCCATAAAATGCAACTGTTTCAAGATAGAAAATATTTTGAAAAAAATGAGCGCGTATTTTAAAAGCATACAGTAGTTTCTGACCTGACAAGAGAAAAATACCCCCAAAAAAAGCAAAAATTTAAAGGTTTCAATATAAATTTTTTGAGATAAATATTATAGCAACATATAGACCAAAATAACATTTTCCAGCCAAAGAAACGAGAAAAAAAAAAAAAATTCTGCAACTAAATTACACCTTTTATATTTTTCATGTAGGTTGAAAAATACGTGACATAATAGGTTGACAATTCATTTTTTATTTTCTCTTATTACATGACGTATTTCAGAATTTTTAAAGTAAGCATAATAATCGTCGAATAAATACAAAAAACAAATTATAACTTGAATAAGTTCGAAAAGTTTGCGTAGTTGCACTTGTCAAACAACTTGAAGCTGAATGAATTATAGACAAATGAATAATATTCTTTTAAATTTGAAGGATTAATTTATTTGAGCTCATCACGTATGTAGTCCAGTAAATCTCTGACAACTTGGACCACTGAACACCGTACGATTAACTTTCAAAGGTAACGTAGCTAATTTTACTCTACATAACTGGAACATGTCATAAATTCTAAACTTAGTCAGCAAAAGATTATATTTCCATTTAGTTTCGAAAATGAAGTCTCGTTGCCAGAAACTAATTCCTCATTTAACTGTTTTATTTAACTAAATACTGTAATTTTAATAAGCCAGTCTTTTCACATCAAGTATTCGTTCATTTTCAACTATCAAATATTACTTCCCCCTGTTCCCCTCCATCGCGATATAAAAACTTATTTTCCATGTTGGAAAAATGGCTTAAGTTTTCACGCCTCCCAAACCCGTATTCGAAAGCAACACTTTCTTTTTAGAATAAACGTGTAAAAAATGTACGTATGTATAAACGTATGGATGAATCTTTTGGGAATTGCTAATACCACAAAAACACGAAACAGAGTTAAAAGAGTTTGGAAAAGGAAACAAAGCCGAAAAAAAAACAAAAAAAAAAAAAAAACCATTAAAAACGAATGAAAATACAAAGGTAAGTGCGTAGACCTGTATCGAATAAAAATTAATATTTTTAAAATTAATTATAAACGGATTAACTTCGAGAAAAAATTTATTTTACCTACAACATTATAATGGAACGTGGTGTGGTCGAAAGTTCACCGAATGAAAATTTATTCAACCAAATGACTCGGCATTTGCGTTTCTGGATATTAAAAAAGGTTTTGGCGGTATTTTCGGGCGACAATCAAAACGCGGTTACCAAATGTAATAATAAATTTGTATTCTCGGTAAAAGATTTTTAGGTTTTCATATTTCATTCGTACGCGAGATAGGTTTTCCCAATGGAATCACCACATAAATACCTTTCGTACGTAAGTAGGTATACAGTACTGGAAAAAAGAAAACCTCGCCCTACTTAAATCCCCCGAAAAAAAAGCCACCCTCCCAAAAAAGAAAAAACCCATCAACGTTGTAGAAAAATAAAATAAAGGTTAACCTAGCTTAAACTTCTATTAGTATACAAAGGTATAAAGATTTTTTTTTTAGAACCGTCAACTAACAGAATAAACGTACAAGTGTATAGACTATTTATATGTATAATGTATGTTACGATGTTTGAGAGTGAAATTGGATAAAAGGTAAAAAGAAATATAAAAAGTAAAGTGACCAAATATTTGCTATTCGGTGTCACCGGCTGAACCGTGAACATGAAATAAGTTTAAATATTTTAAATGCAAAACTCGAACGTGCGCCTATACGTGAAAATTGATCGGTTCAGGTTATTTTTCTAACCATACCTACGTATCTAATAGTTAAATAAACACAAGGAATTACGTTTATTTTCGTGTTTTTTTTTTCCTGTTTTCTTTTTGGCTATTTGCAAACAATTACGTGCAACCAGAGAATATGTTTTACAATATATAGTACATGTCTACCTACAAATGCGATGTACAACATATACATGTATCTTGGGCTTACAAATTCTTATTCAATAAATAAATCTCTCTCAACACAATTAATTTTTTTTCCCCTACAATTAAATTCACAGGCTTTTTTTTTTTTTTTAAGTTGAAAAAACGAATATAGTTTAAGGAATAAGTGAATAAGAGAGAAGAAAAAAAAAAAGGAAAAAAGAATAGGTAAATAGATAAATAAATAAATAATAATGAGATTTAGTAATATGTGTATAGTTGTGAGAGGGAAGGTCATGATTTGAAAATATGTGAAAGTACTGGTTGCCAAGTCATCTTTTTTTTCTTCTTCTTCTTTTTGCCCAGAGTACATATCACCAACGGTACTGTATACAAGTCGTCTCCTACTTCACATCTTCACATAGGTATTGAATTTTAACATTAATTTTAACTTCTCCAGAAGATGAAGAGAAAAATAACTTCATTTACAGCGATTATTTCAAAATGGTGGGAGGGTAGTTTGGAGTTGAAACGTTTATGTTTAAATTACGAACCTGATTCACGTAGACAGGGTTGTGTATAAGTGGCATCTTCGTTATAACAAATTGCAATACGTTTTTGTTTTTGTTTTTGTTTTTTTTTTTCCTTCTTTTTTAACTTCTTTTACATTTTTAACGATATTGGAATGGCCGTAATCTCTCTTACGATTTGTAGGTGTGTCGTTTTCGACGAATACAGGTACACTTTTAAATACAGTGACAATTAAATGAAGTAATTTAAAAGTCAACTTAAAACTACGAGAGTAGGCTTATAGAAAATACTAATTGTAGGCTTGGTTAATAAGTAAATGAGCGAAGCGAGGAAAAGTTTTTTTTTTCTTTCTTTTCTGAAAGCTCCTTCAAAAGGGTTGATTCAATGGCCACGATGAATATTCATCAAAGATTTTGAAAGGCAGATGGCTGTAGTCTGATAACTCTTTTTTGACTCAATCGATTCTAGATTTCATACAAGATCAAAAACAAATAGAACTCATACCTATAATTTTAACATCAATAGGGAAACATTGGCGTCTATATTTTTTCTACAAAATCTTATCATCAATGAAGTTTTATCTATCATAAACATCGGTCTGAAATTTCAATTTTCAATATCATTCGTAGAGAGACGTTATACTTTCATAGCTTACATTACTTACTCTCAGGGAAATAAATCATAAGTTTTGCATAAATTGGTGTAATCTTCCGTCAGTTACCGGTTCTTCGTAAATACTATCTGTAATTCGAGGTAAAAAAAAGAATTCTAATAAATATAATATTTTGAGTAATTTTACATATATCCATGAATACCGTTATCTGATTTTAGACACGTAAATATCTTACTTCCTGGTTAGGGTTGCATGAGATTTTGAGCATCAAACTCTCAGATTGTAAGTCTTATTTGTGTGTCTGTTTGTATGTATGTATGTATATATGTACGTATGTATATATGTACGTACGTACGTATGTACGTATGTACGTATGTACGTATGTATTTATGTATGTACGTACGTACGTACGTATGTATGTATGTACGTATGTATGTATGTACGTATGTATGTATGTAAGTATGTATGCATGTATGTATATATGTATATACATATGTGTGTATGTGTATGTGTGTGTGTGTGTTTGATTTTAGTATCTTGGTCGGACACACACCTGACTCCTCACCAGCTTTAGTCGGACTAAAAACGTTGGTCGGACACACACAAGGTCCGACCAACGTTTTAACTGTTTTTTTGGATTCAGGGGGTTATATTTGCATTGAAAAAGTTGGAAAATGTTAGTCTTGTAAAAAGTCCGACTAGCATACTTATGGCCCACTCATCAAATGTTACACCCCGTGTGTGAAATTTTATTTTGGAATTGACAATAGTACTACGTTGGTCGGACTTCTGTGTGTGACGTTGGTTAGACTTGAGTCTGCTGGTATGTTAGTCAGACCTTTTAAAATCAACGTTGCCACAGTTTTGGTTATGATGTGACAGCTGCAAATAATAATAATACTGGATAATAAAGGAAAAAAAAAAAAAAAAAAAAAAAAACATTTTCCAGTTGACGTTGACAAGAGATTTTTTTTAGTCAGTACTTGTGGTCTGTCTTACGATAGATGCAAATGATATTAAAAAAAAAAAACATTTTCAAGTCAACAGTAAGATGAGAGTTAACCTTGAAATTTACCAATTTTAGTGTAAAATTTAATAATAAAAAAAAATACACACCCGTTGATATTGATGTATGTTCTATTGAATTATTTTCTTTTCTGTTCATTCTTTTGTTGTTTCTTCCCGTGAGTGTTCTATTTTTTTTTTTTTTTATTACACGTGGTATTATATTATAAGATGATTACATGTAAAAAGGCAGTGACAGAGAATGGTAAATGGCATTTGATTAAAATAATTGAATTTTTTTGAACTACCTACCTATCCTGGATAAACTGTGTAGCATTTTTTACTAGGTACATATGTTATAGAAACGTGGATCTAAGGTATGGTCAATATACCGGGAATTTTATTTCAAAAACATGGTCTTACAAAATGAGCTACTTGACCTAGCAAGCTATCTTTATTTTCTGAAGATCCAAACCAAGATAAAAACTTCACGTAAAGTTCTAGAAATATCTGTCAGGCACTTAGACGACACTTTGTTAGGCCCACATGGAAATGATTGAGAAATTGAAAATGTGGACTTTTTTCTTCTGTTTGTTTAAAAAAGTAGTACGCCTATGCATCAGTTATTAAGAAAACCCCCGAATTAGAATATGTATAAAAGTAACAGAAGTTGTAGAGAGTGTCAGGAAAATTTTAAGGTTGGTAAATTGGGGGGTGCGAAGGTTTGAAAGGATTAAAAGTTAATGAAATGATGATCAAAATCCTTCTCAAACTTGAATGAAAGGAGTGACTTGGAAAGAAAACTGCTTATCAAAAAGAACTAAGGAAATAATGAAAAAAACTCTAGAGCAGCAAGCCTCGCTGGAAAAAGTAGGTTTCTGAGAAAAAAAATTATGAATTTTGATAGTTAAAATAATTGTTTTAAAGCTTATAATGAGTAAATGGTATGTTATGATTAAATGAAATTTGTCAACTGTTGACGAAATATTAGACATTGTGAAATTTAGAATTATTTCTTGATATGAAAAAATCAGATTTTGAGGAAGCTCTACCGGAAATATTGTCAAACCAAAACTGATAGCCAGTGGCGTAGTTATGGGGGGGGTATGGGGTTAAACCCCCAAAATTGTTTTTAAACAACAATTTTGTACACTAATAATTTTTTTTCAAGTTTGTAGTTTTTAGCAGTCGAAAACCTCCTATCAAATTTGGTCTGACTTTCACAATAGGGAATGGGACTTACATAGTTATTTGTTTCATGATCTCCAGATTCCAAAAATACCCATCTCGCATTTTCATATTTCTTTATTTATTTTATTTAATTTTTTTTTTATTCCGGCCTATATTTTTTTGGGAAACAAAAACAGACAAATGGCTGAACCAATAAGGCTGAAGTTTGCACCAGAGGTCAGTTTCAGTGTAAGAAGGGTCTGATAGAAATTTTGAGTCAATTGGTTTAGCGTTTTCGGAGATATTGGCCAAAATATAGCTAAAATGAGCAGGTTTTTAAGGTTCATTATACCACACCCCTGTGCCACAAATTGAAAACCTGCTTTTCTAGCGGGGCATGCTACGCTAATATTTTTAAAATTTTCTTTTCATTGAAAAAAAAACAATTCTAGCGCAGCATGCTCCACTAAAAAAGCAGGTTTTCAATTTGTGGCACAGGGGTGTGGTATAATGAACCTTAAAAACCTGCTCATTTTAGCTATATTTTGGCCAATATCTCCGAAAACGCTAAACCAATTGACTCAAAATTTCTATCAGACCCTTCTTACACTGAAACTGACCTCTGGTGCAAACTTCAGCCTTATTGGTTCAGCCATTTGTCTGTTTTTGTTTCCCAAAAAAATATAGGCCGGAATAAAAAAAAAATTAAATAAAATAAATAAAGAAATATGAAAATGCGAGATGGGTATTTTTGGAATCTGGAGATCATGATACGAATAACTATGTAAGTCCCATTCCCTATTTTGAAAGGCAGACCAAATTTAATAGGAGTTTTCAACTTTGTCGAAAACCTGTTATAAAGGTTGGGGGTCAAGCTTTCCCTGAACCACAAACTTTATATAAAATGTAAAATAATGCAATAAAACCTCTGAACATAAATTCCTACACTTGAAAGAACTACCATTGATTAAGCAAAAAAATCTACCCTTGAAGTTTTAGCTCTAAACCAACTCTGTTTAAACTCAGTTCTCAGTTATACTCCATGGATTTATTTCAGTGTCAGTTCTGTGAAGTGGGAGAGAAATTGTTTGATAGAAAGGAAAAGTTGAAATATAAAAATCATGTAATACACATATGACTACATCTTTAGAGGAGAATGTTTCATCAAAACTTATTCACTAATTTAGGTTAAAATTTCAAGAAACTGGACATTATTTGAGAAGTTTTTTTTTTTGGAGATTTCCAGTTCTGGATAGAGAAATCAAATAGCCTCCTCAAATAAATTGTGTCAGACTTCACAGAAATTAATACCTGGGTCAAAATAACAAACCACCATATTGGATAAAACACTTAAACTTTGCTGGACACTGAGTTGACACTGTTGGTGAAGGATATATAGGTATTTGTTTTTGTTTTTTTGTTTTTCTCAAATAAATTGAAAGATGAAGCTTTTGGTTGATTAGTTTGAGAATAGGAAAAATTGTGCATCAATATGGTGTTTAACTTATCATAGTGGTTGACATTTTTGGCCTCAGTGTCTGGTTCAATTAGGATGCTTAGGATGTTGAGAACAAATAATATGGTGACTACTCATTCCTTGATTATTTTTGGAGGTATCACATTTAGTCAGAAACAAAATTGATCTAGGTTCTGCAATCTTGGTCAGAGTCTTGTAAATTGACAAATTCAGAGTGTTTCCCTTGAATAATAATTTCCTAATTTTAAAAATTACAAATAGATAGTTCTTTAACATGCATTTATCCAAAAAATTGGGGAGGTTTGATTTTAGGTGACAAAACAGAAAGTAGTCATATTCTATTTGGATGAAAAAAACTATTAGTGCTTTTTGATAACTCCATAGTCCCATTCTAATTAGAAAAGACAAAATTAGTTTTCTAAAGAAGCTGATCTATTGACAATAATTAATTTCTTTTTACAACAATTATTCTTTCTACCCATATTTCCATGAAAAACTGTGGCAACATTGCATTTATGTCTTACTAGGGACATACAAGAACAGGTGATGTGTACTCTTGATGTCTGACCAATGTTCATGAGGAGTCAATTTCAAATAACACAAAGGTCTGACTATAGACTGATATGATTTCATTTTTGTGTGTAAAAACACACACACACGCAGTCTAACCAACATACTGTTACAGTATTTTTTTATTATTGTGTGTATAGCTTTGTGGGTTGGGCGGTTTTTTCAATGTTTTGAAAACTACGACATTCTGCTGTCAAGCAACATTCTAACCTCAAAAATAAAGATTTTTTTTTGGGTCTTACTAAGGCAGTTAGGTGTCAAGGTCCAACTAAGATACTATAATCACGTATGTGTGTGTGTGTGTGTGTTCTTACTCACACTGCTCGCACGAGCACACAACCACAACACATGTGTATTGGCTATGTTAAAAGTTGTTCACACATCAATAAATAGCGTCACACACTTTTTTTTGTTGTGTGAACAACTAAGTTATTTGTAGGGGTCGCCCGAGATAAAAGGTGCATTGACACGCTAAATTAAACTTGTTGCACAAACCATGCGATGTAAACAAAACTGAATAAAAATATCGCACTCGTTTGAGATTTTACTCAAACCATTTGCGTAAGTATACTTGAACATGTATAGGCCTACCTTTACACCTTCACAGTGTTAAGACTGCAGATACGGCATGAGCAGTAAGCTTTGAGCATTGAGCATCACTGTGTAGAAAACGCTAACCGTTAGCTGGATCCAGCTTCCAAAAAACTGTAGCGCAACAATACTATCGCTAGAAAACCCAGTTTCACAATTTACGTCTACAATAATTTCGATAAACAATCCTCCATTTTAAATGTGTGAAAAAATTGTAAAAAGTTACCCACAGTTATCTACATCTGACAAACAAATCAATCTATCGAAATTTCTTTATTACAGTTTTATGTAAAATAAGTAAAATAACCCTTTGCGCCGTAAATACGGAGAAGATACTTCAAGTAACACCGGCCACTTGCTTTTCTCCAGTAATTTTTCTTATTTTACATGTTTCTCGGTAACCACCAAACTAATAGACACGAAACTTCTATCAGACCTGGTCCTATGTAAAAACTACATTTCGTGAATATTTTAGTCCTATTCTTAATAGGTAATGTAGTTTCTTCAAACTCTTGAAAAAACCATTTTTCCAGCAATTTGTTCTTTACCAGTTTTCTCTACCTACAACTATGAAACGAATGGGCACCAATTTTTTATGATACTTGCACATACATAAGAACAATGTACCGTGAAAATTTCAGCTCAATCAATTATGCAATTTCATCAAAATCCTCGAAAAACCACTTTTCCAGGAATTTTTCGTTGTCCAATTTTCTTGAAAACTACAGAACCAATATTAAGCAATAAATTCCTATCAGACACGGTCCTATATGATGAACTGATGAGTACCTTCCATGAAAATTTAAAGTCTATTTCTTTTGTCATTTTCTCAAAACCGAGAACACAAATTTTGGGCAATACTACCTACATACATATGCCCACCCCTAACCTTTTCGTAGGGTCAATTTTAATATCCCTTTGGCCAGGAAGCTGGGTAAGAATCGAGATTGTACAATCTAAAAGTTACATTATTCATATGTTAAACTATTAGTTTGCAAAGTTTTGATTATAAACAAGCTAGTTTTTGTTTGTTTACATTACAAGCAACTTCTAAAAAAGCCAAATTATAGCGAGTAAAAATGCCTATTGAAAATCACTCTATTCTCAGCTTCAAAAATATTCGATCTCGAGAGTGAGTGAGAGTGAGCTTAGGCGTTGCCACTTCATGTCTTTTCTGGTACTGCGTTAGATTTTGATTATACAGTATAGTACTAGGTGCCATTCACGAACTATCTTGAAGGACCATAAAAAAATCATGACTATGAAGAAATGTTTACAAATAGTCTATATAAATGAAATCCAAACGCATGCACAGAAGTGAATCATTTTGTTGATAAAAAGCAGTTTTTTTATTATAAATATAAAAATCCACAGTAAAAATCACAAACACCGACATTCCCAACTCTTTATAGCTGTTATTGACTTATATAGACACTTCCAGACATGGCCATATTGATTGATAAAGTTGTGATAAGCAAGAAGTATACAGCCTTTATAGCTGCTTTATAGACAGTTCGTAAATGGCCTTCTAGATCAGGAAAATAAGTTTAGGTTAAAAACAAATTTTTAAAAAACAAGCTTTTTTTTTTTTTGGTTTTAGTTTCATACAAAATAAACATTATTATTTATTTTGTTGCGGCAGGTTGGCTGCAGTATTGGTATATTTTAAAATCGCAGTAGTGAGTAGAATTAAAGCTTATAAAAAGATAATTTCTGGTAGACATTCCAGCGCTAAATAGGCAACTAGAGTGTACATTTTGACGTATTTTGCTTTGTGTTTATCTACATTAACATCAGGAATTTAAGGAAGGTCTTTATCAGATGTATTCTAAATTGGTGAACTCAAGCAAAATGTTGAAAATATGCAAAAGGTATACTAGGGTTGCCTACTTTTTCGCTGGCACGTCTTGACATTAAAAAGTACATTGGTCTTATGGAGCTTTACTGGTTCAGTACTGTATAGTCAAAGGTGGCAGTGATTATAAAAATTAGTAATGACAAGTGGCGTTGTTGGTGATGAATATATATGAACAAGCGGTACTGGGTGCAATAAAAGTTTATAAAACTAAAGAGATTTACTTTTGATTTTCTTCCATTTTGGTATTTGTTTCATAAACAAGGAAACAGCATTAGCACTTTCACTTTATTTTTCATCACCATTTTCTTCTACCACTTTTTTACCATCGTTATCTACCTTTTCTCTTACAATTCACGCATAAAATATTGGTTAAAACTAGGTGGTGGACACTTTTTCACAAAATGACTCGAGAAGCATTTTCAATGCTAAAAAATGCGAACAAACACTGTAAAGTACATAAGTAATCCTGGATCCTGCAACTTAAAGAATCTGCAATATTTAATGTTTCATTTTTATTTTTTATATTTTTGATGTACATAAATGGTAATTTTAATTTAGCCTATACCCATTACAACATAGCAGATGGTAAAACTCTAGTAAGACCGTGATTTTAAAATCAAAAATTAACCGTCTAGATAGACTGTTTGAGATCCAAGATGGAGACTTTATCGTATGAAACCAAGAACAAGACTAATCACGGTCTCAGTTATGGTCTTATGATTTTCATTCGGCTTATCATTAAGCCAAAAGTTTTATGAGTGATTATTCAAATAAACAGAATGAAAAATATTTACGTAAGTCTGACAGATACTGAGTAGCGAGCAGGCAAAAAAAAGATAGGCTAATTTTGAATAAAATATCTTCTCAAAGTAAATGAAAAAAAAAAAAACAAAAAAAAAAAAACAAAAAAAAAACAAACCCGATTCATCATTTGCATACTTAACATAGATAGATACGGTCGCTTATTTTGTAATAATGTAAGCGTTTGAAAAATGAAGCAACTGCGTGAAATTCTCTGCAGTTATAGATATATGTATACAAAAACGATATTGGAAAAAATTGCTATTGTTTCCGCCTTAAAAAGGATGATGGAAAATGAACGAAAACCTCCTTCTTGAGCACGGCGTCGTTGGTTGAATTGACGAATTTAGATAATTAATCGACTGAAATTCAAACGCCCGGATAAAACAAAGCTATTGAAATTGTGCGCCATGGAAAATTTAACCAAATGAAGTGGGAACATGCTTTTCAAAGGGCAATTCACTATATAAGAGAAACGATAAAGCTCACTCTCTTTTCAAAAGGACTGAAGCTATTTTCAAGATTATTCTTATTCAATACTCGAGCTTCGTTTGGACATTTCACGTATGTATAGGTATCTATTGCGTTTGATAACCCAATTCCAGTCGGAGGGAGTTCAAGATTCATTATTTTTTATGTACAAGTATAGGTATAATTATTAGCGTAAAAGTTCTTGAATACATTTCAGAGTTACTTAATTGCGTCTACGAGTGAGAAAACTTTTAGACGAGTGTAATTTTTCATCGGGTTCACATTTCCCAAACGGAATTTTTTTTTTTTTTGAATTTTCTCGTAAGACTGTTGAAAGAAAACGTTCGTGAAATTTTCATCATAGAATATGAAATAATGAGTCGAACGAATGGATTTCTTTGGAAATAATATTACTCCGAATTCTCTAAAAATTGAATAATGTAAGTACATGTATGATTGCCGGTGTTTTTAAGATACCTATAGGTAAGTTATGCAGCTTTTTGTCACCGTAGGAATAACAATCTAATATTCTCCGGGGGCATTTTCCCCCTCATTGATTTGTCAAGAACATTGAATAATAAACTCGCAACTTTGCAGATAGCACAATCCTTTTTTCAGATCAATAAACTCGTTAACTTGGAAAATTAATACAACTCAACCGAGGCAACAGGGTAGAATATGAAAACAATGAAGTTGTTCGCTTCTCTCTGATGTCTTAAATACTTCATTGATCGAAGCGGTAGGCTATACCTATATACATATACCTGAGCCTACTAATAAAATTAATTCGGCCTTCGTTCCAGAAACCGATTCCTAAAACAAGATAAGAACTCTACCTTGCTGAATAGTTGAAAGTAAAATAAATTTTCATCAGTCAACTTCACTGATTGAAGTGATAGGCTATACCTACCTATGTATAGCCAAAGCCCGTTAAAAAAATTCATTCGGCCTTCGTTTTAGAAACTGATTCCTAAAACAAGATAAGAACTCTACCTCGTTAAATAATTGAAAGTAAAACAAATTTTCATCAGTCAATTTTTCTTAAAGTTTCATTCCGAAATTTTTCAATTAGGCAACTCATAGAGTCGGCTGTAGTACATGTTACGCCCAAACAGCTGTAAAAAATTCATATTTCCGCGGCAAGTATATTTTTCCAATCACACAGTTTCACTCCATTCGATTTTTCTGGGCACAGCGTAGTTCCCCGCGGAAATCGTATGCACTTATGTAACGGTTCTACGTGACTATAGCATCTTTCAATAAATACTGAATGTACTTAGGTGCGAACTGAGAACAAAATTGCTTCTTGAAATGATTAACATGTCACCCCTTTGTCGGGTTGGGAGAGCGCCTTTCCAAATTTTTGTTTTTCACAAAGCAGAGAGATTCATGAATATGTAACAGTAAGAAAAAATCAATCGGAAACAACAATGTCAACCACTGAATTTTTTATGTCAGCCTTCAGCATAATTCAGCATGAACAAAAATTAAATTCATAATTTTTCAACAATTATTAAACTGGTTGTAGGTTTTGTCGGCTCGGGGAATCGAACCTGGGACCTACATATTCGCCAGCTAAAAGCAGTGAACTTAACCGCATGGCCATCTCACCGCCGACTATAACTGACAAATGTATTTTATATTAGACAGGGTATGGTGGTTCCCACACACTCCCCCCCTAGAGAGACTCAACACGAGTTGAACGACATTAGATGCTGTGGGAGGTTGGGCTGAATCAGAAACGCCTCTTATACCTATACACACAGGCTTATACCACCTATACGGGTTCTATTTCCACTATATAGGGCGCCATCTATCGGCAACTCAAGTTAGGAAGGAGAGTTGTGAGTTCCACCATGCACCACTAGGGTGCGTGCGTGTCCAGCACACGTCAAGGGTCACCAGATGTAGGTTTTGTCGGCTTGGGGAATCGAACCTGGGACCTACATATTCGCCAGCTAAAAGCAGTGAACTTAACCGCATGGCCATCTCACCGCCAACTATAACTGACGAATGTATTTTATATTAGACAGGGTATGGTGGTTCCCACACTGGTTTTACATGGATTATTCATAATCAGCTCCTCACTGATTTCTAAAATATCGTTTTCACATAATTGTCAGTTTTGTAAAGTAAAAAAACTCAAAAAGTGGGAATATCAAATGGAATAATGTTTTTGGTAAGATCATGCGCAAACCATTTCAGTTATTGGTTTGGCACGTAATTTTTTTTTTTTTTTTTTTGATAAAATTTGAGCCTCTTAGTTGATCTCCAGTTCCCACTCCAGGAAAGTTTCCTGCTTAAGCCACGCCTGCCTGCTCCATGAGTTGAAAGTTACAGGTCAGGGTCTAACAGCGAAGAACTGACATATTGATAGTTTCCAAATGGCATGGAACAGTCATGTAACTTGATTATTTTTTCTCAAATCACACAAAATTGTTGTAACCCCTTTGGGCAAATTAGGTACTTGATAATGAATGATAAGTCATAATTCATTTTTTTCATTTTTTATCTCTAAAACAACTTGATGTTGCAATGATAATAAAAAGAACATTGAAAACAGGTGTGGAATACCTCTCGTGAAGAGGATTCTTAACACGATGGTAGCCAACAACTATTTCTATATTCTACCACTTCATATATAAATCTACGTGGGAGCCAAAATTTTGGGAAACACTGGCAATTTTCTGGGCTTTTATATATACACGCACACAGACATACATATGTATATGTGTTGAGAAGGTACCTACGCTATTTCTCATTGCTAACTGATAAGAAACAATGTACAAGTTCATGTACCAGTCCGTGACATTACCAAGATCTTTATCTTTCAATTAGTGATGGTCCAAATATTGTCAATTACCTGCCAGAATTTGCAGATAATTACAAACAAATAAGTGTGTGTTTATTTAAAGTGCAAGGTACTGAAATTGACCAGCCTATTGTGCGACGACTGTCGTCGAGAGGCCGAGCTTCTTAACTCATACAAAGTGGATGATCCCCACAATAGGAAAATACAAATGAGCGGGTTCATTCAAAAAAAATTTAGGATGTGAAAAAAATTTAGATGAAAAATAGTTTTTCTTTACTACTTAGCCTATTCTATCGAAATCACCAAAAAAATTAGTAAGGCTACAAAGTAATAGCCTACCTGCAATATTTTGTGCTCTATACGACTGAAAATCTATTTTTTCCCAACTACTTTTTCGCCAACAATAAAATAACAGATGGGAGACCTGAAGCTCGAAATTCCTCCATCCTCGTATCATACAGTAATAATTGTGCAATAAGAACCCTCTTCCTCAACATCAAAAAAACACTAAAAACCAACGTTAGCCTGAAATTTTTCTACCATAAAAACAAAACAACTCAATATGGATTCAAAAATATATACATGTTAAAACCGTTAACTAGTTATAAAAATGAAGGGAGAAAATGAGAGTATGCCTAAACTAATCATTTTCCTTGGAATTCGATAGTGCAACCGCTGAAAAAATTCCTGATGGAATCATGTAATTGAACTTTATAATCAAAATAGAGTGTCGAAGTTTTAACGATTTTCTTTCAAAAAAGCCTCATGTTAGCCCCAAAATTAATAAAATTAACTTAACATACAATTTATTTTCCACCCCCCAACTAATTTCAGCAGCATATTCATCATCTTTGATCAATTGGCGCAAAACGACTGTCTGAGAAACGTATTTACACTTTTATTTAAAACGAGAAATAAAATGAGAAAACAAAAATCATTTATAATTTTATTTTCCTAAAATAATCGATTCAATAATAAAATTCGACCGCAGTATATAATACGAAACGTTCCATTTCCATAAACTTCTCTCCTCCAATACAAAACTTTCAGAAAATATTTTCGATATCGTGACTGCATTTTCTAAAAACTATTGAAAAAATTGAAATTAGCGTTTTTAAATACAACATTTCCGCAATTGAAAAGATAAAACGTTTGAAATTAAATGAAACGATGTCGTTTGTAGATGATGGAGTCATTATTTAATATTCCCTCCGCAGCGTTTGTCAATGTATACACGATGTTTTATCTTTTCAGTGCACCAGAAAAGGCGAAAAATATGGTGCAATAAAAATCAATTTTTAGAGGAAACGTTCAGAACTATTAAATTTCACTTGAATATAACGGAATTCTTGTTTTTTTTTCGTTTTTCGACATCTTAAAATACTATATCGGAATGTTGAAAATGGAATAAGATGAAAACAAAAACACAACAGAAATTCAAGAGACACAATGCTGGGGCGCATTTTTCCAGAAGAAAAACATACTATCTAAAACGGCAAAAAATGAAAAAAATAAGCAATACTTCTGTGAAATCTCAAGTGTGAAGGAACGAAAAATTTTACGGTGTATATCGTACGTCGACTATAGTTTAAATTTTTTAAGTTGAACGAGCTTTTTAAACGGATTATATTTTTTTTAAAAACACAAAAAACATAAGAGAGTATGCGTATCATTTGTCGTCGTAAGTCAAGTACGAATTGTAGGGAAAGGACGAATGTATCCAAGAATGTATTTATAGCAATGTAGAGTTAGCCCTAAAGATAGGTCAAGATGGAAACAAATCTATAAATCTTTATTTTCACATTTAAAAAAAAAATAAAAAAATATGTGTGGGGAGATCACTCATATGAGGTATTAGGGGCTCGCACCCCTCGACGACAGTCGCCGCCCAAAGGCTGGCAATAATTGTCTACATGACGTAAAACATAAACACACTTGTGCGTTTGTATGTTCGTACCTGTACGTACATACAGGTAAGATACATTACACGGGCCATGATCAATTACCTGATAACGATCACGGTGATGTCACAGCCCAGTACCAAACGTGCTACGTCGTTTCTTATCACCTCAACGGAGGCAAGAAACGACGTAACGTATGACATAATTATGTACATATATGTATGTATGTGTGTCTGTGTGTGTGTGCCAAATTCGGTATATAAACTTTCGAAACTGGCTACAAAATTGCCAGTGTTTACCGAGGATTTGGCTCTCCCGTACTTTACGGTACAAAGTGGCAGAATACGCAACTCTGTTGAAGACCTTCTTGTGCGAATATCTCTCACAACAAGGTATTCCACAATATGTTATAATCATGCGACCGTCAAAATCTGACTGAATTAGTTCTGGTTGTCTCGACATGAATTTCATCATCTTAAAACATTTTTGAATATTTTCTTGGCAAAATATCGCCTCGCGGACTGGATGTTGGGGTTTTTTATATGATTTACCTTCAATAACTTGGAAATTAACTCGAAGCCTTTTTCGCTAGGTATGTACCTAATATATAGTTTTTTTCAAATAAATTATAAAAATAAAATATTTAGTCGAGAATTTAGCACGAATTAATTTTTGACTAAGTTAATTTCTTTTCTCATAAAATACGTTACCATAACGAGGATAAATTCCAACGAAAAACATATAAATGGTAAACGTTTTTCACGAATTTAAAGAAAATGTCTGTTAAGTTCTTATTCGAATTTAGTATTTTTACGAAGACAAAGAGAAGAAAAATAACGCAATTTCGTAATACACGCGACAATCTCAGCTAAAAAGATACAACAATGAAAAAGGTAAAAAATTTTTTTCAATTAAAAAACAAAGAACAAAACCAACAGAAAAATGTAGCAAAAAAAAAAAAAAAACAGCTATTCATAAATTTTTCCACTGAATTTCCAAATACACGTCAAAAATTCGTTATCGGTACGGTTCTAAAATTACGTTTGACTTATTGTTTTTAATTAATTATCTCTCCTGAATTCGAGCAATAACATAATTAATTACTTTTCATTGATGAAATAAAAATAACAAAACAGACCACCAAAAAGTATTTCCATGAGGAGTGTATAAAAGTAATTTGAACGAACGATAATTCCCTCGGAGGAAAAAGATTACGACAGGTTTACTTTAAAAATAATATAATAAAAAATCATCCAAAAAAGGTCCGACTGATTGCTGCAACAATATAAAGTTTTTTTGCGAATTTTTTTACCCTCATTTTGATACCGATTTGACTGGACGACAACTAAATGATCCAAATATCAAAACTAATTATTTTTTGAAACTTCTATACTCTTTTCATACTTGGAAGAACGAATATCAATAATCAAAATTACCGATAAGATGTGATGACACAGACATACTTGACATGAATATGCGCAAATGGTGATTTATACGTTAAAAACTGGCAAGTCCTAAGGAAATAAAAACGTTTAAAAACTTTTTACCTCTTCGATATTCAATGAATAAGTAAAAACGGATTTGTCGCACTAATAACAGTGAAGTTAATAATCACTTTTGAATTATGTGTTGTGTAAAAAATTATTATTATTTTTTTTTTGCAGCTTAAATTTTATTTTATTTTTCCACCCATTCGATAGAATGAAAAACTGAAATTACATTAAACAATTTTCAACTTCTTCCACAACGAACGATAGTATTTTTTTTTTTTTTTTTTTTTACAGCAGCCGTCCATCATCTCACTGTCCAAGTTGTCTACATAAAAAGCCGGTAATCACTTATACTCTTCTAATCTGCTAAAAAATTTACCAAAAATCTATTAATTCGTTCTCCAGGCAAAATCAAATTTATTATTCTCCCGAAACGCTGTCTGAAACAGTAGTATAGGTAGGTACTAAAAATATATTAATTGGTGGCGTCAATTTTAAATGCTGGCATTTAATTTTAGCTAACTTGACCAAAAATAAACATGGATCTCCGTATGAGGTGTTCGTATATGAAATATTCGGTATAAGTATTTAAATTGATAACAATATGACCCCCCACAATGGTAACAATGAAATGAACTTTAAAAAAAAAATAATAATAATAATAATAAAAAATTATAGCGATAAAAATAAATGACTTTAATGAAACATAACCATAAATATTAACTAAACGACTTTACAGTTATTTTTTCACTCGCAAAACTAGGTAGGTATATACATAAACTGCAAGTAGGTGTAATAATTTGCCTTAAGCCGTTAAATGTATGAACGTGTCGTTATTAATCATGGTTGCCAAAAACCCACCACTGAGCTTGGGCTAAAGTTAAAATTTACAATAAATAAATAAAAAAAAAAAATGAAAAAAAAGCTGTATCCAGCAGGGTTTCGCACGCAAATAAAATATCGATATCAATTTATTTATTATTATTATTTTTTAATTTTTTTTTTTTGGTGTGCGAATTCGCCAAAGGATAAGAGTATGGAGGTTATTCAATAATTGTTTTTTTATTTTTTATTTTTTTGTTTCTGTCCCTTTCCTGTCCTATCTACGAACTCTAAACGATATTTCGTAAAATATACCTAACAATAAAATTATTAAAAACACGTCCGTGGTCATAAAATACATGTCCGAAGATGTTTTAACGAGTCTCGTGCGCGAAATATATCAATATTTAAATAATTTTTTCTTTTCTTCTCATCGGTCAGATACTATTATTTTAGGGTGCATCAGCAAAAATTTTATCGATAATTAAGCTATTTAGTAGAGTTCGACCAAGTTTCTTTGAGAACGAGATTGTGGTTTTAAAACCCCGATCCTTGATACTGATTATTGTTTCACAAATTTCCTATAATTTTACATGTTTCTGAATGCACGGATGAAGTAATTATGAATTTCATTAGTTTGTTTATCCCTGTGAGTTCTCGCAGCCACACAGTCATTTCTGAAAATGATCGCGTTTATGTGGCAACTCACCAGCTTCTCCTGATTCTTCTATTTTAAAACATTTTATTGAAGTTGATGACTGAAGACCCTTTTTTCGTTGTAACATCTTCCTTTGGAGGCAAAATTACGGGAAACTAGGACTCTCCCGAAAACTTTATTCAGTCAAGTCAATTCTTGACTAATCGATTCTAGCAGGAAGAAACAAACAAACAAGAATAAATCATATTAAACGCTAACGACGAAAGTTTATTAATTTATTTTTATTTATGTTTTGGCACCGTGGCCATTTTACCCATCGTCTGGACTATTTATTTGTGGTGGGAATGAGCGAGCCATGTATGTTCCGGATCTGAAAGGTCAATGGTTTATCAGTGGGTACGATTTTTTCAATCACACCGGCGTGCAGCAATACAACCAATAAACTCAATACGACGTCATTTTGGGTCGGAAATGGGGTAGCAATCGGTCTCCAATTTACAACCTTTCGACGGCCGAGCCGAGCACCTAACCACCGCACCACGTAGAACGCACAGTCTTCAACTTGGATATATTTACTCACATTACCCCATTTATTCATGGTCTCTCATTTATTCGCTCCTATAACTTCCCTTCGTGCTGTCCTGATCTTCGTCAACTTTCTACGCATAATCATCACCATCTCATTAGGGTGAAGGCAGTAGTTTGGGACAATTTAAATTTCAACTTTAGAGCTCGACTGTAAAATCAGTTTTGAAGTTAAAGCATGATTATTTCATGACTCCTTGGAATCAGAGATCTGTCTACTACTAATTTTAAACATATTATCGAATTGAATTTCATTATTTTCATAACTGATAACATGAAACTGAAAAACATCGAAATCGTTAGTAAGTGACACTAATGGTTTAGATAGTAACAGTTACTGCATTAGTTTGTGACACTCCCATCAAAATAACCTACACCGACTTTATTTTATCAAATAATTATTTAATAGCTCCTTGGAATGGGAAATTCTTCTATTACTATCCATTTTAAGTATAGTATTGAACTAAGTTTCATTATTTTCATAATTTTTAATACTGAAACAATATAGCATCAAAATCTTTAGTTTGTGACACTCTATAGTTTGCGACGTTTCTGTTAAAAAAACATACACCAGCTTCACTTTACAAAATAAAAAGCTTTAATAGGGAATACTGATGGTTTGTTTCATCTAAAATATAACACACATTACAGTTCATATCTAGCAACAACATATAAGCCTAAGAATGGCTAAAAAATCAGTCGTCTTAATCTAATTCATTGACCTTTTATTCTTGTAGTAGTTCACAACAAAAGTGTTACAAACTAATGAAATGACGAATTTCCGGCATTATTTAGGTTTAAGTCAAAATAATAAGTGAAAATTTGTTATTTCATATAAAATAAAGCTTTCACCCATCCCTCAGGATTGCTCTTTCTATGACAGTAATTCTTTAGTCATTCAAATCAATATCCGGACCATGATTTATTATTTTTTGGAAAATCATCATCTGAGATAGGCAGTGATAATGTTTGACTCCTCAAAAAAGTGAATATTCAATGTTTTTTTGTACCTAGATGATGAATATTTCATATGTGTATGTAGCGTTTTCAAAATAAGAAGATGTGTCTTGACAAATGCTGTACATTCTACATATATTCCAATAGCAGTAGCATTAATTTTTACACATTTAGATGAAAAGTGTCGCAAACCTATGCGGTATCGCGAACTATCGCCTTTACCCTACCTGTCCAGCACGTTCTTCAGTTTATTTCCAAATAGCTCAGAACGTTTCCACAACTCCTTCTCTCCGCTCAACTATCCGTTTGATATTTTCGCCTAGGTAATCGACTGGAGTTAATTTAAGAATTTATGCTCGTCTGTAGCCTTGAGTAGGTAAAGCCATGACAAAAAAAAGAAGAAGAAAACAATAGGTAGCACCGAGACGAATAGAGTATATGGGAATAGTCATAAGAGGTGCGAACGCATGAAGTGCAGTCACAAGTGTGACTCGCATAACTTAAAAGTCGCGAACAATGAAAGATTCACTCGTCTGCAACACAGGTGCTACCTACATACAAACGCGATAATTGGTGAGTCACATAAAAGTCATGTAAAATGAAACTTAGCCAAAAGTTTGTATCGAATCATGAACGATAAAATGTGGTACAGGTACGAACTTTCACAATGTCGTAGGTCATAAAGTTGGTGTAGTATGGACAACATAAACTGAACAGCTTTCACGAAGCATGGTGGTAACAATTGATGTAGCATGAAATTAACGGATCAGTAGAAAAACGTTTAAAATCGTTGTAGTGGCTGGAAAACGTGACAGTAAAGAAGAGAATAAAATTAATATGTTTTTGTTGAGAAAAACCAAGTAGTCGTTAATGAAAAAGAAGTTTGAATTTTATCTTCGATGTGACTAATTAGTCTTGCAGTCATTGAGAGTCAGTGGTGTTCCCAGTGAGAGGAGTTGGGGATTCAAATCTTTCGTAAAGTTAAAAGGAAAAAATGGATATTTTTGTGCAATGACCACTTCACTAATTAATGAATTAGGTTAGTATTTTCGTTTTTGATGCTGCTGTGGTTGTTGTTTTCGTTTTCGTTTTTGTTTCTTCAAAATCCAATTCCAGAATCTTGAATTATCTACGCCACTATCGAGAATCGAATTGGTATTCTATGAAAACATGCGAACGTATAAAAAACTATCATTCGAAGCTCATTCGAATTTGTTATTACTGCAAACGGTAGACCATACCGAAAGGTGGAAAAGAGTGTCACCAAAGAAAAAAGAAGAAGGTAATTCCAAATTTAAATTCAGCCCGTTAAAATGCCTAAGAAGGGATTGGAATAGTAACGTTGATAATAGATCGAAGATCGTACGACTATCCAGTTTCCCATTTCGTAATTACAAACGAGGACTGAATGGTATCTACGCTTCTAATGGACTTGAGAAAATAAAACACAGATAGAAACCCCCTCGTGAATAATTACACCGAAGTCAAAGAAAAACGAATTATGTAAATCACTTCATTAGCTTTAGAGATAGTCTACCTGACTAATTTTCAAAAAAAAAAAAAAAAAAAAACCCCAAAAAAAAACCGCCGAGGTAGATAGATACCATTAGAAGACGGACGGAAGAAGAAGACGCTGTGTAATAGTCAGTCTTTAAAGTTTCTCCAATTACCAACCCTTTTTTCGTCTTCATTTCAGTCCCCAGAAAATTAATGAAAATTATATAAGCTTAATACCCAGTACCATAAATGAGAGCGATAGTAAGGAGGTGGTGCGGAATGAGTGAAAAAAACGTAAAAAATGGAGAGTGAAAATTTTCGCCAAGTCGTAAAATCATTATTCGAAACACGATAGTAGAAACGACGATAAAAACGACTCGTTATAATGTTTCATCCTCTCAGCCGCACACCACCCCTTCTCCAACCGAACACGGGTGCTATGAACACTGCTGATGCGATGAGGGGTGTGCACTGTGCCCTATGCATTTAAAGAAATAAAGAAAGGAAGAAGGAAAGAAAGAAAGAAAGAAAAGCAAAATAAAATCTAGAACATGGAAAAAATTCGACTTGAAAATGCCACAAAACGATAAAAATGTTAATGCTGACCATTAACTTGAAAGTTGTGTGGTTGAATATTGTGAACCGACTTTTTCAACGAGGGGAGAAAAAAAAATGTCGGTTATTTTCCTAAACCACTAGATATTGAATCGACGACGATACGTTGCCGATTTAATGTCCATATATATATTATTTCTTTTTTATAGGTATTTTTTTTTTTTTTTTTTTTTTTGGTTAAGCATCCGCCTACGTAAACGAACAAAAGGTTTTTTGACGATTTTATGTACAGAAGATGGAATAAAAGAAGAAGGAAGATCGTTGTACCGGGTTAATAACACAGCAAACGATACTCATAAATGAAAAATACACAGGTCCCCCACCTTAACCAAGGTTGGAGACCAAGGTCGTTTTTATAGTACATTTGGTAGGAAATAAGAAAAAAGGTATAAAGTGATAGCTTTTCGTCTCAGATAACTACCATGAAAAGAATAAAAATTTTACGCTATAATTAGGTGAAGAAAATATATCTAGTTTTTTTCTTTTTTTTTTCTTTTTTTTTCTTTTTTTTTTTCTCAGGTAAAGACAAAAAATAAATTTGTTGATAGTAACTTTTGCAAAATCATTCGATATCTGGCCACTCATTACGTAGGTACTGTAACGGCCAAAAGAAGTTTGATTGTACTTAATTAGAATCACTTTCAGTGTTACACCATACGAAGGAATAATATTAAAATATTCCTTGATAATTTAAAATGTTGAATTTAGTTGTCTACAGACTATTGTAGACCTTAACTTTGAATGAGACTAAAATATCAAAAACACAATTATTATTTCAAACACTTTACTTTGAATTTAAACAATTTAACACATAAGATCAAATATTGGGATAAGTAAGTACACGTAATATTTTAGAACATAAAATAATTAACTGAATTAACTGAGCATCGAATGTATCGTTGCCAGGGTTTATATACCCATTCAGGGTACATGGTATACGTGACTGAATATGGTGAATAGACTACGTAAAGTAGGGATTGTTACAATAGGGATTTGCTGATTCGCAATAATATTGAGGGACAGGTATTTCTAGGTCGCTAACAGTGGCGACAGGATTTCACCGTTTGTGACGTTTCAGATGGGTAAATTGTATATTGTTTATAAAAAATAGAATGGGATGTTTTGGTTTTCACCGAGTACCTGTAGTTTTGGTATTCAAAACAGTGTTAACGAATATTGTTCGTCATAATTAAAAATAGACGAAAATATACGTTACAGGTACAAAAAAAAAAAACTAAACATAAAGAACTAAAAAACTGAAAAACCAGAAAAAAGGTGTGAGTATGGGCTATACTCATGAAGGATTGATGTGTAAACATAATAACGGTGTGGTTGTGCGCACATACCTACATGTCATATAACACACACAAACAAAAGTTAAAACTGTAAGAATTATAGTTGTGCGAATCCGACGGTAGTAATTCTCATTTAGTCCTTACCATAGACCATGTGTTAAGACGTTTACACATCAAAAATATGCAAATATGATAAGAAGATAATACCTACCATTTTTTAGAAGATTACAATAATTATTATGAAAATGTGTAACAGGTTTGTTACAAACTATTTTTGTTGCAGATATTATAACACCGATTTAGAATTTTCTACCAATTTGACCATAATTTAAACTATTATGTGTGAGATAGATTATATTTCCGATGTATACATTTTAGTTGTTAAAAATGAGAAATTTTGTTGTTATTATTAGGTTTGTGATTATATGGAGAAGAGAAATAATTTTATTGCTTTTAAAATTTTCAGCGATAGCTGGCTTTCCACAGAATTCTCCTTACCCTCGATCAGTACGGTTTTTGAGGAGTTATTTGTCTTTTCTAAACCTTTTTGTTCTCCTTGTTTACTCAGATTCAGAGAATTTACAAAGTATTCACCGAGGTAGTCAATGAATTAGAATTTTGTTTCAATTGACTACCATGAATTTCTCAGGCATTTTAAAATGGGGGTAGTGTTTGAAATTTTCATCTAATTTGACAATTTGTTTTTTTGAAGTGAGGGAGGGAGTCTGATTTTGTAATTAATTTGCCTCGGCTATCCATATCGATCCAATAAATAGATTCTTCTTAACACATCAATGTTTTTGATCTGGAAGTAAACTGAAAATCTGCGTCATGACACTTTTTTCAGAGTTTTAGATTCATCCTTTTGAGAAATTTTCATTAGAAAGAAGAATATGAAATCATGTTCTATCATTTATAATTCTTAGTCACTCATAGGCTAGGGCGAATATGGTTATGTGGTATGCAACCTTAGATGGAATAATCCATCCGAAAACAAACCAACATAAATTCCTCAAAAAAAAAAAAAAAAAACACTCAATTAATTAACCGAGAGAATCTCCACCAACAAAATTTGATGAAGATGCGAGCTTTGGTCCAGACCTGTACAGCTAGCCAGGCTATCATTTAAATCGATAATTATACAATGAAAAAAAATAGATTTTAGTAACCAAAATTAGCCATGCGATTTCCAAGAAGGTTCTCCATTAAAAGGAACCGACAAGAATGAATCCTTGTTTTATTTCCAAAAGCGGGCCCTTTGCCCGCAAGTAGAAATTAGTCTATGATAGAAATATACATCAAATATTAAAATTTAAGAAAATGACAGACAAAAATATGTGACCATTACAGTTCGATAATAAAACGTTGGACTGAACGAAGCAATGAAAAATTATACAGTTGAAAAACTGTTTGAAGTGATTTAAATTATTTATACGAATTTTTTATTTTTGTGAGGAAGGCAGCATCCTATATTTAGAAAATTCTTGATTGGAAATTTAAAACAACCCGGTTAAAATTTTATTAAAATGTTCTTTTTTAAATTTCTTCATTCGATTCTTTTTGGGAATTCGGTTCAAATCTCTTGAAAATTTTTTTATTTGATCCTATGTGGAATCTTCAGATTTCCTTAATGATGAAAAGGTTCGAAAATTCGCCCCTAAAGTCGATGTCTTGTGTTGATACACATCTCATTACTGAATTTACAGTCGAGTTTGAATTCTACCGAAATTTTTTAATTTCTTCAACTTTTTATGACGCTTTATTTTTCTCATTATCTTTTATTTCAAAAATGTCTTTCAGTTTTGATGAGTTATATCAATACAAATTTTATAATCAAAAATCAACTACATCATTAAAAAAAAAAGTTCAAAATATTGACAAAATGTTATTTAATTTATACATTAAATTGGTTGGCAAATGACCGATTCAATTTAGCAACGAGGTAAATCCATTAATAATTTTATTTCCAACTCAAAACAAAAGATATTTAACGTCTGAATGAGCAGTCATCACTCGCATATAATAGGAATTATGAATTGAAAGAATTACAATGATTGAGAGCTATTTCGCAGTACCTATACTAGAGTTAGAAGTTAAAACATCCGAGTGAAGGTCACCATTTAAATCACATGTTGTGAAGAAAAAGTGGCCCAATTATTCTCATTGAGTTCAAAGTCGATTATTTGTTTAGAAAAAACAAAAAAATAAGAAAATTATTACAATTATTACTTCAGAAAGTAGTAAGTACAACATTATTTTATTATTATCAAAAAATTCTCCGCAAAATTCTAAAATGTAAATCCATCAAGAATGACATAGGTACCTGCGATCAGTTTGCTCTTTTTCTTGAACTGATAATATTATTGTATTTAAAGGTGAAATTATAAATTTTATTTGTAATTTAAGACAGTCGTTGAATGACTTCTTCCTAATTATGTTTACTTGTAAAAATGAGGCTGAAAATGGATGCCCAATAAAAATGAAAAAAATTCTCGTAGGTACTTTAATACACGAATAATTCCTAAATTGATTTTAACGAAATATTTGATACGGTACTTCAGATTCATTTCATTTAGCGAAAAAGAAAAGAAGGAAGAAAAAATTTTACTTAATCATTCTTTCGCAAAGGTACGTCCACAGCAAGAAGTATAATATAAATTTTACGGATCCTAATGAAAGCAGAACGGGTCCGATCCAATGGAGAAAAATACACAGTTTCAATTCGAATTATAATACGTGCCCTTCAAACTGTCATTACAGAGTTTACCTTCGACTGGATGTGTCAAAGTGTGAACAAAATTTTTATCAGATACTAATTTTGAACGGTTTTCATGGGAGGAGAACCTTCGTTTAGATGAAAAACTTGATCATTTTTGCTCGTCGACGACGTTTCAGAAAAGTTTGAAGATGAAATTGATAGATAGATATGTGAAGTCACTGAAAATAACGAGAAATATGATTTCTATTGAGAATTTTGTCAATTATTGTTAAAACTGTCAGCACAGTTTTCAATGGGATTTTAATTTTTACTTTAGAGTCGATGAAAAATAAATTCTTCAGAATTTGACGTATCTTTTCTCTACATGACTGCACCAATAAAAATTTTACGATTTTTTGATTCCTAAAAACGTGAATTTAAAGAACAATTATATTCCTTTCGACTGAAAACAAAAAAATGGGATTTTTGTAAATAAGGAGAAGATTTTTGAAACTTGAAGTAAAAAATAAAAAATAATCGATGATAATAAAAAATAGGTAACTTTAGCCCAATTCGTTCGTCAAGCTTGTTTTCATTCATTAGACCTCACGAGTTGGGAGAAAGTATTTTTCATTTAATTTAACCTTTTTATGTATTGTGTAGTGTGTGGGGCGTGTGGGGCATATTTCCATTACTTTTTCTTTTATTATTTATTTTTCATCTGTGTTTTTTTCTATTTCTGACTTTTTTACGTTCAGAAAAATGAAAATACCTACTGCTGGCTACCTACTAATTATACCACCATGTTGTTTTCCTTGACTATATACATAATGGACTGCATACTGATAAAATTAACATTGGCTTATACAGAGACACCATGAAGGCGTACATTTCATTCAAAAGTATTGTTTTTTCAAGATTTATCCAATATTATAAGTCAATTGATTAATTTTGCACTTCATTTTACAAAATGAAAGTCAGCTCAGCTGCATACAAGGTACAGCTAATATTCATTTATATGTTAATAAAAAACCAGAAGGATTACCGGAAATTTATCGATCATATAATATTAAATATAAAGCCTTAAAAAAATGATAATCAATAAATAATTCTCCATAAATGACTTTAAATTTAAATTACGAAGTTCATATTTATCTCGTCAGATGATTGCTTTTTTTATGAAATTCGAAAATTATTGACGTACAATTATGATGATGCAGAGCAACAGATGAACATATACAACATTGTTATAACAAGACTCCAGGCATCGCTCACTAACAATGTATTCATACTTAAATTAATCAAACTCGTCAAAAGGTTACCAATTAAAAAAAACAATAATCCATTAAAATTGATAGATTCCATAATGAAGGGTACTGTATAGTGAACATGTGTTTTCATTCTACGACTGAAAATAAGAATGCTTAGTTCGTTTGAAATTAAAACACTCAAGCTAATTAATGTAAAAGTCAAAATCCAGAAAACGAAACAACAATTAGCACACCACCTGGACACAAGAAAATATTCATCACAAAAACAATTAACGAGTACGAGAATTAGAAACACACACGAATAAATCAACAAGGCTTTTATATATGCTAGATAAGAATCCCCTTTCTTTGGTAGAAAGCTTTTAATGACAACACCTAACAAATACAGCACTTTCTACTCAGCCATCGAACAAATACCTTCTCAATTAGCGAAAATGAAATCCGTACGAGGATAAGACTCGAAAATCCAGTCTTTCAAACCAGCATTTAATAAAAATTCATAGAAAATAAGCAAACCGATGAAAAATATGGTGATACTTTTCAGAGATATTAAGATACGGAATAATAAGTCGTTGAAAATGGCTAGAATAGCGAGAGTTATAAAAAAGTTCCAATGTACACTGTATTCAAAAATTTGTTGATGATAATTGACAGAGCAAACACTAAAATACCTTCCAATACCGATAATCAGTAAAACTAAAGGTTTTAAATAACCTAAATGACTAACTCGCTTGGACTGAAAGTGAGAACTTCCTAAAAAATGTGCAACGACGAACAATCCAACACCTGAATCCATCAAACTGTACCTATTAACTTTTGTTTTTAGAAAATGTTTCGGAAAACAATTGAAGTTGGCACATAGTATACAGATTATCGAATACAAATTAACCATACCACAAAAATGAGTAACACATGGAAGCCTATTATCATTGAAATGGGCTTGCTTAACAAATTTTTGCATAATGTGTGAGAAAAGAGCATAATCATACATTTCCTCCAAGGAATAAAATGACAGTTTAACAATTTATATTCACAAACTGTTATATATAAATCCGAATTTACAACTGTTGATCTTCCAAAGTATTTTAGCCATAACTAAATTTATTTTAAAGAAGAAAACCTGATTAAAAATACATTCAATTTGAGAATTCTGATCTTTTAATATTGTGAAAAGTGCAATTTGATAAGGGATGAAATTTTTGAATGGAATGTACATTTCATTTGGTTGCCTTCAACATTTTATTAGTATGCGCAGTCCATTATATATATGGTCGAAGTTTTTTTCTTGCCTTAAACTCTCGACTTTTAAATTCTTTTTCCGGCACTCTTGTTTTAGGTGACATCCTCTACAACATGGCTCGTTTTCATTGACTTTAAATTTGTTTTTTGTTCTCAATTAGCTTCAAAATAAAGTCATTAATTTTGTTTTCCCTATTCTCTTAAAAGTTTCTTTTCTGATTGTGGTCAAGTTTGTGGTATTTACATCAAATAGCACGTCTGCACCTCCGTTTCTCTATGTATTCTCATGCGCGAATGAAAATCATTTCTTTCTTTTGAACATGAATTAATATCTTTTTTACAAAATTATTATGATTAATATGTCTAACTTACACTCAGTTCCTATTCTTATTTATTTTTCTAATATAATAATTACAATTCTTTAAAGTGTATTAGTTTCCTTTTTGAGTCTCTTCAAGTGTAAATATGTGTGTGTTCGATCCCATTTAATTTGATTTTTTCATTTGAGAAATAAAGTGTAACTATGTTTAGACAAACCAATCCTCTTCGATTTTACTTTTGACTTGTTGCCCTTCTGTATTATACGCTTCTAGTTGACTTTTGCACTCTAAAATTTTTCTGTTTTTTGGCGATTATGAATTTCAATAAAAACTTGTTACAATAGGCAGATTTTGGTTATAATGTTTGGGGGACTAAGGCCCTGTTAAGTTTTAAGTTTTATTTGTCCTCCAACACCTCCTTCCACTGCTATATATCAGTAAAAAAACCCTCAAAATTTCAATGGATAACCTACATTTTTTTTAAGAAAAATTTATGGAGGGCTAAACGGCTGTTCTGGGGGCCTAGCTTACCAGTCTCCACCTTAAATCCATCTAAGCTTATTAACTGCCCCATTTTATCAACTTCTTGTTTGTTAAAAAGTATGTAGGTATTTAAATGTAACGAAGAGCTGACAAATCTCGACTGAGTTATCCAGTTTCAATTTTTCATACTTTTTGAACGATTGATAGCGCTAATAGACATTTTTTGAACAAGAAGTCTGTGGAAACAATGTGCAGAAAACATGTATGCATTTTTGTAACGGTTTGTTGATTATTATTTTCACCTCTTGTTTGAATACTTCAAAATCAATGTTGGTTGACCAAAACCACGATTGGCAGCTTCAATAACTGCTAAAATTAATATATACTCGACTACGGAATATATAGTAATCCAATCTCCTCTTCTTAGTTATCTTATATTTTTATTTGACTAGTTGGTAAAAGTGATCAGAAAAAAATAGATATTTTTGACAGAAAAAGTTCTCAAAGCTAAGTTATACTGTTGAAAAAATTCGAAAAAATTTTTCTTCGGAGCAAAAATGTGTACCTAGCATTCCATTGATACCTCTCTGTAAAACTTTGCAAACCATAAAAAAGTAACCACAGTTATTAATAATTTTTTCTCATTCTTCAAATCCATATTTGCCGATCATCTGTTTCTTTATTCGTATATTTATGCAATTTCGTCATTATTAATCTGATTTAGAATAAATTTGAATTTTACCTCGAGTAATTAGGTACCAATAACCGATACTGGAATTTGAAAAATAAACAATTGGTTTTTTCAAACCGAAACTATGCTAAATTCTTTCAAGTATTAGGGTCTTCTGTACACGCAAGGGAATAATTATTTTCATTTCTCAACTCCTCATCTAAAAAGAACAAAAAACTCCTGCAGTTTACTTGCACTTTTTACACTTTTGCAGAGAATCTTCTCTTTTAAAGGTAACGAAACAAGTAGCCTAAGGTCAAAAAATCGGTTTACATAACAATTTTTTTCTCTCTCTATTACAGTAATGGTTGTACGAGTGTAGTGGTACATAGGTATTGAATCATACACACTCATTAACATGGAAGAAATGCGAGCAACATGTGATTTTACGAAGATGGTTCTCAGGGCTAAAGAATCACGACGGTTACTTCGTTAGTGCCGGTGAGTCACGATTATAAAACTCGATCTTATAGGCTAAAAACAACTTGGAGGAAAATAAACCACATTTGTGTTATTGAGGGGGCTAAATATCGTCTAATTTGACCTAAATTCTGAAATACCATTTACGTGCTCGTAGAAAAGAAAAAAAAAAAAAACCCCACAAACGAACTCGAACTTGGAATAAATTCAAAAATGTTTTAAAACCCACACCTCGGATGATCTGTTCGTAGATAATATGGACATGAGGAAGAATTGCATCGATTGTCGAGTTGGTTTTTCTTTCTACCCTCCCACTCTCCCACTTTGTTGTAATAACGTCAAAGTAAGTTAATGCCTACATGACGTAGCAAAATAATTGTTTTCTCGATTCTCCGCTCGGTTAATCAAATGCATTGTAATTTTCTCTGTAGCCTCTGTACTTTATCACGGAGGAAGCAGATGGAAACCAACAACACATGTAAGTACCTACCTATATTCAGTTATATGGGTTGGTGAATACGTTCTTGAGGGAGGACGTTTTGATTTCGCAAACGTATGAGGCAAAGTACATGCTGATTAGAATGATCAGATTTGTCCTATTCGATGACCTCACCTGCCAGTTGAAAAGTTTTGCTAGAAAGAGTTACAGAAAATTGTTTTATTCTCATAGGAATCACATCGGAGAGAAATGACCTTCTGAGGTAGTCTTGATTATGGAGTATGGCGGGGCTATGAGACAGCTGCCTGTGCTCCCATATGAGCTGAATTCGAATGTATTTAGGTAATTTCTTCAGCAAGATGAACGAATTTGTCGATAATGCTGCAAAAAATGAAATTAAAAGGGGTCTGTGCGTGGCAGTGGATGGGTGCTCATCTTTGTAATCAAAAGGTACGTGACCGCTCACCACAGCCTGCGAATTCCAGACCCAAACTGGCGTTGTGTTCCATTAAGTTTTATTGGTGTTCCAGTGACTGAAAAATTCATTCTGAAAGGCGATTATTGGAATTTGGTGCCTAGCTTAAGTTGGCGAAGCCTGGTTTGTGAGGTTTTACCAAAATTTTGACAAATCTGGTCCAGCACTAACGTAAAAAATTAGTATTGTTAAAGCGATATAGAAAATTCATTAGTATTCGCCAATTTTGTCACCAAAATTTCATGAAATTGACAAAAAATATCACTGACAACTGTAATATTAACATTACATAACCCTGCGGTTAAGCCGCCACAAACCCCTCCCTTCTTTTGGGGGACAAAAAGAGTCGAAACTAGCATATGTATGTCTCTGGGTAAGGTGGCTCAAACCCAAGTAAGACCATTTCAACGATACCGCATTGTTTCATTCGTCTCTTCTCATCTTGTTTTATATAATTTGAAAAATTTCAACAATCCTCCGCTTGGTAGATCACTGATTACCAAATCTCAACCACCCCCTCCATTCTGATAACAAATATATATCCTCCTACTAGTGCTAAAATGACATTGTAGTTGAAGTCCAATTAAAAAATGAAAGTAAAATAGGCAGCGACCAATTATTATTAATGTTTTCGAATTAATTTTATAACTATTTCAGAGTCTTTGTAGGAAACACATTGATGCGAGAAGAGAAAAAATTGTTTTTTAAATCCGCGTGTTCACTTGAGCATTTTTGCCGACAAACAATGAAGGTGAAAAAAAACCAAAATTCGTAGGTAAGTATGCCTGACTGAGCCAAATGAGCCAAACTTTTCCCACAGGTTGTCGGTAAACTGTTTTGCTCAGAAGAAATGCTCGCGATAGCAACGAGTTCAAATGAGAAGAGGTAAAAAATAAAAAGGTTCACAAAGGTCAGTTTTTCCTGGTCATTCGGTTTGTACAGATAAAAATACTCTGATATCGGGGTTCTCAACCTTTTTCAATCCATGTATCACCTACAAGTCTCTAAAATTTCAGCGTACCACCTGAATGAAAATATTTTCAATAGTATAAATATATTACGCAACCAGGGAGGAAAGTGAGCTATTTCTCAATGAGTGCAATGTTTGCAACTAGTAGATATACAGGATTATGTATTTGAACCAGGGGCAATAAAACTTACGGGTTGCTGCGTCAAATCCCTGTTAAAGCAGAGAGAATTTTTATAGAAAAAAAAAAAAAAACAAAATATGTAAATAATTCAAATAAAAGCATGTAAGACATTAAAGATGTGGGGCTTGAGGAAATAATTAGGCGTGAGAAAAAAATTAAGGTGTAAGAAAAATAATTAAGGATAAGAAAAAGAAATTAAAGAGTGATAAAAGAAAGAGTTCTGAAATTGGCCACTTTCATCACGCTCTACATGCCTCGAAAATACAGCATTTCGTACACATCTGTTTCTTGGTTCTATTAACTATTAAAGAATTATGTTGAATGAAACATAATATACTGCAAAATATGTAAATTTTGGACAAAGTAGAATTCTAGTATAAGTATTTAAGTTAAAAAATTAAAAAATTACTTAGTACCTATTTACAAAAATTAAATAATTTTACCCAAAAGTGAATTTTTTTTAAATATGCTTTTTATTAGTGTAAAACGTTGTGTGAAACTTAGCGTACTGACATTCAGTCAAACTCATGCATGTGTATCTCGTTTCTCACACACGAAGGCAGCACTAAACAAACGCGGTGGTTTGAACCAGAACTACCGTGTATTTCATCAGGTTAAAGGCTCTCACCACGAGTTTAGTTTTCTAGCAGCTATCAATCTCTAGCGCTAGCCTGTACTAGCTCAAAAATAGCACTTAAATAAGCTAGTTTCTGATTACAGGATGAAAGAAAAATGAGGCTAATTTCACTAGTTTTTATGGTGCTACCTGCAATTAGTTAAAAAAAAAAAAAATCATCTACACGATGCTAGCAACTATCTTCCAATTCTTATCATTTTATGATACTATTTTACGGTATTTTTACTTCTTTTTAGCTTAAGATAATTTGATTTTGGTTACTGTAGCTGAGTTTCAAACGATTTACCTTCATATAACTGACTAATGCTTAACAGTGAAATTTTAATTGGTTGTTTATCAATGTTTGAAGATAATTTGGATGAAATTTCGTTCAAATCCAATGGTTTATGAATTATTATAGTTGAAAATTCGCAACTGAGTAAAGGAATTTGGTAAGTTGTTCAAATGCAACTTGATGCTAATTAATTTTCTTCGCAACAAAGGAATACTCAACGTTGAAATTTTAGTATGTTGTACAATATTTAAGGATAATTTGAATGATATTTGGTTCGAATCCGTTTGTTAGTTTTTGAGTTAAGTATAGTCGAAAATTCAGAACTGTAAGGGAAGTTTAGCATATTTAAATTCAAATTATTGTAAGTAATAATGCCATGATTATTTATGAAAATTCCTATATTCACCATAATTATGTTTATTTTCAATCAAGATTGATAATTTATTTCTATAATATTATCAACTAATAACACTATTCGGTTATTTACTTCGAATTATCAATGAACATTAGGTTTTGAAAATTCATCTAATCTGTTATAAGTCCACATAAGTATGAATGAATCCTCCTCCAGGGCAGCACTCATTTTATCTCATATCATCTTATGAGTGATTAAAACAATTCCTGATAGAATTGGATAAAATATTAAAATTAGTATAAGTACTCATAGGTCAAATAAACACACTTCCACAAAACTACTATAGTTATCAACTAGTTATCAATTAGTACAGATAATCCAGGATCTCAATTTCATCATTTCATTTTATCACATGCAAGTTGAAAACTATTCACTTCAGTTGGATTGTTGGCTAGTTGATAACTAACAACTTGCACTTGCTTCAAATTTTTTTTACACGATGCAATAAAAATATAGCCTGAAACTTCATTGCAAGTGGCATGCTATTCACGATTTCTTGCATGTTGGTCTGCGTACACGATGCTAGGCTAGGGCTATTTTCACTAGCGGTTAGAAAACTAGCCTCGTGGAGAGAGTCCTTTAGTAACTATACAACAGAAATAATCGCACCTACCTTCTTTATTGCAGAATAGTTTCTACAAACGTAATTGTTATGTCTTGAACCACCCATATCGGAGGTTAAACATATGTTTGTTGAAGCATCGAATAATTTTTACTACCTATGTCTAAAGTATTATATAACTGTAGGTAGTGAGTAGACAAATAGCCGATGAACGATAAAATTTAGGATTCAGTCTTATTCCCATATGGCGATAATATCATATTTTTTTCCCTCTAAGAATGATCATCAATTAAGATATATTAATTAAACAACTAAAATTTGTTTCTATAAATTTAAAATACTTTTTTTTTTTTTTTTTTTTTTTGTAAATGTTGATAGGCTAATTAACTGATAAAATCAACAATTTTCATAGTAATTTATAAGCCAAGAAAATCTTACACCGAACATTTAATTGTTCATTCAAAAGTGAAATGTTTTTAGTCAACTCGGGACTATAATTATTAACTTTACCTCGTAAAACAAATTTTGAATATGATATCGTAATATCGTATTAGTCTGTAGAAATATATTCGATTAAATTAGGATTACATTAACATTATTATTCTAAAATTATGATTTCAAATCGCTTCCTCAAATCAAAATCATTGTAAGTAGAAACGAAATTTATATAGTTTATAACTTTTTTTTTTGAAACCAAGGATAGGTAGTTTTAACCTAAAAGGTGCGAAATTAGGATTCAATTATGGAATTTCTATGAACCGTATTATTTTATATTATATAGCTGTACGTAAACTACGCGTCGGTAGATATTTTCCTCTAAAATATTTGTTTATTCATTTTTATTAATTGATACCTATCTACATTGATAATTCAGAGAAATAGGTGTCACCGTGTACCCATATATAAGCGATAGCATCGACACTGTAGGTAGACAACAAATATACCTACCTGTTTTACGAAATTCTCACCCATTCGTGATCAGCTTTTTTCAGAAATAATTATTTATATCAGTGTGTTTCAATAAAAATGAATTTTCGACTTATAGCGATAAGCACCGCACATACCTGAAAACAGAAAAAGAAAAAAAAATTGAAATGATAAATTAGTGGAATCGCAATTGGTTGAATATGTTATATAATATATAGGATTCGAATAACCTTTTTTTTACAATACATAATTCCACTTGACGTTTATTACGCCTTTTATTTTCTCATTGGTCGTTTGCTTAAGTCGGTAGGTATACAGCGTGTCGGAATATATTAATATGCTTTCTATGGTTTAGGTAAATTAAAAATTATCGTTTATGGAAGAAAAATCACAGTTTTCAATGAGACCCTCATTCTATTGTTAGGTAGATACCTATAACGTACCTAGTAAAAACGAAGAATAAATATAAGTAGATTAAGTTTCAACGTTTGCGATAGGTTTACAAAAAAAATAAAATAAAAATAGAGCCTGTCGGTAGTTGATAGATTGATAGAGATTTGCAAAATTTTCATCACAGAATGACAAGATGAGATTCATATTAAAGGATTTTTCAAAAATTTTACTTTTTTTTCTAGGCCGAAAAACTGATAAAAAATGTTTTCATCGAGTACACTTCTGATACGAAAAAAAAAAAAGTGTTAATATCACTTTACAGTGTGATTGTATAATAATTTTGTTTCATCTAACGAGTTTAAAAAAGTCCCTTCTGATCGTGATATAAAAAAAGCGTTATTCGTTTACCTTAATAAAAAAAAGAAGTTCATACCTATTTTAAAAAGAAAGCTTTTAACAAGATCTAACCGTCGAGATTATTTCTTTTCCTTTTTTTTTTTTTTTTTTTTTTTTCGGACAGAAAAGAGAGAAAAAAGACCACAAAATCACCTTGAAATATGTGTAGCAAAATTATTTGAAGGTCTGCAGGGGCGTTTAACCACAATATGTACCTATAATACAGAGGCCATACCCAGTAGCACCACTCCTATGTACACTATATTTTCTAACAATAGTGAATACAACTATTTTTTCCTATTTATTTAACGATACTATTGAAAATGCAAAATTAAACCGTAAATAATAAACGATGACAAAAATTGCTGAATAACAGAGGTAATGCTGGTCTATATGTCCATTCACAAACAAATTCATAAAATTTAAAAAGCTTTACAAATCGTTTGAAAAATCACCCTATTCTTAAACACATTTGCTTACATTTTACTTTGCAGTATTTTACAACCTCCAAAGTTGTACTTGACAACTTTGTACAGCGATCAGATGAAAATGTTCTCTGTCGCAACGAGATCGTATACATTAGTATACACGTTATTATAAAACGTCTGATTTTTAAGCTTACTGCAGATTTTTGATGAATTTATTCATTTCTTCAACGTTCAGTTCCTTGGTAAAAAATTTTAATATAAATTTCAGATTGACAAGGGTCGAAAATTTATCACCTCTTTATACAATTTTTTCGTTCAGAATGTTTTTTAGGTACATTTCGATGGAAGATTTTTTATCAATCTCACAAAATATGTACTAAATGATGGAATGAAAATAGAGCAGGCCTAAATAAGACTGAAATTTTTAATTATCAGTTTTATGATGTGATATGAAAAGTTGATTTAAATCATTCAGTGGCTTTAACTGTTCCACCTGAAGAAAAGTGTTAAAATCTCGAAGGAGCATTATTTTTTAAAAACACTGTTCATCAATTTTGATAAAATTGTAGTTTGAATAATTACAAGAGGAAAAAAACAAGGAATCTGAATTTGATATGTTCCATGAGTAACTTTAAATACATTTTTGATGGTAATAATTTCTTTTCGTCCATCTTTCAAAACGAGAAAACTTGGATTTTGATTTATGACATTTTATCAGATAAAAGGTGAAAAAATACTTGAATAATTGCACTACTTTTTGGTACAGTCAACATTGAAAATTTGTGTCAGCGTAAAGGAGAAATGATGTATTCAATTAGCGTATGTATATTAGGTTAAAAATTAATTTCTTTGAAATATTTTGCACTGTTTGTTAAGAAAGAAAAAACGTTATTTTTCCAAATTTTCTTTCAAAAATCTTAGCAGTTTTTTTCTTTTATTCTGTATGGCTTTATACAACCATATTTAGGTTAGGCTTCAACTTGAGTGGAACTTTATAAATTATTGTTCTACTGAGATTTTTTCACTTTTCTTTCTACTCTCCATAAAACAGTATATTACGCAACTAGGGAGGAAAATGAGCAATTCCCGAGTGCAATGCTTCCCAGGACGAACCGCAGGCGAGTGTGGCAATCGCACAAGTTAATGTTACTTGTCCCCCCCGTCAAGTTGCATACAATGTTTTGTAACAAGTATGCGGAATGCTTTATTTGAGCCTAGCGGAATAAAACAGGGAAAATTAGTGAAAAATTTAGGAACTGATGAAAAAAAAATTGAAACAACGACGAAAAAAGTGAGATAAAAAAATAAATCGGTAAAAATTAAAAATAAATATGGAAAAATAAAATCCAAAACCTCCCCCCCTACCTACCCACCCAAACATCACACGAAGAAAATTTTCATTGGAAACTATATACTTATGTATACCTATATATAGGAAAATTATCAATGAAACTGAAAAAAAATTAATTGATGCAAAGAAAGGAAAACCATCACCATTTCAGTCACTAATTCCCATAGCCCAGTCGGTAAAGTAACGGTTTTGAAGCCTGTGAGTTGAAAGTATTTGAATTCCCATTGGAATATAGAATTTGTAAAAAAAAAAAAAAAGTGAATTAATTTAAGTGAAAGGGAGAAAGTCATTAATAGGTGTGGGAAGAAACTAAGGAACCAATTAGGCGTGAGAAAAAAATGAAATGAAGGAATGAGAAAAAGAAGTAAAGGAGTAATAAATTGAAATGAAGGAGTGAGAAAAGTGGGCGGAAAGGAGAGTTTCGGAAATTGGTCTCTTTCATTGAACCATAACGGAATATCATCAATCTTAAGATCAATTATAAACTTTATAATTTCAATGAGAAACATAAATTCAAATAAACAAATAATAAGAAATCTACCTTTATATTGCTGATCAATCTTAATCACACCAACACGCCTCGAAAGTACAGCATTTCGAACACATGTTGCAAAAAAACAAATTCGAAGCTTGGGAAGTGTGATATTTACATTTTTACGAATTTCAAGTTCCAAAGTTAAATTAAAAAATTCACAGATCTCTTGTTTTATCTCATAAATTTAGAACATTGACCTGGACGAAGGACATGGGGGAAATGGAGTGATTTTCCCCGAGCCTCTCTAAGTACTTACTCAAAATAAAAATTTTTTGAATCGATTATTTGGTAAAATACGTTTAGGTACATGCAGTGGTGTCTCAAACCTACGACACTGCTCTCAAGAAATTACCAAAATTTTGAGGCTGTATGCAATATACGGTACCCACTTCAAACAATTTTGAAAAACAAAGAACTTCTATATACCTATACAGATACAAATGTTCTGGAACACAAAAAAAAAAATCGAAAATTTTTTCGCTCTCGAAACCATTTTATCAGTAATTTTAGGAAAATATACAGATCTGTAAAAAATTTTTCGCAACATCGTTGCTTATATGACTATGGACTCGGATTTTCTCTCTCCGGCCCTGATATTGACAATGCAGAAATTACACATTGCCTATACATGTATATTAGGTATTTAGTTACGCGATAAGGATCTAATTCACAAACGAAAATCCGTGTGTAACCAAGGAAAGGAATTTTCTTCAGTCCAAAACACGTCTTCAAACTAATACACTCAATGACCAATTTGAACGTAATAGTTCTTACAAGTCATCCTTGACTTGGAGCCTTCGACCCCAGAAGTCAATCCGGCAATGAAATCAGATATCAAGGATTCTTTCAACTACACGTATACCTGCACTGTACAACACACTCCAATCGATAATTAATCTTATAAGTTGGCTACGGTATGGTGGCATTTTCTCTAAACTATAATCAATTTTTCTTCAACAATTCCGCGTATATGGGCTTACCGAAAAACATTATAAAAATTAAATTCGACCATCGAAACCGAAAAGAATAAACCCGAAGCACAGTGGGATATTAATATAATGTTAGCTGGGTAATTATGTAAATTTTGACATTAAATAAAAAATTCTTTCACAATTTTAATATTCGTCGACTCTTATCTCAGTACGTATACGTACACTGGAACGAGTGCTTTTGAGTACTTTTTTTTTAGTTCGGTTTTTGGCATCTCACAAATGGTACTTTTTAGGAAACTGCCCAAACTCGTGTGCTGACTACTCGCAGATAAAACGATATGATGGCCCACTACAAGATTTTTAAGTCATTCGTGGAAGGTCAGTGCGATGTGAAACGGTTTCGGAAACCGTATCGAGTGGGTTTAGCCGGCTATACGTACGGTATATATGACCTATTTGGAGAAACTATAAAAACAACGTCTCATCTTCATAGTTCGCACGATTTGCGTAGATTTATCGCAACGTCATATTTAATTCCGTGTGGCACATTCAACAGAAATTGACTTCGTTACGATATTGGTCGTTTCATTTTCTCACATCACATACCTATATATCTACCGGGGTGAATCGTGTGACTCAAACAATAGACCAGAGAGAGAACAAGTTGAATAAGCGATAATTAGGAAATTTTTATTATAGTCTGCAGATTAAGAACACAGCGCGAGAAGACGACCAAGGACGAATATTTCCCAAGCAAATCTATACCTACGTAGGATTTGAATGGTGTTGCTCGCCATATTCATCATCTTTAAGATAAAGCTCAAACGTAAAGGAGCGAGAATGATAGGACCAGTTTTGAACAATTTAAAATTCTCGTATAAGAGGGACAGTGGGCTGATCATTTTCTTAATGAGCTTTTTTGGTAACGGGTAGCTACCATCAATATTGACCTAGAACTACGCGAGAAAACAAAAAAACAATTTAGGTCTCAGATTTTGTGCATTTGTCACCGGGGTAAGAAAAGATGGGGACGAGACATCAAGTGAATATTTTTAGGGTCATCTCCGGCAGTTATGAAGAGAAAATTTTCGAGTTAATTTTACGAATACAAAGTCTCAAGTGCTCGGGCTTACATGCCAATAGAGAGAAACATTATAAACTTGTATAGAAAAAACAGATTTTTTACTTGATTTTTCGCATACATAATTTAATGATATTAACGCAGGACAAAACTACTATAATATATTGAAAATCTGGGTGACAAACTTCTAAGAAATTTGCACCAACATAAGGAATGTCTTCAACTCGATCCGTTTGGTCATTTTTTCAGAATCCCGGAAAAACGACTTTTCCAGGAATTTTTTATTTTCCAGTTTTCTCAGAAACTAACTGACCGATACGTAAAAAATTTCTTTGATACTTGCTATCCCATATGAGAACCATCTTTCATAAAAATTTTAGCCCCATCCACCCGGTAGTTTTCTCGAAACCGTGACCCCAAAATTTTGGGCGATAGATACATACGTACATACATACATATAATTATATTTATATATATATATATATATATATACAAATAAAAAAATTAGATCAAAATGAAAAACTCCAGCGCAGCAAGCCTGGTTAGAAAAAGTAGGGTTCAAGAAAAAGAATTATGAATTTTCATGGTAAGTTTATATGCGTTAATGGAATGTTATGATTGTGTAAAATATGTTAGCTGGTAACGAAATATTAGACAATATGAAATTTAAAAGCATTTTTTCTTGAAGAAATGAAAAATAAATTAAGATGATAAAGTATGGTACATTATCATATAATTTGAAATAAAATCAATGAAATATAATTAAGTTATGAAATAAAAAAAACAAAAAAACATGAGCATGTGGTTAATTTTTGTAAAAATAAAAGTTCATGTAAATTAGAAAAAAGAAAGGAAAAAAGCTTTACCGGAAGTATCGTCCGGTCGATCCGCACTAAAATTGGTAGCATGTTACAGTAAATTTCAGTGAATATTTATTTCAAATTTCGTACATATTGTTCAGAAATTGCGCATTTTGTGACCCATATAAAAAAAAACAGCCGTACCGGAAGGACCGTCCGGCCGATTCACGCCAAAATAGGTAGCGTACTACAATAAATTATGATAAATAACTTTCTGATTTCGTGGCTATTGATGGAAAATTAAGCATTTTATAGCACAAAATAAAATTAAAAATGGTAGTACCGGAAGTACGGTCCGGCCGATCTGCATCAAAATCAACATGTTTGCTCTTTGGCTTAGTACAAATATACGTACCAAATTTCGTGACTAATAAAAATTGCGACCTGTACCGTGGGAACAAGAAATGGATTTATATCTATCTATTTATCTATTTATTTATCTATCTATCTATCTATCTATATATTTATACATTAATTTGAGTGATTGAATGCCAAAATTTTCATGATATTATGAAACGAAAAAAGTACCCATCCCCAACCCTGGGGGCTAATACCGCACCAAGCGTAATAAGTAAATTTTCTAAAGAAAACCTACTAAAAATCTACTAAAAATGATACCAATCGTTTTCTTATCTCACGAAACAGATAATTTTCATCATCCCCACCCGTAACCTTCTATGAGACCAATTTTAATGACCAGTTTGCAAGAAAACTGGGTAAAAACCATTTTGCACGGAACTGGTAGAGGAATTAGCTGACAGCGCGGAACTGGTATATCACCGGCTGAAGAGTGAGATAAAACGTTCTATTGCTAGAGATTTATCATCCAATGTAGTTTAAATTGTTCTTGTCAATTTTCTTGGGAATGGACGGCCGGCAGTGAGTAGGTCACACAATGTTTTCACTTGTAGCTCTGCTACCAATAGTCATTACAATTTTGGCCATATCTTAATTCAAAGATAGGACCGGTTGATACAGTTTTAAAGCGGACATTCTGTATGTTATACAGGTCTACAATACACATACTACCTAGATAGCTGTAGATGAGAATAATGGATTAATTTAAGGCAGAAAATTTAGTTTCCACCCAACCTAAGCGTTCATTAAATTCGTTTCTTTTGCCATTAATCTTCCTGTGCAAATACCGAACTCCAATATCTCGAAGATGGGTGACTAATTTTCCCTTCCCCATTCTCTCGCCTATTGATTTTTTGAGATTATACTCCGCGCCTATACTCCTCGGATATAATGTACCGTCGAATGCGTAGATGAAAAAAAATTTGCGGAAAAATACCATCAAACCACATTCCTTTCATCATTTACATACGAATACATTTTTGGAAACTCGCATCCGTATACACACGCGTCGTCGAGGCGATTACGAAATGCATCCCATCACGAATCACCAAATTTTCATTGGCGAACCAGCAATAATCGAGTCGACCTTGGCTCGAAATTACACGTATTTAGATCCCAGAAAATTGATAATTTTTTGACGATAATAAGGAGATAGAGAAAGAAATAGAGAAAGAAACAGAGGGAGAAATAAAAAGAGAGCGAGAGAGAGACAGATCGAGAGAGAGAGAGAGAGAGAGAGAGAGAGAGATAGATAGAGAGAGAGAGAGAGAGAGAGAGAGAGAGAGAGTGAGAGAGAGAGTGTGAGAGTGAGTGAGAGAGAGAGTAAGAGAGAGTGAGCAGGAGTGAGAGAGAGTGAGAGACAGACTGACAGAGTAGTTGAGAAAAATAAAGATAGTGGGAGAAGAAAAATAAGAGAAACTTCCTGGTTTTCCATTGCAAAAATAAAAAAATATGTAAAAAATGTATTATTGAGGAGTGGTTGAGTAATAAAAGAAAGATAAGACAGAAAAAGTGTTGTCTTCGGTCACGGACAGTATTACGGCTATAACGAGCCAAGGGCTACTCTATGCGATGATTTACTTGTGTTGAGGTGTAGACATACACATACACACACATATTTGTGTGTGTGTGTATATATATATATATATATAAATACATTCTCAAGTTACTCAAAAATTAAAATTACGAGTAGGCGAACCACCAACAAAACGACCATCTAACGGTAAATACCACCGAATACAAATGGGATTATACTGAACAAAAGAAAAAAATATAAAAACTCTAGCGCAGCAAAGCCTGGCAAGAAAAAGTAGGTTACGAATTTTGATGGTCACATTAATTGTCTGTAAGATATGCGTTAATGGTATGTTATGATTGTATGAAATATGTTAGCGGTTGCCAAAATATTAGACAATGTGAAATTTAACAGCATTTTTTCTTGAAAAAATGAAAAATAAATTAAGATGATAAAGTATATGGTACATCATCATATAATTTGAAATAAAACCAATGAAATATAATAAAGTTACGAAATAAAAAAAAAGAAAACATGACCATGCGGTTAATTTTTGCAAAAAGAAAACTTTATGCAAATTGGAAAAAAGAAAGGAAAAAAGCTTTACCGGAAGTACCGTCCGGTCGATTCGCACCAAAATTGGTAGCATGCTACGATAAATTTTAATGAATATTTATTTAAAATTTCCTACATATGGTTCCAGAATTCTGTCTTTTATGGCAAATATGAAAACAAAAATAACGGTCTCGAGAGTACCGTCGGGCCGATCCACGCCAAAATCAACAGGTCCAGTTTCTAACTTAATACAAATGTTCGTACCAAATTTCGTGATTATCTGAGAAAAATTGCGACCTGTACCGTGGGAACAAGAAATGGACTTCTATCTATCTATCCATATATATATATATATATGAATTTGAGTTAGTGGTGCCAAAATTTTCCGGAGATCATGAAACGAAAAAGGTACCCACCCAAACCTTGAAGGCTAATTCCGCACCAAGCGTAATAAGTAGATAGTCTAAAGAAAACCAACTTAAAAATATATGATAGGAGAGGAAAAAAAAAAGACAGACGAAGACGGAGAGAAAAAACATACTGGTGAAACAGAAGTAAGGTGAACAATACACCAAGTAAACCGGTTATCTGTTTTAGTATATCGAACTGTTACAATTCATAAAGAGAGATATAAATAAAAAAGAAAAAAAAATAGTACGAATAGGTAATATATACCTAGTATAAGAATATATATATATATACATTACTAATGCTTAGTACGATTATCTCTAGATATCGTTACTTTTTAGCTGGAAGAATATATGACTTCATTCGAAGACAACTTAAGTAACAGATTTTTCGGCTTCGAAAGAGAGCCTCTAAATTTTATTTTTTCCTATTTTTCATTTTCTGCTGCTGCCACCGCCACTGCTGCTGCAGCTTCTGCTTTTGTCTCATCTCTATTTTTCTTTACTATTCTTCTTTTTTTCGGTATACGAACCAGTTTACTGGAATTTAAATAGGGCGTCGCATTTGCGACGTACATACATCTGCACGTACACACACATACATGCCTGCATCGATGACAAATGACAAGTCAATACAAATGTGGAAATTTTTATAAAGGTAAAAGAATGCACATTTGGATTGTTTATGTAGAGATTTTGCGTAGTAGTCAAGGTAATTTAACACCCCGGAGAAGACGACTCATCGCATCTTAAAAATAAATTTTTTCCATGGCGCGGTTTTAAATCGAACTCGTACGAAAATATCGTAAATGGCACGAGTCACTTTTTAATGGTTTAACTTGTAGCTTCATAAACCATTACTTGAAGAATATCAAATGAGGGGCTAAAAACAAAAATAAAGACAATTTTCTGTTACCAAAACTGACAGAATCATTACTACTAAAGTGGACCATAAAAATTTTATTTTCTCGCGTAGGTACTTGAATGAAATAATAAAAAAAAAAAAAAAGATCGAAGGTATTTGTAATTCAGTTAATAAAATACGAGTAATTGAGACCAACTAACGTCCTACCCCATAAACCCTTTTAGTAATGATACTGATCAGGAAGGGTTGCAGTGGATGAAAATAGGCATATGCTTCGTTCAAGTCGGAGCATTATTTTCGATATAATATGACTAACATTGTCCGTATTACTCGTAATATAGTAATACATTTTTATTGGATTCAATGAAACTATTAACGTCAGCTCTATAATTGGAGAACTGGAGTTGACATATTTTTATTCTTTTTTAGCGTGACCAAATGAGATTAGCATATCGTCCAGACACCTTCGACTACTTATCTGACAAAATTAGAACACAGTTTTTCTTCGAATTCATGAATAGTGTGGGGGAGAAGATGAATCTATAAAATAACATATTGAAAAAAATTAACCTACCCCCTCACCGTTTGCAATGAATGCAGTCGTGATAATTGTGGAAAATCTGCTTCCAAACTACTTCCTCAGGCATATAACTCAATTAATGTCAATTTTATTGTAAATATAATTCTGTAAAAAAAAAATGTATAATTAAATTTTATTGCCAATTTAAAAAAAAAAAAAAAAAAAAAAAAAAAAATCAGAATCAATAATCGGATGTAATACATCATACGCCCACAAAATAAGATTGAAAATATACTACTTTTTGTACTTTCTAGTAACATTTTGTTCCAATCGATAAATAAAGGGCCGAAGCTTATCTACTGGAAAGTACCTCAGAGAGTTGCAAAGAAGAATGATTTTATCAGCATTTTTTCAGATTTGAATTTTTATGTATTTTTTATCCTTCTTTTCGCTTTCATTCTCCAGCACACCGCAGTACAGTGCCTGGATAAATTTTAATTTTAAAATGTTCGGTTCTATTCCGATACTACCAACAGAAAAATCAAGTAAATAACCCGAAGTAGACAATCTCGTAAACATAAATGTAAGTAAAATTTAATCTGGTAAAATATGCGTCAAAAAAAAGAAGTAATTTAGTGATTAGATATACCTACTAACTGGAATCGATTGTGTAATATAACCAGAAACGTAGAGTAACTATTGGAGAAGAAAAAACCACCGCAATGTCTGACCATCAAAATTTTGTACTCGGTTCGAAGGTGAGACACAAATGACGTTTTGATACAGAAAAATGAAAATACCCGTCAGTTGTTCGTACTGGTTAGCAGAGCACACAACGCAGTCGTACCAATAATGAAAAATTAATAACGCTATTATTTAATATTTAATATTTAATATTAGCCACGCTGTCATAGTGAAGAGAAGGCGGAAATTCGCCATTAGCAAATCGTTATGTTTAAAAGACTGGATGGGAGAGAGGAACAAATTACATTCGTTTTCTAGTTGCATTTTTACTACGTTTTCAAGCGCAGAAAAAAAACCCGCTATAATAACGTCGCGTCATCGAAGAATAATGAGGATACCATGAGCTGAACTTGTGAAGGACCTACTAAATATCGTCAAAAAAACGAAGAAATAATACGTCAGCCACGTGAAGCAAGTCTAAATTTGCTCTATTGCGTACGGGTAATAATGATGAGGAAAGTCAAAATGGAATCAAAAGATTATTCCATTCTTAGGCTTTCTTGGCTATTAAATTTGTGGTAGTGGACAGGGTGTAACGATTAGAGATTGTTTTGTTGATTGCAGAGTCCATAACTATGAAGAGTTTTGGGTTTAATTCGCATTTCCACGCACTAGTCTACAATCTAAAAAAACTTTTTAATGATAGAACGCACAGCATTGCGTCCTGCTGGAAGATTTGGATCCAGAGTAATTAGTGATCCCAGTGGAGGTAATGGGAAATTGTTTTGTTGCGCCATTATCTCCATTAAATTCTGAATTCAATGAAAAAATTGGCAGTGCTTCCAGCAGGATGGGTAACAAGCTTTGACTATTTATAACTATATGGACTGAGTATAGTGATAAAAACGTGAAGGCAAGATATCTCTTATAAATAAGTATCATTGGAAGAATAAGGTCCCTCCAATTTTGCTTTTTATCGACGATTATTGGCATCGTTCACGTTTGAAAGATCGACAACAAGTGAGAAATAAAGTAATTTTAACCAAAATTGAAAATTTTTGGTATTCAATTAGTGGTAAATTTGCCAAATTTTTCGTAGTAAAAATCACCTTCTGCCAATGATACTTATTATGTTGCCTTCACCAACACTGTACCACCACTCCTATTAAGCTCATTCTATACAGTGGTATATGATCAAAGGCAACAAGCTATTTAGTGTTGAAGTGGAAGGACTGGCAGGATACAAGGTAGATGCATCAGTTCGCAACACTGTAGCAGTTTGCAACAGTTTGAAGTTTAAGGTTCAGAAATAAGAAGAATAAGTGGATTTAGGAAGTACTTTTATCACAAATATTAAAGCATACTCTTTGATTTCCATCTATTTTCAATATATTTCATTTGTGACATGAATGAAACCATAAATCAAAAAAAATTCTAACTGCTGTGAAAAATATAAAAATTACTTTTTCTTAAAACAAATCTGCACAATAGGCGATGAATAATGTTCAGTTAAAAGGGAATAATTTCTATAGCATGAATATTTTGTGTTCCAAAATGGTAAATATACTTCGATATTGATGAAAATCAGTGTTTTAGATTAATTTAGCCAAAATTATTCGTATTATTCGCTTGTTGCAAAATGGTTTATTGAATATCAACATTTTCAAGAGGAAAAATCATGACACCAGTTTGCAACTGGTACTTTTTTCTTCATTTTAAATAAGAAAATTTAAATTATTTTAATCATTTGGGTTTGATGTGTATTACCATCTCTGAATTCATATTCCTCTTTCAAATTTTAAATTTCTCAAATAATTCTGGTTTTATGACTCTTACACAAAAATACCATTTGCCTCACTTTGCAACACGTACGCCTCAGTTGTGCAACACTCATATTCTAATACCAATTTGAGGATGTTTATCAGTTTTATTTTCACACAATAAAAGCTTTGTCAAGTCCCCCAAATCTTATGGAAAGGGAATATAGAAAATTTTGATTGATATTACCAGTTTATGAAACAAAATACACATTTTTTCTCCTATTCCTTATATTATTTATGTGTTGCTGACAGGAACATAAATGTTGCAAACTATAAAGCAGAAGTGTTGCAAACTAGGGAAAATGGTATTTTCACATAAAAGTAATAAAAAAATAATATTCAGAGCAATATAATAAAAATTTAAAAAGAAAATATTAATCTGGAGACCATAATTCATGTATAACAAAGCATTCACATAACAAATACCTTTTTTTTCTACTCTGAATTATGCCACTTCAAACTCAACATTTCCTTTAAACTGTTGCAAACTGGTACGTCTACCCTAAGTGCATAATAATAGACGTTAGTGTTCATTCACCGCCTGTTCATGTAAAAACCTGATCGGGATAATGAACTTTGAATAAAAACTTCAATTTGGGGGGTCTAAAAATTAATTGTTGTCGACCAAAAATCGTTTAAATGAAAATATGTGCCAAGAAAACGGGTTAAGCCAGACATAATGACGGATCGAGCATCAGTCTATGTAATCAAATCAAGGGTGTAGGTAATTCGATCGTATGAGGAGGAATTTTCATCTTTTCGACCACCCCTCCAAATCACCAACAACATCGACAAACAATTATAATTTTTTTCGAAGCCGAGTAGGGCCCAGACCTTAGGGACACCCTTTTCCAGACTAACCTAAGTTTATTTTCCACCTGTAAGTAAATTAATTTAAGAACAAAAAAATATTAGTTCACAAAATATATTGTCTTGCCATATGTGTATGTCTTTGTAGGACGTGATACGTTCTCAGTGTCTCATATTTTACAATTTTTTTTTTCTTTCTCCTTTTTTTTATTTACTTACCTATCCATTCATTTTTTTTTTTTTTTTTTACAGTTGAGTGTTATATCTGTTTACTTTCTTGCGGTCCAATTCGCGTACATTTTTTTCTTTATAGTAGTCTATTCTTTCGATGTAAACAGGTAGAAGTCAATTGATGAAAGAGAAGTGGCGTAAAAACGTGACTGTCGAAGAAAAAGTGAAAGGAAATTAGAGCACATTTTATATTGACACTTGAAATGGTGCGGCCTATTCGTATTAATTTTGCTCATATAGTTTTCTATCATTTTCTTCACGAAGGTATAACATTGTGTATAATGCTGTATGAAATTGTATGGTAGAATACGATTTTCAAATAAGTAGGTAGGTATATAAACTTTATATTAACGTCTTTTACGTTTCAACGTGCATTTAGAAATGTACAATAAATAGACGGGTATTTACACGTCGATTGTATCAGACGTCGAGTGAGTATCGATGTTTCATATTGAGAATGCGGAAACCAAATTCACATGAATGAGATTGCATATTTGATTTAACAAAGTCGAATCTCTTATCCTTAGCTCAAAAGAGGGTACCTACATATTGAAAACGATATTGATTGATTTCATTTTTTGAAAGCGAAGTGAACTTTAAAATACGCAGCACTTGATAAGAGCATTCCATACCTACACGACTGCGTAATATATATCTAACCTTTAACGAAAAAGATTATAAAATACACATTCATTATTTATTTGTATAGGACTAATAGTAATTTAAAATTTAAATATGGAATTGAATCAGGCTTGGCTATTTACTCGCTAACTTGATTCAGTAGATACAAAAAAAAAAAAAATCCTAATTCTTTAACCCAAAAATAATGGAAACTTGCTAGTTAGGAAAGAAATATTCGGTATCCTATATATCTATACATGCCTATTTAATTTTTTAGGAAGTAGAAAATGCTAGCGAAGCGATACTTTGCTAGAAACTGTTTCAAAATTTTCATCCAAAATATTGAAAAAAAAAAAAAAAAAATGGAAGTAATGCAATACAGAAAAGACGATCGTACGTAACTTTTTGCCTCGTCCCTATTCCTTTCGTAGATTTCTCAAAGTCATGAATCAAAAAATCTTCTCCCGCAATTTTTTCTATTCAAGTTCTAACAGAAACTACTGAATGAAAAGCACCAAACTTTTACTAAACTTCCGTCAAACTTGCACTCATATAATGACAATTTATCGAGAAAATTTCAGTCCGATCCCTTCGGTAGTTTCTTCAAAATCCTGGAAAAACAACTTTTCTAAGAACGTTTTGTACTCCAGATGTCTCAAAAACCATTGAACCAGTAGGCACTCAACTTTTTTCAGACATGGTTTTATATAAAGTCTACGTTTTGTGAAAATTTCAGCCCTATCGGATTCGTAGTTATCTCAAAACTGTGAACCAAAAATTTTATCCAGCAATCTTTTATTTTCCAGTTTTCTCGGAAACTACAGAACGAATAAACACCAAACTCCTAACAAACTTGTACAAACCTAAGGAAAATCTATTAGGAAAATTTCAGTCCAATGTCTGTTGTAGTTTTTTCAAAATCTCGAAAAAATCAGTTATCCAAGAATTTTTTATTTTCCAGTTTTCTTGTAAACTACACTCTACCAACAGGCATTAAACTTCTTTTAGACCAGGTTCTATATGAGGGCTACCTTTCTTGAAAGTATCAACTCTACCTTTTTCGTAGTTTTCTCGAAAAATTAGGCGATACATACGTACATATATACAATTTATATATCCAGATACATAAAAAAAATTGTGTCGAAATATGCAAATGATGTCATCAGTTTTTTATTACCGTGAAACGGAAAATTTTCATCATCTCCACCCCTAACCTTTCCATGAAGTCAATTTTAATACGCTGCATGCAAGCAGACTGGGCAACAAACAGTGTATTATAAATTTTCATGAATAACATAATATCCAATATTGCGGAGAAAATACTTAATAATGTCACCCTTTTTTGTGACAAAATCCCTAATTTTCATTATAATTTTGGAATACCTTGTCGTGAAAGAATATTCACATGAGAAGTTAATCAACAGATTATTTTGCATGTTCTGCTAGTGCATATGTAAACACATATGGGAGAGTCAAAATTTGGGTGATCACTGGTGATTTTAGAGCCGGTTTGGGCAATTTATATAGGAGCTCTTTTACATGCACACATACGTACATATGTAGTAAATACGTGCGTTTGTGTATAAGGGAAGCGTGTTGCTTCTTCACAAGATAAGGAGTGACAGACAGGTTCACGGACCAAATTGTGACATGATTGTAACTGTCTGATTAGTCATGGTTTGGTTTTCATACATTACTTGCAAGTAATTGCAAGTCATTACGTGCGAATGTTTTTGTGCAATGTTTTAACGTCATTGAGACTAATAATAAGCCAGCCTTTTGGTAGCAACTGTCGTCAAGAGGTGCGAGCCTCTAATACCTCATACAAGTGTCAAGTCCTCATAGTAATTTTAAATCATTGTAAGGAAGTGGAGTGCTCTGAATATTTTTTTCATCAAAATATTTTTGGAATAAAATCAATTCCAAGTTCTGTTGATGGAGATGCAAGCAATAAATAAATTTAGGAGCATATTTCTCATATTTGTCGAGGTTGTAATTAATAGGGGGGCAAGAAGATTTCAAATTTGTCATTTACAACACTCATTCAACCCAAGCATTCAGAAAATAGCTGTGTACCAATATTTCAAGTCTAAAATGCCTGGACACTTAACGAAGTGATCGCGAGCACATGGCGGAAGAAAATACAAAAATAAAATACAGCTTTTTTTCCATTATTTTACCATTTTTTTATGGTTCATTTTTGAAAAAATAATGACGATAAAAAAATTAATTTAGTTCTGGATTTGAGAAAATTTCCTCATCCTTCTAACTGCGTTTATTTCAGATAGCCGCTGAGGAATCTTGAGCTGAAAGTGGGAACTTTTTTCCTCAAAATTCAAATGTTAAAAAGATTGCAGAAATTGCGTATAATTATACAAAAGATGACATTATAAATGGGTAAGAAACTGTGCTGTTGATGAAAGCCCCGTAAGGACGTGGGTTCATTTCCCCACAGCTCCTTAAATATTTTAAAGTTCTTTTTCTCATTTTTTTTTGTTATTTATGTAAAAAAAAAAAAAAAAAAAAAGCTGAATTAAACAGCTATGAAATAAATTTATTATAATTTTTTACCACTGTGCAGCACCTTGAAAATTTTCACCAACAACTGGGAGTGATCAAAAACTGGTAGTTTACCTTATGTCCATAATCATTCTCACTATCTCAAAAATCCTCATAAAACAGGCAATGCTCCTTTTCTCACTACCTCCAATGATTCGTGAATTTAAGCATATCACTCTCTTTGGTGGAATGGTAACTTTTGTACCTATTTTCTAGATGACCAAGAACCGCGAATGAACAGTAGGTTAAAGCTTGTAGTCCCTTAAAATTTGAGAACAAGATATGTATGTATTCATTAAACATTCTTTATTTCACTCAAAATGAATGGTCTACCATTGAAGATACGCTAGGGGGTGGGTGGGGGCCATATAAAGCATAAAATATCGTTGGATTGTAGAAAGACAAGAAACAGATTTCAATATCTGTGCAGCTTCTGTACTTACACCACGAATAAAGCACCTCCTAACAATGAACAGGGTATAACTAACTACCTACGTGCTCGTCGTGAAAATCAAATTTGTCTTTTATAATACATTCGCATTGTCTGCGCAGCAACTGAATCTGCCAAATTAAAGCGTTAACTATCCAGAGTATCGACGAGAATTATTTATAGAAATTATTCTCGTAACGTGTATTAAGCTGCGTAGGTACGTATTTTCTTTGTTTACAACCACAAGTAGGTAGCTAAAGTTATCATCGATACATTTCAAATAAAAGAATCAGAATGGAGGCATTGGTCTATTATTTGGCGTTGGCATATACATAGCCGTTCGATTGATAATCAAGACTATGAAACGACAAATAATTGCGACGTTTGTGATGTGGATTGAATTATTTTTCAAGTTGATGGTCTCTTTGTAGGTATACCTACCTACAGACAACACTTAAAATTACCGACTAAAGATTAAACCCATCATCCAGAGATCTTGTAATTTTTCTCCACACAGGTTGTGTTACTCAGTGGTGGCAAAAATGAGGTCTTTATTTTTGCGTCATTATAGCCATTGAATGAGAGGCCTAAATCATTACCACAGCTAGCTGAATATGAAACAATAAACTAGTAAATTTGTTTGTTTAAGTTTTTCATCCTTTCTTCCCGACTGACTTCAACGACTTCTGTTCTCACGCGCACAGAAAAAAGTCAATATTTTGTTTCGGTTTATGAGCGTCATGAAAAACGAAAGTTCAAAGATGAGAAATACGTAGGTACGTATAACGTGTATGTCTACGCCATGCGTGGAACCGGCCTTTTTTATGATTTAATTTTCTGGATTTCGCTCGACTTCAAAGTATGACGTTATAACGGTACCTATACATATATACGTTAGTTGGGGTTATGGCATGCATAATGGTATATTTATACCGTATAGAAGGTCGAAAAGTGAAAATTGAATTTTTTTTTTCTTCTTCTAACGTTGACATAAATCCTACTTCTTATTAATCGGTGAACGTAACACGTATTTTTTTGACCTTTTTTTCTGTGTGTGTGTGTGTGTATACACATTATCTCATACGTGTGTGTGTACGTAGTACGTACCTATCGCATAAAACTGCAGGTAATGTTTAAAGTTTGTTTAATTCATGACGAATTCATCGTACAAGATACAGCACATCACCCATTATTATGGTGATAAACTAGAAAGTTATTTTCATGTTGTGTACCGAACATATGTAGGTAGGCCAATAGTGTTCAGGGTTCAAATTCTTTAATTTTTCGGTAGTTTGACTTAGCTGCAGAAACCTATGTTAATTGGAGGGGAAGAGAAATTCGCTAATTGATTCGTACATGGTCTCATAAATTCCCGATGGACAAAAACATTAATTAAAAATGAACTACCGTTGAACTTTGCTACGATGGATGAGAAGAGGAATTCAAAATGAATTAAAGAATTTTGGAAAAAAAGTAGGCTTGGTATTATATTATTTGCAAAGCATCAACTTATCAACCTGAACAATATATTTCATTGTATTCAAGTCGGTCTTGTCATATTTTTGTAATTTCACCTTACGGTTTATTATGATCACATCCTCGACAGTTCATTTTTTGAGCAAGTAAATCCCTTGGTTGCATCTACTCAACGTAGGTACATGCTGAGCGAATTTAAAGGCTCAGAACATATTTTCGAGAGCTGGAGAAGAGGAAACACTGTTTTCCTTGAATCTGCGGCTCAAAATCTCGCGAAAACTGCTGCCCTAGACCCACTTCCATCGCGAGTTCGACTACTCTTTGCTCGACCAGAGACTACGTCCCCAAGGGCCCAAGGCCTATAATTTCCTTTTAGAATTCAATTAGCATCTTACTAGGGGACTCCACAACCTGACCCTTCTCCGTGAGTATGGAATCCTACCCCGAATTTCCCGATTGCTCCAAGTTGAAACTACACCCTTGAATGTACCTGTTTCCAGAGTCTAGTAAATTATCCAAATTCAGTTTTACGATGAATTTTTGATGCACATGTTCTGCGTTCGGAAAATGTAAAATTTAAATCATAAATACAGGGTTGTAAAAGAGAGAGATGCAATGAGAGAAAGAGAAATTAAGGATCGATGAAAACCAATAAAAAATATTGCAGGGGATGTATGGTTGAAGGGCTATTATATTTTGTAACTATCGAAGAATTTTGAGAGGGGAGAAAGAAAAGGTAAAAAAAAATAGAAGTGGAATGAAAGGTATAGGGACTTAACACTTGTATGAGGTACCAGGGGCTCGCACCCCTTGACAACAGTCGTCGCTAAAAGGCTGGCTTATCATTCGTCTTGAAGATGTTAAAACATTGCACAAAACGTTCAAATGCAATTACTTGCAATTACTTGCAAGTAATGTACAAAAACTAAACCATGACTAATCAGACAATTACGGTGATGTTGCAATTCAGTACGTGATCCTGTCTGTCATTTCTTATCTTGATAAGAAGTGACAAACTTCTTTTATACACAGACGTACCTATTTTTTACATATATGTGTATGTGTGCGTGTAATTGAGCCCCAATATAAACTGCCCAAACCGGTTCTAAAATCACCAACGTTCTCCCAGGTTTTGGCTTACCCATATGTGTTTACGTATGAAGTGGAAGAACATGCAAATAATCTGTTGATTGCCTTAACTTGTGTGAATATTCTATCACAACAAGGTATTCCACAAAAGGTGTAATCACAAGCAAACTACATTTATACCTGTATCAGTTTGGTAAATGCAAGTCCATAAATACCTTGAAATAGCGAAACAAAAAATTTCGTTTTACATCCGTGAAAACATGAGTAAATTAGTGAATTTTAATCTTTCAGTTAACACTCGTTAAACCGCCTCATCGTTATACTAACGCAGAATATATGTTATAAATTTTATTTTAAGGGAATGAACTTTAATCTAAAAATGACTTCTGAAAGCAAATGCATGATTCCTCAACCTCTCCACTAAATTCATATAATTCTTTCTTGTGGGCTTAAAATGTTAGAGGAAGGACAGTAATATATACGTATAATTCTCTTCTCACTCTCAATGATCGAAGTTCACATCACTGGAGTAATTCTTTTTAATTTATATCTTCCAGATAGTATTGAAATTATAAATTTGTTATACACATATTATAACAAAAATTCATGGATATTTGTTGTACAAAAAACGTATCGTATGCTCATAATAATCCTGGCCTTTATGCCTATCTTTATTCGCATACTTTTTTTTTTCGGTCTTGCAGTCCTTTTGGTTATACAGATTATAGGAGATACGTAGGCTAACGTTTGAAAGAACTAGCGTCTAGAAGGTCCAAAAGGGTCAGTTATTTATTCAAAAAATAGGTACAGTATATTTATGTCTCTATACATGAACAAAATTGAAGATCTTTTTCTCGGCTCTCGCAGACAAAGCAACAACGAGAAATATGACTACAAAATATGTATATATCTCATATATTTGTTTACTTTACCCAGTGCTACCGAGGCACCGCCTTTTATGGAAACGTTTATTATGGAGTATACAGAGCAACTGTGCAATGTAAAGTCAAGGGCAGGGCTGTAGGATACATGCAAATAGCACTGTCTGATGAATTGTAATTATGTATCTATGTAAATGTTTTCGACGACCATTATTAATTAATTACGTGTTTTAAAAGAAAAAAAAAAAAAAAAAACAAAAAAACAAAAAAAAACACAAGTTGGTTTAGTTTGCAAGGCCAATATATGTCAAGAAGTTGTTGTTTTTTTGCCCATTTCGTTCAGGTGGCGAGTTAGCTTTACGTGCCATTAACCCGTATTATCTTTGTCTTCTTTTATTAAATATATTAACACTAATAAGCATCTATGAAGGATGTAGAGTATCAAAACTACTATCTCGTTACTTGAACTATCCGGAGACATATTACTGATAATATCATTAGAATGTATAAACTTATATCGTTTGGAGTTTGGAGAATTAAAATTCCTTTTTGTAACTTGGATTCAAACCAACTGAATCGACATAATTACGGAATTACGCGATTGCAAGTTAGTTGCTCTGCCTTCAATGTTTTTGGTTAGACTACAAGCTATACACTACTTGTACGAAACAATGAACATTTTCGGTCATACGTTGAGGCAACATTATCGAATGAAAGATAAAGCAAATAACCGTATATAATGTCAGCGAAAGAAATGTTTGGGCGAATATTCAACGCATTTTTCGGATGTTATTCGTAACAGTCATATTTTTATTCAAAACAGAAACGTCAAAACTTTCTCAAATCTTAATCAAGCAAAAACCTGAAGAAACAATAATACTTATCTCTTCCGCGCATCAACCGCGGTAAGTGTGTATTTTCCGAAGATAGCAAATTTTTCAATGACTGCTCCAATCAAAAACCTATTGATCGATTTAGCTAAAATTCAATACCAAACCAGTCCCTAATAGTTTCTAACTATCATAAAAATTTCAAGCCAAAATCCTTTAATTTACAGGAGTTATGGTGATGACAAAATAATGGTTTTGCAAAACTTTGAGAACCCCTTCCTTCGAAACTACAGAATAAATTTCAAAAATTTTTACGCAGATCTGTAGCCCATAAATGCTTCTAACACTACCTTAAGTTTCATTTCTATAGATTGAACAGCGAAGGTTTCACAGACTCCCAAAAAGTGACAAAATAAACAAAAAGTAGAAATATATATATATATATATATTGTGTACAGAAGAATTTGAGTGACGGATATATTCGTGATTTACAAACTCAGGATTGACGCTTTTTCACAGGTCCCACCATTAAACTGAATACAATATTTATATAAATACACTAGAAAATACACTAATACAAAATTGAAGTTCTGGCTCATTATTTTATAGATATTGATATTGTTGTTTGAAGATTTCAACCATTGACAAAGAAATAAGTTCCAAGTTTTTTTTTTTCTCTCTCCATCTCTCATCGAGAACGAAAGAAGTTTCAAACAAAACTTTTAATAAGCCTACATCTAAATGGGGTCGAAAAACTGGTGACTTATTATATAATTCGTTATAAAATGTGATTTTAAATAAGGATGAAAGGAAAGAGAAGAAATCTCTGAGGAGATAATAAGAGTAGTCATTAGATCCCGGTTATAGCAATGAGTTTTGAAAATGACATTATTCAGGAAATTTTCTGTAAGCATTTTTTAATTTACGTATTTATTCTTTTTCATGGTATGAAACTACGCATCAGCATATTATTAATAATGACCAGCAGTCTCTTTTTATTAAATTTTAGTCTTACATGGTTTTTTGAACTTCAGCAGGTATATTGTGGTTTATATGTACCTATTAAACGATTCTTAGATAGATAAAAACACTTTTTCAAGAGAATATTTTTAAATTTTAATGGATTACAATGATTTCATATACATACACAGTATGTAGGTATAAACATAAAGCAGTGGTTCTCAACCTTTTTTTTTTTTTTTTGTTTGTCACACCTTTTTTTGTGAGTATCTAACCCTGCAACCCTCCACCATCCCAACACAAAATAGATTTAAATTTTTGTATTATATGAAAAAATTTCTCTACATATTTTCATTTTTCTCTCGGGATCTCGCGTCATCCTTAAACGGAGGGAGTTACTGGATCCCACAGTGAAGTGGCATCCCCGTTAGAAACCACTGGCATTCAGTAATCACGAGTTCTACGATTGATGAGGATACAATTTTCTATTTAACACCTGAATAAAAAAAAAAAAAAAAAAATTGGGTAAAGAGAATAGTAGATATTTTAGTCGAGAAATAAATTTTTCGATTAAAATTCTCAATAGTATTACCTATGCTGAGAGAAAACAACTTTGTATTTTAAATTAATTTCACGTACATATAAGTGTATAACTGTTTCATGTTCAACTACTTTTGACGAAAGTTTAATTTAAAAAAAAAAAAAGTGGATAAAAACAAATGAAACGAATAAAATTAATTTTCTCAGGACGAATCACGAAAATAATATTCGTAAATTTTTAACATGGTATTTCTAGTAAAATTCACTAAAAGCAGCTGAACGTCACAAAGTTCCAAGAAATTAGTGTATTTTTTTTAGCTGTAAATGTGATTGTTATCATGTTTTACACAGAATACTGCCTTTTTAACGTACTAGTTGGCCTATTTAAAGAAAAAACGTAACTCAAAAGTAAGAAAATCATTTTTTTTTTTTTTTTCAATGAAAGTCGCACTCCTATAATTGAAACGGGGAAAAAAGTATGAATCACAATATTAACATAGGAAAATCTGGCAAGTCGAGTTTTCAATCTATAGTAACAGTCTAATAGTCGCAAACTAACGAATTCGTTATTTACTAGATTCATAAAAGTTTGTATCCAGCGGTTAAAATATTAACAGCCTCCACAGAATACCTATATACAGACCTGTTAATGACACATTTATGATAAAATTTCACAATTTTGGACGAAATTCAAAAAGTTAATTGAATTCGAAAAATAAGTTTTTTTGGCCCTTCTCGATCAAGTAAACAAAAATATTAACGGAAATCAATTGATTAATGTTGCATTAATTTTGAGGGCATAGTTGTAGAGGCCGGTTAGGATTCAAAATTATGTCACTCGATCACGTTGGAACTTTAAACTCGTTATAGTTTCAAGAATTCGCACTAATTAGTTGCTTCTATTCGGCTAATTTAATGTAAAATTTAACCATTTCCTGAAACTGCTACATAGAAATGTTTGATCGCATCAGCTTGTTTTAAAATATGTTCAAGTCAAAAAAAGATAAATTAATTTGTGTAATCGATTTTATTTTTTCTTAAAATTTTAGGTCCTTTTCAATATTTACTTTGAAGTATAGGATCTACCAATTAATAAATACTAGCGAAAAAGTAAGCTAAAATTAAAGTAGGTGCTCAGATAAATGCTTATTTTTTATCTATTGGCCGATTTAAGGGGTTATTAATATTTCTTACTCTATTATATATATTGCAGGAAAAGTGTTTAAATCAGGAATTTCATAACTTAGCAATTTTAGACAAAATGTGAAAACAGTGAAAGATTATTCGATTGACCCAGGCATTTCATACACTGCCTGGCAACAGTTAGGCGGAGTGTGGGATGCTAAGAAATCAGACGTAACACACAAAGTGTACAAGCCAAAGTAATACATCCAAATGGAGATAATAAAGTTTATTGTCTTCAAAAAACATTATCCAAAGGTATCATATTAAAATAATCATGTCAAATTAAAAATTTTCATTAGACATAGGCATAAGTTTTTAAATGTTAAATGGATGGATATTTCGATTTTCCAATATATTTCTTTCAAACTTTTTCATTCCAACCTCTTTGCACCCGAAAATATGGATTCCCAAATTGTAGTCATGCATAAAGAAAATTTTTGAAAAAAAAAACCCTCATCAGCTAACCACTCACTACGTGAAAAGTTGAGCCAATCAGAGACGAAAATTGGATTTGAGAAATATCGGTTTGGAAATCATACTTTCTGGGAAAAACTTATCATAAATTCGGAATTCGATCGGTCATAATTTTCAGAATTTAGCTATACGGACGTGCTCTTATTCATGAAAAATTTTATCACTCCTACTGGGTACTACAGAAATAAAAGTGCGGAACTACGCCTTTGAAAAAACCATTCGACTTTCCATGATCAAAATAAAAGAACCCATTTTGCTATATTATCATTCAAAAACGCAATAAAAAAGCCAGATTAGGGCGAATCCGATAGCTGTAATTCTTGCCAGTTCAGACAAGAAAACTGTTTTATTTCACATTTTGCCTAACTTGCAATAGGCATTTCATGAAATGCCAAATTTCACATTTTGTCTGCAACATATACACCTTATCAACATAATAAACGTACAACCCGATTTTTTAAGACAAAAATGGACGATAAATTATTAATATAAATTTCAACGAAAAGAATTCAAAATTCAAGGCGCATGCGCCAACTACAAATGTTTCGTTGTTTCCATTCTAATAATGAATTGATCAGTGTTGCCAGATCAGTACAAGGCAAAGTGCCGCTTTGCGGCACTTCTGAGCTTGTAATATAATAGAATGACAAAAAAATTAAAAAATAAATTTTTTTACAACAGAAAGTTTAAATAAACCTCATAGAATTGAACACAATAATGGGATTCACCGATTTTTTCTTTGTTCATTCCAGATTCTACGTGACCTTCGTCGCTTTCGCCGGCTTTATTACTCAACTAGACCATCCTTAAAGGTCTTGCCATATTCTAAACTCCTAAACTCGTGTTTACAACTCCATTCGAGCAATCTTACCAATATGCCAGAATAAAGGTCACTGAATGTCATTTTACAAAATGCGTGATACTATTTTTTGTTTTCTTTTTTTTTTTCACATAAAAGGACGCTCAATGAACCAAAGTCATTTCGTGCATCATTTTGTGCACACATGAAAGCGTAATGATTGAATAGTTACACGTGTAAAAATGTCGGTTCATTGGGTACATATTTTTCATTGAAAAATTACAAATATTTCTGAAAAATGCCAAACATGATGAAAAAATGGGACAGGTTAGATTTTGAAATATTATAAATGGTACCTACTTAGGGGAATATTTGTGAAATAAAAGTTACACAGATTTAAAGTGTGCATGTTCAGCTAGCTGTAGGGTAGAGCGATAAAGAGTAGGATTTAGGATGAAAATTTTTGAGGACGCCGCAAGCGAAAAATGGCTCTTAATATACCCACATGTGAGGTAAAAAAAAAAAAAAAATAATACCTATTACTTTTTTTGTACGAAAATCTAAAAGATTAAATAGATGAGGTGGACGTATTAATACGCCTTCGTTATGGTAAAAAAACGCAACACCCAAAGTTCCGACTTGGGAAAAGTTCTGTTAAAAGTTGATTTTCAGTTCAATCCCACGGTTTTAGTTTTTTGCCAAGTCTGTGAGGTGGAAAAATAGAAAAAATTTATCCTCAAATTGAATAATTTAAAAGATATTCTTCATAATGAAGAAATGAGAAGAAACACGTGGGCATAGGATACAATCATAGAGACTATATCCTTAAAAAATACTTTTATCAAATCCTACTCGTCGAACCGGGTACGGAAATTGGGCACTTTTTGAGAAAAAAAGTTTTTTTCAAATTCCACTCGAGAAAATAAAACAGCTTATTCAGAGAATATGTTCCGCACTTTGGTTTACATCGAACTGATTTCACTATCGGGAAATACTTGAGTTTATGCTCATTCGTATTGGATTAAAAGAGGAAAGAACGTCACATTAATTTTATACAATATTAATATACTAGAGATACTAAACAATAAAGTGCAGACCAAATTATTCAAATAATAATAGATTTTTCATTTCCAGTAAAATTTGAAGTGGACTTAATTTAATTAGTAAAAATTCGAATTATAGTGTTTTTTTTTAAATTTTTTCGAATTTTCATTGAATTTTAATCATTATATTATGAAATCCGTAGAGAAACGTTGGAATGATGTACAATGGAAGTGAAAATAAGTTTGAGGAATATTATCGCATAACTTAGTATTTTCCAGTAAGTATGAAAAAATTCCAATAATAAAAAAAGGGAAAAAAAAAGTAACAACAGATAGAGATTAAAAAAAAAAAGTTATTAAATTTACCTGCAGATTTTTTCCCCCATTCGTACTAAAAACTTTTCCCATTTTTATTTATTTCACTTTACGCAGCCTTAGTGTTGGAGAGATAAAATTGAAGAAAAAAATAATTCTTTGAAAAATTTTCATTCTCATTTCGTAATCAACATCTTAATTTTCTCATTTTAATGAAGAACAACGATGCGTCTCACTCAGGCAAAGAATAATTTTGGTTTTCTTTCTTTCTTCGTCTTTTAACTGTGATTTTTATTTAAATTGATTATCTGAGCGGTTTAATGAAAACAAACTACCCTACGATATGCATTCGAAACGCTTTTATAATTGCCAACGAAAAGCATTACTAGTTCACAGATTTTGTCACTATTTTCAAAGTCATAAATTTTCTAAATGAAAGAGAGAGAGGAAAAATGTAGGTATGAAGGGATAAGGAAAAGTAAAAGAGACATTATTCAGTGTTGTAAATAAGTACATTTTTATTTTTGATGCTATTACAAAACGAAGCACGTTTTTCAGATTTTGTTTGCACGTCATCCGAAGCTTTAGCCTCTCGTCTCTTCTTTTCTTTTGGTTTTTTTTTTTTTTTTTTTTTTACCCACCGCAAATTTCGTCATTTTCTTAGAAAGACTGATACAATTGTTGTGTCGGAAGGAACAATAACACGCATGGAATGAATAAAAAATTTCTCTTTTTATTATTTTTCATTTTTGCTGTTTTTCGGTAATTTGGAAAGAAACGAAGAAGATGATTCTGGTTGTTGAGGACCCCGAGGAGGAAAATCTTCCTATTGAATTGACGACGAGAGATTGTTTGATACATGGGAATTCGATTACGACAGAAAATAATCGTCGAAATGAGAAAAAAATGAAATCCTATTTTCCCCTCCCCCCTTCTTTTCGTTCGTTTTTTTCGTCCTTCTCAAAACGAAGAAAAAGTTGTGATTTTTATTTTCACTGCATATTGACCGAAAAATGACGACGGGTTTTTATTACTTTTATATTATTTGATTTTGAAAGCATTCGAAATTGCAGAATTTTAGGGACAGAACTCGATGGTGTCTATGGCCTCTCCCGAGATAGCATACGTAAACGTTGAAATCACAATTTAAACGAATTTTTCGGGCTAAAAAACATATTTCAGTTTCTTTCTTCAAAAAATCTCATGAAAAAGAGAGTTTTGTCGAATTGTTCTCTAAACATTCGTTAAATTAGGCACTGTTTCAACACGAACTGTGCAAAAGAAGCGATTAAAGAAAACAAATATGCTAAATCAGTTCTTTTGGTTTTTGAATTTGGTGTAAAACTAAAAATACTTTACACCGATCAATGATGTAAGATTTTAATTAATGAAATCTTCAAAGATATTTATATATATATATATATATATATAATCAAGACGACGTGCTGCTGTTTTACAGTGGGATCGACTGTTGTTAACATCTACACCGAGCATGTGTCCACTGGAGTACAAATTACTCCACATCAATCGATACCGACCAATCAGAATAATCAGATTCCCCGGAATGAGGTAATTTGTACACCAGTGTTTATGGAAAATAATGCATGTGGCAATTTTTTCCTCCAGTCAGATTTTTAGAAAGCAAAACACGTGGATAGGTGCGACACCAAAACTGCTTATGTGTCGTCTCCATCATATATATATCCTCAAAGAATAATTTATTTTCTCAATTTTTTGGCTTTGAATTGTAGCCACATTTACCGCAGAATTCGATAGGTACAACAAAAAAAGGGCTAGTTCTACACCAATTCTGTTATAAAAATTAGTTCTTTGTTTTATCCTACGGTTTTTGTTTTGTGAAGAAGAAAAATTCGTAAAATCGACACAACTTAAATAGAACAATTCAAAGAACTTCTTGGTAAGGACATGATAAGACGCTCATGCAGGGATGGAATCCCACTAACATAATGGATAACAGAAACGCTGTTTACCACTACAAACGCCAATACTAGAAACTCTTATCTTGAAAGTAATACAATGATACTTCAACTTCTTAAACCATTTTCACTCAATGCCGTTATTTCCTAATACCATAATAACTCATAATACTCAATACCATTACCAAAACAATACCTAAATAAAAGGTTCTGCTTGTAGTATTTGTAAAAAAATTCAAATCTATCATCGTTGCAGCAATTAAGATTCCAATCATCGATGCCTTCTTTGGAATTCATACAATGCCAACACTCAACAGTATATTGTTTATGGAACTTAATTTAACAGCGGCTTAATTAATTTTATTTGTACGCTTTTTTTTGTGGGGTTGATCAAAACTTTTAGACAAGATTCTAATTGTGGATTATTATTTTTTAGCATGAGTTTTTTTGGGGGGTTAGGTTTGACCCCCAACTATCAGTTCCATTCCCAAGTCACTAAACTTTTTTCAATTTTTTCAGTTTAACATATTTATTTTAATCATTTGTATTTAAAAGGAAGAGAAAAGAAAGAAAATTTTCAAAAAATACCAAAAACAAGATAAAATTTACAATACCTACTGCTACATAAATATCATCAGTTCAATTATTTGTAAATTGCTTTGACCCAGTGTGGGTTGATTGATCAATCAAGGTGATCTTGATTACAATCTAATTAATTAGATGGTTTCCTGATTTTTCAGATCATTTCCCAAATTCCTCCCCATCACCTCTCTCTACCTTATAGGAACTGAAAAATGAGAAAAAAGGACAAAATTAAAAATGGAATAATATTATGTTTGAGTCATTTATTAATTTATTTTTGTTATTATATATGATTTGAATAGCTGATTTGAGTACTTAAGTTATTACAAACAATCTAATTTGAAGATCTAAAGATCTTAAATATCTGAAAAATAGCTATCCATATCTCAAAATTAGATCATTTTTTTGAAGTGATCTAATGATTTTTTAATTTATTGATCTGTCGATTTAATTTTAAAAGATCTGTGCCTCATACTGCTTTGACTATAAAGTACTGAACCAGTAAAGCTCCATAAGACTGACGTACTTTTTAATGTTAAGACACGCTGGCATAAAAATAGGCAAGACTAGAGTACCTTCTGTGTATTTTCAAAAGTTTTTTTAAGTTCACCAATTTATAATACATGATTTGATAAAGACATTCCTTAAATTCACAAGGATAGCGTACATAAATATAGTCCTTGCAAAGTACATTAATTGGTACTCAATGGTTGCCTATTTAATACCGGCATGTCTAACTAGAAATCATCCTTCTTTACTGGTCCAGTACTATATAGATATGTCAATGGTAAATTGTAATTTTAAAAATGGCAGAAAAGAAAAAAAATTTTGTTAAAAATACCAGAAACGAAGCAGAACTTAACAGTACCTTTATACAAATACTGATACCAGTACCAGTACCAGTACCAGAAACAAAAACGCTAACAGAAAAAATCTGGAAACTAAATCAGAAACAATACCAAAATAGCTAGTAACACTACCAGAATACCAATACCATAATAAAATTTGATAATGGTAAAATACCAAAAACAGAAACTTTTTTGTAGCATATTTCATCTCTGTGCCCAAAGCATGTGATACAAATACGACCGAATCGTTCAGTAGAGAACTTTTCGTCAAATTTTACTCACTGAATTGGGTCAAAAAACTTTCTGATTTGAAAAAAAGTTTTTTTTCGACTTTTACGCTGCAAAATCGAACAGCCTTTATGAAAAATTAGATTCAGCGCTGTAATTGTAACAAGATGATTATTACAAGTGGCTAACTAGTTGAGTACGATATTTTTTTCAACTAGTCCATCAAAAAGAGGTTATTATTTATTTGAATAAATAGGTGAATTTCATCTATGAACAGAATTTTAGACAATAATTAAATACGTAATTATAGAGAGGTGAATTTGGTTGTTTGTATGCATCGCCATGTAAAACGCCAAATTTCCGTCCACTGTGTGTTGCTGGAAGTATCTTTCCGCATATTTAAGGCGTAAGTGTGTCCATCATTATCATGTACCGCAGAAAATATCACTCCGCGTATTTATGGCGCAGGGCCTACCATGTCAGCGTTTTTACCAATTTGAATTCCAGCAAACGCAATTCAGCATATCTTGCAGACTATAGTAAAGTATCGTAAGATTTCTACGCTGTAGCTGAATTATCAATATCATTTCCCTCAATGAAAGGCGACGGTCGAAAATTTCAAAACCGTCCGCCAATAACAACTGAATCAATGATGAAAACATATTGGTAAATAATAATTACAATTTATTACCAACCAAATTCGAGGTTTTCTGAAGGTCTCAAGAGGGTATATGGAGGATGTTTTCGAAGGCATTTGGAGAACATTCGGATGGAGTTCCAAGAGTATTTTCAGAGTGTTTTAAAAGTCTCTTATAATATGGGGAAAAAAAGGGTCAACAATACGATCGTTATAATTTATTAGAAATTATATCCGGAGTATTTTGAGGATATTCCGGTTTTGGAGGAGCATTTCATTGCTAATGATTTGAGTGGCAACAACAAAAATCATCAGTTGCGGAGGACTGTACTACGGGTGATTACGTTGAGAATAGGAGAACGTCCGAATACATCATTAAGAAGAAGCTAGAAGAAAATCAAAAGAAAATTTCCATAAATTTCCATCTGATAAAAAAACATTTGGAATAAATTGCTCTGGCACTCGAGGTGCCAACTCTAAACGGACAACTCGTTGTCTGAGCTGATGCAGTACTGTTAAGTAAGATAGGATTTTTAACCCCTTTCAGTATCTATCAGCCAATTATTTTCAAGTAACCATCGAGAACTACTTTCCATAAACACTAAAATTCCAAAGTCGCCATATTATCAACTTGGTCAACGAACTAACAGGTAAACAAATTTCGAAGAACTACTTCGCGTTGTCGCCCACGTCAAGTTTCATTAATGAATTCGTTCTTCACAGCGGTGGATTTTCAGTTTTCAGAATTGATTTGAGTAAAAGTGCGCGAGAGAGAGAGAAAGTGAAAGGGAGAGGGCAAGGAGGAGAAAATGATGAAAAATTAATAACCGCCAAAGGAGATTCACATTTTTTATAGGTAGGTACAGTATGCGAAGGAGTTGCGGTTGCATCAGTCCAGCGACCAAATTTTCTCTAACCTCTATCATTAGTCATTCTCCAGTTTTTTGACGCCTAGTACTACGCGAGCTTCATTATTATCGAATATATGAAGTATTATTCGTAAAATTATACACTATAGAGTACAATATACTGTGCGAGTGTGTATATACCTACAGTCCTGCACTATACATGGATACAGTATACGTATTATATATTGCACGTATATAACCATTTTCTCTCTTTCTCTTTCTCTCTATTTCTCTCTCTCTCTCTCTCTCTCTCTTTCTTTCCCTCGCTCTCTCTTTTATATTTATTAAAGGTCCCGAAAATATCCGAGTGAAATGAATATTTTTCAACTCCATTACTCAATAAACGTGTTACCAAGCACAGCTTTAATGTATCATATCATTACGCATTCACACTCAACAATACGTTACAAAAAACTTTACATCTTCATATTCGAAAGAAGAAGAAAAGAAATAAAACTAACAGATATGAACATATAGCTCGTAATTAAGTTGAAAGAAAAAGAGGTCATAAACTAGGTGAATGAGAGAAAAACCTGTGTTTGGGTTCGAAAAATGAATGAGAGACTTTTGCAGCTGAATGTAGGTTAATGAATAAAATTTGTAACGTAGGTAGTTCAATTATTGTCAATGTAAAATAAAAAAATAATAATTTTTGAAAAATTTTGGAAATAAACTGGAGTAAGAGGGCAATAAAAATTGGTGAAATATTTTACATTTGAAAACATGTCACGTTTACGGAGAAAAAAAGTGAAGCTAAAATAGTATATAAAAAAATAGATGGCTCTTTTTCCGTTTTAGCAAAAAAACAAAAAAAAAAAACAAAAACAAAAACAAAAAAAAAACAAAGTTATAAGCAGCTTATCATCGAACGAATTATGCAAAACACTCGGAGAATGTGAAATACGACTTTATAACTTACATGTCGTCTCAGCGTTGGTACATGTGACAGTAAAGTTTATCTTTCTTTCACAACACCCCTAACATATTAAAAAAAAAAAAAAAATTACTTTAAGTCGTCTGAGCCTTATGAAACAAAATTTAAATGGTAGAGTATTCCAAATTATTCAAAAACATTACCTACATTGGAATCAGAAATCACACTGCTCATCGGAGAGTTAAGCAGTAATCGATTACAGTTAAGTAAAAAGGGCATTTAGTAAGTACAGATAACGAATAATCGAATGCAATTTCACTCTAAAAGTTTGAGTATTAGAGTACCGTCCTTGTGTAGGTACAAATATATCAGAAAATTTCGAGTAGGTAGCCTTATAAAGTACCGGAGGACAAATCGTCAATTAGAAAAAACAGTGATACAACATGAAACTCAGCCTGTAAATTTTGAATTGTTCACCAAATAAAGTTTAAAAGTAGGCCTTTCTATTTCGCAGAACGTCGGAATTCTATTCGAATAAACCAAACCGAGTGTACAACTTTTCATATTCTTTTTTTACAATATGGGCTGATAAACTGCAATTTTATACGCACCTTGACTACGTGTGGGTCTTTACTTTATACACCATATTGAATGCACGCTTCACTCTATACACTGGTTCTTCTGCTTATAGCTTAGTCATTTTCTTTAATTATAACTTTTTTCTTTTTTTCATAAAAGTTTCTCTGCTTCGGGGATCAAACAACTGAAAACTGGGTTTGTCAGCAGCAGCATAACCACTATGCTACAAGTTCTGGTCTAGTAGAAGATGATAGTTTGTGCTTATATGTTTGCCAATCTCCAAAATATTTATTTATCTCAGTTTTTTGTTTTTTTTTTTTTTAAATTTTAGGAGGAAGAGGTGTTGAAAAAAAAGTACGTGACACGCATGTGTATAGTAGATGATTGATAGTCCTGTGATTTGCATGATTCATCTTTGGCTCATGCTGAAAAAATCACACTCGTATCAAAATCACCTACTTTTTACACTCGTATCAATAACTAATATTTAACTCAGAGGTGATTGAATATCTAATAGAGGACGCACGCTCATCTAAATGCTGTAACGAAAAATAGCACCACTTTCGAAGCTATTGTCCTCAATCCTTCTACATCAAATACAAATTTCCAATTGCCCTTCATTCAAGCCCATGGGCAATAGTCAAAGTTTTTTTTTTTTTTTCCAAAGAATTTAATTGAATGAATGAGTAAATATAATCATTAATTTATAAATCACAATCAACACGAATTTCGCAGATAAAAATTAGATTAAAAATAGTCAATACTTTAGGAGGAGAAGATATTTTGATTGTGACTGTGGTGTCATTTTTCATTTCACATGCGTTCTCTTTAATATTTAATACTCTGTGATTTAACTCCCTTTGGAAACAGAATTTAGGCTTAGTTTTTTGTTTGTATGTGGATAGACTCGTGAATAATTATCGAGTTTACCATTAGAACATTACCAAAATGCAAGGGTCGCAACTGCAGTGTTTCTGTTCGAATGCTATAGAGCTTGCTAGAAAAAAAAATACACTTAAAAATTCATATGGGGACTCTCCCATATGAGGTACAGGGGCTTGGACTCCTTGACAACAGTCACCGCCACAAAGGGCTGGCAAATAATCGTCCTTGCGACGTTAAACCAAAACACAATTACGTTTGATCATAATTACCTGCATGTACTTGCAGTAATGTATGAGTACCGTATCGTGACCAATCTTATCAATACGATGATGTCACAATCAGTACACAAATTGGCCCATCATCTCTTATCACTACAAGAGATGACGCAACTGGGCCATTCTCACTTACATACGTATTCCTTACAGATGTGTGTATGTGTGTATGTAAATAAGCCAGTATATAAACCATGCAAACTGGCTCTAAAATCGCCAGTGTTTGCCCAGGTTTTGGCTTATCCATATGATAAATATGAAGTGACTGAACTCGCTTAAATTCTATTGAATTTACCTTCTGGTGAGAATACTTTCTCACGACAAGGTATTCCACAATTCATTTTTAACATATTATTTTCTTCTGTTCATTTCTCATATACAGTTTCCATTTGTAACTCTAAGATAAAATTCTATAATTCCAAGAAATTTTAAACTAATTTCTTATTGGGTATCATATTATGTGAAATTTTATTGTTCCTATACTCTGTTCACGCTAAGAAGTACCTGCCGTCATAAATCATATCCACACTTATCTGCTTAAAATACGTTGTTTGTTACTCCGCAAAGTGATGGTTTTCGTTGAATGACAATGTGCATCGATACATTTTCCTCTCTCCCCAACCAACCTCAACATCTATTGTGATTCTGGCGTCACGTACTTCATAGGGTGAACAGAGTATACATAAAACATGAAACAATATACCTACTATGTTTGATATAGCCAAAAAGTGTTACACCGAAGTTCAAGGATCTCGACAAGTTCTGTTGAAAGTTATCAATTCTACCCCAAGGTTTTAGTTCCGTGTGATTTCTGAGAAATAACAAAAACTAAAAAGACTGATATCGCCCAACAGAATAAATAGAAAAATTTTTTTAGAAGAAAGGCTTGTGATACAAAGAGGAGAACTTCACATCAAAACCTACTTACAAATGCGGTACAGGAAGTTTCGTACTTTTAAAGAATAAAGTTTTTTTTTTTTTTGTTCAGACTCAAACTCCTTTGCATTTCGTGCCTACAAACTACTACTTTATTCTTCCTCATATGAGGTAATACTGATTCATACGTTAAACCTATATACACTGTTAATCACGTTTGATGTCATTTCATAAATGACTCAAACTCTATATAATTGTTTTATTTCCAATCAGTTGTTCATTACACATGTTTGACTTGGTAGAAAACAGTCGTCTTTTATTTACTCTTCATCTGCCGATACTCTGCTCCTCGAACCTCTACATTTTTGGAGTTCTACCCCGAAAAATAGAACAGCTCTTTCAAAGTAGTCCTGACTTATTTCCACATTGAACAGAGTAATTATTGTCATCAACGAGTAAATGTAAAATATTTTAATATTACATAAATTTATGCTCAAATTCTCAATATTTTGACCGTAAACTGTTCATCACTGATTTAATCTCGAGAATATATTATATTTTTGTGGATGAAATATTTTTAGTCCTTTTCGACGTCTTACAATTTACAATCATGGAAGCTTAACGCCATAAATCTTCCATACCAGCAAAAACACTGTAGAAATTTTGTCTCGAAAAAATCACTACATGTAATTAGGTAATGATTTCTCTTTATCCTGAAAACTTGCATTGCCTATTTGAGTGAAAATAAAACTTTAGTAATTCTTTTTTCAGTAAAAATACTTTTTCACGATGATAATACTAATCCAAAAATTAAATGTTTTTGTAGTCCGGTGTGTGCAAAAAGAGGCGAAATTCAATACAAGACAAAAAAAAAATGAAAATTTCGCATGCCCGCTTGCAAATTTGTTCTCTTTCAACCCTGCGCCTCTCTGATCACGCATGCGTGCTTTTGATTTCGTCTATTTTACACACTAGGTACTTTTTACTCATTTTTCATTCGCACAAAAAATTACCCGCCTGCCCATCGTACAACATTTTCAAGTGTGTTTTATACAAAATAGCGAGTGACACACAATATTATTCGAAATAGGTGATGTTACTCGTGTGAGTATTTGTTTCTACGTGATGCATCCAAGCGTTCAATATTTTATAACTCTTTCTCAAGAGTGTTTTTAAAAATTGTAAAGAGAGATTCCCCAGTAACACCAACACATTGGTTATGTGAGATCTTAGGAATGCAGAGAAAGACAAAGCGCAGCGCTTCGAAAGAATAAATTAATGCTCTATCGAAGACGAGTTTTTGGAGTGAAAAAAAAAAAAACTAATATAATAGCTTTTGGCTAAACATTGAATACCTAGCCTTCTGATGTAGATCACAGATTTACAGACAATCTTAATGTAAATAGTACCCACTGAATTGTGTAGGTGGACCAAATCTTAATAGTTTCCATTTCACTTGACTGTTACCCTCGCGAACTATATAAATAGCAGTTGATGGGATTATGAAAAAAGTTCCGATATTTATTTTCCAAAAGTTTGACACGAACAACTTATCTGTTGAAATAGACTGATAATACGTGTATTTTGTGTTCGATAATCGTCATCTAGACAATTTGAAACTACTTGATGAACTACAAAAGATTACGCACAAATCATTCAAATATCGTGGTGCACACAACCACGAAAATAAAATATTATAAAGAGAAAAAAATCCGGTGCATTCGCCCTACTTCACGGTTCATTGCCTTCAAATCTCAAACCAATTCATCCGATAAGGTCTTTGCCCAACACTTGACATGGGTACCTACCGTAGATCTCTACATTTTTTTAAAAGGATTTTTTGATACTACTAATGAAAAAAAATGGACGTACATTCGTTTCTTACGCGCGGGTAAAAAGCTATTCCGGGACGGATTACATTTATTCGGATACCAAAAAAATTCGAAAACTTAATTAATGTTTGCGGCTGGTAAAATTATCATCTCTGAATTTGTGTATATAGATACGAAAAGAGGTGTAGAGGTAATGGTTAGAAACTGAAAAAAAAAACAAAAAACAAAAATAATAATAAATAAAGAACAAATACCGCCAAAGTATAAGGTTTATATTAATTTAAATACCAGAGCATGTTGAATTGAGAAAACTTGTCCTGTCAACGTATTTCAGAAAAAAAAAAAAGAAAAAGAAAAAGAAAAAAGAAATGGAAAGAACAGAAAAAAGTTATATAATAATAGCAGGTTTTTTTAATTTTTTATTTTATGAAAACCTGCTGAAAAACAATACTAAGTTTCACAATGCTCACGAGAGTGAAGATAAAAATTATCTAAGTATAGGTATCGAGAAAATTATTCAAAAAAAGCAAAAGGAATTCAAATAAACACCAAAAGATAAAAAAACAATTTTTTGCACGGTTTTTTCATTTTTTCTTTCAATGAATTCTTTATGTTTAATTCTTTTTTTTTTTTTTTTTTTTTAAATCGCTTAAATATTGAAACTTTTAAGAAAAAGTTTTATTTAACATTTCAGTGACGAAGAAAAGAAGATCGCGTAAATTTGTTGTTGTTGTTGTTGTTATTTTCGTTGTTATTTTTGTTGTTATTTTTGGTGTTTTTTATTTGAACAGATTTCGTATAATCCCACGAATAAATAACAGCCTGTCGCTATTCATAGTTCCTGGTAGAATAAACGATGCAGCTATACTCAACCCACTTCTTAAATGTTAAAAATAAATTTTAACAACAAAAAAAAATTTTTTAAAAATAAAAAAAAATAAAAAGAAACACGAACAATAAAAAGCTAAAAGTTTCTGGTAAAGGTAGATTTTACGGAGGATTTTTCGTTTCGTTAAACCGCAGCTAAATAAACGAAAGAAAACAGTGAAAAATGAATTTATGAATGATGCACTTAATATTCAACACAAATTTTTTTTCAGTGATTTGACCATCAGCAAGTAGAACATGATTTGAAAATTCTGTGGCGAGCGAAAGTTCCACACTGAACACACCACAGCAAATTCGGCTAAATAATAAACGATTTATAATTCAGTATTCTCAGAGCCGACCACCAATGCAATTTAACTAAGATAATTAAGAAAACACCTCATGTGATTCTCACTTACCGACCTAGCCTCATTAATCAAACAAAATAAACACATAATAAATTTTTAGAGCCACATTGGATTCTGAATTAAACATTTTATACAAAAAATAGGGGAAAAAGAAAATAGTTAAGGTAAATGTACCAGTTTGTAACAGTTTAAAGGAAATGTTGAGTTTGAAGTGAAATAATTTAGGGCAGAATGAAGGTATTCGTTATGTGAATGCTTCGTTATACATGAATTATGGTCTCCAGATTAATATTTTCTTTTTAAATTTTTTTTATATTGCTCTGAATATTATTTTTTTATTACTTTTATGTAAAAATACCATTTTCCCTAGTTTATAATATTTCTGGTTTAGTTGGCAACATTTATGTTCCTGTTAGCAATACACAAATATTATAAGGACAAAATAGAAAAAAAAAATGTGTATTTTGTTTCATAAACTGGTGAAATAAACCAAAATTTTCTATATTCTCCTTCCATAAGATTTGGGGGACTTGACAAAGTTTTTATTGCGTGAAAATAAAGCTGATAAACATGCTCAAATTGGTATTGGAATATGAGTGTTGCACAACTGAGGCATACGTGTTGTAAAATGGGGCAAATGGTATTTTTGTGTAAGAGTCATAAAACAAGAATTTTTCGAGAAATTTAAATTTGAAAGAGGAATATGAATTCAGAGATGGTAATACACGTTATCAAACCCAAATGATTAAAATAATTTAAAATTTCACATTCAAAATGAAGAAAAAAGTATTCACCAGTTGCAATCTGGTGTCATGATTTTTCCTCCACTACGCCAGTTTTTAACAATCTGTTGTAAACTGAAAATGTTGACATTCAATGAACCATTTTGCAACTGGTGAATAATACTAATAATTTTAGCTAATTTAATCTAAAACGCTGATTTCTATCAATATCGAAGTGTACTTACTATTTTGGAACGCAAAATATTCATACTATAGTAATTATTCCCATTTAGTTGAGCATTATTCATCACCTATCGTGCAGATTTGTTTTAAGAAAAAGCAATTTTTACATTTTTCACAGCAGTTGGAATTTTTTTTTGATTTATGATTTCATCCATACCACAGGTGAAGTATTGAAAATAGATGTGAATCAAAGAGTATGATTTAATATTTGTGTTAAAGGTACTTCTAACCGATAAATCTACTTATTCTTCTTATTTCTAAACCTTAAAATTCAAACTGTTGCATCTACCCTAACAGCGATCAACAAAAGTACGGTCTTAGGTTCAAAAATATCGAGCAATGACAAAGGAACAAAGGGGCCCATGGGTAGAAAATGAATTTTCCAATGAATAGGAACAAAAACGAACGCGTAACTTTGGAAAAGCAGCTTTAAAATTAAGAGAACTCAAAAGACATCCATTATATCACAAATAAAAGACAAAAAACAAATTTAGATGTTACACGGCCATCTTTCAAAATGGGGAGAATGCCTAAACCTAACTCAGATTTTAAGAGAAACAAGAACAGATGGAGCTTGATTGTCAAATAGTTGTGCCTCACTCGATTAAAAATATAAGATCAACGCGAGTCAAATAAGATTGGTATTTTCAAGACAAATAGGAAAACCGAAAAATTATCAAATGATGAGAATACCAAAATAGTGGTTAAAATAAGGAACACCACACTACAACTGCACCATCATGAATATGATTTTATATCGGGATTTGGCTAAAATGTGAAGAGCTATTTTCATAAATACTTCAAATCGGTAGAGGGGTACGAGAGAGAAATTGTCAGATTAAAAATAAACACATAAACAACCAATCCTATTTTATTCGAAGACATGCTCGTAATTAAAAATTAAGGCTAATTCTTTGTTAACTCGTTTCATTGGCTCAATACAATTTTTCTCGACGTCGATTTTTACTTCGTTAATTACGCCGCAAAATTCGTACCACCGCATCCATTTGATACTTTTAACCCACCGCTGCTAATGAAGAGAGTAGGTAAGAGGAGAAAATGGAAACCCCAACACTTAAAAAAAGAATTCTAGAAAAATTGTAGCTTCGCTCGCCTTTCCTAGAAATACCTACAAACTTAACTAACAGTAATTACAAATAGCCTAACATTACGAAATGCTCAAACGCTCTCGGGTGATATTTACCTTTCAGCTTCAAGGGAAATTTATTCGAAATCTCGGATTTTCATCTTCAATAACGAATAAATATTTGCTGACGGCACGCTGACGATAGCAGAGGGTGGAATAAGCAAAGAAAAAGTTAGAAGAATATAAGCGGTGTGAAACCAAAGATGAAAATTTCGGAATGAGACCGCCAGAGGGCGGAGGAAAAGTGGTTGTGAAAAATGAATCAAAGGATTGTTCTTAACGTCATTTACGATGACATTTATCCGAAACACTTGTTGCAGCACCGAGAACTGCAGTGTGAAGGGAACAGAAATGGAGTCTAAACCAAAAATAGAAAACTGTGATCGTTTTTTTGGTTAAAAAAAAAAAAAATGAAACTTTTTGTCAAGGGTTAAACTGGTGCGAAAATTATGGAGATATACTCTTGATTTTAATTTTCTTCTATTGTACTGATATACGTTCGTGTCCTTTGTTGTTGTCTGAAGAATTCCAACAGGAATTAGCAACTTGTTGTTTTCGCGAATAATGGTAGGTACTCGAAAGAGTGATAGAGACTAAAAAAAAAAAATCAACATCCAAGTTTCAAGCCATTTTTTCATTCTGTCGAGAATTTAAACTTTTTTCATTCTCTTCCACTTTTATACGTGAATTAAGCAAGTAAAATTTTTAGGAGTTTTTTACAGTTTGATAGTGTGAAGAGCTTTTGAATATCCTGGTGAGTCGACCTACGTTGTAAAATACTAGTATGAATAAATGAAATAAAACGAAAAGGAAACTAAACATGTTGAAAAATGTTTCCAGGTCAGTTGAAAAGTTTTTCGACGAAAAAGTTTAAAAAGTTTCATTTTAAAAGTAAAAAAAAACAAAAAAAAAAACAAATAAGGTACAAAATCCTTATTTGGAAGTAAGTAGCACTCAAAAGGTAACAGTCGCCTCCATTTTGATGTGTACCATATTTTTTATAACGGTTTCGAAGAAAATCTACATATTAAAATTGATCTTGTATTGAGAACGAGGGATGATTGTAGGTTCTTGAGAGAAAATGTTAAAGGAAAATTATGAAGAAACGACGCGAGGAAAGCTATTTTCAGCAGCTCCATAAACAATATTCATCTTACCTGAGGTGACGTAAAAAAATCATAATAATTTATTTCACCTTTTTTAAGTTTGGTTTCTTTAGAAAATCTACCTATGACGCTTGATGCGTTATTAGCCCCCAGGGTTGGGGGTGGGTACGTTTTTCGTTTCATAACCTCAGGTAAACTTTGGCACCAATAACTCAAATTAAAATTTATATATGTGTATATATATATATATAAAATCCATTTCTTGTTCCCACGATACAGGTTGCAATTTTTGTCCGATAAACACAAAATTTGGTACAAATGTTTATACTAAGCCAAGAATTAGACCTATTGATTTTAGTACGGATTGGTCGGACGGTACTTTTGGTATCACCGATTATGTTTGTATTTTAGCGATAGAATTATCAATTTTGCACTAATCAGCCACGAAAATTGAAACAATACTGCCGATACGACCATTTTTGTTTTCATTTTGACTAAAAAATTCTCAATTTTCCATCAATAGACACGAAATGAGGAAAAAATATTTATCATAATTTATTATAAAACGCTACTAATTTTTGCGTAGATCGGCCGGACGGTACTTCTGGTACTGCTATTTTTGTTTTTATATCGGTCACAAAGTGCGCAATTTTGGAATAATATGTACGAAATTTTAAACAAATATTTATTATAATTTATTGTAGCATGCTACCAATTTTGGTGCAGTTCTACCGGACACTTCCGCTAAAGCATTTTTTCCTCTTTTTTTTTCTAATTTGCATGAATTTTTCATTTAACAAAAATTATCCACATGTTCATTTTTTTTTTTTTATAACTTTATTGTATTTCTTTGATTTTAATTGATATTAAGTATATAATTATTTAGCATACTTCATCTTAATTAATTTTTCATTTCAAGAAATAATGCCACATTTTCAAATATTTCGTTCGCAGCTAACAAATTTTATGCAATCATAACATACCATTTACAGATATGAACTAATGCTACTATCAAAATTCATAATCTTTCCTCTCGAAAACATAATTTTCTAGCGTTCTGCGATGGAGGTTTTTTTTTCTAATTTCAACCAACTTTTTTTTTTTTTTTTTTCCACAAAAATTAACCTACATTTTCATTTTTTTTTTATTTCTCAATTTTATTAATTTCTTTGATTTTATTTGAAATTATATGATTATTTTCTATACTTTATCATCATAATTGATTGTACATTTTTCAAGAAATAATGCTTCCAAATTTCACATTGTCTAATATTTTATCAGCAGCTAACACATTTCATACAATCATAACATACCATTAACCCATTTATAAATTTACAGACGATTAATGTGACCATCAAAATTCATAATTCTTTTTCTCGAAAACCTACTTTTTCTCGCGGAGCTTGCTGCGCTAGAGATTTTTTACTAGGTTTGGCTGAAATATTCTATGATAAAATTGTGAAAAAATTAAGCCGTAAACCAGTAATGTGCACAATGTAAGGAAAGCGCACAAAGCAAATAATGAAAACACACATAATTAATGCCTGACTGATATCGAATTTTTAGAAATTTCTCCTTCTTTCCAACCCAAAATTTACTTCCCCCTCTCAAATTCATTCACATACATATTGCGGAGGATGGCATGTCACGAAATCGGGAAAATTCCGTTATAATTTTTCGATCATCATCCCCAGACCCCACAAAGCACCCACCTCCAAAAATTTTATACATTTTTATAGGTATAAAGAACTTTGAGCGCATATTTCTATACAGATCGGAGCAAAATTTAGTAAGTGCGTACTTTGGGTCCATATCACAGTCAAGTTCGGAGATGGGCCGAATCCATCGGTTAGTTTCAAAATGGCATCTGTTTGAAGTTGAATTTTCTAGACGAAGGACGGAGGGCGTAACTCATCACGAATCAAGACGAAACTCTGCACGAGCCTATTTGAGGTCTATACCTCAGTCAAGTTTGAGGATGGGCAAAGTCTGTCAATTAGTTTTTGAATTACGAATTTTTTAAGTTTTCTTTGTAATACAAAATACTTCAAATCTATGAAGAACGCAACTCGCAATACACATAATTTGAAATTGTCCATTCTAGGCGAAATCTATGTTTACAACTCTGGCGTGCTATCGGAATTTTCAAAATCCAATGGGTTAGTTACAAATTTTTTTAAAATTTCTCTTTCAAGCCGATTGCAAAAAGTGGCCCTACACTTGGCGGTTTGTATTGGAGAAAAAACTTAAGTTTAAAACGTCAGTCAAAAAATCAATTTTTGAGTGAAAACTTATTCTAACAAATTCAAATTTGAAACAGGTTGAAATGAGCAGTGCGCTTTCCTTACCCAGGTAAAATATAGATTAAAAATAGAGCCAAAATTAGGAAGCATACCTGTCACTTTATCCCTTTAAGAAGTTCTTCAAGTTCTGAGATAGTCTACGTTACCTATTTACTTCATATATACCCGAATTTTCTTCTCATAACTCACTGCAAAAGAATCAACTAAAGCTTTGATTTCATACTAGTAGGTTTTTATTTTAAATCCAACATCAAATTTTATTCGCCAATTGATTCAATTTCAATTAAAAGAATTTCACCAATTCCAAACTTCGGTTTCACGTCAGACCTCACAGATATAGCAAAAATGAGTTTATTTTAACTAAGTAGGTACCTAATCAACGACAGTGGCAAAACGTATTCAATCATTTTCCATTCTGCGTGACAAAGATATAAAAAGTGAAAATCATTTTAGTTTACATATATTACATAGGTACTGACCTAGTACTTATTTTCACGTAGATTAACAAGTTATGTTTACACATTTTTTCCGTTTTTTAGTACCAGCCTAAGGATCAATAGTAAAAAAAAAAAAAAGATTAAGGTCAAAAAATTAGTACTTTTCTTTACATTGAAAATCATTTTTCGCAGACGCCACAGGTAATGACTTTTATAGCTTAATTTCTTTTTCTTTTTTTTAGTATAGTATACTCGTACTATTGAGTTAAACTATATATTTTTATGTTTAATGGTACCGTAAAATTTTAACTACCTTTTTGCCGTTATTTCATTAATACAAACATGGGAAAATAAACACATCAGCAAAGAAACGAATAAAAAAACAGAAAAAAGCCAGTATTAATAGTATTTGGATGCCTGCGTCTTAAGACCTTGACTCGTTTTTTCAAAATATAGACTCACTTTAAACAGATGCAATAAACCTATAGATGGGTCATCGTTTGTATACAAAACCAATCATTAAAAAAATGAATTTTCGAATCAACAACAACAACCGTTACAGTCACACCAAAATATCGTTTTAATAATATAGAAAAATTCAATTGAAAAAAAAAACTCAAGCGCAGCGGTCCTCGCTAGAAAAGGTAGGTTTTTGAGAAAAAAAATTACGAATTTTGATGGTCACATTAATTGTCTGTAAGTTTATAAATGTGTTAATGTTATGTTATGGTTGTATGAAATTTGTTAGCTGCTGACAAAATATTTAAAAGCTATTATTTCTTGAAAAAATGAAAAATTAATTTGGATGATAAAGTACCTATGATACATAAAAATATATTTTAAAATTGTTCCGTCCCGTTTCTGCAGACGATTCAGTTTGTCTACAGAAACGTGTCGAACAAATTATAGACAACTATTATTCCTAATTCTCGGAATAATAGCTGTCTATATTTCACCTAGCTTCTCACAATCAGACACCACCAGATATGCTGACAATGATGTATCATCATATTTGGCGGATGTTCTGTATCACGCCACCTTTCTGGTCGGCCATATTTGATTGAAACAAAGGAAACGAAAGTAATGTCGTATCTTCATTTCGAAGACATGATCATTCCTAAACCTACAGTCAAGTAGAAACGTTAGGGTTCATACTAGCTGTTATGGACATTAGGTTTCACTAGTATTAAGAAATAATATTAAGTATAATTTCGAAGTGTTTGTAATAATCAAAGTGAAATATTAATAAAAGATAATATAAAAGAAATTATCTTATTTGTCGAGGTAATTTAAAACTATTGAATTACTCTCGCTACAAAAATAAAACCAATTAAATATAATAAAGTTATTAAAAAAAAACAAAAAAAAAACATGAACATGTGGTAAATTTTTTTAAAAAGAAAAGTTCATGCAAATTAGAAAAAAAGGCTTTACGGAAGTACCGTCCGGTCGATCCGTGCCAAAATTAGTAGTATACTACAGTAAATTATAAAGAATATTTTTTTCAAATATCGTACATATGATTCCAAAATTCCACGTTTTATAACCAACATAAAAACAAAAATAGTGGTACCAGTAGTATCGTCCAGCCGATCCACACTAAAATTTATAGTGTAATACAATAAATTAAAATAAATGTATATTCTGAATTTCGTGGCTATTGGTGAAAAACTGAGAATTTTATAGCCAAAATAAAAACAAATATGGTGGTACCGGAAGTACCAATCCGCCTAATCGAAACCAAAATCAATAGGTCTGTTCTTTCACTTAGTAAAAATATTCATGTACTAAATTTCGTGATTATAGAATAAGAATTTCGACCTGTACCGTGGGAACAAGAAATTCACTTATATTTATCTATATATATGAATTTGAGTTATTGGTGGCAGAATTTTCCTGAGGTCATGAACGGAGAAATGTACCCACCCCAACCCCGGGGGGCTAATATCGCAACAAGCGTAATAAGAAAATCTACTTAAAAAACTTCAGTTTAATATTTCTAAGGCAAAAGCACTTCTGAATAGCCGCAAAGTAATAGGATTTACATAGAAAATTTTAATACGAAAACATTTTTAAATGAGGGAAGGAAAATATGAAGCATAACATTTTTTTTAGAAAAGCCTACTACATTAACTGATACTTAATATTGAATGTTTTATTTTTGTTTTTCCTGATAGCTGCAAACGATGAAAAAATCCATCTACATTCTAATTCAGGAGACTTTTGTCAAAAAGTAATTTAAATTTCGACAAAATGTCGAAGAAAAAGCTCTTCGTTGACGTATTGTTAATCGGAAATGTTGAAACTTAAACGTGGGTGTCAATCATAACGTTATGCGAGTATTTCTACGTTTTACAAAAAAGAAAAAGGAAAGTTTTATTTTGTTATTCAATTTTACTCCAAAACCAGATGGAAAAAAAGTCTAACGCAGCATGCAGCTCCGTTAGAAAAAGCAGGTTTTCGAAAAATGTAAAATTAGGAAGTGACTAAAAAGTTATTAACAGATGGTAATAAATATTTGTTCCGAATTACGTTCCTATTGGTCCAAAATTAGGCATTTTACAGGCGAAATAAAAACGAAAATAGTGTTACCTAAGTACGGTGCGACCGATCCGCACAAAAATTTGTAGCAACTTACATTTGTTACAAATTTCGTAGCTATTAATCGAATATTTATAATTTTACAGCCAAAACAAAAACAAAAGTAGTCATATTGGAAGTACCGTACAACCAATCGGCAACAAAATCAATAAATCAGGTCCTTGACATATGACTAATATTAGTTGCAAATTTCGTGCCTGTCGGATAAAAATTGCGATTTGTACCATGAAAACAAGAAATTGCCTTATTTATTTATATATATATGAATTTTATTTATTTGTGCCAAAATTTTCCTTGAATTATAAAACGAATAGCGTACCCACCCCCACACCCAGGTCGTTCCATGGCACCAAGATTAATAAACAGACTTTCATTAGAACCTACTTAAAAATGAATAAGTTATTTACTGTCGCATGTCATGATGAGAAGATGAGAGTGGGATATACTTTCAAAATATTTTACCGTTGGAAATGTCTTTTCAGTAGCTTTATTAATGTAGGGCTGTAGGTTATATACCAAATAAACAACATCGTTAAATTGTTGACAATACATCAGATTTTTATTCAACGTAGAAATGGCATTGAGCGATTCGATCATTTTAAAAATGAAATTAGTTATTGTTTCTGTGTTTCTAGGCTAAGAGAAAGAGATCGACTACTTATCTACGTTAGCATTTTGTTCAAAAATGGAACCTTGTTGGTAAACACTTACCTATAACATTATAAGAATCTTTCAATAATTTATTAGAGCTCCAAATGAATTCTATTAAATTATTAAATTGACAGTATCCAAACGTGGTAACATTTTGTAACTTCTGGTCTCAAACCTGCAAACCTTTACATCAGAAAGCTGATTCATTCTCATTTAGTAAAACAAAATGATCATCCATTTTTATTTGAGCGACCAATTTAAAGAATGTAAGAGCAAAAAGGGTTTCATTCAAATATGCAGTCCACTTGTTTCAAGAATTTACCATCCCACTAAGAGCGGCTCCAGAATTTATTAATGCATTTGAGAGGGGCGAAAGGTGGAAGGGTGAGGAAGATCTCGGAAAGACCGCTGCTAGTTGTGGGTTCGCTGATTTCGTTTGTTTTTCAAAACAAATTTTGATAACTACATCAACTATTAATAAGTTTAGATTAAAAACGAATTTCCAAAAGATAAACTTTTATTTTTATTTTTGGCTTCAGCTTCGTGCAAAATAAATATTATTTCGTTGCGGAAGGTTGGCTGCAGTATTGGTATATTTTAAAATCTCAGTAGTGAGTATAGAATAAAAAGCTTATAAAAATACCTGAATTTGTCTTTGGGGAGATCATGACTTTTTACAACTCTGAAGCCACTCTTGCATCCACTACATTATTCGTACATAATTTAGACGTCATGAAATATATATTTTGAAATATTATATTAAAAGGCATTCTTTTGAACTCATTCTCAAGAAAAATATTACCCATTTGTACATGCAACTGATAAAAAAGTTGAAATTTTACTCAACATGACAACAACAACAGTAAAAAAAATCATAAATATAATAATATTGAGAAAACAATCTATTCGTGTTGGTATTTCCATGAAATACTCTCAGCTTATTTCAACTAATTTACGAATAAAACCATATTTTTTCTACTCCCATTGTCTCATCTGTTCGTAGGTATTCTAAATAGAATTAAGCCTCGAAGTGTGGTGTGAATTGCTACTTTTTTTGGAACTCTTTCATTTCACGCGGAAGTTATATTCAATAATTTTCAGTTCGACATAAGAGAATCTAATAATCCTTTTGCTCAGTCAACATTTTTTCTACTTTTAATTTTTCAATCTGAATTATACAACAATACGTAGATATATATATATATATATATATATATAGTGCCGCACTTGATGGCTATCTCTGAAAATAAATTTAAAAAAAAAGAAAAAAAGTTTGAAAAGAAAGAACAGTAAAATTAGATCGAAAATATAGGCCTAAAGTCTATTGACACAAACGACAACAACAAAAACAGATTGGTCTTTTGTATTTTTATTTTGAAATTCGATGGATGAAAATTATTGATTGTTAAGCGATTTAGGATTCGATGTAAAACTAAAGAGGTTAATTGTACCGCTGAAAATGTGAGACAGTACATTTTTTGTTTTTCTTTTCATAAATTCTCCCCCCTTCCCAAAAAAAACAAAAAAAAAAAAACAACTCGATATAATTGTAATAAAATTAATGAATAATTACCAGCAACTCTTCGAAATCCCACACTTGATAGGCTCAAAAATAGAATACAAATGAAAAAAATTAAAAGAAAGAATATGATTAGGAAATTATTATGAAAACAAACATGTTTTGGAATAAACTCTGATTTGAAAGAGTGTATTGTTGAGGGTATAAATAATTTCGGTGTATGTTCTTTTAAAAGCGAAAGGTCGAGCAGAAAATACGAGGAAAATTCGAAAGTCAGCTAATTTTATTTGAATACAATAACTTCATTTTAATTTGGCTGTATTTCATATACAGAGAAAACGGTAGTTTTGAAAAATGGAGACGTGGTTAAAATGAAAAAAAAAAAGAAAAAAGTATCAATTCGCTGCTCTACTGTCATTAGTGTGAATGAATTCATTATTTGTCTCTAATTTTGACCAATTTTCTCTTTTTTCTCTTTTAAAAATGAAAAAACTGTAACGCCCAACTACACATATACTGATCCTATAGATATTATAGAATATAGAAGGGTTACATTTACAACCAAAAAATATCATTTTAAAACAAAGAAATTGAACTTATTCAGCCGTGAATTAAGGAGAAAGGTTTTGAAGAGGCGCAGGACATCCATCCTGCAACAAGATGCTTGTTACATCCGTTTTTCATGGTGACCTCGAAAAATGGGCAATACAGAACAAAAATCAATAAAAAATTGCGCAAATGATACACTCGAATTTGGGGCGACAACTCGATCTGAAAAGTCGAAGTGAAGGGAACAGACATCAGCTAAAAATTTGGCTCCACTTCATGGTTGAAAACTTCACCAATTCGAGCAAACTGAGAAAGTGTAAAGGCGTCAATAAGTAACTGGTTGAAAAATCTAATCTAAAATTCATTTACCATTAAAATTAAATTTGATCACTCAAGTAACTGTTCGTTCGTTAAAACAATTTATGGCACGATATTATATATTTGAACAAAATATAGCATGACCACGAACAATTCAGTCTTATTGAGGAATTAGAAGTCGTACCAATAGAAAGAAGGAAAAAAGTGAAAAAATAAGCAAAATTTGCCTACTTATTCAATTTTCTACATGCTTATCATTAAAATCATTAATACAACAAATTAATTCCATTAGGTATATGTATTATGTATAGGCCGTATGTATGTACCAATGTAAAACAGCGCAATATACATATACATAGATATCAAACTATTATCAAACTTTTACCTAACTAAAGAAAGCTGTAACAAACTAATTATACGACGTGCTGCGTTTTATTATACATTTAAGAGACAAAGACATGAAAAAAAAACAAAAAAAAAAAACAAAAACTAAAATGCGGAAAAAAACACATCAAAACGACAATAAAAACGTTTTCGACACGAACGTTTTAATAAAATTTCGACCAATTATATTATTTTGCTTCACTTTTTCTTTTGTTTTTTTCTCAAATACTTGAAAAAATAAAAGTATTATTCGGAAGTAAGTAAGCCGTGAAAATAGTTAAAAAATATTTTAAATATACTTATCTGCTGTCTGCTTCACGTTACCGCGCACGCGCACACATACACACACACACAACGCCCAATGGTATGCATTTGAAAATGATAATAATTATTCAAATTATTTAAAACATTTCCTTGGTTATCGGCTACGTGTAATTACTACCGACGTAATGAGAGTTATTTATTGCTACAATTTAAAGTAAATGGAAGTGATAACCAAGGTTCCCAAGATGAAAGTGAATTTATTTTCGTTCACGTTGATAGGTAAACTATTTACCAATAAAAATAAGGTGCGGAGAGTGAGAAAAATAAAATTACACGACAAAATTAATCCACTTAAAATGTGTAATCTGCTATCGTTTGTTAACCACTTTCAATGAAGAAGGTCTGCGATATGGCAACTAGCCTAAATGTAAGTATCACATAAAAAAAATTCGAACAAATTCTTCCCAAGTTGAACTTCGATGTTCACTTTCATAGACAAGGATGGTCTTGAAACAAAACCACAATTTACGTAGGCGTCGTTTTTTTTTTTTTTTTTTTTTTTTTTTGTTCAACATTGACCTTTGGTATACGTACGTACAAAATATGTGAGTCAAATATTTTCGTATTCACGTGGACATAATATGCAAACTATATACACTAGCCTATTCTTGCATCGTGCCCTGCACATAGCATAGGCTACGTATAAAATGTAACAAATGCATGCTGAAAATTTTAACCGCATACTTTATGGAAATATTTTTTCAAATGAACAAGGATCTAGATTAGATCAAAAAAGGAGAAAAAAAAAATTACAAAATGTATATTTTACAACATTAACCATTTCTCATGTGGGTGCACATTGGCAAGGGCATGTCTTGAACAAATTTCCGTAGCAAGTCACGTCTAAACATAACTGCGCTGAAATATATTTTTCTTCTTTCTGTCCCTTTAAAAACGAGAAAGAAGAAAAAAGAGGAACGAGCTGCTAGAAGACATTTCATTTTTACGAGTATATTTATTGCACACAAATCAGGAAAAACTGGAGTGACCAAAGTAATGACAGAGAAGCCATTTTTAATTATTCTCCTTTGGTTCAGGCAGAGAGGGCAAGTTGAGATCTGAAAGATCAAAGAGAAAATTCTGGATGAACCTTCTCGAAAGATGCGAAAATAGTTTTTTAAATGACACAAATCAAAATAAATTTTATATATTTTTTTTACAATAAAAATCACTTTAGCCAAAATACGATAATATTAAAACCACAGATTATTTAGTTTGAAGAAATTTGCTTCAAAATGGGACCAAAAATCATACGGGGAACTTAAACGTCGTATCAGATTATGGAAAAATTTCACTTTTATGAGATGTGATCAGTGAAAATAAATTCATACAGTTACTTGTGATACGAGTGCGAAAAATAGGAAAATGGAACACGAGTGGGATGATGAATCACAAACTTTAGGTGATACAAATCACACCAGTAACAAGCACCTACTTCGTGTGTCACAGACTATACTATATAACACTCGAATGAAAAAGTTGTGTGAAGAAAGACAGGAGGAAGGTGTCATAGTGAGAGGTGTGTAAAAAGTAACACAAAAAGTAAGCCAAACTGGAAGTGTGCATGCGCAGTCATGCAAGACAGCGGTGCAAAAAGTGAATGAATATGCGAGTGAACATAAATAACGGGAATTTTCACTTTTCACACCGTGTTGAAATTGGCTTCTTCTTCTTGCAAAGTTTAAACGCACAAGTCCGAATTGTATGCACAGAGACAAATTTCTGAGTAATGCGGAAAAGTAAAAATTCGCGCATGCGCCTTAAGAATTCATTCACATTTTGCACGCATTTTTTACACATCATGTACCTAGTCGAGCAAAGTAGTAGGCTACTTTTTCGTTAGTTTTTTTTTTTTCTTCATGTTCGTCCGCCTTTTTTTTTTTTTGGTAAGTATTATAAACAATAGCTGGGGTATATGTACGAAATAGGTGATTGTTACTTATACCTATGTGATTCGCAACACTCGTCTTTAGCTCATTCTACAGTCATCACATCACATTCGACCAGAGTGAAATCAAATTTTTAATCGTTCACTGAAAAAACATTAATTTTTCATTTTTCTAAGAAATGGAATAGTAAGTGAAACAAAAAGATATTTAGGACTGTCTATTTTGGATTGTTTTAGTCTAAAGACGTTTTCTCCTTCACTGATTTTTCATAAAATTCTAAAAATCAGGCTCTACATTTGGGAGACCCAGACCCAGGTTCGATTGGCAGAGCCAACTTCTTTCTCAACCAACAAAGAAGAAGTCTGTATTGTATTGCGACTAGCCATTGGGCTGGAGTAAAGATGTTTGGCCAAGCGGCTACAACAGGATACGACCAACACATATCACACCAGTATGTCTAAAATCTATCTCTAACAGGCCGTGCCTAAGCTCAAGATGAAAATGAAAATAAGCGAGTTCGAGTAAATTTCCACATTTCGAAAAGCTGCGATTTGCTTCAAAGACATACCTTCAAAGTATTTTTTAAGGCTATACAAAGTTCGTAAGAGAGGCTGGAAACAGATGCAAAATATGGTACTGGGGTATTTTTGTTAAACTAAACGAACATTCTGCACAATACTCAAGTTTTTAATTTTTTCAGTTTATATTTGGTCAAAAAACAAACAATTACCATTGTGTATGTTCAATAACACAAATTTCTTCGTGTATGAATATTTTGCTAGATAAAACCACTTCAATTTTATCGACTGGTGGATCGATTGATTCAGTAATTTGAAATAATGTAATTTGTTTTAAACATCAACAGACAAAGTACCGAAACGAAGTACCTCAGCGATGAGAAAGGTTCAGTTTGGTTAACTATCCGAAAATGTTTCCGAATACGAAAAAGGGTTACTGAAATTGAATCAAGAGTAAAGTTTCAGTTTTGACAGTACCTATACAATATTTACACATAACAAACAGCCGCTAACGTACAATCCTGGAGAGAAAATATGACGCACCGACGAAATTAGAGGTTCATTTTCTTCGTTTTCCATTTTTTTCTTTTTTTTTTTTTTGTACGTCGTAGGTATCAAAATAAAAAAACATAATACCGAACAGAAAGTAACGCAAAAAATCGATCTCATTTTCAATAATTGGATAATAAAAGCCCATTTGTGGGTACGCGTATATATGTAGACCATTTGTATTGTATTTATGAGGTTTTATACATTTAGGGAATATATTAAAGTTATAAATCCTAAGAAAAGGCTTACTCGATTTCGTTTTATGTCAGTTTACCGCCTCAATGTCTGATACTTTTGCGTACATTCAATGTTTACAAACATTCTGGGAACTTACCTGCAGAAAACAAGAGAAAAAAACACGAAAATTAAATTCACAATATTTTTTACTGAAAAATGATTTCGTATCTTTAAGTTTAATGAGTGAGAAAATATCCTAAACTAAATGTGCGATCGGAAGAATTGGCATCGACAAGTTCTAGACAGAATTCATTTTTAGCATTTTTTCTTTAAAAAAATGTCCTAATAATCTCCAACATGACCGAACTATTTTTGATACGATCAGCTATTTCTCATAGTTTCACTTGCGTAGTGTCTAATAATAATTGTTTTAACCTTTTTTTTTTTGTAGACCCAAATGAAACCAGATAACAAAAACTGTAGCAGAGTGAGCAGAGAGAATTATGTCCATCTCACCCGCCAGTAGTCATCAGATGATAAAAAAAGAGAGAGGGAGAAGTTTTTTCCAATTCTCTTTTCTACTGCTTTTCATTCAGTTCAAGAAATGTTTTGTCTGTTTTCTATTTTTACAGACGATAAAAATTGGTAACTTTTCCCCCATATGGGGGCTAAGGATTTTTTTAATGGCAATAAACAATTCGTGGAATAGCAGAATTTTTTTTGGAAAATCTCATACAAATCTGGCAGTGTTTTCAATTGTTTTTAGTGCGTAGTATTTTATAATACAGTATAAATCACATACAAAAAACATTAGCTACAAGCAACTGGTTCTGCAGGATATACAGATATTTGTGCAAAGTTTATTCTGTGTGCATTAAAATACATAAAATATGGATTTGAATTTTAGAAATTTTAGAGCTAAAAGATAATTAAAGCTTTTTTAGGTGAGCTAATGTGAAAGAAAAGTTAATACATTTGTATATTCTCGATTAAACTGTATACTGCACATGCTCATAGCAAAAAATATTGCGTATAATTGTGTGTCATGAGTGGAAAGGCATTTCACACTCCTGTGAAGTTTGCTACACCGGCCTTCGGCTGGAGCAACAAACTTTTTCACACTTCTAGATGAACTGCCTACTTTTTGCAGTTGTTACTCGGCACACTTTTTGTAGCATGCACAAGAAGTGCTGCACAATCTTTAAGCCAGGTGCAGCATACACACAGTGGTTAGTTCTAGAGCAGGGTATGGAAATAATTTTACCATACACTGCACATGCGCACTAGTCACTAAAAATACAATCCATAACGAGTGAAGAAAGGCAGCTTCTACTGGGGTGAAGCTTGCAGCACTCTCCTCTGACTCATGCAAACTTCACACTTGCTGTGGAATTGCCTACTTTCCCACCCCTTACACAATATTCTATTTGACAGTAGAAAAGAGTAAATGATAACTATCATAACGAGTGCTTCACTTGATAATGAAAACCACATCATTCTAGTGTTATCTATATCAAAGATTTCATTTTTCGGACAACTTACTGACTAAAAATAGTATTTTACTCAACTAGTTAGCAAAATGAGTAATTATGACGAGTGGCTAACAAGTTGAGTGCGATATTTTTTTTAACAAATCCACCAAAAAAAGGTTATTAATTATTCGATTAAACAGGTAAACTTCATTCATAAATAGAATTTTAGATATAATTGAACACTATCGATAAGTGAACTTGGTTGTTTGTGTCAGAATTCTGCATCACCGTGTAAAGTGGCCCTTTTTCATTGTGACATTTTGCAACTTGCGTATATGTAAACGGTGCTGTGAAGAAATAAACAACAGTGAAGAAAAAATTCATTTCTACACCGTTTCTACACTTGGTGAAAAAATGAAAATCATTTTCGACGTTCCAAACTGATTTGGAAATCTCGTATTATGCTAATCAGAATCGATTTAATAATAAATTCTTTTTGGTGTGTAAGTTGAGAAAAAATGTTTTCCATAAACCTAATTATAAAAGCATATATTAGCAGATTTGAGGAGGGAGTACAACGAGAAGAAAAACTAGTCCGCTGTTTGACGGTAAAATATGGGTGATATAGACTTGGCGGCGGGGAGGGAGGGGTACATTTGGATAAGACGAAAGATTTCATTCATTTTTTTTACCATCGAAGTATATTGAATAATATACATTATAATGACAATACAACATCCTTTACCGCTCATACAATTATTACGAGTACTTATAGGCTACAATTATCGTTGTACCTCAGACGTCAAAAAAGCTTCAGGAAGCCACTCGTTACGAAATTTATAGACAATACACATTTTTCATTTCCAATCCAATCATCCTCACTCTCTTTCTCTTTTTTTTCTCTCTTCCTCTCTTTTCTCTCTCTATCTCTCTGAGTGATTTCTTCTCGATGCTCTATGTCAAAAGCTAATGGATCTTTTTGGACGTCGAACGTAATCTATTCTTCCGATAGGTATATATACTTGATCGAAAATTAATATAATAGACAAATGGCTCGACAATACGTGCTTATGTTTTTTCAATTTTCAAAGATTTATCATAAGATCCGATCGTTCTCGCATTTATCATGAATCCAACCACCGTTCGACGTTTGATTACATTCAGCATATAGTGACATACGTTTCTTTAATTAGGCTATGATTAAGCATCTCTTTTGAACCACCAAGCACTGGGTACGTAAGTGATATCGATTTTTTTTTTTTTTATCAATTATCCGTTTGATCGATGTAACAGATATCCGTATGAATGGATTTTGAAGTTTTGAAAGATTATATGTAATATTTGTTAATGTACAGTATAAAAAGGTATTTGTTAAATGAGCTTGAAAAACGACAATAAGAAAGTCGATCGAGTTGGTCAATTGATATTACGAAAATGAATGAAAAAAAAAAAAAAAAAAGATTGTCCGATTAACGTTATTTAAACGGGTGGAACAAAATTAAGCAAGGTATAGCAGCCTAACCAGCGCAAAAATATTTGCCATAAAAATGTCCGTCAAGAAAGAATGATGCAGTACAGAAAGCTAAAGAGGAGTAAGAGAGCTAGTGAGTGAGAAAGAGAAAAAAGGTGAAATAAAATAAAATAAAAATGTACACGCAAATATAGATATAGTTTTTATACCAACTCTTTAGAGTATAACAACACAGAATGAATTTGCTTTGAGCTGGTTCGTATTTTCTTAAACCAATTTTACACGCTAGTTTATCCATGCTGCTGGATAATAATGAGAGAGACGAATATATACGCAATGTTTATGGTCGGAGTATTTGTTCAAATAAAAAATATAAACAAAAAAAAAACAAAAACAAAAACAAAAAAAAAAAACGTTTTTATATTACAATATCGTGTAATATATTTTATCACGAAATTCGTTCAGTGAGTCGTAACTGGTGCAAAAAAAAATCTGCGCAAAGTTCATAGAAGTTCTTTTTTCGCCTTCACTAAAGTGTTGGATTGAAGAAAAATTTTATTGCATAAATTACTGCATATCTGCACGCGTTTATTAACTTTTTCATTTTCCGCCTTTAATATTAACGGCACGACGACGAGTTGGTAAATATTTCTAAGAAGAACTGGCCGAGAAAAAAACATTTAGCCTACACGAGTATTTTAAATGGTGGGCCATACAATAAGAGTAAAGAACTTCACGATTGGTATTGGAAAGTCCCCAGCAAAGATACGCACTCTGCTGGCAAAATAAATTACCTTACCATTATAGGATGCTGAAAAGTAAACAATAATGGAAATTGAATGTAGTTTGTTATTTGTCCATATAAAATTCTGATGTTTTGATTGAAATATATCAAGATATTATAAATATTTCAAGCAGTTCAACTTAATTCCAAATTTCATTGAGGTTATGAAATTATGGGTGACCATCTTCACAATTGTAATAAAAATAGATAAGCTCAAATAACTAAAATAAGAAATTATAAAAACAGAAAAATCTTTTTATAAGCAATTGAAGACTTGGAGAATAAGCAATAGTTAATTTAAGATACCTATAAAATAAAATTTAAATCATGTTCAGTGCTCTATAAATGGCTGTAACAATAGGTCAGTTGAAACTTAAATTGTTTAATACAGTCTCATTGATTATTCTTGCTGAAAGCTTGTTTTGTTTCTCTGAATGGTTCTAGATCAAATTTTGGGCTATATAAATTACTTATAAAGAGAATGCTCCCCATTGGAAGAAATGGGTATGTGTTTTACAAATGGAAAAGTAACAAAAAATGCTATGATTCTTTGATTACAAAAGGTTTGTACAGCCTTTTTAATTTCTGTACATTCCATTGACAATTGATGTCAGTGTAACTAGCTGTTGCAACTTCACCAATATTTTTCAACCTAATGAGAAATCAAAGTGGGATTATACAAACTAAACTTTTGTCTAAGTTGTTACAAAAAATATAATCCTTTGAGATATAGATAGTTACCTCTGAAAGAAAATTATTCAAGTACCTACGTACTTACATCTTCCATTCATTCCACCCTTATATAGGAACATTTTGTATTTTTTAATGCTAGAAACATTCAATACAATTTCAATTTTATGAGTATTGTGGAATATGTTTGAGGACTGTGTGCATACAGCTGTGATAGCTACCATATTCCCATTTACATCTATGGGAGAGAGTAGGAGTAGCAGTACAAATAACAAATTGATACAATACACTGCTTTGGGTACCTGCCTATAACTTTCTTCACATCATTCAAATTGCCAGCATTTAAAACTTCTTTACCCTCAAGAAAGAGACAAATTGCTCCTTTGAAAAAATCAGTGATGTGTAGCATGTAAATAGGTGTTGCTAACATTATAAATTATTTATTTTAATTAAATTTATTAAGTTTTTAAAAAAAAGCACAGTAGAGGAATACCTAAATTTGTGTATATAAATTTCCATTATCCTATAATGGTGTTATCAAAACAAGCACTACTAGCGCTCCTGGTGGAATGGGGACTTGCCAATATTATCATCTTCTCTTCACCTCTCACACGTTGCAAATTGGTAAATTCAATACGAAATACGAAAGAGCTGCGAATTAAAAATAGGATGCGAATGCACAATCAATATTTACCGAGGAAAATTAATCTTTTGTGCACATTTGCTACGTTTGGAATAGAAAAAAGTGCGGAACTTGAAAAACTTTTTGATTTTAAGCTGTATTATCTGGCGTAGCCACTCGATGGGTAGGAGTAGAACTCAGCAAGAACTTCAGCTCTCAAAAAGTATCGAATTTTCTGACTCGAACAGATGAATAGGTTCTGATAAAAATTTTTCTTCTAAATTATCTTGTTCTCATCAAAAAAGTTTATTTTTAATTGTTCTATTTGGAGAAATCAATTTTTTGAAATGACAAATATAAATTTGAATAAAACAACAAAACACAGTTGATTTAATTTTTATAAGCCCTGCCATCAGAAAGAGTTACTCATTTCAGTAGAACATCCAGAAAGAGAAGCAAAAGAAATTAAAAGTGTTTATGGTTTTGTAGCATGTGGAATCTAATTTGATTCTTTTTTCATTATTTTCTTTCATTTCTTGCGATCATATGACAAACGGGGTTACTTACTGTTGGCTACCAAGAACTTGGACCACCATCTTATTTCTGTTGCCTTAAGTTCGTCTGTTTTGAATTCATTTTTCATCACTTGTATTTTGGATGGTGTTGTTATTTTGGATGCTATGTCTCATACAATTGCTTTTTTTCCATGTTTCATTTCTAAAATTTAACTACTAAATTTAATTCTTTTTGAAGTCTCTTGGTTATATCGTGGTCCTAGTTTGTGGTTCTTGCCTTCCAAGTATGTCGGCACTTTCATTCTTTATGCATAATTCTGTGCGTAATTATCATTTTCTTTTTGAATTTAATTAATCTATCTTGGATTCTTTATTTTTATTATAAGTAATTATGCGCTTTTTCATTGTTCGTATATTTTCTTTTCAATATAACAATGATGTTTTCCAAAATATGTTAGTACTTTATTTGAGTCCTTTGTTGTGTAAATAATGTGTGTCAGTGAATCTGTGTATGCTTGATTCCGATTTAATTTGACTGCTTTGGTTATCAAATACGACATACTTATGTCCGTATCCAACTTGCACTCTTTTGACTTCCTCTTTTAATCATTGTAACCACTGTGTTTGTGCTTTCTACCTGGACTTTTACACACTACAGTTTGTCTTCAGTATAAAAAGGACTACCTACATGGTGTGTGAGTTTTTGACATACTACATGAGAATTACTTTTGGTGCGTGAAAAATTGACTCAACAAATTTTTTTCAAAACTAAATCATTTTTTGAAGCACTATAGGTAAGTAATGCTTATTGAATGCCATATAAACGAATAAGTTGTTGGTAAATCATATGAAAACCTTTTTAATGACAAAATGGGGGAAAAAAGGACTTACTCTCAGGAACTGGAAATAAAGTATTTGAAAAAATTTAAATTAGATGGTTGAAGTGCCCTCTATTGGCTTGTACACAATAACCTAGTTGCTCATAAAATGATGCCTCCACATTGTACAATTGAGTATGAGTTATTTTTTTGCACTAAAGCTGAATTGCTGTTTTTATATCTTCAAGGTTATCAAAAAGCTTCCATCGATGGTAAATTGAAAATGTGGTGAAACTCTTATAACCCTATAAAGAAAACAGTCACATGAATGAGGTCTGGTAAATATGATGGTCAAGCGAGCCTGCTTTCTTCTAAAAATTTAATTTCCTAGGAAAAGAATTACAGAGTTGCTCCACCGCAAGAAGGTAAATATAGATTGGGCACTCCCCATACATGTAGGTACCGTTTTAAGCTCAAATTTTTCTGGTGCTTCATACCAAGGAAAAAGCCTGTTGAGTAAAACTGACTCACCTTGACTTAATTTGGCTGATTTGAAAATAAAATTTTCTCAATCTTTTTCAAGCTCTAATCTTCCAGATCTGACTAACTTGTCAAATATTAAAAAATACACACTTGAAGCCTATTAACATATTGCTGTTTTGCTTCCCATCCCCCACCCATAAAAAAATTCAATCAATATTCTACAAATTAGGTACTGACCATGAATTATTTCTTTTTACCCAGTTTGTTTACAAATGGGGTATTAAAATTGACCTCATGGAATGATTAGCATACTGGAGCACCAATGGAAACCAACTGAATACACTTCCGTCTTATGTTGGAAATGTGACGACAGCTCATCTCGAACTCACAACCTTTTGATCGCATAGCCGAGCACCAAATAAGTACGCCACCCACGAGACCACTTTTTACAAACTTAGTAGGGTCATTTTTATTTTCTGTTCCATACCACTGATTTATTTTCACTAAAATTATACCTCGGTAGGAACTTACTGTTAGCATACACCTATATATCTGACACTTTTTCACTTTTCTCAGTGTTTTGGCAGTAGACAGTTCCATTCAAAACAACAATTTCTCGAAAAGTGTAGTCTTCTTTTCGAACAAAAAACTGATTAATTCACCAATATAAGCGCCTTAAAAATGGTTTTTACCAATTCTTATCGCCTACCTCCAATATTGAAGCAGCAACAGGACGTGACTACATGAAAAATTTCGTCATAATATGTTAAGAAAAGTTTTAGCTACTAAATTTAGTATTCTAGTGTCATGTTAAAATCTAAGATGGCCACACTATGTTAAAAACGAATTTTCATCGCATTCTCATAACCCCACCTTAGCATGTTGCTAAAAAAAAAAAAAAAAAAAAAAAAATTGACCTAAATAAATATTCAGTATGATGTAATTCGTCAATTAATAGAAGAAAAAATAATAATATCATTTAAACATCAATTATCTAGTTTTCATCATTGACAAATTATTCATAAACATTATTCGCACCTCAGAGACTCGTCTGTCATCGAAAAACAATAGCGAAATTAAAATCCTAAAAAAAAAAAAGAAGTGTACTTTGACACCATTCGCCATTAACTACCTGCCGAACCACCCCATTCTCATTTTAACAATATTATTTACAGTTCATTCTTTAACACTGTACCGATACAGAAACTCCTACTACATGCATGTGAAATATTAAATTGCAAATTATACGCCCTCGTACAATGTTGAAACCTAGTTTTAGAAACATCCGACAGAGAAAGATTTCGATCTTATCGAAATCATTTAACTCTCAATTTCGACCATTGTAAATATTACCTAATGCCCATATTCATTGGGATACTACGGCTGCGATGTTGATTCTTCCTCTCCCAGTATTTTTAACCAACTTCAAAAAAAGGTGGAGGTTATCAATTCGATCCGTGTGTGTCTGTGTGTATATGTGTGTGTATATATATAATGTTTATTCCAGCATAATTTCTCAACCTGGGCACCGATTTTAATGAAATTTTTTTAGAATCGACGAGGTAGTTTTGGAGTTATCTTCAAAAAATAAATTGTTGGTTTTAAAGAAATATTACCGCTAACGCTTGAAACGAAAAATCATTAAAAAAAATTGTTTCATCAAAAAATCTAACGAACTTCAAAAAGCAAATAACAAGAAAAAATGCTCTAAAAAGAAAAAAATAATTCTTCAAAAATTTCTCTATGTAGTAAAATTTACTAGAATTAAAATAAAATGAAAAAGTATTATGGTAAATTAACAATTTTTTCCAAAAAATTAAACCAAACTAAAAAAAAAAGTAAATAAACAAAACTAAAAAGAGAAAAATAATTTTTTTTTAATTTCTCAAGCTGGATGTAGGTCTAGGCACTGAAATTATTGAAGTCGGCGTTATAATTAAACGGTTTTGTCATAAAATTTGACGAAACTGACGTGTATTAAGCCTACATGGTAAGAAAAAGAGCGCCGACTTCAATAATTCCAGTCCCTAGACCTCTACGTCTTGCTGGAGAAATTTTAGAAGAACTACTTTTTTATTTTTAGCGGTTTTTTTTTTTTGAGGTAGGTTTTATTTTTTGAAAAAAAAATTATTAATTTATCATAATGCTTTTTCGTTTTATTTTAATTCCAATAGATTTTACTGAAGAAATTTTAAAACAATAATTTTTTTCTTTTTTGAACATTTTTATTCGCTTTTTGTTTTTTGAAATTGGTTATAGAGATTTTTTGATGGAAAAATTTTATTATACACTTTTTCTTTTTCTTTTATATTTTTAAATTAAATACATAAATTAATTTAATAGTTACATACTTTTCAAAAACACAAATTCAATTACCGATGGTATTTATTTTATATGCCCTAAAAATTCTAAATTTAAAAACAAATTTCCTGATGATGGCGAATTTTTTTTTTTTTTTGTTGGTTTAAAATTAGGTTAGTACCGACTTCTTTGCTAGTTCTTTTTTTCGCAGTTCTGACAGCGTTCGTTATGAATTATTTTAACCATTCATTTTTTTTTCTCTCTTTTTCACCAACTAGAATAATTTTTTTCTCGAATAATATTCAATACGAAATCAACTTCCGAAAAAAAAAAGTTTTTTTCAGTGCCTATGAGGAAAGGATAAATCGTATTCGACCAACAATTTTACGAATCAACTTATAAGTGTTTTCTTTTTTTAATATAGATGATTTACAGGTTTTACGTTGTTCATTTATAGAGCCTATGGTAGATTCAATATTTTATGAACTCTATGAAGTTTGTAAAATGTAATTCTGACGAATAAAAACCAACGTCCTTGCCGCGTGGCAACTATTTTTTTATTTTATCGAAGTACCTACCTAGAGAATGGTTTGCGAACGCTTTTACTTTTGAATCGTTGCAAATAAATAGGTCAGTTTTACCGGGGTAATGTTAATAAATATATAGAATTCTATTTAGAATCATGAAGAAGAACCGCACGAATACAACGATCAATTTTTCCGTCATCGTTATCTAATGCCACCTCCCACCAAAAAAAAAAAAAAAAAAAAAATTTATCGATAATTAGTTTGTTTTTTTTTTTTTGCTCCATTTTTTACGATTATTATGTCTGCGGGAAATTTTCGTATACCTACCTCCTAATTACTTATTGCTCTCAACCGAAAAGAATAACTGATTTATGTAAGTAGGATATATACCTACTTTGTTAATGACTTCTTCATCGATATTTTTTCAAAACTGTCCGGGAAAAGATTATTAACCGAGTTTCGAAGAGAACAAATTTATTTCGAAAAAAATTTGGAATAAATAAACAGTGTAATAAAATATTCGAAAGTTAACCCAAAACGCATTCCGAGATAAGAGAACTTTTGTTGTCTCCTTCCGTGAGACATCTGGAGCATTCCATTGAACATTACCAAAAACTGAGACTGGGTAATATCATTGTATTTAGAAATATGTCAATCATTTGGAGTTTTATAGTGTATCTACACTACTATTTGTACCTCTCGAAACACCCTTTCCCAATTCTCAAGAAGAAACCCGTTCGCAATTCTCAAGAAAAAACCGCAATTTATGAGCAGAAGACCTCCGCACGTGACCAAAGATGTTTCGAGTAATCACTGGATAGCGAACTTTCAGATCAAATAATGTAACTATTTGAAACATATAATGCCAGTATATAGTTCGGCGACGTGCGAAATTCCACAAAAAAACGCACACATACACGAGAAATTTGGTCTGAATAATGAGGAAAACTAAAACATTCAGGACTCTACGGAAAAAGTTCGGCAGATAGGCGCAATGAAAAAATTAATTTCTCCCTTTGCGCCACATTGGCTCGCAACTTGATCGACAAAACCCTAATGAGAAAGTGAATTTAAAACATTTTGAACCCGGTCCACTATCTATGTAATGGAAAATAAACGTAGGTATATCGATAAAATTACGGACAGAATGAAAGAATTATAAAACCACTCAACACAAACGTAATTAAAGTTCGAAATTTGCCCCCATATCGAAAAATGTGAGAGATGCCGAACGTGGCCATTCAGAGAGAGGAGAAAATTTTCGCTGTAAGATTGGGAAATAAACACGAACTCAAAGAATAATGAAAAAAACAATTTTTCAAAGCAAAAGACAATATATATTAATCAATATAAAAATTAATGGAACAACCAAAACTTAGCGTGGCGTCGGCCACCTTAAAAATTCGAAGTGAAGAATTTCGAAACAAAACGTAAAAGGTTAAGCAGAAAAACCTGCTAGAAAAAGCAAGTTTTCATAAATGAGCGAATTTGAAACGAAATTGGAAAAGGCAAAAATACATTTCTACGTAGAAAAAGGTGTGAAAATAATGAGACTTCACGATGTTATACCCTCGATGGTTAATGCGTAACAATTTTATTATTACCTATATTATACTTTTTTTATTGGAGAAGGTTCGTTTATATTAAAAAAAAATTGGTATTTTTGTGTTCAATAACTCTGACGTGTGCATATTTTACAGAAAGGAAGAACTCTCCGACTCCAGCCATTCAGTTGCTGTTTTTGTTTTTTTAAACTTTTCAAAAATCGGTATATTGGGACCTACATTACCTCAGTCTTAAAATGAAAATAAAAGAAACCACTAGTCATCAACTCGTTTTAGTTTTACAGTAATTTACAAACACACACCTTATATGTTTCTTTAGATATTTGGTTTGGAGTAGTATGAAGCAGAAAGTATAATAAGCGAGTAGCATTTCAGATATTACAAAGGCATGTTTGATGTACCTAATTACGAAGATTATTAAATAACAAAAAAACTGACACATGAGTAATAACTGATAGAAGAAGAGCGGGAACATTCAAATGAATTGAAAGATATAGTAGACATTTTGTTTTATGACTTTTTATACTTTTAGAATAGTTGCTTTAAAAAATGAACGAAGTTTACGATATGTTGGGTAGGTACTTACTTCCTCTTTAAACATTGGCCTACAGTAAATAGAAGCGGAATTTGTTTCACATAGTGGTTAAACGTTGAACAATATACTTATTATTTATGAAAATTTCATTAACATTCATGGAATCGCCTGTAGCAGAGGTAAATCGTTACTTTTTTAACTTGACAATTTTTTTCACTTCTAAATGATAATTTTGATTAAAAAAAAAAAAAAAAAAAAAAAAAAACTAGAATGGATTAACTTGTAAGTACCTAAAGCTACGAAGCTACGAAAATTTTGTTTTTACAACACCTACCCCTAAAACAGACTTTTTCGCGCATATTAACAGTATGTAAAATAGAAAAATTTGCCTCAAATGTCAAAAAGTAAAATTTTGCGCATGCGTAGTGTGGCGTACACATATTGGCGAAATTCTCTCATCACCACCAACTGGTGCCATGGCCATGTGTATACGTGGTGTATTTTGGTTGATGATGACAATCAATGAATTAGGTTCATATCAGCGAGGTGGTTTGGTTGCCTGCACTGGCAGGATACCTAAACTTGTGACCTTGACATGATCCGAGAAGGTGAGCAGATGCGCCATCTCTCGGTAGAACATATCAGCTGCTAGTGCACATAATCACCATCGATGATGTGATGGGATTGAGTGCACTAGCGTGAAGTGGTAGTATATGAGCTGGTACAAGTGGAGGATGTATGTTGGGGGCATATGCCATCTTCATAACAAGTACCTACCCTTCCATCCACTCCGCCTTCGTGGTATTGTACTATGCTCTGCTGTACTGGGGAGAGTAATATCGTGTATATATCTATATCGGTGGAATTCTCTCATCACCACCAACCGGTGCTGTGGCCATGTGTATACATGCTGTATTTTTGTTGGTGGTGATAATTGAGTTAGGCTCCTGTCAGTATGGCAGTTTGATTCTCCATAGTGTCAGGATACCTAAACATAGCAACAGACTTGCTTGGATCATTAATTAAATCACTGACTACCAACCGGTGCTGTGGCCATGTGTATACATGCTGTATTTTTGTTGGTGGTGATAATTGAGTTAGGCTCCTGTCAGTATGGCAGTTTGATTCTCCATAGTGTCAGGATACCTAAACATAGCAACAGACTTGCTTGGATCATTAATTAAATCACTGACTACCAACCGGTGCTGTGGCCATGTGTATACATGCTGTATTTTTGTTGGTGGATGGTGGATAATGTAGTTGGCGGTTTATGCTTGGGCTTCTGTCGGTTTGGCGGTTTGATTCCCCATATTGGCAGGATACCAAAACATAGCAACGTGCACTAAATATTATCTAACATTATGAAATTTATGCACTTTCGGATAATTTCAGCTTTGAAATAAACCTTTTTTTATTTCACTTAATGATTCCTCAACCTCTATTTAAGTTAGAAAGAAAGAACTGGTGTTGCTGGAAGGAGAATAAAATTTACAAAATTTTAATATAATTTTTTAATTATCATTAACTGTTTGAAAATAAACACAAAAAAAAAACAATAATTAATATAAAACTGTCCGGTTTTTGGAATCTAGAAACCTCTCATCATTCATTCAATGATTCCTCAGCCACTATTTAAGTTAGAGAGCTGGGGTAGGCATTTCTGAAAAGAGAAGAAAATTTGATAGAAGTTCCTTTTAATATAATTTTTTGATAATCTTTATAGCTGTAGGAAAATAAATGAAAAAAAAAAAAAATACTAATAAACATAAAGTCTACCATTTCTGGAATCTAGAAACCTCTTCTATTTTAATTAATAATTCCTCAGCCACTATTTAAGACAGAAAGTTATGGTTGGTACTGCTGGAAAGAGAAAATTTACTTAAATCTCCATCAAGGTTTTTATTCGTCCTTAGCAACTTGAAAATAAATGAATGAAAAACCACAAATTACAGAAAAATTTGCCGTTTTTATAAGCACATTTTCAAAAACTATTTTCTTGGTGAAACTTTTCTTGTTGGTGTGTTACAAAAAATAGTATGTGACACTCGTGCGAAGTAGGTGATTGCTATTCGTGTGATTTGAATCACTTGTCCTTGGGTCGTGCTGCAAGGATTACACTCGTATCAAACTCACCTACTTTACGTACTTGTATCACAAATAACTATTTTCCTCAGTAAAATTTCTGGAAAAATTGCAAACATTAGGAGCAAACTTCTTCATCTTTCGAAAGAGCTCATAACTTACCACATTTCGCAACAAATTTCGAAGAAAGAAAAAAAAAGTCCCTTCAGGTTGAATATTTTCGTTGATAGTAAAATGTGAGTATAGGTAGTCTTCGAAATGTTAAAAAATCGTACTTAGACAGTCTATCCCAAATGCAACAGCTTATATATCTACCTGTATTTATAGTCGGGGGAAAAACACGAATTCCATGCGAATAACACGAGCATTTTTAACATATATACGTTTTGAAAATCATCACATCAAAATAAATAAGTTCGGCGTCACAAAAAGTTCCCAAAAAAACTTTGCGCCATTTTTCATCAGCAAACGAAACAACTTACAAAATGTAGCTAAATCTGAACGATAAGATGATGGGTAAAATCTTCAAAAATATGGAAGAACATACGCATAAAAGAAGACAATAAGGGGGAAAAAGAGCACAAAAAAATGAAACGAAAAAATATTTTCAGGAAAATGATAAAAAAAAAAAAACCCTTTCAACATGTCGATTGAAACACTTCTCGAAAGAAAAAAAAAAAAGTTCAGAAGCATAAAAGGATTTCGATTGGATTGGTGTGTTTTTTTTTTCGTCTTTTCTTGTAGCACAGTGCAAAAAAAAAAAAAAGATTTGAAAATAATTTCATTTTATTTTCTTGTGGCCCAATACACAGGCGAGCGAACAAATCGACGAGGGATAAGATGGAAGTATAGAGAGAAAAAGCCGCTCCTTACCTGTAAGTCAAGGGTTGATTATTTCAAAATTTCTGTAGACTCCATTTTTCGACTCGATAATTTTTCCATTTTTTTGAAGAAAAAAAAAGATTAAAAAAAAAAGCCAAAGTAGAAAACACGATGCAAAATTAAGTATTAGGTAACTCAAAAGCTTTCTCGCTACTTATCTGTCTGTAACAATTTTTGAATGACAAACACTACTTCATTTCAATTTTCTTTTTTTCAGTCCTGCTGAAATGAAATAATGTATTTCAGTAATAGGGGTAGAAAAAATTTTTTATCAAAATAAAATGAGTGAAATTTTATTTTGCGTCTCCAATTACCGTCATTCGATATCTGATGAATTCGAGCACAAAATAACAAAAGAAAGAAGTAAGACATTTTCTCGTTCCCTCTTTCACTCTTTTCACCCAAATATAATGAGTTTTAATTTTTTTTTTATTTTTATTCTTCATTCTTTAACGAAATATTTTTTAAATTATTACTTTTTTTTTTTCGTAGGAGATATCCAATATTCGTTTTGAAATGCTAATAAATACGAATGAATGCGTTACCCGCAATGAACATGGAACCACAGTATAAAAGAAAATAAGAGAAAAAGTAGTTGAAAAAAAAAAAAAATAAAAATAAATAAATAAATAAATAAAGTTGATGAATAAAAAATTAACTCAGTATTTCGGCGAAATGTAGCCCCAAGTGTGAATTTAATCACTTCTACTTCGCCAAATTTTCAACGCCTAGGTATATACCTACGTGAGGAGCAAAAACTTTTGTCTTTGATAATTTCCAGACATAAATTACAAAGTAGTTATAGAATTCGTTCGTGTATTCCTGCCGGCAACACAGTGTAATTCTATCTGCGAAATACGAATTCTGCAAATGTACGAACATCAAAGAGAGCATACCGCGTACTTTACCCGTGAACAGAATGGATGTATTTCGAATTATAAGTTGATTTTTAACGAAACAGAAAAATTACGTATCGATGCGCCATAACCTATCTGTCGGTGAAGGTACGTATAATTACAAATTTGACAAAATATAGAATTTCAAAACAAATTTTCGAATATTCGATGATCTTCAGTCGGAAATAGCGTGTCTGACATATTTTACGATGGAAACTGCAGCAATTCAAATTCACAACTTTATCCTCGAGAAATAGCTAAAAAGTTCATATTTCGAAACTAAATAAAATGAAAAAAATCTGTATCTTCGCACGTCTTCGTGAATGGAACGAAAGCGGTGGCGGTATTACTATATATAGTACCTACGTGTAAATAAATATGGGCTTGAGTTAGTCTTACGGGAGATAGGATTCAGAAGGATGAATTTTTTTATGGGTTTCTATACAACGCAGAGACCAAAGCACACACGGTTGTGTCTGACGAGGAAAAAATACTCGATCAAACCAACAAGCGCAGTATGTGGAATAAATTAGTTTGATTTTTAATTTCTGAAACCACTTTGAACAGAATATGAAATGATTTGATTTGAAGAATGCGAATGGACGATAGCCCAATTTCTAAAGCACTGGCCCTCGTTTCATTCGTCATAAATAATAATTCGCGAGTTGAAATAATATTGTTTGGTACATTTTTTTTCGCGGCAGCGAAGTAAAAGAAAGTTCGCTGCAAATTTCGTGGCTACGTACCTTGAAATGACATCCGAACTGACCCAATAGAAACGTACATTTTCGAGCAACGAATACAATAATTTTTATTCTTTTCAAGAGTTTTCTGTTTGATAAATTGCCATCTGTTCCAGTCTGAAAGGGTTACAGTAGACAAACTGTCGAAAATTACAAAGAACGTAAAAAATTGTAGTTTTTAACAACATGCAAAATTTGATATACAATTTTATTGGAGTAAAAATTTTCGCCACTAGGTATTTCAACGGGTTCGGTCACCCCTTATTATTGAAACTAAATTTTAAAAAACTGATTTTTCACCCTTTAGCAGAAGCAAATTTTCCACACTCCAATCGTAATATTTCAGAGGTAGACCAAAACTTTGGTGAAATATTTAGAACATTAATGTGCTATACTTATGCATGGCAGCATTGCCACATAATTGAACTATCATAATACGCAACTTTTACCATCATGTATGTGGCAACACTGCGGCATATACCTCAATGAAAAGTCAGAGAAAGAAAAAACATTTTTTCACTAATTTTATGGTGCAATGGCTATTAAAAGGGCGGATTTATGGGAAAAAATTCTGGAAATATATAGGGGAGACCGGAGTACAATGGAACAAGTGTACCATAGACAAAATTAACTTCCTTGTTATTTTTGGACAGACTGGTCCCATAGCATTGTGTATCACACACCTGGTAAATTGTTATCCAGTTTGTTGTTCAAAAATTACTGCAATATTTATCAAAATTAAACCAAAAGTAAAATTTTGATAACTCACAAAAAGTGTGACCAATGGGAGAGAAGTTGAGCATTCAAATTTGCGAATATGGTTCAAAAAGGTAATTAATAGTCTGTAATTAATTATTCAGAGTTACCAACACTTAAAAACACTTAGATTAAAAATATAATAATAATTTCTAGTAAGAAGGTGAATGTAGGGTACCACATGGTGTAAATTTTATGGTGTACCGTGGAACATACTAAAAGTACCTTTTAATTTTTTTCAAATGATTTTCCAAACTAAAACTAACTAAAAACATGAAACATCGGATCTTGAAAAAGTTTAGGATACTGTGAAAGATGTCTTAAATAAGCAAATTCAATAGTGTGGAATACCTTGTTGTGAGAGATATTCACACGTAGAAGGTAATCTACAGCTTTGCATGTTCTGCCACTTCATACATTTAAGTATGGGAGAGCTAATTTTAAGGCAAATACTGACAATTTTGTAGCTGGTTTCTTAAGGTTATATACCAGATTTGGCATACGCACACGGATACACATACATACATATACATATGGAATTATGTCATATATTACGTCGTTGGTACCAGTCTGTGACATCCCCGAAATCCTTTTCAGGTAATTTATCATGGCCTGTATAATGTATCTCACCTGTATGTAAGTACAGGTATGAACATACAAACATAGAAGCATGTATTTGGTTTAACGTCATAGAGACAAAATATGCCATCCCTTCGGCGGCGACTGTTGTCAACAGGTACAAGCCCCTATACCTCTTAGGAGTATTGTCCCCACAAATAGGAAAGTGTCACAATTGAAAAACAATTAATTTTCCTAATAATAATTATATTATTACAATTCAAATAGCAAATAATATATTCATTTTCAAATGCAGGGCACTTCATATTATCTAAAAGAAAATAAATTTAATTTTTTGGTTTAAAATATTTTTTTCTTATTGGATTCAACATGTACCATGGTACACCATCCTCAATTCCATAGTCAGTGTACCATGGAACAAACAAAGGTTCCCCCTTTAAGATGGAATCAGAAAAAAACTATCACATATCAATTATTTCTTTTGTTTTTGTTTGTTTTTTTGTTGTTTTTTTTATAGATGTAGGTTCGTTTTTTTCAAATTTATTGGTCCCCTCCCCTTGTTTCCTAACGGCTAACACTGAAGCATAAGAAGTTCGTTTCACAAGCTAAATAACTTTTCATCCTTTTATACATAAGTCAGTAAGTACCTGGTTCACAGAGCTTCGCTCAGATAAGTAGCCATATATTAAAAATTAAAAAAAAAAACTCTACATTTTAAATTCAAAATTCATTGATAAAATTTAATGATAGAACGAGGTTAAATCAAATTATTAACAGTATCGAGATTAAATATTTAATATAAGACATCTTTCACCTGTTGTGTTCAGTGTTAATCGCAAAATTTGATGATATACGCGGATTGCAGGAGTGTTATTTTACTAATTTTTTTCCTTGTTTTGTGCCCATTACGCTGTTTAAGCAGGGTCTAAAGGCATTGACGTATTCTCTTTAAGACGCGGAATGGGCATAGGCTTTACATCAGTTAAATTCTTTACGGCAAGTTTTAGGTGTCGCAAACGATGTAAATGGCGGAATGATGTTTTTGTTATGTTTTCCGATGTATTGTGCATGTTTTTTCTGGTGCTATATATGTTTTTCTCAACTCAACTAAAAAATGCTTTTTCAGCATTCAGAATATTATGTCGCGAATATTTGGTTAAGTCATTTACATTACTTAAGTTTGCTGAACTTACTGAATCGACTTAAGGCTTCAACACACTGGCACGTTACTAAGGCAATACTTAGAAGCAATACTGAGGCGATACTTGGACACGATACTGAGGTAATAAAATAAAATTCACCTATATGCAAATGGAAGGTGGCACACTATGATGCGATATATAGAGTTTTGAACGCGATATTCTGGTGCGATATTCCGCATTTAATGGAGAAGAATTTTTAGTTAGGTTTTATAAACATTTATTCATTAATTTGGATCCAGTATTAGCCTCTAGGGATGGGGGTAGGTATTTTTCTCATTTCGTGACCTCAAGGAAATGTTGGTACTATTAGCTGTAATTAATGTTGGTATTTATAATTAATTACCTATATCTATTTTATTTTCTTGTTATAGTGCTATTGGTCTCAGTTTTTGTCAGGTAATCACAAAATTTGGTGCAATCAAACTAAACTGAGGAACAGGCCTAATGATTTTGTTGTGGACTGGCTGGTATTTTCATTTTTATTTTGGCTAAAAAATGCTTAATTTCGGACCAATAGCTATGAAATTTGAGACAAATATTCACATCAATCTATTGTAACGTGCTACCAATTTCGATGCGGATTGGCCAGCTGGTACAGTGATGATACCCAACTAAAATGTGTTCAAAATATTTGTTTACACAAATACCCAGGCGGTCAAATTCATCCGGACAAATTAGCCGGCCTGAAGAACGCTCCAAAATATTGCATCGATGTGCGTTAGAAAGTATGGCACGCAATATTTTTTGCCGCCTCAGCATCGCCTAGACTGTACCGCTTCAACATCTCGCCGGTATGCTGAAGCCTTTTAATAGCCTAAAATATTGGTGGAATAGCTGCCCAGATCTAAAGAAACGTTCGTTCCAGGCGAATTTTTCATCGTTAGCTGTTCTCACCAGTTCTCACGTTTACTGCTGATGAATAGACTGAGATGCTCGCGTATTTCTATATTCAACGAATTTTCTCAAACTTTGGGACCTACGAGTAGGTATCTAAATCATTTTTTTCACCTCCAAAAACTTCTCTGATCTGTAAATATCAGCAACATTGTCGGTCTAGTAATTCAGAATGCGTTTACGCACACATATACAATTATTGCTCGTGTATTATACGTAGTATAGAAGAGTTAGGATATATTATATAAAAGCGTCGCCTAGCCTAAACAAGGCCACTTCTACGGTATAAATTGCAACACGAGTATAAACCAAACAGGAGAGGAGATGGTTTAAAAAAAAATACAAATAAAAATAAATAAAAAAAATAAAAAACGGAAAAAAAGGCCGACTGTAGTAGTAATAACTTTTCTTTCCCTAGCCATTGCATCGTATATTTTGTAAATACACTACCAGTAAATTCGTTATCGAATGAGGCTCCGTTTGAGGGGATGAGAGGGGGAGGTACAGGGTGTGCTTTTAAAATACGCTAATCGACTGCATTTTACACGCAGGGGCGCCAATATGCACGTTGCACAATTCAATAAGCTGGACCGCATACACTACATACTACATATTATTCCTGTGCGTTTATAAATCGCAAATCAAAATTAATGGATTCCAACTTGCACTACAAAACTATGTATAATGTCATTTAGATTTGCAAAGTATACAAGTTTACATAACTCTTTGTAGCACCCGTACTCCATAATGTGTGTATCCTAATGCCTATACGTACATCCCATAAATATGTGTGCGTACAAGAGGGGGTACTCTTGGCGCGGCTGCATAATTTTCTTCGGATAGAGACAATCATTTTATTTTTTTCCCTCTCTTTTTTTTACTCTCCTGCTTTATTTTAGTATTGTATTGTGTTTCGAGCACAAAAGGAATGCCCCGTTCGTATACTATATGTACACGGTGCAGAGCAATGAGATTAACTGCCATTATCCTCTCCAACTTCGTCTCCCATGGAAAGGTAATCTAATATAATGAAAAAGAAAAAGACAGAGTGAGAGAGTATGAGAGAGAATGTAATAGACAGGAGGAGTGAGAAAAAAAAAAAAGTATCTAACTTGTGGATATATAGGTTTTCGATTTGGTTTAACGCCAGCACAGACAACGGGAGAATAATGAATTTTCAGCTCTTCGTAATGAACCGATATCCATGAGCAATAGTGCTAGAAGTGGAGACGAAAAGGGTTAATGAGAAAAAAAAAAAAAAAAATCTGAAGAATTCCAATTTGGAATTCACTACTTTCGTTCTACGTAATTGAAAGAGGAAAAAATAAAGATAACAATGGTATTAAACGATTACTAGTGGTGCGGATTTTATAATTGATTCATTTCGGAAGTATCAACCAAATAGCCTAGGTACGTACGTGAATTGTTTTGATTTTGTATTTTATTCTTTTTCGTCTACCCTCCATCAAACAAAATAAATTTTCTTACTGGATTTTTTTTTTTTTTTGGTGTTGAACGAGTAACAGGTAAAAATCAGTGGTTAGGCCTACGTCGAAAACATTAGCTGCGTATTCTACATGGCAAAAAAAAAGAAAAAGACAAATGGTCCACCTGAGTTCTGCATTCTCGATATGTTTTGTCAAAAGTCAGCTCTCAGTTCAACCCTAAAATTTTAGCACTATATAAATTCTGAGAAGTGACAAAAACTCGAAGAAATGACGTATCCACAAAAAAAAATAAAATTGTAAAAAACATCTGTGCTGAAAAAAAAAAAAATTATGACGCACAGGGTACTGATACAAACTCTATAACATCTGTAGAATAGAACCAAATTTTCATCAGAACTTACGTATCGAGTTAAATCAGGAAGTTACACCCTTAAGACAAACTAAAGTTCTTCTCAAGTTCAGCCCTGACTAATGAAACAGCTTTTTCGGAGAACTACTTCCGCACTATTCTACATAAAACAGCATATTTTCAAAAAATTTTAAGAGTTGACTCTTTTTGTCCAATTATTCCTGTCGTAATATTGAAAAAGTTTCAAAAGGATACTTGCAATCTGTATCTAATTTTGATTCGTAAAAAAAAAATCTTGTCCACTGGAAGGAAAAGAGAAGAAGTGACAAAATCGAACGTCATTCATTATTGTTCTTTGAAAGAATTTGTTCACATCTCCAATTCCTAACCGAAAAAGAAACTCGACTTTCTGGAGTCTTTTCAGAGGTCATAGTCTCCCCAGCAGCCCCACACTGTACAAAATTTTTGACAAAATTTCAAATCAATCGACAATCAACAATCAATTTCTCAGGAGGAAGATAAATCCTGGCTACACTTATTACCAAACTAAAGTAACGTGAGATTGTTTTGTTTTATTTTTTTTTGGCAAGTAGATATCATTTTTCAGCATATTTCTCAAGAAAATCGATCAAAACGTTAATGAAGATATCATTTTTTGACGTAAATCCACCATCCAGGGGTATCCAGCAGCAGCAACGAGTTACTCAAAATTAACACAACCTAAATTTAATTTTTTCAAATTATATTTAATATTTTTAATGAAATTCGATAATTTTCGTCCTTGCAATATGACTCTTCTACAGCTACAGGTGAAATAAGCCAGTAATTCAATTTGAGTAACGACTCGTTCTATTGTTGTTGTTGATTGGATTCTGGCTACGTAGTCATTTTACCCAGTGCAGAATTTGGAAATTATTGATATTAACGAGGGGCCGGTGAACAATGGTCTTCTAATGTCAATTTTTAAATTACGTGTGAGAGCACCAGGTAAATCAAACAGAATACACCGCCATTTTGCATCGGGAGTGTGATGGCCACTGGTATCGAATCAACAACCTTGCGATTGTAAAGGCAAGAACTACACCACTTCCTGTTTCAGCCACGAATGACTTCCAAAAGATATTTTATATTTATAGAAGAAAAGTAATAATTTGATTTTCATTTGCCAAAAAATCAAAATATCAGAAGACTGAACTTTGAAACAGAAATTATTCGTAGAATTTTTTTCATTTTTTGCATCAGAGTCTATGGTTTGCCAATTTACAACGACGGTTTGCAATAAGTTATATGCGCTCAAAAATTTCAATAAAAATTTTGACAAGAAAATGAATGAAAACGATTTTCAAAGAGAAAAATGTATAAGAAGTTGAAACCATGACAAGAAAATGGATGGAAACCATTCCCAAATGAGAAAATTTACAAGAAGTTAGACTTGAAGATTAGCCTGTTCAATAGGAAACAGAAAAACCAACGTGTAGTCTCATATGTTATGCGTGTGGTCTAACTTAACCCCCTAAATGCAACCATACTTCATCGCATTCTGCGTTCTTTCTCAAATAGATAACGAAGAAGAGTAAGTTTTACAATGTTTAGCAGATTTTCACTTAATTTGTATTCATCTTGAAAAATTGATTAAGATGTAGCAGAAAATATCTTCAGGAGTAATAGGGAAATTATACTAATTTATCATAAAAAATTGTTTAATCAACTGTCGTCGGTTCGTTTCGCTTGATTTGGTTTCTGTTCAATCGTAAAACTCTGTAACAATGCGAAAGGACTATTTCCACCATGTTATTGATGTTCTAAACCGATAAGACTGGATATTATGCGAGAAAAGTTTCCAAAACAAAAAAACAAAAAAAAACAAAAGACTTGCACTAAAAAAAATTGACATTTATATCGAGAAATTAACATTTTTTTTATATAGCAAATCTTCAGAATAAACGGGTAATTTCTTGCGGGAGCTGAAGAGGAGGGGTACATACTTTCTCATAATTTAAATTCTAAAAAGCTTGTTTTTAAATAATATTTTTTTTATATTTCCCCCACATATTAGGTATTTTGGGACATTGAAAATTCCATACACATGCGCGCGCGCAGACACATAAACATAAACATACAACAAAACACCTCTCACTGACTCTCTCTTTGTCCTCTCTCTGTCGCTGTCTTTCAAACTAACAGAAATAGAAAGTTGCCGACAGACAGGTCACAAGTGAAGTTAAATAAAAGATTGCGATAAAAAATATAACAAGGTCGAATTAAATATGGGCCATGTCATTTTTACCTTATCTATACCGATTACAGCCAAAATATCTCACTGCTTCTCAGCCTCATGAACATTTGGACAAAACTCACCTTCCTAATTTTATCAACATTGGGACGAAACTGAGTCATTGTCGATGAAAGATTGGCTCTCTGACTACTCTTCAACTCACAGTTAGTCGAGTTTCCACGTTGGTAACTCCTCTGAGCTCTGAAGAACCGCTGAAATGGCAAACATAGGTACCTAATATTTGGAAAAATGTTCTTCAGCCTATCGTCGAATGACTATATTACATTTGTACGAATAGTTTTTACTGGTAGTGTGAGATCCTCTACAGATTTACCACTCCGAAACTTTTTCTTATTAACGTAATGTAATGCTGGCATTTATCTTCATTTGAAGATTTTATTACAAAATTATTCCTTTTTTTCTCCTTTAATTCCTTCCGTGATGGGTTTCTTCCTTGGCGACTTTAAATTTTCTAAAAAATGAGAAACTTTGAATGATATACTCCAGTATTTTGTATACGTCCAAATGAAAACTCCTCCCACTCAAACGCCTAATCCGTATCACTTCACACAGCTATTAAGGACTAACTTCTAAGTGATAACCCAAATATATATATATATATATCTTCATTGTTCTTCTCATCACTGTAGCTAATACATACGTCTGATATACCTCTTAGCTGAAGAAAGTGAATGAATACATTCATGCTTCAGAATACTAACATATTTTGGAATTATGGAGATGCACTTTTTGCTACAGGCAAAATGCCTGAAAATGGTAATCTTTTAAATAGCGTATCGAAAAAATTTACATTTCTCAGTTCACGAATCCTATATCCCGCTTTCCACAGAACCAACACATTCCATATTATAATCCTCACATCCCCCATTTTACACTTTCCACGCTCCATCGATCCAGTAAAGTCATCTCACACCCACCACACGTCCTGCATCCCATCCATACAATCCACGTCCACATATTTAACCATTTCACGTCCCATACGCCCCACACCACGTCCATCACAGATCCCACACATTCGTCCCCAACGTGAGTGAGTTCCTGACAAGAAATATGCAATTCCAGCTACAGTCCATGTAACCTTCGGACATACTGGCATCTGCCATTTTTTTTTTCACTTTTTTTGTTCTGTAAACATCTTATTCTCGGTTGTGCAAATGTTATTTTTAGGGAGAAGTGGGGGACATATAAGTTGATGAAATAAAAAACTAGAAGCAAGAGAAATGTTTAAATTTTTTGGTTCAGTTGATAGAATACTAAATTTGCTCCCTCTGGATGGATAAAATTTGTAGAAATTTTACTATCAAATATAATAGGTATCAATTTTATTTCGTGGTAAGATGACGTCGAACTTCAATAAATCAAAAATTTTGGCCCCATTTTCGTTCGTAGAAAGCGTCAGTAGAAATTTGTGAAAATTTGAATTCACTCAAACGTATCCAAAAAAAACTTTTATAAAAGTATTTACACAATAAACGTAAAATAGACATAAAAAAGTGTAAAAAAAAGAAAATAAAAAAAAAGTAAAATAAACATACGTAGGTATGCATAGTTCAAGTGAACGTATCCACCTTTGAAACTGTTGAATATACGTTTCGCTGAAAGATTGAGCCGACCATATTAAAGGAAAGGAGGAAGAAAAATATTTTATATAACGAAGGTTATGCCAGCTGGGTAGGTATACCTACTTACCTTACATACCCTTCTATCACAGACTCATGTATGTTTCCTTTCACTAAAGTACTGCTCCATTTTACCAATTCAACGAGGAGAGGTCAGTTATCTACATACAGACACGAAAGAAGGTGGATTGAAAAATCTCACCACAACATCATCCCCTCATCTATCCTTGGTTACCAACTCTCACCTAGTCATACAAGTAACGTTCATTTCTTTTCTTTTTTTTTTTCCTCCTCCTTTCTATATTATATTCAACGACAAATCATTAATCTAAAACCAACCAATGCAAACCCCTTTTTTTCTCCTTACCTTTTTCCTTATTTATTTTCTTTATTTTTATTGTTGTCTCTTTTTTTTTCCTTTTTTTTTTCTTTCTTTCTTCAGCGGGGAGTCATTTTTCATAATACTTCACGTGGCGTTACCCTTTCCCACCCCCAACCGTCATTGCTCTCAATCACGACATAAACACACAGGATATACGCGAAGAACCATATTAGACAGCGTCCTTATAGTACTCTCTGTCAAACTCTTTCGTCGATAATTTGGTCAGTATAAAAAAGAGTAAATTACCAGAATGTATATACTTGAATTTTATCTCGACATCAGCAAGTAAAAAGTATTTGAAAAACAAAAAAAAAAACAGCTACTCTAACCCAAGCAAATAAAACCGATGACAAGGAGGAAAGAATTTTGCCACTGAAGTACCATTTGTTTTCACTCTCGTTTACGCCAACTGTTTTCTACAACAGTAACTAAATTCTGCATCAAAACGAAAAGTAAAAGTGAGACCCGTGAGACTGTTTTCATTTTATATATATATATATATATATATATATATATATATATGTATGTATCTAATATAATGGCGAAGAGACGGAAGAGAATGTCGAGTATTTTTTGGTTATCCAGTAACTCATATACGTGCATACGTACTCACGTTGTGTGCAGACTGTACTCGTTTCGTTTATTATTTGCTCGTGTACCAATATACTGGATAAAAGTGAGTGTAGAGTTTTGTTTTCAACTCGAAAGTTGTACGGTGGTATTTCTCTGGTACACAGTAGCGACGGCTGTAATAGCACACAAAAAGTTCATGGGCACGAAATAGGCCTCCAAGTACGCTATTACATGCAACTATATGCGTACCTATGTATAAACTTAACACGTATACGTAAGTTTATTTTGACGTGTTTTCGGTCATCGTGGAAATAAAACACTGCACAAGACATAGAAACGATATTAAGGCGAATAGTGTTTGTGTAATTTACCTCTTCATGCTTGCACGATAAGGTAAACTGCATATTTTTGAGCCACGAAAAATGTTTTATTGGACGAGCGAATAAAATTAAACTCCATTTCGTTGCGTAGTTTGTCCCACAAACAAAAGGTGGTTAGTTTAGAATTACTGATAAGATGTTCTCTATAATGCGGATGATTGGGGACTAAATTCGTCAGTAATCAGCGAGTTTTTGTTAAAAAATCAGAGAATTTTTCTCAATTTTAACTTGGATAGTGGGAAGGCTCGGTTATAGATTTTGAGAAAATACGAAATTTACTAATGACAAGTATCGATGAGCAAAATTGGTATTGGTCTGCCAAAAAATACAAGACCAAGATCAACTACTCAAGACTAGGACCAATACCAGTTAATGTGCCAGAACAAGATTAAGACCAAGGTTTGATTGCAAATGACCGAGACAAAGACCAAAGACTTGACTGGGTAAAGCCAAGAACCAGACCAACAATGCAAGAACAAGATTAAGACCAATTATTTGATTGTACATAGCCAAGATCCAGATCAACGGTGCTAGACCAAAATCAAGACCAAGATCATCATAGTCTTGGTTTTCCCTAGTCAAGTCTTTTAGGCTTAGTCTCGGAATCGCTTATAAGATTTTTACTATTATTGCCTTTTGGGTTAAATTAACTTGCCTATTCGTGTCCTTGTAAAACACTCGAGAACTCTAACTTACCACAAACTCCTGCAAACATTCAAATTGGTAAAAAAAAAAATTCAATGACTTAAAACAGCAGATTAGTTAAATAGCAAGAGTACAAATTTAACATTTTAGGTAAAGTACGGTTGGTTCATTTTTGATGTGTAAACATTTTAGCACTTGGTGTCTATGGTAGGGGCTAAATGAGAATCACAATTATAACTCTTGTTTGTAAGTGTTATATGATGTGTAGTTTTATGGTTGTGTATGCACACAACCATTTTTGGACACAACCACACTATTTTATGTTTACACATTAATCCTCCATGAGTATGCCACAGCAGAACTCACACCTTTTTTATTTTTTTTTTTTGCCTTCAGTCTTGATCTTGGCTAATAATCAAGTTTTGGTCTTAGTCTGTCTTTTTTAAATAGATAAGGCCTTGGTCTTTGTTTTGGAGTCATACTCTTAATCATAATTTAGCATTCACATAATGCTAAGTGCATTTAGCTAAGTTAATTCAATGAAGTGACTTTCTGTCTAGCCTTAAGTTTTCTTCTTAATATTCATACTTGAATATAGAAAAAATTAAACGTTTAAGTATACTTATTTTTTCTTCAGTAGGCCACCAAATGAAGTGAACAACCAAGAATAAGGCCCTCGCACTTATGTTCTAGAAGGTTTCTTAATTTTAAGTAAGACTTAAGTCATTGTTCGACTAGGTTTTATCCTATACTTATACATGGGAGTCACGGATAAAATATTACTTAAGTAGCTAATCTTTACTTAAATATTATTCTAGAATAAAGATGTCAGTTTTTTAGAAAATACATAAAACAAAACCAAAACCAAGCCCACATTTCACTAGCTTGTACCCAATAAGATTTATATTCTATACGAATTTTATAGTGGTGTTGGAAAATACCGGTTTTACTTCTGTGAACTTCTGTAGGTCATTTCCTCAAAAAAAGGCCTCCCTTTGTTTTGAATTTAATATAATTATGCTATATTATAATGTGAAAAATAATTTTAAAGTAGATACCAACAAAGGAGTATTATTCTTGGTCATCGTTATGTAACATTAATCCTTACAGACATTGAATCAAAGGTTTTGGTGTGTAAATGTGCAAAAATATGTTAACTTCTTGAAGAGACTTTGGTTGAAAATTGGATGAAATTCTAATTTTAAACGAGAGCTTCAATACTGAGCATTTTCTTAGGACCCGTGGTTTGTGACGTCATTATTTTTCCTTTTTTTCGTCATTATTGTTTCACACTAATAGGGGATGTTGACTGTTGAAGAGGTGAGCTATTTTACAAAATTTTAATTAAATGTCTCCGAAAAATTTCAGCTCTGAAACTAGTGGTTCTGACTTCTGGATAACTTCGATTGTTTTGACAGAATTTAACTTATTTGTTGCATGAATGATAGATACTTATTACCCCATCAACTTCATTAAATTAAAAAATCAAAGCACTCGCCTCTGAAAATAACAGGATATATATGAAGAAAAATATTACCCACAGTTCTCAGGACTTAAGGAGTACAGAACTATAAGTTTCTATTATTTCCATATTTGATTAAAGTTATCGAGAGGAATTATGAAAGAATTGTTGGTTGTAGAGAGCTGAAATTTTGTAGAGTTATCGAAGTATGTTAGTTGAAAATTCTGTAAAAATTTGGCTGAAATCGTTCAAATGATTTTTGAGATATTTCTGAAATTCCACAACTAAGTTGAATTCATTTTAATATCATTTGAATCGCTCAATCGGAATATAATTTCAGTAATATCTTGAGAATCATCCGTTCGACTTCACCTAATTTTCAAAGAATCTTAAACTAACATACCTCGATGTCGGTGAAAAATTTCAATTCATCACAATCAATGGTTCTCTCGCAATTTCTTTCGATAACTTTGAATTCACCAGAAGTTTGTCAAACTTCAGCGGCTTAAGCACCAAAAATACTAAAATCAAGTTTTGATTTCGAAACAGTAAGTTGATGTTGTAAATCTGTATAAATTTTCCTAACATCTCACTACTATTCAATTCCCATTCGGCCATTTAATCCCAATATAATTTGTACTTTCCCACTATATATTGTAACATATCTCGAAATAAAATATTCAAAATGGCAAATAGGCAAAGATGTGATGAATTAGAATAATCATCGTACTGAATCATTTCCGATGACATAGTTTGTGGAGGGATAAGGATTTCCCTACAAAACGTATTATCGCCATGTGGACAGACGAAAATTAAATGATGAAAAAATGATAAATAAAAATAATGACGTCACAGATCAGGGGTCCTGACAAAACGCTCAGAATTGAAACTCTCGTAATTTTAACTCATTTCCAAAAATATGCAAGTCAAAGCGAAGGGCCTCGATACAGTTTTGGCATAGAAAGTAGCTTCAATTATTGTTTAAGAATATATGCACCTACCTATATTTCTCTTTAAATCTTGCCAGTTCCAAAAACAAAAAATTTGGATACACCTACCTACTGTAAATACAGTTATAACGCCTTTTGCTTCTAACCCTCCATACCACAAACACAAATATAAATCAACCATCGAAAAATTTCCACATAAAAAAGCTCCAGCTATTTTTACTTTCAATATATCGGATTTGTACGTGAATATTATCACAATATTCTAAAATCATAGTTGCTTCGTTCGGACGTGTTTTTCTTCCTTAAATATTTCAGCGAATTTTTTCACTTTCGACGGAACAATATTTCCATAGGATTTTTTTCGCGAATAATAGCGTGAAAAAATTGAATTTATCTTCTTCATCTTCGTGTACGTTCACATCAGAAGTTCGAGTGTATAGAAGAAAAACAAGAAAAAATGGTCAAAAAAATGGAAGTAAATGATCAACGTAAATGATGGTACATATAATAGAAAAATTATGCATGACGACGATAATCATTCGCCTCTAAATATTCGCACCTGAATGCGTCTATAATCAAGAAATCGTATTTAGGCATCCCTCAGTGACGAAGTAAAAAAAAAAAAAAAATTATCTACCTAGCCTACCTAGCAACTCTTTGAATCGTGGTATTCACTTGAGACGAAGAAAATAAGGAAAAAAAAAAACATGTCGATCATCCTTTGAATTAAAAAAAAAAATTGATACCATATACGTACGTTTATATCTCTACGTATGCATATAGGTGGGTATAGGTACGTAAAATATAGAAGAGGTTTTGATTTGAAATTGAAATTCTTTTATTTCACGAACTATGGCATTGCCATCGACCACCAACGTTTGTTCTTTTTGCAAAGCTTCACATCACGTGTAGAAATAAAATACCTATTATTGAGAGAATGATTTGTTTTTGTTTTTGTTTTTTTTTTTTTTTTTTTTTTTCTTCTCGAAATATGAACGAAACATCTAAAGTGTAATTTAATTACCAATATGAAAGACGGAAAATAAAAGAAAAACAAATAAATATTATAAATTATTATTGGCTCGCATTTTCGTTTTTCACCAAAGGAACGATATTTCGTATAGCGAGTTTTGCGAGGAAATTTGGGGATGAAAATTGTATAATTATATTTATACTCGTGGAAAATTATAGTACTTCCTTTTGGCTCGTCGAAACTCTTATGGGTAGGTAAAGGTATCTACACGCACACAGTTTTCGCTACTCCCTGGAGAACTTTTGTAAACTTGGTAATTTGGCACGGAGAAATGACGATTATTTTGAGCAGAACTCGGGTTGAAATTTTGTAATGGTTAATTAATGTTGGAGACCGCCATAAAAAGTTTTTGATCGATATAAATTAAGACGTGATTCAAGTTATACGAATTCTACATTTACACGGCGGAGGAAGACGATGGTCTAAAATGGAAAAGTTTCTCATTTTATAAATTTAGATTGTGAACGTATACGTACGACCGTTCGAATAAATTAGAATAGTAAAAATTTTTGTGATTGAAGAAAGAATACCTATAAGGCTACAATAGAGATTAAACTGAAAATAGAAATCTATTTCATCAATATTCAATATCGAGTGTCCGTATTTCTATCGAGAACTCTCAACTATTTGTGAGAACTTAAAAACCAATAATAACAATTTCTGTGATAAAACTTTCCGAGTTTTAACGAAAAAGGCGAAATTAGATAAATTATGGGTTTTGTTTTTCCAGCCGGCTGCTCAGCTCTCCTAGAAAATTTTTGTTAGAAGTCACTTTCTAGTTCAAACCACAATGTTTCAGTTCTACCTCACGGATTGTGCTGAGTGACAGAAAGTCCAAAAATTGTTATAGGTATCCAAATAGAACCGTCAAAATACCAAGCAGTTGTGATAAGAGGGAAATGATGAGACCTGCTGCATAGATCGTAGGACGCAAACACGATAACAGCTTTAGAAGATAATTTTTCTACTTAACTTACACACCGAGTCACGTCTGTAAGTTTTGTATTTTATGAGAACTGAACTTCTTTTCGAGCTATATACCCCAACGAGGAAACTTTGATCATATAGACGTATGGATACCCAGGTGAATACGAAAATCAGTTACATCATTAAAAGGGTTAGAATGTGTCTGCACATGCGCAGTAGATCTTTTTGCCGTTTTTTTTTCAAAACTGAATAAACAGCAAAGTCTTTAGCTTCATACAATCAACAGACTGAAAACAGACGAAATAAGTTTCCATTAAAAACCAATTTCTAAAAGATAAGCTTTTATTTTTGGCTTTAGCTTCATACGAAATAAATATTATTTTGTTGCGGAAGGTTGGCTGCAGTATTGGTATATTTTAAAATCGCAATATAGTGAGTATAGAAAAAAAGCTTATAAAAAAGATCTACTGCACATATGTGCAGATATCTTCTCACCAGTCATCGCTTTAAGGTTTTCAAATGATGACACACCCGATTAACATTGGCGAGAGATAGCTGTATTTACAGACCTGTATGATCGAAGCAAAAAGAGCATAAAATTCAGAGAACTAGTGCCGCACTTCGCTAAATAGAACAGCGTATTATTGAGAAGTGCCGAGAAATCTTTACTTTTTTTTTTCTTTCAAATAAAATAAAATTCACTTAATCGATATTAGCAGCCAGACCACAAATGGTGCCTGAAATTTTGTTGATGAAATAATCGCCCACATCGTCCTATTACAGAATATTCTCTTGCCATTTCATCATTACACGAACGAAGTATTGTACAAACAGCGAGACGATAATCAATTATTAAACTTAGTCATCGATTAACCTATCGAGGAATACTTTACTAGGATAAACATCACTCATTCATGAACGATTCGATACTGTTCACTGAATCTGTAGGGCAGTATGTCTAACCGTCTGTACAATTCGCATTCCACGCGATTTAAAAAGTGTTGAAAACCGTTATTCGAATGGAGAGAAATGAAGTCATTAAAATCGAAAGATTTTTTGTGGCCAAAAAAACGCAATTTAACTGATGGGTAACTATTGAAGGTGCTGTGTATACATGTATGGGACCATCCACGTAGTAGAACTTCGAGTTAAGACACCATTCACGACGAATATTGATAGGCTTATATAGACTGTGTAAAGCAAAAAAAGAATAACTTTTTTGTAAAAAAAAAAAGTCTCAAAATCGATGCGTCAAACAGTAAAAAAAATTTTTGGCACTTTTATTTGAGGTGGATAGATTTTCCACACAATCAATCATTCGTCGTTAAAAACGTTTATGACAGATTACGAACATGCACCAATGAATTCGGTAAAGAATAATCGTTCAACTTTTTTTTCTTTTTTTCCAATTTATTAGGTGCTTTATCATCAAAACTAAAGAAATCGAAATACAACGTGAATGAGAAAACCCAATAACCCAGTAAGAATGAGAAACATACTGTACAATGGACGATTTTCCGGAAACAGAAAGACGGGAAATTAATTCGAACTACAGAAAAATTTGCTATGATGAGTGGGTACATGAAAAAAAAAAAAAAAAAAGAAAGAAAAGAAAAAAAGATACCTACGATGGTTATGGTTGAATAAGAAAGGCGAATTAACCTCCTGATGGATTTTCGTCAAAATTTGGACGAAAGATTGTTCTTTGAAAGAAAATGTTTTCGACACATTTCATTCGCTAGTTTAAAAATTGTTTTCTCCAGGTTGGCTGCACTGAATGACTTATTTTTTGAAAAAGTAAATACTTCATAATATTACAATAGTAACAAGGTAATGTTTTTTATTTCTTTGATGTGTAAACATCTTAGGGCTTGGTATCTATGGTAGGAGTTAAATGAGAATTAAAATTGTCAGATTTACGTTACTGAAACTCTTATGATCATAACTCTCATTTGTGTGTGTTATATGATGTGTAGTTTTGTGGTTGTGTGCGTGCGCAATACCTTGCGCATCCACACAACCAAATTATTTTATGTTTACGCATCAATCCTTCATGAGTATGCCCTTGCGGAACTCATGCTTTTTTTTAATATGCGAATTCGAAGCATACCTAATAATGAAATTTTATTCATATATAATATCTGCTTCAAAGAGCCTGTATAATATTTTTATCCAGTTTGCTGGGTATTAAAATTGACCACGCAAAAGGGTGAGTGATGGGGGTGATGAAAATTATCGTTTAATGTAAAAAAAAAAGAAATAAAAAAAAGTTAGCATAATTTTCATATTTACCTATATCTAATTTTTTTTACATAGATATGTATGTATTGCCTACAATTTGTGTTCACAGTTTTGAGAAAACTCCAAAGGGGTAAAAGAGCTAAAATTTTTATGAAATGTAATTTTTATGTGGAACTAAATCATATAGGAGTTTGGTGCTAACTGTAACGGCCAAAAGAGGTGGTAATGTACCTAATTAAGACAACTTTCAGTGTTACACCATACATGAGATACTAAACACTGGATAAGTGTTAATACCTCTAAAATAGTTTAGATATTTGATTTAATATCCACAAACTATCATGTACCTTAACTTATTGGAGAGACTCAATAATATTTTAAAACACACAGTTAAATTAACACATTTAATAAAATAATAATTTGTACACTACAGTACATCGATTAATACGTTAACACTTATACATAAGGTATCACAATCCGTTTAGACAAGACTGTCTGTTCACTAGAGACTTCTACAAGAGAAGTTCTAGTTTGAAGTAACTGTTAAGGAACTGTGTCTTATTCCTCTGAATCAAGGGTTTACATACTTGTTCAGGGTACGTGAGCGTATGTGTCAGATAGGTTAAGTGAGGTAGTGTGTTGTTATTATAGGGTTGTGCTGACTCGTAGTATACTCGAGGGACAGGCAGAATTAGGTCATGAATATACAGACATTATATCTATATTCATAAAATCAAATACGGGTAAATTAGTGGTTGTTTATAAAGAGTTATAGGATGTTTATTGTTGATAAATATCTACATTTTTGGTACTCGAAAATGTGTAGACAAATATGTTCGTCATTTCTAAAAATAGACAAAAATATACGTTACACTAACTGATTAAGTAGTTTCCAAGAAAAATGTAAAATTAAAAATATGATGAATTTCAAATTTGGTAATTGAATTTAAAATATGTTTTGATGTGTAAACATCTCAGTGCCCCATCTATGGTAGGAGCTAAACAAGAATTACAATCGTCAGATTCATGTAACTGTGACTCTTACAATCGTAACTCTCATTTGTACGTGATATATGATGTTAATGTGAGTGAATGCACACAACCACACTATTTTACATTTACTGATCAATCCTTCATGAGTATGCCCCAGCAGAACTGTCGCATTTTTTTCAATACCTTTTATTGTCCTACAGTAATCGACTATAGAACTCATCTGAGAAATCCTTGGTGAACCAGGTACCATATGTTTGTAATGAATGTATGTGGGTATGTATCTTTGCATGTAACCACATTTTGGATAATTAGACCAACAATGTGGCTGAAATTTCCATGACAGGGTTTTTTGGATATGAGAAAATAATCTACATAGGTCCGAAGTTTGAGAAAATTTGTGCAACAGAAGTATGAGCATCTCAATCCATTTATCAGCAATAAGTAATAATGTAGCTAACAATGAAAAATTTTCCTAGAGCGAACGTGATTTTTGGATCTGCAATCTGCCTATCATCAAATTTTATGATTAATGACAAACACAACAGATAGATGATGTCTCATGTTGAATCTTGAATCATAGTGAATAATTTAACATTGGCTTCTATTACTGAATTTTATTAATGAATGTCAAATTTGAATATCAAATTTGAAATACAATTTTTTTTTTACTTTTTAATCAACAGCTACTCATCTGATCAAAGCTCTATGAACTAGATACTTTTACATAAAACTTGCAGAGGTTGTAGACTGGATGTTCACAATAATTGAATAATTAATAAAAATATTTACAAAATTAATTTCAGAAGTGTGTAATTGCAGCAGATCAAATATGTAAAGTACAGAGTATGATTTGTAAGAAGTGAACGCTCATGTAAGGAGAAGAACAAATGAGTGGTGGAACAAGTATCAGTGTAGCGCAAGTATTAGAGTGTAAATTATATTGTATGATAAAGTAGAGTGTTTGCAGTAGTGTGAGGGTAAGAGGATTGGTAGAACCAACAAAACTGTTGCTATGAAATATCGATAGATCGATATATGATATGTAATAGATATAGGTAACTATTGACAGTTTTTTGCAACATTCTCACGCTGGTGGAATTCAGAATTGTTTTTTTTTAATTGTAGGCTAGATGTAAATCGGCAAACTAGTGCTCTGTTTGATAGCATTACACTAACTTACACCAACCTGCACTAGTAGGGATATTCCATAAATATTCAAGTAAAACCTGGTTCAAAGTCATATAACATTCCTATATTTGTGGAATCGCCCTCCTGGTGTAGGTTGGTGTAAGTTGGTGTAGTCCTAACAAACAGAGCTTGGGTTTTCTTAGCGAAGTATACTGCGCCAGAGTTTTTTCCCAATGCAATCGGAGTAGTATGCCATAATGGAAAAAATTGAGATAAACCTAAAATTTCATAAAATTTTGCCTTTTTTACCATAAAAAATTGATAGACAAGTTTCTTTTTCAGTTTATTAATTTCGATCTTCAATTGAATTTTTTATACTAATTTAAAATCTATGCTCGAAACTTTTCTTTCTGATAATGATTTTGAGTCATATACAATAAATATGTACATACTTAAAAATCATTGGTACCTGTGGGGACTCACCGGTATGAGGAAAAGGGGCTCAGACCCCTCGACAAAAGTTGCCACCCCAAAGGGCAGGCAAATAATCGTCCTTGTGACGTTAAACACACAAATTACGTTCGATCGTAATTACCTGTATATACTTGCAGGTAATGTATGAGTACTGAATCGTGACACAATAAGATGATGTCACAATTTGTACACAAACCGGCCAGCCATCTCTTATCTCGATAGGGGATGATGCAACCTGGCCATTCTCACCAACGTACATATTATCTTACGTACGTGTGTTTGTGTGCGTGTAAATAAGCCGTATATAAACCACCCAAATTGGCTCTAAAATTGCCAGTGTTCGGTCTGGTTCTGGCTTACTCGTACTTATGTACAAAGTGGCTGAACACGCTTAAATTCTGTAGAATTTCCTTCTGGTGAGAATATCTCTCACGACAAAGTATTCCACAGTACCAATGCACAATAATTTACCATGTAATGTTCTATCAAGTTTCATTAATACTTGAGAAATATGTGAAACATTAAAAAATTAATACATTTTTTATAGGTTAATAATCAGTAATGTCTACATGTGAATTAAATATTGACCTAATGCATGTCTCCAAAAGTAACTTGTAAATTTTTATTCATCCCAGAAAATTTTTCAGGTTTGTCAACTCGGTATTGTTAATGTATGTTTAAAAGATTTATGATATTATAATTCGAAAATGGTGTAAGATAGATCAATACTTAACACAGATTTGAATTCAGCATAAGAAATTCATGGGAAAATTGCAAAATATTTTTGTTTAAATGAAGAAATACGTTTATTGGTTTTGCACAGCTATTAAGAGGCTCAAAACTAAAGAAACTTTAGATTTATTTTATTTTTTGCAATTATCACATACCATTTCGACAACTTTCAGAAAAATAATTTAAATGGAGAAATTGCATCGTTTTTATAAAATAATAAAAAAAAATAAAAAATAAAAAAAAAGTTATCGTAATTCTGAATATAATGTACCTACACAAGTAAGTGAAAAACAAAGAGTGCAGAAAAATCCATTGGAAAGAAGAATAATTACTATCGACAAACATTTTTTTCTCAAAAATTACCAACTGAAATGTGCTGAAGTTTGCAGAAAAGTTTTCTTCTACGTTAAACCCCAAATCTTCTCTGCGAGGAAAATTGGACTCTGGAAGCATATTTTGCATTTTTATTTGGCTACAGTTATAGCCCATCAAATAGGTACGCCTGGAAATACTTTCGTTTTTAATTCTTCTTTTAACGGTAATTTTTTTTTCGTTTTCGTTTCTTCTTCCCTCATTTTTATTTTAGGAGCAGGTTTAACGAAAAAAAAAAAAAAAATCGGCTATTATATTTTTCTTAGAATATGAAATTCATAAATTTCATAATGACACCTGTATAGGCGCGATTTACAAATTAAACCATTAAATATGTATATATATATTTTTTAAAGGTGTCTTTCTAACAGACAAACAAGGCATATTTTGAGCATTCTAAAGATGGTTATAAGTTAATTTTTGATTCTGTTCATGCTCGGCGGATTCGTACCAGCAGGTATACAAACACCTGAATACATTTCTCGCGGTTACTTTCTCTGTACGTTCTATTTACCAACATCCTAAACGAATATATTTTCTCTCTTTCTTTATGTTTGAAAAAAAAAAAAAAAATCACTGGACGCTAAATTCAATAAAAGTATGTGCTGCTTTAAAAAAATATTGAATAAACGTTTGGGTTGCATGAAACGGTGCAGACGAATAATGACGACTGTATTTCATTAATTATTTCGAATTCATTTTTGGTAATGATCCAATGGAGACTAATTTGTACATTTAAACTAAGTATACGTACCTATATACCGACGTGGTCGTTGGATTGCAAAATTTTTACTTATTACGCAGGTTGAAGGTTACTCTGTAATACTACGAATATAATAATAACACTTAATACTATGGTAATGAAAAGAGAACGAAGAATACATTACAGATGATAATTCGTCAATAGATGTCAGATCGATATATCTACGGGAGGGTGGTACACAATTTTACTTGTATCGAAATTTAAATAAAATATACCTTGGGAAGAGCTTATCTTTCTCTGCATCGATCCAGCCGCTCGACACCCAAAATTCATTAGTTAACAATTAAAAACGTCAAAAATCGTTCCACAGTGTTCCATATGTAGTAAGCATTGAGATAGCATGTGGTACACATTGGAACACGAATGCGAACGATACAAATTACATAAAAAATATACTGTAACTGAGAAAAATAATTAAGGGTACATCGATGGACTTCTATTTTTAACAAATTACAATGAAAATTTAAGAATCTAAATATTTTTCCGCAATTTGATAGAATCGCCAGATTAATAAATTATAAAAAATAAAAATTAATTAAAAAATATTAGAATGAAATTTAAAACCGTACATTAAATTACTAAAACAAATATTTCATAATTTACTTCAATAACCTCAGAAAATCTTTAAAATCAAATTTAGATTATGAGAAAATCAAAGGAGAGTTTGGTGAGGTGGATGAATTGAGGTGTGAAGAAGAGGTTTTGAATGAGTGTAAAAAGTAAGACGAAAATAAAAATAAAATAAAACATAATGGAAAAGTAGAAAAATAGATGATAGACAGAAAAGTGATTTTTAGAACAAGAAAGATAGATTATGATAGTAGTGAATATGAAATCAAAATTACGTTACCAAAAGATGGAGTTTAACCAATACTAAAAAAAATGAATTTAGTGATCAAAAGAGTGAAACTCGTGAACCCAAGCTTTAAGTTCCTATAACTTAATATTTCACCAACGTATAGTGAACAAGCAAGAAATCAAGAGAGTTTAAGTTTTACGTTAGGGTAAAAAGAAGAAACAGAGAAGAGAGAAATGTGTGAAATTTGAGACAAATAATAAGGGTGTAGGTATTCGTATCAATGCGACTAGGATCATTATGAACAGTTGAAGTGAAAGATTAGAAAAAATGTGGTATGCAAATTGGTTTTTACCAGTTGTACGAGATTTCATTTTTTATGGACTCTTTCAAATTTTTAATCAATCACTTAACTGAATTGATTCTCAAAGTACGTAACAAGATACCATACACATGGTATCTGAAGACGAAAACATCGATGAAATAAATGTTTTACTCGTGAGAGAGCGGAGGTGAAATTGAAGGATTGTCGAAATACAAATATTAAGGTAAAAACAAATCAGATTTGTCCCATCAAGGTTTGAAGTGATTAGAAATTGATGGTGTCTGTTGAAATATCACAAATTTCTTCGTTTTGAAATATATTTCTGATAATTTTTCAAGTCATTTTGTTTGAATCAGAACAAAGTAGATGATTTTCCATAATAATTTTTCAGCCTTGACAAACAATTTCTTACAATTTTGTTGAAAAATTTCAGCAAATTTAACAGTCAGTAGGATTTCCAATTTGCAGAAAATACCAAAATCGAATGTCCCAGCATATTCGGAATCTGAATTAAAGATATAGTGCTGCCACAAGTACAAGTTTTTCATATTTCTGATTTGTTTACCACACGATAAATGAAATAGGTATCGATTTTATATGTAGTAGGTATGCTATTTCTGATTTTTTGTTGTTTCTAGAACTGATAAAATCTTTAAAATCACCAAAGGTCGTTTTTTGTAAAAAGAACGCCTTTTAACAGTAGCTTCAACGGTGTTCCATTTAACCCTATGTATTTCTTATCAGTTCTAGCAGTCCATTAAGCTATATAGTCAAAGGTTCTCAACGCACCACACGAAAATTACCTTCGGTACGTTAAAAAACTTACTACTCGAGGTCGAGTTTTCTTTTAAAAGCGAGTCATTTTTTAAAGCAACGATGACCGTAGGTTGTGCTTATTGTATACTGAAATATGAACGAATAAGTCGTTGATAAATCAAATTAAAACCTTTTTTCAACTACAAAATTACAAAAAAAAATGACTTACTCGAATAAACAGGGGATTAAGTGTTGGGAAAAATGTAAATACCCTATTTAAATGTTCAAAGTGCCCTCCATAGACTCGCACACAATAACTCGGATGATTATAAAACGTTGCTTGCACATTGTGAAGTTGAGTACGAGTTATTATCTCGCAGCTCAGCTAAATTGCGGTTTTTAGGTTGTCACGGTTAGCAACAGACTCGAGTCAATCGTAAATTTACGATATGATATGGTACCATAAAGAAAAAATTCACATTCGCTGTGGTCAGGTAAATGCGGTTGTCAAGCCACCCTATTTTCCCACTCAGCATTTACATTCCTGCAAAAGGTATTTCAGAGGTACTCGATTGCTGGATGATACGTATGGGTAAGGCATTCATCATGTTAGTATGAAGTCTCAAGCTCGTTAGAGTTTGTTGATGTGGCGAAAAATGACTCATTTAAGGAAAAAGTTTGGCAAGTCAATTTTTGACGAGTCAAAAATAGGCTGATTTTTATATAGGGAATCGAAAACAGACAATTTTTGATGATCTGAAATAAGCAATTTATATCATTCATTAGAGGAGTTAAAATCTAAAATTTTTTGTTTTTTGAATCCGCAACTAAATATTATTTTAGACAGACAAAAATCCGAACCACGTAGGTTTTTAGGTACCTGTCTAATCAAATCAACACCTGCACTAATTTACGAATCATTTAATGAAAATTATACGTGATTTACTTTTATATTTTCGCTCAAAAATATTTTCGGATAGGCTTTGACAACAAAATTCAGAAATTTCATGCCTTCACATGTATACTCGAATGTCTAATTAGTTGATCATTTTTTGCAAATTGGATATAAAGCGAACACGAATCTCAATTTTACAGTCTCTAACAAAACTTGGGCCGATTTTCAAAAGGCAATTTTCTACCTAATTCAAACTTATTCTCTTCCTCACAATCAACTGGTTCCTTGCATTACTGGCGATGAAACTCTCTTCATCAAGTAGGTACGGTAGGTATACAACTAATTAATCCAGGCTATAAGATGCAGGTTATGCTTTGGATGGAAATTGAAACGTTTAAAAGAATCTACTTAGGAACAAAGTTATGTACTCCGATATATGGTTGAAACAGATATTTCGGAATTTCGTATAATTTCCATTCTACTTAACCCATTTCCAACGATTCCCAACAATTAATTTTAATTCTGTGGTATACTACGTTGTAATTAGTAGGTATCTGGTGTGAAAAAATAACAAAATTACGCCAATTTTGTGCGCAAAAAGTATTTTAATTAAACTGTTTTTTTTTTTTTTTTTTTTTTTGTTTTTTTTTTTATTATTTGTTCTTGTATTGTTTTGTTTCACATCAATGATAGCAACAAGTTTGATAGTTTACACTAGCCTATGTGAAATTGTGACAATAGTTGAATTAGTAAATTGTGTTACTTTTCTCTCGTGTTCCCCTGCCCCTCTTCCTTCTTCGTCATTCAATCGATCGTTGGCAAATTTTCTTGGTTGTCAACCAACGAACTTCGAAAATGGGTCTACTGCAAGTTTGCGATTACTCATGGTTTACGAGTATTCCAAAACCATTGAAGAAAAGTAATAAAACTTTATTGCCCACGAGAATTATACGCTTATTTGACCACAACAGAGATGAAAGGGAAAAAGAAAAAGTTACCCTTCTGTAACTAAACTTTGCGATCAAAAACCAATTTATTACGTCATTTTGTAAGCTGACAAGAATCCATAGGCTATGAATAAATTCGAATTTTTCTTTCCAACTATTCGTAGACGAAAGAAGAGAAAATACTGACCACTAGGATTTTTTTTCCACAATTTTTAGATTACTAATTGGTTATTGTTAATTATTTCCGTTCATTCTCCAGTCATACATCAAATTACGATCATTCAGCAGTTATTTTGTAATACGAGTAATTGCCTATACAAGGTGCCTCATTAATGTTACTTCAATCATATGTCTTCGAAAATATTTATTAGGTGTAAAATGAGATTACAAGACCCGTATTTTTGCTTTTTTCAATGCGATAAATATTTTAAAAGAAATATGGCTGGTTGAATGTTAATGGTACACTCTGTATATGAATAGAATATGAGTTTATCGACCGAGGAAGAAAATTATTTTAAGCTGTTTTTTTTTTTCTTGCTCTTTTTTTAGTTTTTGTTTTTTCCTACTCGTTTTAAGAATTCGCAATCGTAAGATTCTAAATAAAGGTTCGAGGAATATTCATTATACTACCTCAGTTCTGTGGTATCGGTAGACGAGAATTATTCTTTTTAATGTTACAGATTAACAACAACCTCCAACAAAATGGATCTCAACGATTTAGGATGTGTAATAATAATAATTGTTGTCATAACCCAACGAAAAGTATATTCTAAAATGGGTCGACAGATTTCAATGATTTCGCAAACTTACCTACGTAACAAAGTTTCATTCGAATGAAGAGACCCATTTGCTCCAAATGGTGACAAGTGTATAAAAGTAGCCTAATTAGCAATACTCGTAATATGCCGAGAAATGGTGATAACCCCCGTTGAATATTAGAAGCAAATGCGTATCTGAAAAATAAATTCTAATATCGAAAGGCTTTCGAAGACCATTAGGGGAAAAGAAACGTGGATTATGTCCTCAATTACTGCAACTCCACGTATAATACGAGTCGTCCTTGATATGGGATAGGTATTAAAAATTATATTTATTTTTAAATTTCCCGAATTTATTTTATTTAAAATTTCTTAACTTGCTAAATTAAATAATTTGTGGCCACCTTAAAAAGATAGTTTCAGTTCATTTATGATTACTTGAGAAGGAGTTGAATGCCTTTGAAACGCGGTGAATATTTGTACGGGTTAAATCGATAAACATTTATTTTTGTGCGAAATGAAAAATAAATAAAAAATAAATTATCAAACAAACAACGTCTTTTTTCAAATAATTTTTAAAAAATTTCGCCAAAATTAGAATCCTTTTTAAATAACCCTTACTACATCTCCAGTGACCCAACCTTTAATAAAATTCACGTATTATTGCTGAAGTTTGAGAAGAAACGCCATCACAGATGAAAATCGATTTTTAATCATCCATTTCTACATAAAATTAAATTCTTAAGATTTTAGAATTCAATTTTCTGTTGAATTTCAATTCAAAATAACTTTAAATTTCCAAATTCAAATAAAATAGGCATTCAAATTTTTTGTCGTGAAAATTTAAATTTTTCGAGAGCAAACATCATCAGTTCACCAGTGCGTACGAATTAAGAATAAATGTTCAAGATGAAGGTAAAAGTGAAAAAAATAAAAATAAATAAAAATGAAACAATAAGACACCTTCCTTAAACCCAAATGCTGCGAAGATATTAAAGAAGTAACACTCTCATTCATTATCTATAGAAGAAAACAACTCTTTCAATTCTATAACCAGCCAAGGGTGATGAGGAAGAAGGGTGCGAAGAAGGAATTTAAGAAATTTTTCTTCCAACAACCTTAAGAAGAAATGGAAGAAACAATAAATTTCACTTTCTTCAATTTTTATTCAAATTACTTCATCATTTAAAAAATTTTTGTTAAAAACTGGAAGAATTGGTATTTCATGTAAAATTTGAAAAAAACAAAATTGCCAAATCAATCATTAGTCCGCATAGGTATAGGTACCTTCGTAATGTTGTTTAAGTCTATCTGACCTTACACCTTGCTTTGGTTTCACAAAATGAGACCAACAAAAATAATTCCAGCGGAAAAAAAAAAAGAAGAAGATTTGGGAGTGATATTTGAGGGTTTATTTATCAATCACTTCTGAACGTATATCAAGTGACAATAAATTATTTTCGACAAAATGCAGAAAATAGTTAAACTACGTAGGCCCATCAGTAATTAATTCAGTAAAAAGACGTTTTCAACCTCCATAATGAGGATATAAATCTGCAGTTCAATGCAATTTCAGTTTTTGATATACAGGGATCTTCATTAACTTCGTATTAACAAATAACGTAAGTGGATTACGTTAGGCTTTTATAACCGCCGAAAATAAAAGATATCGTTCATTTAAAACCAATATCAGCTAGCATTCGAGTGTACGTACGACTTGACAATGAAATAAATTTTCCAGCACGTCCAGAGTAAAATAAATTACGAAGTCATTCATCTACTGTTGAAAGTCTGGTATATAAAGAATAGGCTTTTGGGATCTCGTTTCATTTCGTTCACTAAAAAGTGGCAAAGTGTTCGACAGACTTTAAACTCGATGTCCAATATCGAGAACAGCGTATTTCTTCTTCGTGCACAGAAATCAAAATGAAGTCGAGACCAATTTTTCTCTTCCGCTATTTCTCCAGTAACATATGATACGTTCGCTATACAAACTCGCGGAAGTGAAGCGATACTTTTGCTAAATGGACCACAAATTAATGAATTAATTATTAAAGAATTTTTTCTCTAATGAAGGTGAAATATAAAATATATTCATCAAAAAATGATGTTTTCGGTTCTTAACAGCTGTTATTCTTTATTTATTTACCTATTGGTAGCACACGTGATGAAAAACATTTTTTTTTTCCGTCTTCTGTAGCAATCTTAAGCCGATTTCAAATCGCACAGTCATGAGAAAACGTATTCTCAGTCCCAATAGTTTACGCCAAGACAATAATATATTGAGAAAATTTACAAGGTTTTGACTTAAATTTTCCTCGTACCAGCTCTATCGAAAAAATACACTTTTGCGATACCCATCCAAAAAGTATGTTTTCTAGTGCGCCTTTACTTAACAAAAAGTAGGAAATTTCAATACAACGCGAGAAAATACGATTTTACGAAAGCCTACATGCAAAAGTTAACTTATTCTTGAACGGATTGATTGCTTTCTTGCAATGTTCAACTTTTTCGTAAATAGTTGAGTAATCAGCTAACCTAAAAAAAACCCAGATTGATATTAAATGCTATTTATTAGCTCATTCCATTAAAATTGATTTATTTCCTGTACCTATAAATATGTAACTTTTTTTAGAACTAAGGTGAATTTAAAAAAAAAAAAAGAAAAAAAAGGAAAATTCTATGTATAATATTGTGACGTTCGAAAACAAACGTACATCCCAAGTATAGGGGTTTGATATCATGATTCGAAGTATATCAGTAAGTCTCGATTAATCGTAGGGTTGAGACCACAAGTCAGCTCAAACAGTTATGCAATCAGCCTACCAGCGAAAGCTCCCAAGGCCTACAAAGTATGTCGGGTAATTTTGAGTAATCGAAATAAATAAGTTGGCCGACCCATTATCACAGTTCACGTTTTTATTACAGTTAAAAAGGTTACTTACAGTATGGTAACAATATCAGGTCGTGCAGGTATCACAAAATCTTATTGCTGCGTGGTCATCGATGTCTAGTGAACCAACAGATTCCAGCCAAGTATTCGTTGTTGGAATCAAAAAACAGTATAACGGACTGTACAGTTTCTACTAACGGCATTCACATTTGTATAGTTTTGGTGAAAACAATTTGAAAAAGGTGACTTGATGTCATATAAAAAGCTGTATTATGTCGTGAATAATATTTCGTATTCACAACAAACAGATTCTATCACGTATAAAACAAGACTGACTGTTCACAGTTCAACCAAATTTGTGAACAGTCAAAAGAGATAAGATGTTGGTTCACCAATGACCAAGAATTGAGAATATATATGTCACCATATTGTAAAATAGTAATCGATCAACGTATCTTTACCGTTTCGTAGAAGTGGGAATTTATTTCCATGTGGAATCGATATATTTCCCATTGGAACTTACCGATAGTATAATCTTAATATTTGTGAGCCATTCCCTATTGTAAGTATAATAACAATCGTAATTCGGTGGTGACGTGAAGGGAAGGCTGTAGGTAACCATATGTCACAATATGAACAATATTTGAATGTATGTATGTATATATATATGTAAACGCATTCTGACAATTATACCAAAAATGTGGCTATCCACAGGAGAAAGGTTTTTGTAAGTGAGAAAAGGATCAAGATGTGTCCCAAGTTTGAGAAATCTCATAGAACAGAAATATCATTTTGAACAATTTCATCCACTGTTGGTAAAGAAAACTTCATTAGAATTTTTCAAAATGTACATAACATAAGTTTTGAAATTTTGAGATACAAAAAAAAAAAAAATTATATCAGTAGCAAAAATTGAGCCTAATGAATGCTATTATAAACAATAATATACCTTTGAAAATCTCACTCCTTGAGTATTATAAGTTCTTTCTATGGAAAAACGTGATATCAGGCACAAATTAAAAACTAAACAATTAAAAAGTCTTTTTTTTTTGTTCAGTTTGAGTTAAAAGTATGCTTGCACTGATCTAAAAGAAATTTTGTCCTATCTCGAATAATGCAATTCCCTATTTTCTTCACTACCAACTGTTTTGGTGCTATTGAAGATTTTATGATTTTCTGAACAAAGGTCGAATAATCTAAACAAATGAAAGAATACAAAATTTCTCCACAATAGCTACGAATTCGCAAAACTGTTCGAAAATAAATTTTCTTGTTGTTTTAAATATTCCTAAAAATCACGTCAACAAGATTTTGGCTCTTGAAACTTGGACATCCAATATAATAAGCAGCTGTTAGCCTGGTACTAGTATATTCGTTAAAAAATAAGGGATGTTGAATGAAATGAGAACATCATCAAGAAACGTAGGTCAAAAATTTAATTTTTTTTTCTCCTTTCATAACATAAAATGCACTCCTCTATAATTTCGTTATACTTTCTACTTACATCCTCCCTACTCACATCCTTTCAATTTCCTTCAATTGTTTTCCTCTGTTTCTCGCTTTCAGAAACATGAAAACGCGAGCGATTTCAAAGAAAAAGGCGATGTTTCCACATTTTTCTTACTCAGACGGAAGAAAATTTCTGTACGACTTAAGAATAATCAAATCAAATGTTGCTTCCTTCGTAAATCTGTGTTTTCTTCTTTATTTTGATTTTTTTTTTTTTTCTCGTTTTTCTCTTTTTCCATTAGGTAGGTGTACGCGAATATATTAAACGCCAGTTCAAAAGTCACAAATTTATTCGATTTAGATTAATGATAATGTGGAAAGTAAGAAAAAACAAAAAAAACTTAAAGTATATATCAAATGAAATTTTCCACACAAACAAATCCATATTTTTTAACAAAAATTCTGCGAAACAAATCGGTGCATTTTATGCTTTCTATGTTTCTTCGTTCGAATGATACCGAAATCACAAACACAAAGGAAGCTATTAAGTGGAAAAATTGATTCTCATTTGAAACAAAACCAAACAGGGAAAAAAGCGGAATGTATTCGCCACACGATCAATAAAAAAACAAAAAAAAAAACAACCTGTTTACAGAAAATAATGTACAAGCGGATGGCAATTGTGCATATTTAATTGTACAATACCTATACCTATTAAAAACTTTTAACACACCACTGTACGAGCATCTTTTTTATTTATGATCCCATTTTGTTTTGTTTTTCTTCGTTTTTCTTCTTTTCTTTTAAAGGGCTATCATTTGCCATTTGCATAAATAATCAACGTAAGTTCGTGGCTAGAGTATAAAATGTTTTTTTTTTTTTTTTTTTTTTTTTTTTTTTTTACCCTCTGCGAATGTGTAGTATACGTCTCTTCGACAACCATTAAACAATTAATAGCCATAGAAAAAGTAAAAAGAAAATGTGTCAAATACATAACGCATATTGCACTATTGCAATTGGTTAAAGCTGAAAAAAATTATGGCTTCTTCGAGACAATAAAGAAAATATAGCTACTGGTATAAGGTTTTTCGAAATTCATTATATAACCCCATAGGCTTGCATACATTTGTAATCGACTCGTATAAAACTAATGCACTTACAGGCCTTTCAATGAGAATATAAATGAAAGCCATTTTGAACCACGTTTTCTTCATATTTTATATGGATAACAACCGTAGAGGATTTTTTTCATATATTAATATAAAAGGCATCTGAGTTCTTCTTATCTTTCCCAATATAACTTATACTGATGAAAAATTAGTTACTCTTTAGGTTTCGGTTTGGTAGATGAATTTCTCATCCGATCATGAGTCAAATGAAGAAACTCCTAAAAACTACCATACACAACTTTATAAGATACTCCAGACAAAAGTGAAGGATTATTTTCATCAAGTAGGTATTCGATAATCTATGACGGTAGAGTAAAATCCATACGGTTATGTATGTCTGTTTGTAAGTCCAACCAAAGTAAGTGTATAAACTTTTATTAGGTAGCTTCGATTGTGCATATTACAAAGATATCCTTTTTCTAGGTGTGACGTATTTCACACACACTAAGGCTCATAAAACCTACTGAGCCTTAAGTAGTTTAATAATTTGTGTATTTGCCTTCCTGTGGGACGTCATTTTACTCACACCAACCTGATCCAGTATACCTAATGACGAAGTAGTCTATATACTTACCTTCCCTCTGACGTCTCTGTCACATGCTTAACACAATCAATGAGTTGAGAAAAAAAAATGATGAATAAGCGAAATAGGATGGATTTTAAGAGTTCTTACGGCCGTTCCTTGAACACTTCAAATGATTCTCATAATAAAAATCGACTAACTCGTAATGCAAAAAGTTTCCTTGTTCATTTCGTCATAAAGTGTGTGTTAAATTTTCCTTTAGAAAATTAACCCTTGCTGATTGTTTGTGACCTCTTAGTGTAAAAGTGGGAAGACACGAATTTAAAAAAAAAAAAATTAAAATCATAATAATTCAGGGTAGGTATGATGTGAGATAGAGTTGCGTAGGTAAGGGGTACCTACTTCAAGCCATTAAATCAGATGAAACTGTGGAATACCTTGTCGTGAGAGATATTCACACTAGAAGGTCTTCAACAGTATTTGCGTGTTCTGCCACTTCATACGATTAAGTATGGGAGAGCCAAATCCTCGGCAAACACTGGCGATTTTTGAGCCGGTTCTGAGAGTTTATATACAGGATTTGGTACACGCACACAGACACACATGCATACTTATATGTACGTAATTATGTCATGCGTTACGTCGTTTCTTGTCTCCGTTGAGGTGATAAGAAACGACGCAGCGCGTTTGGTACCAGGCCGTGACATTACCGAGATCATTATCGGGTAATTGATCTTGGCCCGTACAATGTATCTTACCTGTACGTACGTACAGGTACGAACATACAAACGCACCAGTGTAAATTCATTTAACGTCATAAAGACGATTATTGCCAGCCTTTGGGCTGCAACTGTTGTCGAGGGGTGCGAGCCCCTATTACCTCATACGAGTATTGTCCCCACAGAAACTTACACCATTTAATTTTTCATAATATGCTGATGTAGGTAATGAATATTATTTATAAAAAACAATAAAAAGGTCAGAAAATGATACAAATATCAAGTAGAAATTTTTTTTCCTCCTAACATGCATGTATTTCAGACAGGTAAATTTCATTTTGAAAACTGATTAGGCTTCTTTTCTAGCGCTTTAATACCGGTGTGTATAAATTAGTAAAAGAAAAAATAACTTACAGTATAATACAGGACACTTTCGAAACTTCCAAACTTCAACGCCATTTCACAAAGGGACAATAAACTTTTTTAATTACCTGTAATACAAGAAAAAAAAAAATGTATGAAAAATATTTTAATGTAGGTAGCTAAAATTTTCAAAGCACATATGGTAGATGTATTTTATAAGAATTAGAGAAAAACATGTTTTCCTTTGGGAAATAACATCAAGAAAATCGGATTTCAAGCATAATTTAGAATAATTTATGCATTTCAAAAATAACTTCAGTAACTTCGATTTAATTTTGAAGCACATTAAGAAGTTTTATCATTCTACGAGCATAAAATTTAAAAAGAATACTGTACTACACTCCTTCAACTGAAGTGCAAAAAAAATAAGCTAAAGTTATTAATTTTCAAATTATTTGCAACAACTTTGTTCAAAAACCAACGAATCGGTTGTGAAATGAATATTGACTCCAATAAAGAATTTTGAACCAGTCTGAACAAATTGGGTAAAAATCAATATCAATGTGACATAATATAATGGTGGAAGATATGCTGGAAATTAATGTAATTACTTAGGATGAATTCTCCTTTCCCTGTAAAATGTATTACAAAAAAAAAAAATCTTCACAAAGGGGACTTTCCATAATGCTTAGATTCCAGTTGAAAATGTTTTTTTGAGGTTTTTATTAACTTCCTTCTTATTTAATTGAACTACTTTTACAAATTTATGTAAACAGAGAATACTCTAATTTCTTTCCCCCTTAACTATATTATAAAGAAAATACAATCGATGAATCGATCGATCGGTCGATCAATCACTTAATCTATCATTCTATTACGTATCCATCTATCTATCTATCTATCTATCCACGAAAAATAAATTATGTAAGAGGGGTGAACAAGTTAGTTTACCAATTTTCATTTCATTAGAAAAAAAAAAGGCCAGGTAAAATCCTGTTTATTGAGCAAGCATGTAAATGAAAGTTTTTTGCATATCGTAAGCTGACTTTCATTTATCCCGGTATAGTCATTTTGCCAACATTTCGAAGATAAACTATAATTCCTGATAATGCTAATTTATACTTGCAAGGATCTATATTATTTAAGGGATTTTTTTTTTTTTTTTTTTTTTTAAAGTAAGAACTATTTATTATATTTTCTGTACGTTAAATATAAAAAAATTCGCTGGAGGATTTGAACAAATTTTTTTAAACATACAAGTAATTTGCAATGGTTAGTGAATAGGTGTTACATCATATTTAGACAGACTATATCTAAATATGACGGAACAATAGATAAAAGCAAATATTTTTTTGGTAAAATATTCACTGTTACTTCTTCTGCACGGCAAATATGATGACGATGTAGAGCCAGCATATTTGTTGGTCTAATAATGAAAAGTACAGTTGAAGTAGTAGGCAATTACTAAATTATAGAGGTAACTTGGTTAACCACTTTTAGCCAACACTTCACTTGTGTTTGGTTTTAGTCTATAAGCAGTCAAGCTTCCAAGTCACTGATTCTACCCTAGCGAAGGCGAATGAAATTAGGTCTAAGTACGGTAATAAAATAATTTGTGTATTACTCAGTATAAGTGTTTCGTATATCGCTAATATAACAAACAACCACTAGTTGTAATAATTATGATTGATGCGTCGAGTGTCTACGTGACCTCCACATTTTTAGGAATAAAATAATAATCGTGAACGTTTCAAAATTAATTTTATTAATCTTTGTAAGCCATCCCGGAGATATAATGATGTAAAATAAAAAAAAGGCGCGACTTCTGCTGAGGCATACTCATGAAGGATTGATGTACAAACGTAAAATAGTGTGGTTATGTGCATGTGCAACGCATTGCACACAACCACACACCTACATGTCATATAACACACACAAATGAGAGTTTTGATGATAAGAGTTACAGTTACACAAATCTGAATATCGTAATTCTCATTTAGCCCGTACCATAGACACCGAGTGCTAAAATGTTTACAATATATATATATATATATATATATATATATAAAAAATATACAATAATATTATTTACCTACAGGGTGACAGCATTTTCACATTAATGTAGACTATTGAAATTGCCAGACTTTTTAGCAAGTTTTCAAAACAAAAAACTTTTTATTTATTTTTGTTAAACGAAAATATTGGAAAGAAATTCTGCAAAGTTCTCATCATTGACGAACGACACCACTTTTTATTTCTATGCTGGTGGAGTGAGGGAAAAGAACGTAACTTTTATTAGCCACTCCACTCTACTCGACAGTCACTTGTGAATTTACCACGTCAATTTTCCGTTCATTACCCTCTTTAAACATCACAAAATTTTTCTCATTTCATAACAAAAGCATGTGAATGAGGACACTAGAGAAATTTCAAGCTGAAAAAGTTAAATAAAATTAAAACGAAAATTTGTTGATCTGCATAAATTATTCTTTAATTACTCACATTTACAGTACTAAGATTTAAAAAGTACCCAATTCAGCAATTTTGTTCTGCCAATTTCGTATTCTTCTGTGAGGGAGACAAAAAGAAAAAAAATTTGTTTCTTTTTGGAGAACCTTTATAGAATTCATAGACCTCTTTCCTCTTTTTTTTTTTTGTTTTGTTTTTCTACAAAAACATAAATAGAAACTTAAACGTTGAGAATTACGGTACATTTTTTGCGTATACGTATCATTTTTATCATCCCTCGTGGCACATAAAATTGAAGAAAAAAAGTCATTAAATTCCTCCGAAGGGTGCCGTAAGACTTATTTTTATTTTATTTTACGAGCTAATTTGCTAACAATATTTTATTTTTTTGCTTTCAGCTTTTTAATGGTAATGAGGCGAAGCAATCCAGATAAATGTAAGTACCTATATGTACCTATTTTAAAGCGAAACGACGCGTCTGGATACTATACATTCTCTATTAGGACAACCTTATAATATACAAATACTTGAAATTTGATAATCGAACAAATTAATGATAAAAAAACAATAAATAAAAACAAATAAAAGAGAAAATATATTGGTTTTTTTGTGCTTTTTTCTTTTCTTTTTTTATTTCAATATATTTATCGATTTTGCAAACCTATTGTAACACACACACACACACGCACGCACACACACACACACACACACACAATTCAAGTTGATTGGAAAGTGTTGTATTTTGGGGTGAAAAAAAGAAAAAAAAAAGAAGAAAAAAGCTTTCGATTTTGTTAGCGTAAAGGAAAAGCAGACGTGTATCAAAAACGTATACCCTAAAGGAGAAACCAAACCTTAATTAAAGTGTATGTACAGAGCGCACGAAAGACCTGTGTAGAAGATATCAAATGTTCGATCAAAAAAGTGAAAAAGGGGGTTGCAGTTAGGGACCAAATTGAATTTTTCGTTTTGTAATCCTTCAAATGTTGACCCAACGTATTAACGTTAGGATGTATTTTAACCGGAGTGAATAATATACTGACTACGTACACATACAGTGTCCTATAGCCTAGACGTGTTTACACTAAATTGAAGAACAAATTTAAACTGGATGCTTCAGTGTGAAGTGAACGAGATGAAAATTGAAAATAGGAAAAAATTATGTCAATTTATTTTTGACCGAAAATTTATACTGCACCCTTTGACTATATAGTACTGGGCCAATAAAGCTCCTCCATAAGACCAATGTACTTTTTAATGTCAAGACATGCCGGCAAAAAAGTAGGCAACCCTAGCGTACCTACCTTCTGCGTATTTTCGACATTTTTCTCGAGTTCACCAATTTAGAATACATCTGATAAAAACATCCCTTAAACTCACAAGGATCGAGCGTACATAAACGCAAAGCAGCAAAGTACGTCAAAAGGTACGCTCTGGTTGTCTATTTAGCGCCGGCATGTCTAACCAGAAATCATCTTTCTTTACTGGTCAAGTACTATATATAGTCGAAGATTGCACTTGTATACGAAACTGTAAGCACAACATTACTCCGCTGCTGTCATTTTAGTGAAATTTTCAAAAATTGCTATGTCGAATATACAATGTGATTGATGAGCACTAATGTACCTACGAAGTACAACGTATTATATAGACTATACAGATGGTTGTTGGTCAATACTTTTAAATCATGATTGAAGAAACTGGGTCGAATGAGTACAACTTTCTCGATTATAACCACTGTCGCCAGACGTTTGATTTTCGACCTTTTATGGAGAACTGACATAAATATTTGTCCGGTAGGCACTCATTTATATCTGCAGTTCTTAATCTTCGTCATTTATTTAATCTCTTTTTTCCATTTATACAGGCCGTGTGAGTAATTTGTGCCCGAATGCGATCTTCGTTTTCAGTGAATTTTGTACTGCATTTCTCAGCCACGTAAGACATACGATTTTTATTTTGGATCTGGACGTCAAAAGTATGACGAGCAGTTAGGTACTCTCAAACACGTTCCCCTCGCCATTTTTCCATATATAGTCGATATTTCGATTGAATAGTTTATACGTCTCCTACGTTTTACTCTCGACGATTTAAATAACCCTAATTTCGGCAGAGAACTTTTAATTTGACTTTAAAAAAATCGTATATAGTTGATTTTCACAAAAAACGTAGTGGTTGGAACGGCTTTTCTTTGAAAAAAAGACATTTTTGTGGGAAAAAATTGCAAAAGAGGAAAAAACAAGCACTGCCAGTGACTACAGGCTGTTTAATATTTTTACAACTAAATTCTGTCTATTGGGCCCGGTTGTACACAAATTTAATCTGTTGAATAAACAGGTTTTGCTAAATAAAAAAACAAAAAACAAAAAACAAAAACGCGGAGTAAAATAATGTTGAACCCAGCTCATCCAGTAGAAAAATTGAGTTGCAACCGAATAGGGTGGGTTTTCGAAAACATAAATAGAAGCCTATTACTGAAACATAATCGCCAATTCCTTTTTTTTTTCTTTTTTTTTCTTTTTTTTTTCAAATAATGGATGAAAGATTAACGTAGAATTTTCTGGGTTAAAAAACAAGGGTAATCAGGTATTCTTCCATTTCGCACTTACAGCGAACTGCAGGCACATTTGGCTGACAATTTCATTAATTTAGCACAAGATTTACGATATTACTTCAATATTTTGTATCCAAATATTTACATTAATATATTAGTAACTCAATTCGCGTAGGAAAATTAGTCGTTTTTTTAAAAAAAAACTACCTAAACTCGACTTTTACCGTCTTTGCAAGTTCTCAACCAATCATTTACCTAAATTGATTCACAAGATGAACGTAATGAAATACTATAAACATGATATCTGAAGCCGAAAACATTGAGAAATATATGTTTTACCACTAAAGAAGGTGGTGATGAAATTGGAGAAACTGTTGAAATATTAAGATTAGGTACTAATAAAACAATCGGAGATTTTAGATACCAAATTAATAATATTACACAGTGAGAGATTCCACAGTTCAGTGAGGGGGAGAAAAATGGGAAGGAAAAGACTCGGGGTTTGTTCTTGCCAAACTCGTGCAATATTACATTTTATAATGGTCTAAAAAAGGATCAAAAATTTATCAAAAATCATTTTAAGTTTTTCCCATTTTCCCCTAGTTTTTCACTAGCGTTTTAACCCATGATGTCTCCACCAATTTTCCCCACTTTAACCCTTTATTATTTCATGAAAAATAATTAAGACTAAACAAACAAAATACCAGTTAAGTATATTTGAAAATATGCAGACATACCAATATTCAGAAGGTGATCATATTTTCCATAACCAAACAATATATGATAGGTAGATGAAACAAAGCATTTGACAAAAAACACAAGGTGAATTAACGTCGATGGAATTAATTATTGATAAAAACTAAATTTTTATAAGTACAAAATAAATTGACAGAATACATAAGAAATTTGTTGGATTAGCGTAAGCGAAGGTATCAAATGGAGTGATTTCTTTCAATCACAAAAAGTTAGAGCTAGTCCCAAAATTTATGAGAGAGGGAGAAATCACTTTATTTGGTTCCATTTCTGTTAGTAGCCAGGACAAAAATCCAGGCTGTATGAGCAGAAATGGAAGAAGATATGGGGAGAAAATGTCAGATTTGTAACTCCATTCTTCAAATGAAGAATGTAGCAGATTATCACGTTTCAAAAATACTATGGATACCTCAATAGGATTTTAGCACTATCTGACAATTAAATTTTGTAGCTGGTGATTGAAAAACTGGCCATGAATTTGGTAGAATTTGAAATTCTCTGTTGCTGGAAACCGCTTCACTGAAGTAAAGAAAAACATTTTGGGAGCCAAATTAAATAGGTATCCCATAGCTTGAAAGCATCAAAATGCAAATCAAAATTACAGAGTATTCAGTTCATCCCAAAATCTTAAGTTTGAAAAGAATTTCGGGTCAAAAATAAAACTATTAAAACTTTCATCGAGTAGAAGCTGAGTTTATTTGCCATCTAATTAATCATGCAAATAAAACAGTGTCCGGAAAAAAGAAGAAAAAGAGTATTATATCTTTTGAAAGATTTTTCCAATTAGTATATTGTTAGCAACGTAGAGTAGGATAATCGAAAAGTGACGACACTTACAGAGATGATAGTACCAATTATTGTGATGGGGGAAAAAAAAAAAAGAAAAAAAGAACAAGTTTTTCAATTTTTTTCAAAAATAATCCGAATTTCTTTGCAGAATAACCCTCTGCTCTCGAGTGAAAGATATAAACTCCACATAAAGCTTTTCTATTAAACAATCGCCTCACTTCTATTAATTATTTTTATCTTGTTAAGCGTTATAGGAAGGATCCCTGGTAAATATTTCATACACGTATTCTATTCATTATTGCCAAATAGTCTCCAGTCAAAATAAAATGTTTAATTTAGAGTATAGATCAGTGGTGCAGCGAATTAAAAATTCTGGCGAGCTTTTTTAACGTCATTTTTGCGAATGCTCCTTTGTTAATCATTACCGAAGGAAGGGTAGTTACGAGTTTTGTTTGATTGTGACGGGAAGAGGGTGTGTTTAAATATAAAATTTCCCCCTCACAACACCACTTGTCCGCAAAGGCATAGGTAATTGAAAGTACTAGAAAACTGAAACGAAATTTAGTTTTTCTCACGACCTTATATCTTCGCACTGGTAGGTCTATAAAGTATCGTTTAGACATTCCAGACATTTTTGAAAAACGAATTATTCGTGAAATGGCACAAACCAGCAGAAAGTGCCGAACAAATTAAATTTCAATCAATTAAGCTGGGATTTAATCTGGTTTTCAAAAGGGTTACGGAATGAGAATCAGCTATATCAAGAATTTTCATTCTTTTAGATTCGGAAAGGAGGTGGGGCTGGTATTTTCCACACGAAAAGCATTAATTATCGAATGTTTTTTGTAACATTCGATTAACGCGGGAACAAACAGCGCAAAGTTAATTTACTTTCGAATTTCATTTTCAAAATAAGGCGACAGACATTAAAAACTCATTTAAAATCGTTTCCAGCACCATTTACGAAGTACGAAAAACTTCCCAAAAATGTTGAAGGATCTACTCATTCCAAATAATCCCATTTAGTGAGCAAAATGAAAACCGACGTCTATGCGTTGATAAGATTTAAGCTTGAGCTTTTTTTCTCTCCCGTCTTTTTCTCCTCAACGACGAGAAATTTTTTTCACCTTAAAATTAGAGAGGCTTAAGATGACTTTTTTAATTTTAATTTTAATTTTATTGTTTTGAGTACTTTTTAAATTGGCCATTTACTCACAACTAAAGCGAGAGATTTTGTGTTGCTTTTCTTTTTTTTTCTCTCCTAACTAGGCTGTTCATTAAATATCTATTGTGTATTTTGAATTCGAGTTTTTAAATCGTATTTTCGAGCAGAATTTATTCATATCATAAAGGAAAATATTAAAACGTTCACAGTGCATAAGATACGCTCAACATAAGAGGAAGTAGGTAAATGCTTCACAAGCTTGCTAATCAGTGTTTCTGTTTGAAAATATTTATGTTTTTCTCTAATGGCTACTTTCATGAGTTAGCCTAGTGATTTCGTAGCGACTCAAATATACGTATTTCACTTCGAATCAGGGGCTCAGCAAGGGTGGGGGTGTAGGGGGTGTCACACCCCCATCGCCAATTTTGTTGCAAATTTGTTGTAAAATTTGACCGATGTTGTAAAAATTGATTGTTGTAAAAATTATTAAATTAAAAGTAAAAGGATATAAAACTTTGTTTTAGAAAAATAATTACATGTGAGAATACAGAATACTGATGATGTTCACTGAACCCTGGCCCTAAAAACAAATTATCTATGATGACAAAATCCAACAAATCAAAATCCACCGCACATTTTTACATTATCTAGACGTAAGAAATTTTTTAATCTCTGCTCACTAAATTCCCTCATCATTGTTGCTTTAATGAAGAAGAAATGTAAGTAGCTTTAAAACTTCCACATCTACGTTCAATATGCATTTCCTCCTCCTCTACTTCTTTATTTTCATCATTCACACATGTATCCTTGAAATAACAATTTTACTTAAAGTACCAGTAAATGTATTATGATGATATTAACAATTCACCTTCTTCTATCCCAAATAATATTACCTCTTGTTTTCTCTTCTTCCTTCTATTAATGTTTCCATGGTAAATAGGTAAAGATTGTTTTAATTCCTTCTATGAATACTAATATAATCTAATAATCTCCATCTAGCCACCAAAAAGAAGAACTTAATAAGTAACATTTATACTAATTGATCTCTCGGTGGTGATTAATACACTATTGTTTTTAATTTTTTCATTGGACCAATTCTTTAACCACTTGAAGGCTAAGAGGGGTAAATTTTGAATTTATTTATCTTTTTGTGTAATACATCAATGAGTAGGTATGTTTTTTAGAGTGTTGATTTCAAATTTGATGTTTGTTCTTCTATTTGACCCATTGTTTTACTCCCAGGGGCTAATTTTGAGTTTATAAAGTTTAGTTTCATTTGTTTCTATCATCAAATTTTGATAACTGAAAAAATTAATTGATATATCTTGCCACAAACTATCAAAATTGTTTTTTTACCATGGAATTTCCTTTTCTGCCCGATCAATTTTGGTAATACTATCAATATGTTGAGATTAAGTACAAAACACAGGGAAAATATTTCAATAAGTTATCGATAATTTTGAAAAAACATTGCAAAGAAGGAAGGAAAAATGACAATCGAATGTGAAACGCAACCTGTGTACCAAAAATAAAAATGTTATCACATTAAAAAATGGTTAATGATAAAAATTTATCACAGGCTAAATTATATTTATAAACAATTTAATTATAGAATTATCCATAATTACAACTTTCTTGATTGTACAACGAATAATTATTTATAAAGAAGTTTCCTTAGGTATATATGTGTTTGTGTCTTTCTCTGTGTACATGTGTATAAATTCATCCAGGTTTTCCTTATTTAAATATTACACGATAAACTTTTTTTTTTCTTGTTTGAAAATTTAGCACTTTGTTACAAATTTCTCAATATTTGACAAAAATATCATAAATTTTGAAAAACATGTTGTAGAAATTAAGCCATTACACCCCTCAAGTGATACTATTTCACTGGGTGCCTCCTTCGAATGCCTAATATAATTTGAGAAATAGTAGAATGGCAAACATTGACCCAGTCAATAATCTAATTCATAATTTAGTGAAGCCGAAATTTTCACTAGCATAATTACTTTCTTACAAAAGTACCTCGGAAAAGATTATTCAATATAATTAATTGAGAATGCTTTTCCAATTTTCTCTAAAAATTAAATACATCATAAAGCTCAACCCAATAGATGAACTTTCTGGTAGTGCTAGAAAGTAAATAATGTGTTCTTTGTGTCACTAATTCATGATTAATGATATAAATATTACATTTCTAAATTAGCATTTTGGAACTTTAGAAAACTAAAATGTAGTTTAATGAAAAAATAGAATCGAATTTCAAACTTAGATCTCTAAAAAAGTCTAGCGCAGCAATGCTTCTATAGAAAACCCAGTTGCTTATTTATCGATATGTCGATATTTAATTGCTAGTTTCAGGTTAAGAAATTACAAAAAACTATCGACAGTTATCCATATCTGTTGAGACTACCAATCCATCTGCCCTCTCACTCCCGCAAACACACGACTATCTTTATAATATACTTTTACATCTTTGCGGCTACCCTGATACTCTATTCCACTGCTCACTCGTTTATCTCCTTACACCTCCGGTTATCTAACTCAAACTGTACTCACTCTCGTCCTAATATATGATTGATGTCAAATACACACGTTTCTGAGACATTACTTTGGTCAGTTCTTTATTTTATGTTACAAAACTTCTTCTTCATCGATTTACATCCTCAATAATTTCTTTAACAAAAATATCAATCTATCGATATTTTATCATTAAAAACCGTTTTTCCAGAGATTTTTTGTTTCCAGTTTTCTCGAGAACTACTAAACCGATGAGTACCAAACTTCTTTCAGGTATGCTCCTATACAATAGCTATCTTTTGTAGAAATTTCAGCTCTGTCCACTTGGTAGTTTCCCCAAAACGGTGAACCCAAAATTTTTTCCAGCAATTTTTCTTTTCCAGTTTTTTCAAAAACTACTGAAATAATAGGTGCCAAACTTCTAAGAAACTTGTAGCATCAAAAAAAAAATTTATCCTGAAAATTTCAGCTTGTTTCCTTTTGTTATTTTCTCAGAATTTTGGAAAAACAACTTTTCCAAAAATTATTTGTTTTCCAATTTTCTCAGAAGTAAATCAACCGATAGACAAAAAACTTCTTCAGATCTGCTCCAGTATAAGAACTATTTCTTGTGAAAATTACAGCCATATCCATCTTTTAGTTTTCTCAAAACTGTAAACCCAACATTTTGAGTGATACATAACATATACATATTATATACACACGTTAAACAAAATGGTCAAAATGAGGAAATGGTACCAATCGTTTTCTTTTCTCTTGAAACGGATAATTTTCATGACTCCCACCACTAACCCGACAATGATGTCAATTTTAATACCCCGTTTGCAAGAAAACTAGGTAAAAACGTCAATATCGACATATTTTGACATAAGATATAACTTGAAGTCAGAAAATACACAAAAACTGAGCCATCAAGCGATCACGAGTAAATAAATTCGTATAGTTCATCGATTTGGAGGAGAGAAAGAAAAAAGTTCAATTTTTCACGAATGGTATAGTCCTACGTAGACTTATAGGAAATAGAGGAAGATTTATCTTTGTTTCAAGACAATGTTGATCCGAAAATATTGTAATAAGAATGTTTATGAACATTAATATTGTTCCTATGTTACCTACAAAATATGCACCTACTAACCAACTTTTTTTCTTTTTTTTTGTAATTTATATTATGACGAGGAAATATTTTTTTGTTTTTTTTTGTTTTTTCCAAGAGGAAACGTAATTGAATATTAATCACATATAAAAAAAAAAGTTATAATGACTTCCCGGTCAGATTGCGATTTTCGAGTACTCCTTTTAAACTCACAAAAATGAACGGTCATGCATAGATTTTCGATCATTTTATGACCATGATCGCGTATTCGGTTACAAGGAAATATGATGATCGACATTTTGTAATCGTTTTCAAGGATCGTAAATGCCGAAATTCCACTCCATTATGAAACTAAATGCTGACGAGAAGATAAATTAATTCGATGTACTGCAGAGTAATCTATACGTGAATTCAACATGTTTGCACGGTAATAAAAATTATCAGTCTGAAATATCGGTTTTTATAGTAAGTATTTCGAAATATTTCATTACGAAGGATGCGATGTAGGTACTTAAGTTCACGGAATTCCTGTCACCACGTAAAACAGTAAACTGAGACAATGACTTTTGACTTATTTACTCATTCCCCACATAAAAATCGATGCGCTAAAAAGATGTTTGGTTGACGGACGAAAACAAAATATTTAACCTTTGATATTTCTTTGAAGATAATTAAAAATATCAGAAATTTTAATTTCGTTAGGCAGGAAATTAACAAAATTTTCGTAAATACATTAAAATTAATCATGATTTGGGTCGTGTCTTTGGGAGGAGGAAGAAAACTCGCCGCATGTTATTTACCTGTAACCCTCTCGTATAAAACCTTTTTTTTTTTTTTTCCGCAGAAAACCAAATTGAAGAACAAAAAACCATTAATAGAAAAAGTTAAGATAAAAAAAAATGTTGTAAGAAATGAGATTTTAATGTTATTTTTTAAATTATGTACATTACTGATGCCAAAATACCACTCAAAATTACATGGAAATTTCGTTCTTGAATATACTTTTTTTAAAAGTTCCTTTAATTTTTTTTTTATATCTACCTTAGTTTTCCAGTTAATTCAGATGAAAGAAAACAAATTACCTTCATTTTCATGACATTTCGTTAAAATTTTTTCAATTTTTTCGTAGATTTACAGTACTTATTCTCTTATGTGAATATGTTCCATTCATGCGGCATTCGAATGAAATTTATATACCTTGGCTTTTAATATTTCCCAATTTAGTTTCTACAGAAGAGGAAAAAGCCTCACAAACGAGCATAATGCACGAAAATGTTTCAGAAATTGAAAATTTTTATTATATGAAATTACATATTAAAATTGAGGCAGTTTTTTTTTTTTTTTCTTAGGTATATTTGAAGTTGATAAAAGTATTGAAACTCTATTAAAGAGCACCCTATTTTTCTATATTTTTAAGAGAGGTCATTTTTCAACCTATTTTCAAAAATAACGTTGAAATCCTATTTTTTAGAACTCTTGTTCGTTGTTGAATTGAAGCAACAAAATCGTACATTAATTTTATCCGTTCGTAAATTAAGATTTTTTTTTTTGGTGGTAGAATTACATTTTATAATATTCAGGAATTTTTATGGGAGGAATTAAAAATTTTTCACATATTTCATAGACGTAAAATTTGAAAAGCCGAATAATTTTGTTTTACATCAACCTTTTGTTTTTGTGACTGGAAGGGAAATTAAACCCAAAATCCCGCCCTTAAAACCGGCCTTGAATCAAAACTATCGTTTTTGACCACTATGCAATCATCACAATATTCCAGTATCCAATTAGTCTACCATACCATCGATTGGAATTTCATCATTCCCTCCCAAAATACCCTATGTATAATTATTATGGTTTTCCACGTAATTTAATGTTGAAAATTTATGTCATAATTGGTCTACGGTTACGTGTCTACTTGTACTGAGAATTTAATGATTTTAATATAAAAATTTCAACAAAAACTGTAAACGTCTTAATGTCCTATCGCATTATATAACCAACCAGTCTACACCAAATTCCAATACATACATACATACATATATGTATATATATATATATATATATATATAATTATATACATATATACAGAACAACGTCATCGAATCATGTGCAGACTATAGTTACTCTGTATGTTTCGGAATTGGTACTCATCAATTTTACCCCCTGAAAAAGAGAGAAAAAAAAAGCGTCTACTAGACGTTTTCCTTGAAATAAATGCGATTACTCGCACTACCATCCTGTTTAATCGTATGTGACTGTCTCATATAAGTACATACGCACGCATGTAAAAGAGATGAGAGACGAAGAAGAAAAAAAGTGAATTTATTGAAAACCAGTTCGACGATCTTATGCGAATATTGTACTACACATTTGGTTTTTTTTTTTTTTTTTTTTTTTTGTCTCACTATATTTTCTTCGCTATTATTAGAAGTAAAGAAAAAACAAAAAAAAAAAAACACATGATTCACAGCTCACAAATTCGATTCAAATAATACACGTATAAGCTTAGATACTTCCATTAATTTCTTCTGAGTACCCCAACCTCTTCGTTTATTATGAGTACCTATTTCGTTTTATTAGTATCCGATTAAGGTCTGTTTGTGTGGATGAACTTCTTTTAATATGTACGTGGGGGTGTCTCAGTAGTTAAATTGGGTATGTATACGTGTGCAGCCATGGTGCACGCGAGAGACGACATTTATTTTTAAACCATTACTAAATACTGAGAATTTATAACGTGTAGTAGGCACCGGTATGCATAATCACGGAAACTGAGGACGACGGGCGTCTCATAAATATGAAATAAAGAAAGACGGAATGGAAAAGAAAGAAAAAATTGAAAGAAATTCGCTTGAGTTTTTTTATTATTTTGGCCATCGTTTTCGGTAAAAATTTTAAAGGAAAATCACAATAAGTGACCAGTCTAGTGCTGCAGCAGCGGCAAAAAGGGTAACTATCAAGATATCTGAAAACATATGCGCACACATAGAATATTGTTATCAACTTCAAGGTGATACGACTTATTAAGTGACCACAAAATATTGTCTATGTAAATGAGGTGAATCTCGTGCAAACCATATTGGTATTTTTATTTATTTATTTTTTTTTTTCGTAATTGAATTCGTTTCATGTTTGTTTTGATTAACATATTCTTCTTGGATAGGTACCTACACAACAGATCCATACGATGAGATTAAATTTTTCAACACGACATAGCGACTTCGAATGACACGAAATCCGTATTACTGCGATGACTTCCAGCCACGCTGGAGTGGCAGTTATTTTTGTTTTCTTCGAACATTTTTTCCCACTAAAGTGGGTGGGGTTTGAAGGGGAGAAAATCAGAAGCAGTACGTATGGTCAGTAAATTGTAATTGTCACGTGAGGGGCCACCAAGAAAATAATATTACGAAGCTTTGATGAGAAGAAAGGAGGGGAAATGAAAAATGATAAAAACGTGATTAGTTCGTCTTCTTTGAAATTTTAAGTTGACATCAAAAAAGTAGAGGGTGCCAAAAGACCCTCGTGCTAATCTCTTCCACTCGCCGATTTTTTATAATAATAATTTAGGACAGCTCGACGAAGTCTATTCACAAAAATGAAAATATTACTTTTCACAAGACGCACTTTTTGTACTCAATTTTATAATACATCGTATGAACCATTTCCACTTCAATGGCTAATGGACATGTAATGGATGAAGACTAAAATTCGTGGGCGTTCTTTATGAACATCGTTCGATGAGCATATTTTCTTTTTTTTTAGAAAAAACAAAATCTTCGCTTCAAATGTTTCACCAGTCTACACCTGAATCTAGAACATAAACTTTTTAATTTTAGAGAGCAGATAAGGAAACTGCGTCTTCAAAAAAGACATATCTTAAACCTTAAGGATAAAGAAGAAAAAAATTCTTGGGCGGAAAACTGTGCACGAATAAGCAGGTATTAAAAAAGCACTTCCTCTGACAACAAAAGAACACTGAATTAATTTCTTCTCCTAAACAAAAACAAAAACGGACGTACTGGAAGTACCGTCAAGTCCATTAGGACTAAATTCAATCCGTCCCTCTCCGTCTTAGTACAACATATAATGTTTCCACCAACTTTCGAGTCATTAAACCTCCAAAATGGGAACAAAAATAGATGAAATGGAGGCACTGTCTGGCTAATTCGTACCAAAATCAACAGGTCTGGTCCTCGCCTTAGTATTAATAGCGAATGTACCAAATTTCGTGACGACTGGACAAAAATTTTGACCAGTAAGTACAGTGTTTAAAAAAAAAAGGCGTGAGTTCCGCTGCGGCTATACTCATGAAGGGTTGATGTGTAAACATAATAGTGTGGTTGTGAGCATGCGCAATGCGCGCACACACAACCACAATGTAACTCATACGAGTTACATCATAATTCTCTCCTACTGTAGACGGAGCAATAAGATGTTTACACATCAAAAAATTATATATACATACGGGGTGATCCACATTTCAATGCACCATACAAAAATTACGTTCGTTGCATCAAAATTTGAATCACTCATTCACTTGTCACCGAGCAATTCATAATTCGTTGTACTGACTTAATAGTCTAGTTCAAAACTTAAAATAGATTAGGGCTTGTTCTAATAACAGGCCTGTAGCCACGTGCGGGCTAGACCGAGCGGAGCCTGGTCTAGACAAGTTCGAGCCCATCCTGGCATTTTTTGGGCATATTTGCATGCATAAAGGTAAATGAGCCATACGGGTTTTTTTTTCATCTTCGAAGAAAACAAAAGGAGTGAAAATTTTTTTGTTTTTTTTTAGCACCTATTTGTCAATGGGGGTACCTACGCCACTGCCAAGAGTGAAAGTGCGCCCCCAACAATTTTAATAGCCCCTCTGATAAAACTGTCTGACTACAGGCCTGTCTAATAAAGATATTTCAAGTACAAAATGAAATCAGTGCCCCACTGATATTTTCATAATTGACTTAGTTATTGTATTTGTGCTGAATGAGGTCAATTCAAACATTAATTAAGTAATTTAAATACATTAATAGCATTTTTTGTTTTTCAATCAATCGGTACAATATTGTTTGTTCATTTTTCATAATTTTTGTTTTTCATTTTATAATATTGAAGAATCTTTATTAGCATACGCCCTATAATTTGTTCCAACAAAATTACAAAAGGTGGTGCAACAAATTGGGAATCACTTTCAATAAGTAAATGAGTAATTTAAGTTTCTACACACCAAACTTTATTTTTCAATGGCATGTCAAAATATGAATCCTCAAGTATTTATATACATAAATAAACATTTCTACCATTTTGCCTCAGAAATATACATGTATGAAACATTTGATCTCCTCTCCAAATGCAGAAGCCAGTTGGTAACTATGTGTATATTTTAAGAGAAAACAAATTTCATAACCCCACCATCTATTCAAATAATTACTCCTAGAGGCAGCTTTGCCTGATAAACAAATACAGACATATGCACTATGAATTTTTTCAGTTATTAAAAAGTGTATGTGTTATGTCTCTAGCCCAGAAATTTGTAGAGACCAACAAAATAAGTAGAGTTGTTTTTATCTACTTTTATTTAGAAAAGAACACTTTACAAATTATCTTGTCACTACGTCTTATACTTATATAACCTTATGTTATAATCCTATTCCTATGTCTCGCCTCCACTAGGGCAGACTACTAACTTGTGACGTCTTGTTACGTCTTCAGACATTACAAGCTCAGACAGAGCAGTTCTGTGCTGGTACTCGAAAGAAAGGCAAGTGAAGTCTTGGTGTAAATTGAATTACCAGGTCACTTCTCTTGGTGCCTATATTGTTTACATTTATCAAAAGTGTACCTACAGTACATACCTAAATTGTGCTGACAGATATGCTGACTTGTTGTTTGTCTGCATATTTGCTAGCACCAATAATTAGGTTAGTGATTGGAGGTAACGGTGAATGTTTAGTAGCAATATTTGCCATTGCTTGTTACAAAATATTTGGATCAGCGAATGTGTTCATCTGCCTAAATATGATGGAAGAGTAAGTGAGAAGAATAAATTTAGATTAAAAAACTAGTATTTAAAAAATACTTTTATAATTTGAGAAAAAAAAAATTCCCATCCCTGATAGAATTAGCACATAAGGTAGTTTGAATGAAAGTACAAGTTGCTACCATGACACCAAGGTCATGGATTCAGCAAGCAACGAAACTTTTGTTGAAAAAGCAAGCAATTGATAAGACGTGATAACTGATAATAATTATTTACCTTCCTAAAAAACACTGAGCTTGCACAATGACGCAAATTAAAACGGACGTTTAATAAAGCTGTAATTCTTAATTCGTAGGTACACTTATACTTATTTTAAAATAACAAGACAGAAATACTGGCGAAAAAGAAAAAACCTGATAAAAATGGATATGTGTGTATGTGTGCGTGTGTTGCAACACGTGAAAGCAGCGCTGAAGTTGGTTATCCAGTGTACTTCAACAAATTAAGTGAGCAGAATAAAAGCGTACAATAATAAATAGTACCTACAGTTCAACTCACCTACGGCATATTTTCGGGAATATTTCAAGTAGAATGTCTATTGGAATGTCCAATGGTGATGAAAGACTAGTGGTTACCAAATGCCATCACTTCGAAAAGGGTGTTCATGGAGGTTGTTTACATATTTCTACATGCTATTTCCTATGAAATGAAGTATTCGTATCTTCATTATTTTTTATAAAACTGTCAATAATTCTATGACTTACTAGTAACAACAATGAAACAAAATCATGTTTTACTCACCAAGAATTTCACTTCTCAAATTAAATATTTCCTTTCAAAAATGCTTATTTTTTGTACTTAAAAGCAGTTATCAAACACACATGATCACCCTTTCAAAATTTTTAATTTCTGCCACCGGAACAAAATTCTTTTGTACTGAACTTCTCGATATGTGTAAATCCAAAGGTCAAACTGGTGAACTTAGAGAAGGAGGGGAACACCATTCGTTCAGATATTATCTTACTACGAATAGTAAAGAAAAAAAAGATACTGGTTATATCTACCTGGAGTGGTTGAATTTTATGCCAAATATTTACCAATATACCCCCTTATCTACTTGACAAGAATCGAATTTTTACTATTGGTTGCTCTAAATAGCGGGAGATATGGGTGGAGGCCAATTAGGCTGGAATGCATAATATTATGCTTATATATTCATACGAATTTGAGTTAATGAAGCCAAAAGTCATGTTTTGTCGTGGATGGAAAAATGTACTAGATCTCACCCCCAGGTCTTTTCGCGAGATCGCTTTTAATAAGCTGCTTTCGAGAATACCACGCTTAATTAATGAAACGAAGAAAAAACTTGACAACTTTTTTACGACTTTTTTGTTTTTACTTTTTTTTTTTTTCAAATACTTAAGCACTAAAACTATGAAAACTTTCCCTTTCTAATACGCGGAACGAAATCTACAAAATATTCGGATACATTTACAAATACAAACACAATAAAAACTCTACAATTTTATGGTTTCATTTCGACAACAACGAAAAAACCGTATTCGACGCTACTGGCAAGGAAAAATTTTTCCCGTAGGTATTTAATTTATACAATTTTCATTCTCCTTGTGGTACGTAACTTTCGAAATTCTACTTTTTGTGGCTTTTCTCTGGCTTCGTTCTTTTACGATTCCTATTTTTCTCTCTCTCTCTCTCTCTCTCTCTCTCTCTCTCTCTTTCATTTCTTCATTCACTGCAAGTTACAACTACGGTACCCATACTTCGCCGGTTTTTTACTGATTTTATTTCGTTTCTTATGGTTTTGCGTATCATTAGAATACGAGAAATGTAATAAATTAAGTTACGAAGAAAGAAACAAAGTTCTTGTTGTCAGAATGATCATCTGCGAGCAGTTTACTTTTCCTCCTGTGGTAATTTCGTCTTACCAATCGTGAAAAATTTTTCACGAAACAAAAACCTACATCATCGGCGGAATTCTAGTTTTTTCCTTGAAAAATCGTTGATGTAAATAACTTACATTGTATCGATCTTTTTGTTACAGACAGGCTAAGTATTGTCCAATCTGTACGGCGAATGTAAACAAAGGAATTTTTGGCCTGTGAAGTAGACGATAATTTTACAATCTTTCGCGCATCTAAATCCTGCGCAAAAGTGTATAAAGTACTTTACACACTCTTGCGCATCCCAGTCATGCGCGACAGGGTGTAAAATATTCGAACATATCTATTGATATTATTATTTACTTATCATATACAACATTTCTCTTTTTTTTTTTGATTCCTCAACCTCTAATCAAGTTAGAAAGCTGGGGTTTGTAATGATCAAAACGGATAAAATTTAGAAAATTTCCATATACTAATTTTCTAATTACCTTTGGCTATTTGATAATAAATAAATAAAAAAAACTCAAAACAGTGGAAGATTTGCCCAGTTTTGGAATCTAGAAACTTCTTCTCTTTCCCTCGATGATTCCTCAGTCGCTGTTTAAGCTAGAGAGCTGAAAATGGTATCTCTAAAAAGAGGAGAAAATTTACCAGAATTTAATTTTTGTTTAATTTTTTAATCATCTTTAACAATTTGAAAATATACGAATGAAAAAAAAGCAAATTGATAAAAAAAAATTATTTTGAAATCCTGATACCTCTCTTCTTTTATTTAGTGATTCCTCAGCACCTGTTTAAGCTAGATATCTGAGATTAGTACTGCTAGAAAGAGAAAAAATTTACTTGAAACTACTTTCCTTATAATTTGTTAATTTTTCTTAGCTGTTTGAAAATAAACGAACGAAAAAAAGGAAAATAATGAAAAACTTGCCATTTTAATGTTTTTTCAGCTATAATTTCCAAAATTTATTCATTTTATGTTTTTTTTTATTGGGAGTATGAATTGTTGCTATACTTTTTTTGTGCATTAGTTGCAAAAAGTATGGTATGTGACAAGTGCTTTTTAACTCGTGTCAAGTTTGCAGCATTCGCCTTTGGCTTGTTTGCAAATTCTTCACACTCGGTAGAAAAATAGCCCACATTACGCACTTGTCACACAATATGTTATTCTTTAGATAGATGAAATTTCAAAAAGTTTTTTCAGAATATTGAAACTAGACGGTACCTGGTAAACTAATGACACAATCTCAGGTACATAAAGGTAAAGGAAATAAAAATCCGAGCAAATATGTCGAAAGAATTTGAATATAGGATTTTTATATTTTCCTATTATAACTGAAGACTAAAAAAATAATAATCAAAATTTACTTAGAGCACATTTGGTCATTGAAGAGAATTTTTTTATTGCAATTTAGAGGAAAAAGTCCAACACTGAACCCAGGAAAATACGCATTTAATTCGATGAATGAACCAAATATACGCTTACACACTAATGTAAAAAGTTCAATACGCAACTGCTGATACGCAATTGCACAATAAACACTTGAAATTTTCTCATGTTATATTATATCATTAAACCATAACTAGCGTGGTAGCACACTTGAAAATAAATGAAAAATTTTTTATAAACTTGCATCCTATTTTTAACGATTAAGGAGCTAAGTATACTAAAAGCATAACAACAAGAAATTTAATTCAAATAGTATATTGTGTGACAAGTGTGTAATGTGGGCTATTTTTCTATCCAGAGTGAAAAATTTGCAGACGAACCAAGGGCAAGTGCTGAAAACTTGACACAAGTTAAAGTAGTCCACAAGTACTTGTCGTACATCATACTTTTTCCAACTAATACACAAAAAAATTATGGCAACACCTCTCCCTCCCAATAAGAAAAAACTCAGAAAGAAAATAAATTAAGGAAAGTATATCTGAAGAACACAAGAACGACAAGTTTTCCATTGTTTCGACTTTTTTTGTTCGTTTGTTTTCCAACAGGTAAGAACAATTAACAAATTAGGTATAAGGAAAGTAATTTCAAGTAAATTTTTTCCTCTTTCCAGCAATACAAATTCCAGATTTCTAGCTTAAACAAGGGCTGAGGAATCATTGAGTAAAAGAAAAAAGGTTTCTGGATTTAAAAAAAAAACAAAACATTTATCATAAATTTTACTCTTTTTTTTTTTTATTTTCAAACTATTAAGATGATTAAAACATTAAACAAAAACTAAATTCAGGAAAAATTTTCTCCCCTTTTCAGAGATACTATTTCCAGCTCTCTAGCTTAAATACTGACTGCGGAATCGTTGAGGGAAAAAGGAGAAGTTTCTAGATTCCAAAAAAATAGCAAATCTCCCAATAATTTGCGTTTTTTTCATTTATTTGTTGTCAAATAGTAAAAGATAACAAGTAAGTTATATGGAAATTTTTTAAATTTTTCCGCTTTCAATCATTACATACCCCAGCTCTCTAATTTAATTACAGGCTGAGGAATCATATGATACGTTTTTTTGAAAATTGAAATATTGTGTTTGATTGAAGTGGCAATTTGAGAATAGTTTTTCACGAAATAACATAAATAATAATATCAAAATGCTTTTACGTTCGAATATTTTACACTCTGTTGCGCAGTATTGGGATGCGCAACAGTGTGTAAAGTACTTTACACACCCTTCGCGCAGGATTTGGATGCGCGAGAGATAGTAAAATTATTGTCTGTTCCACAGACCAAAAAATCATTCTTTACATTCGCCATACATGCATGTAAAACTCATTCTTTCGTAGATGTGTTGCAGAAATTATTATTTGACTCAGTAGGCCCATAGTGCACAATCCGCACGAGGAACGAAAAAGATACTTCTCACTTTTATTATTCCTCCATAATTTTCCAAAGTTTTTGATGGATTAGGCCAATATGTTGGACTTTTCAGTATAATCTTTGGAACACCAAGCACCTTCCCGTGTGAGATGATGAAAAAAAATTAAATGGACCTTTTTTGTTCTTTGTGAGGTTTGCTTAAATATAGTTCGATAATAATTTTAAAGTAAATTTCTAAACGTCATTGTTTTAGTATACCAAGCCCCTTGACCAAGAAGAGCAGAATACAACTTTATTATATATTTATATCGATCTTAAAGTATTGGTTTTCATCTACAAAACTTTATGAAATGAGGACATAAAAAGAAACACCTTGTGTAAAAAATTTTAATAAATTGGAATCGAGAAAAATTTGGATCTGATTGCATTAACGAAACAAAATTCAATATCATTATATTTAATTTTATTGAAAACAGAAAGTTTTCTTTTAACGAATTTAACAAAACTCGTCACAGTGGGTATACGATACGAAATCACAAATTCATTGTCAGATCGATGCTAATTGATAAATCAATGCTATTCACCCAAGAGCTTTATACGTTCATCCAGGCTCCATTTTGAGAATCCAAACCATCCAAAAATCCGTACAGTAGGTATCTTCATCTGAAAAACAAAACTGAGTAACCGCAGCAAATATAAAAATGAGTTGAATAACCGTGAATTTCCAAACGTTACTGCAGCTCAGCTGCTCTCCATTATATCTGATTAATACAATTTCCAAGGTCTAGCAGAACTTACGTATATCCCTCTATCTTTTTAAATGCTGTCTCGATCGCGAAATGTAAAATGGCATGAAACTTCGTAAATTAACTTGGCGAACGCATTCTAACATGTTTTGTTTTATTTTTTTTCCTTCTGTTCTCTCTTTTTCCTAAATGAAACTGTAAACAAGCGAAAACCATTCACACAGCGGATAAAATGACGAAGTTATTGAACTGCGAATAATTAGCGAAAAATTAGTAAAATCATTGGGGTGCTGTGACAACGCCCATGAAAAACTATTTAGTCTTCGGTCATTTTTGCCACGAAAAAATATTAAAAAAATCTCACTTTCCTTTACGTTGGATTAGAAATAGGTATACAGTTCGAAAATAATATCGAAATGAAATTAACTTTCCAACCATTATAATTACGTACAGTATGGTGTAAATAATTTCTTTTTTTCATCATAATATTATTATATTCATTTTTTATTATTGTTTGGTTTTTTTTGGGGTTTTTTTTTTTTTTCTTCTATCAGATATACCTATAATAATAATAATTATTACATCGATAGTTAAAATAATTTTAGATAGGTGTAAAACCTGAAATAGGTGATAATGACAATACTGTGCGGAACTTATTTTATTTAATTTACCTGTCGCTTTCAATCAATAAACTACGTATCTATACGTAGATACACGGCCACAATAGGAGATAATTTTTTATTCATGTACCTTACTTGGTAACATACTTTGGATCACGTAAGTATGTAAGAGTAAATTTTCATAGACATGCGAAAAAAATTAGGTCTTACAAGAGTGACCGTAATACCTGTACCCTACCTATTTAAAATATTATTGCTAATTCGTAATTTAAAAAATGTGAAAATTTAGTACTTTGTCATTGTAAATAGTAAATTATCAACCGTCGAAGAAGGTATGCGAATGTCTGCAAAATGACTCCGCACAGAACTAAATATGTCTTTTGTGGCTTGTCTATTACACACGTTTACGATGTGAATATCGATAAGTGCTCGACTGCAGCTCGTTTAGCTGCGTGATTTTTATCGATATGTCGTTGACTTTTCAAGGATACGTCGTATTACGTGTGTATAACACGTAATAAACAATTGTCTAAAATAAAAAAAGAAAAAGGAAATGGTAATTCAACTTGTTCGGGGTAATAGGATATGTCTAGAGAACTTAATACAGGTAAACCAAACGTATAAGGAAGTGTTTGGTTAAGAAAAAAAAAAAAAAAAAAAAAAAAAAATGAAAGGAAAAAAGAAGACAATATGAATCTTCGAAGTACGCCCGAATCTATTTTATGTCAGCGACCTGTGTCCAGAAATTACCACTTCGTCGTCATTCTTATATTTTGGTACCACTGCACTGCGCGTTATTGGAGGCAGAAATGTTAAAAGGTTCATCGATCGAGTTTTCTTTAAGTGATTCATCAAATGAAATTGTTGCAGTAGGCACTTGTCAGCAGTTAATCTAGTTATACGAAGGCTGACGGTGAACGCCAAAGTAAACAATATCATTTTGAATTGCATCAGCGGAGCGGCGAAGGGTATGTAGAGGATAATATTTTAGCAAGATTTCTTGATAATAGTTTTCCGTGTAGTTTTTTTTTCTTTTTTTTCTTTTTTTTACCGTCTATTCTTTGATAACAGTAGGTATAGATGTTAATTGTTTTACCTGCCACCGGTTCATGTCGAAAAATCGTGAAAAACGAACAATACATCACACATTTTTCTGTACTATTAATTTATAAAAATATTTTGTTTTGTTAACTGGATTAGGTGATAAGTAAAATCAAGATCAAAGCGAAAATCACGGTAGTCTAAGATCTTGCATCAGTACCATTAGTTTTGGTTCTGTTTCCATAAGTTTCATTATTATTGATGGCCAAAGTACCATTCGTGGGTGTTTCCAAAATATAGCCTATAAGAATCATAAAACCAGTGCTGCAGCATCATTTGCGAGGCTGGCAAAATTAGTTTAGGCATTAGGTAGTCTAATTTAAGGTTATTTTTTGATGTCAAGGAATGATGAGAGGTACGTTGAAAATTTTAGGGGAGCTGACTCCAAGCCCCCCATTTCTACGCCACTAATCTTAATTTACCCCAAATATGTGTAAAAGGACACATCGGAAGGTACAATGAAAATTAAACGCAATACATTGAAAAATATTTAAATATAGAATTTTTTCTCGAATTCAGCCATTTGTCTTGGTCTGGCTTAGTCGGGTCTTGATCTCGGTTCTGGTCTCCGGCCTCAACTTCTTACCAAACAAAGACCAATGCTGCCCATCAATATTGCTAGCTTCACCACTATACAAACGGAACAAGGTCCCACAATAAATTTTCAAGGGAATAGAAGAAATTTTCTTCTCACAACCAAAAGTACAATATTTCGTTAAACAAAATAACGTAGCTCTGGCAACATTTTCCCGACTATAACAAAAAATAATTGGCCTGTAAATGAAGATGCTATTAAATATGTAGTCATTCATATCCATTACAACTGTTTAAAAAAAAAAAAAAAAAAATCGAAAACGTCGATTAAAAAATCAAAAATTTGAACTGACATTTCACTTTTTCGAAATCAAAAATCTTTCCAGAAATTTGAATGATGAGTAAAATGGTCCAATCCTTTCTCTACAACCTTTAAGACGTTGGATCCTCCATCACCCTTCCACAAATTTGGTATAAATTTGATCAATGCAATCTAACTTAAAATTCTAAGACTTTATTTAAATTTCACACAAATTTCAAGTCTTCGAACTCGCATATTGTGCTATATACTGTGGTTAAAATAAAACGCATGTTTTTTTAGGATTTTCCAAGCACTATTATTTCTTCTTAAATTTGTTTCATTCGTATATCTTAGAAAATATAAAATGTACAAAGAAGAATTCAAGAAAAAAAATTGTTCACTTTATTTTGAACGTGGTTTCTCAAGATTTTTGTTCGTAGCATTGGTCCCTATGCCACAAAACGGCTATGAATTATGAAGTAGGGTGCATAAAAACTTCCTTCGACCACAATTTTATGCATTATCTCTCACCAGTAAACCAACTAAATTGAGATAAGATGGTCTCAGTGACCGAGAACCAATAAAACAGCCATCAGACATATCCATGTCAGATGAGAAGAAGAGGTTTTAGGTAGTTCCATTTAATTAACAATTTTTCTTTAATGAGAAAAACACTGGCTCATGGATATGTCTTAAAAACCCCTCACTTTACTCCTAAAATTTCTATAATCATTACCCCTTCCAAGCACCTCATCCTCACCCCTCACCAGAGCGTTCCTTAAACCCCTCTCTTGCCACATCCTATCACCAAGATGCCCCTAAAACTCCACATCCTGCTCCTAAAATATTTCAAGTCCACAATTATGACGTCATCATTGCCTTTACGACAAAAATGGTATCAAAAAACATCTTTGAAGAAAATCAGATCAAAAAAATTTGGATAGACCTCCCCCCTCCGCCATTAGACATATCCATGAAAAAATATAACGAGCGTGCTTCAATGCTTAAGCAAGCTATACTGAATAATTTAATGTGGTACGTGTTTCTGTTTTTATTGGGTGGTAACACTGTATAATTTGTTTCCGTGGAAACAATAAAATTCATTTTTTTTTTTTTTTTTTGTTAATATGGGTGTGTTGAATGCTCTTTCGCACCGAGATTCATGCCAACTACCTTTACATTTCAGTTTTTACCCTTGTAGTGAAAATAAAAATGTGTACCACAGTGAAAAAAAGTCCGAATTTATGCCTCCAAAAGTTTCTGGAATGAAGAACCCAATCCTAATATTATTATTTTTTGTCTCTCCAAACCACAGTTTTTTTTTTTTTAGAAAGGGGGATAACAGCCCCGTTGATCTCTCTTAAATCCACCACACATCAAACTAAATTAGTCAATCAAATATATGAAACTGGATGAAAATCATACGTGAAACGAAAAATTAGAATTCAGAAACAAAATGTAGGTGAAGAAACCCAATAAGTCGACAGCCTCTGATACAACAGTACAATTGGTAAAATTTCCAAAAACCGATAAAAGAAAATTGTTCTTCAATTTTTAGCGTATTAGACTAATAAATCGTCCGTGTAAAATATTCTGTAACAACGTTCGTCCGAGCCAATATTTGTAATCAAAATAATCGCCTTAGTCACACCTCTTCGTATACCCATTTTTCTAGGAAATTCGATCGAGTTAAATTCAAATAATTTAGTTCAAGTTTTTTCTGTATCATATTAGCATATACGAAGTAGTACACGAATTCGAGATATAACCCAGGTAGAAGATTACATATAAAGGGTCAATGATACACATCTTCAAAATATTTCGAGCATCTCTCGCCATGTATTATAACTATTGAGGAAAAAACTTGACGTCCTCTATTTCGAACACGAAGAAGTTATATATATATATATATATATAAAAAATGGTTTACTGTCAGTAATTTGTACGCTAAACTACGAGGACTGGTTTTTTTTAAATCCCTGTTACTATTCTAATGAGTGAACGAAAAAAAATTGTCCTGTGTAAACCACAATGTTAATAATATTATTGTTAGTGAAAAAGGAGAAAGAAATTCTCGAATGAAAAGCACCAAACCGGAATTTCTCTACTACTCGGTAGACCATTCTGCTAGCCCTCCAACAGCTGGTTTCGTGTGGATTCAGTCAGATATACTTTGTATAACTGCAATTATTATCTTTAATAAACATATACAGTACGTATATCAAACAACAAAAAAAAAAAAAAAAATTATAACTAAAATAACACTGGAAACAAAGTTTCACAAAAAATATTTCGTAATACCTATCGTTAAATTATTTTTCACATTAATAAAAATTAATCTTGTAAGTGGTTTTTGTGTTGAAGAAATGATTTTTCTTTCTCTCTTAAGGCATATTGAACAAAAAAAAAAAAAAAAAAATCAACAATTTATAAAACTTTACGTGCAGATGAACAAGATAGACTATACGGAGCACCACACATTATTGCAAATAAATATTTCATGCTTTGATGGTGTAATTTCCTTCATTTTTTTTTTCCTTCTTTTTTATCTCTCTCGTTATTATTATATTATATGAACATAGTGTAACAGTTAGGCCGTAATAATTTCAATAATGGTCTTTTGTTCAACGACAAGTAGAATATTGAATCACGGTATAGATACCTTTCAGTGGTGTAAGAAATCAAATTAGGTTAGTAACCAGAGTTTTTGAAAGGAACTCGAAAAAAAAAAATATTAATGCGAGTAAAAAATTAACGAATCACTGACGAAATATGGTGGAAGAAATGAGATAATGTGAATTTGAAAATATGGGATGGAAGTAATTTACTCGTGTGTAGAAAGGTTTTATGATTTTGATTAAAAAAACATGGTCATTTCAGACTTCGTGGCTAAATTTATATTCTTGTTTAGTTTTTCTGCTAAAATCTGATTGACAGCAAAATATTTATGATCAATTATTTACATTAATAATCAGAGAGGAAACATCGAAACGAAGTAGTGAAAGTCTGCCCTGTAGGTTGAAAAAAAATTACTAATATAGCTCAAATTGCACATTCGCAAATTTAAAAGTGGAATTTTTTCTAATATTTGTAAGTATGTTTCGAATTTGATTACTTTTTCAATGTACTTACCTAATATATTTCCAGTTTGATGACTTACAGATATCGCAGACTGTTGAGTAAAAAAAAATTATTGTAATCATCGAATTCTGCATGTTAGTATGGCGAATGTCAGAAAATGAGAATTTTTTCAACTGCTACATAAAAATCAACTTTTTTCAATCAAAAGAAAAAACCTTGCGTTGGGGCAGTCTCTTCATAAAGCTTTCGTCTCAATTGTGTTTACTTGGTTCAAGTTACTAATCCTCCAATTGTTCATGATTAGAGTTTATAGCCATCATTTCAACTGAATTGCAGATTGTTGTCAACGAAGGTTAAATACCAGAAATTATTTTTGTTTTTAAACAATTATTATTTTTTAATTTCATATTTTTTTTTTTAGACAAAATCAAGGTATTTCTATAGTATTTAGTTTAGCGAGGCTATGAGGAAGTCAAAGTAGAGATAGAGTGAAAAAATCATCATATTATCAAAATTTCTAATATCATTTTCTCTTCTAAGGGCATCGAAAAATTCGTTATCCCTTCTAAATACATTTGTAACTTCAAGTTTTCAACTTTATGCTTCAGTAATAAAACAACCCATCGATTTATTTAGATGAAAAATTTCAAATCGTTTAATCACAAAACTCAATTTTTAATTATAGAAAATCATATTTTAGGTCTATCGGAAATTCTAAACATAAACAACTTAAGTCAACTTGAACCAGAAAAACGTAAGCTAAGTAGGTATGGAAACAAAAAAGTTAAATAAAACATTTTTTTTTGTTTTCCATTTTCTTCCCTCGTTAACTTCATTTTCTTTTTTGTATTTTGCATAAATATATTTTTTAGAAGAACGCAATCATTTCTTTCGAAAAACTTTGTCAAGTTTAACGGCACTTTCAAAAGTGAAAGTTTGGCAGAATACAAGACAAGGTGGGACGTTGAAATATCAACAAACTGATGGAATTTTAAAAGGTTTTTAAGGAAAATTAAGTTATTGATGAACATATTACCAACTCTTAGGATGGAAAGAACAGTGTGAAGAAGATTTGCTGAATCATATAGGGTGAGTGCGCCAGTTCGCAACACCTTAAGAAATTTGTGAACTTCAAAATTCTGTATATTGCTTATCAAATGAATAATGTCAATAGAAATGAACCAGTCCAATTCGATTTTTGTGAAAAATTCAAAAATGTCATCGAAAATAATTTTTGACCTCTCTAGAAGCTACATTCTGCAAGAAAATGCCTAAAATTATGGTTCACCAGTTTGCAACATCAATGATCCAATTAGCAACATTATTCTGTGCCAGTTTGCAACACATCCAAAAAATCAAAGATCCGAGTTGAATTTTCAGTTTGTATGTTACTTGAGTTTCTCAAAATACAATTAGGGTTTAATCCACGAACAATATATAGCATAAAAAACATTTTTCAAGAATTACTTACCCATTGTGAGTTATATAATTATACTCAGTTATGAATATAAGAATACAAGCCCTGAAGCGTCACTTTGGAGCACTTTGGCTTGTACTGGCCTGGCAACACTAATCAATTTGTTATTAGGATGGAAACAACCAAACATTTGTAGTTGGCACATGCACTTTGAATTTTGTCTAAATAATTTTTGTTGAATTTTGTCTAAAAAAATTTGGTTGTACGTTTATTATGATAATAATTATCTGATAATAGTGAAAATGTAAGAATGACTTAAGTATTTTTCTTGCATTCAGCTCTTAGGTGCCTCTAGCATGGTCTTTTCCAGCTTATTTGGATAGTTTTTTAAACAAACACCAGGCTGAAATGGAAAACAAATCTCAATCAAGTAAATTTGTCAACTTAAACAATGTGTGTTGCATACTGGGGGTTCCATTTTTAATGCACTTTGTCAGTTTGCAACATTCTCTTCCAAATTTTTACTAATTGAATATTGTGAATATTTATGTACCAATATGCAACACTTATATTTCAATAAATTAAAATGTTCATTTCTATCTTCATTTATTTGATATCAATTCTAGGAGTACTCACCATCTTGGAATAAAAATTTCATCACAAAATATTCACAATAATCACTCCTACTGAAATTATTGTTTGCAATGGGCAAGAAAATCAACACAACTGAAAAAACTACAATGAAACACTCATTTCTCGTATATTATTAGTTCCCAGTCGCAGATAAAAATTACAAGTTAGATTTTTTAGGTTCCATATCACCTCTCTTTCTGATGAAAAACGCAGAGATGAATTTTAGCAGAATAGAGCCTTATTTTTATCGGTTGATTAGAGCCAAAAAGGTTAGTGTTTTGCAAACTGGTACACTCACCCTAATTTATTTTTGGAGACTTATACAAACTTTACAGGGTTGTGTAGATAGGAATAGTCTCTCAAAATCGTTGCAAGATTTTTGCGAAATACATGAAGACGACAGAAAAATTTGAAGAAAAACTAGGTATACTTTATAGCATTTGTTTTGAAAATTATATGTCTTAAAAAGTACATCAATTTAACGTGACAAATATTAAGTAAATTCGAAAAAATTCACAAATTTCAAGAACGCTGATGTCAAAAACGACCGCACTTATAATAGGAGAAACTTCTTCTTCCTTCTCCCATTTTAGCCCAACTAACTGCTTTTTAAAACCAAAAATGTTTTTCCCTAAAGAAACAACTATACACAAATTTCAATAATGTAGAAGCTCAATACTGTTATAGCATTGAACCATTAGAAGCTTGAATAATATTTTACTCATAATACAAAATGGTGATTAGCACATATCGTAAAATTATTTCATCACCGAACACACAGTAGGCCTACTGGCTTATGACTTGTTTTTAATTAAATTATGCAATAATAAAGTTTTTGCGATCTATCATGAACTTTTCCGGTAAATATTTTCGATTGCCAAGAAACACCTTTTTACATTTATTTTTCTTGCCGGATTAAATTATGCGCTTATACTAATCGATGATATTTAAAAAGACACCGAAAAATATCGATGAAGAAAAAACTCACAAAACCTGTTCCTAGATTCATTTATTACATAAAATTAGTCAATGATATGTCTACATTTGTTGAAAAAGATAGGTCTCGACCTATGAACAAGGAATCTAGGTATGAAAAATAAAAATATAAAAAAAAAAAAGCTTGCAGCTCTCATCCGTATACAAGCTGCTAGAGTGCATAAACAATAATGGGTTTTATAGCAAAACGAGTGTACACCCTTTTAGAAGGTTTCTAATTCGTAACATAAAATTAAAAACTAAATAACCTTACCAATGGAAGTATATACAGATAAATATTTATATCGCAGGTACACCAGTTGTTAATTGCGATTGTATATTTTCACGGATTATGCGAACGAAACAAAAATTCGGTATTCCTGGCCATAGTTGTATAAGAGATGTGTTCATTTGTGGCGCATTTAAAATATCTTCTATATGAGGAAGAAATACATTTTTCGTGTTCTTAGGAAATAAGCAACAACGAACACCGGTCAATTTTGAAAGAATTTTGTTCTCTCGAGTTAGAAACGATATAACTTCCACCAAGATAGTATTCTGAATTTTATCATAGTTTCATTAACCATCCACTTGTAAGTATACACAAGCACCTGGCTTATCAACAGCAACAAGAGCTTGTAAAAATCAGTTCAACACTCAGTATGCATAGTCTTTGCAGCGAATCATCAATATTGAATGTACTTTTTAATTTTAACGCTTCAGCTGACGATAATATATTTTTTTGACTGAAGCGCACTGGAAAAACTACAAATATATGGATAAGTATATGAAAAATACTGTTCATACAGGTGGTGGAAACGAATCAAAGATTTAACCCAGAAAATTTTTTTCACTGTGTAATAAATAAATAGACCTTTGAATGAGAAACAAATTAGTCTGTGACAATTATTTGCTTATCTTCAATACTGAAGGGGTGAGAAAGTATTTTCTGGAAGTAAATAGATTTTAATATTTTTTTTTTCCTTTTCCTTCAAACTTTTATCTGATTTTGTACATTTGTTCAAAGGACCTTCAGTACCGACGAAAGACCACCGCTGTACAAGCCATTTTTTTATTCATATCAAATATTTCTTCTACTTCTCTCTTTAGGCTTCTATATTCCTCTGTAAAGTTTATATATTATGTCCAGAACTTTTTCCTATTTCTATTTCTCGTTTAACTAAGAAAGTGAAGCTGTCACAAACGTTTCATTCATTTTCATGTTTTTCATTCAAACACTACTAACAATATCAAATGTACCAAAGGAAAAAAGTAGGTAGGCACCTAGTATAAAATAAGCTAAACAAGTAAGAAACTATCGTTGATTTAAACGTGAGACTGTTTAAGAGTCCTCATATTGAATACAAATATACCTTCAATACATAGGGGCCTATACCTACACTACCCTCTATCTCAGCCTGATGTTTATAAAAAGAATGCATGGAGACTTTTTTACATAAAATTTTATGGAAATTTTATAAGTACTTTTTTATACCTGAGAATTTGTTCATACCTACTTAGTACCTATATCGCTTAGTTATGCAGGAAAATGTAAAAAAAAAAAAAAAAGCTAAAAGTAATCACCCATTTGAGCCCCCTTCCCCGTTGATGGAAGCATGTGGTACAGGAGAGGAGAATTCTAACTACTCATTCAGGAGTCAACCGTATCATCTAACAAACATAAAACCTTTTGTAAGAACCTAGTATCTGTTAATTTCATTTCAAACAAATTTTTACCTTTTTTTCACTGGGCTAGCCAGTATATTATGAGCCATCTCAAATTAAAAACTTTATCTTTTTAAATTTGAGAAAAGGATAATTATGTAACCGTTTTTAAGCTTATGACGTTTAGTCCAGTGGGTTTGAGGTAATCTGAGCCTTCATATCAATTTATAAAAAAAGAAAACATGATTCTGACAAGACTTTTCAGTTCTCAATTCTAGATTGCCTGCTATCTTCACATATTTTTGGTTTTGTCAAGCAACCTAAACCAACATCTCGTTGAACGATTACCAACGTTTAAGTTTTCTAAATATTAGTCTACTCTTAGTGGGATTACTGAAAATTTGAGCTTTTTCAAAACCGATTTTCTCACATTCTACTAAAATTTTCCACACAGTGATGAAGATGAAACAATACTCAAGATACTAACAACTACCTGCGACTTTAGTTTTACGACTTGTTGAGGTCATCAAATTTTCAAATCAGCATCATATAGCATACAATTAAGTAAGCGGTAATTAACCGACGTAAAATTTTTATTTCATTTTTTCTGAACGTTTCTCTCGTCCTTCTAAAAACTCTGTTCACACACTTACACGTATGCACAAAATATAGGCCTGCTCATTAATAAAAAAAATATATATAAGAGAAGGTAAAGTAGACAAATACCGAGAGAGAAAGAGAGACAGAGAGAGATAGAATGAATGAGAAAAGAAGACAGGGAAAGATGTTGAACGAGTTCTTTCCAACTGAATACTTCGTGATATAATATACAGAGTGGTACCTACCTGGTATTCTACGTCATAAGTGAAAGTTTTTTTTTTTTTTTTTTTTTTGTTGATAAAAGTTGGACAATGTCATTATAGGTTCTAAGGCAACAATCAACGCAAAAGCAAAAAAAAAAAAAGTAGGTGGAGAAGTAGTCGAGATCTATACTATACATGTATTGCGGGTGTTGTTCTATTTAATGTGCTCAATATGAAAGAGAGAGAAAGGAAAAAAACAACAACAAAATCGACCGCAATCTTTGATCAATTTTTCCTTGATGTCGTGACAAATATGTTCTTGATATTCATAATTTGAATAGCGTATAATCATAAGCACTTCGAGGGTATTTTATAATAATAATAAATGTTCAACACTAATCCGCAAGAGAAGGAAATAGCCCACATAATTTTTTTGTAGCCTTTCCTTTCCTCTCTAAACAATTTGTTCTTTTATAAGGAGAAAGATACTAAATTTGCTCCGACTGTCAAATGTTAGGTAAGTTTACTTGAAATGGAATAATAATTATACAAAAAAATTAATAAATTCAGGTGAAAAACGAGTTTTTAAAAGATAAGGTTTTATTTTTATTTTTTGGCTTTAGCTTCATGCGAAGTAAATATTATATTTCGTTGCAAAAGGTTGGCTGCAGTATTAGTATATTTTAAAATCGCAGTAGTAAGTAGAATAAAAGCTTATAATAAATAGTAGGTATTCTTCGTTAAAATGAAGTTTAAAAATTAAAAAACATCATAAAAATTATTAAAATTTTTCGACCTACCCTAATGTGATATATTCAATTGAATACTTCATAAAAAAATTTTATTTAAAAAAAAAGGTGGTGAAAGGGCGTTTTTACTGCTTTTCAAAATAGTCCTGAACTGTCACAAGTTGAAATGAAAAGTTTATCGGGAATCTCAAAAATTCCTAGTGCAGCAAGCTCCACTAGAAAAGTACAATTTCAAAAAGAAAAAAGTCACAAGAAAGTCTCAAAATCCTAACGCACCAAGTTTGCCTGGAATGTCAAAAAGACCTAGCCCAAGATGTCTCGCTATCAAAGCAAATTTTCAAAATTCTAGCGCAATAATAATTAGTCTACTAGAAAATATGTTCTTTAGTCAAGAAAATTTCAACATTCTAGAGCAGCAAACTCGATTTGAGGAGATGGACTTTTTTAAAACCACGACTACAATATTTATTACGAAATAAAAAACATAATCTGGTTCCCATGTCAAACTTGCACCATCATACAGTTAATTAAAAAACAATGCAAATTTATTTTAAAAAATAGTAGCAAGTTATAATCGGTTTTCAAAAAATAAGTTTTTTTTTGAAAACCAGCTAGAAAGTGGTGTTCTTCGAAGTCAAACGACAAATCTAAAGTAGGAAAAAAAAATCTTATTCTATCGAATCCCCTACAGTGATTGTGAAGCGGTCTACATTGAAAAGACGACAAACAAAAATAAAAATTATCGAAAAAATAATGAAGAAAATTGGCTACTTTGGTTGTCCACAACAGATAAGAAAACCACAAAATTGACTTGAAGACGTAAGAATCATTCGATCGTTAATTAAGAAATTCGAGAAAAAGAAAAATTTTGGAAAATTACTGCAGAAATATGAACGAAAATAGGTAGAGTTGAGAAAAAAAAAAAATTCCTGTTGAGTATAGTTTACATGTAGTCCCCAATAATGGAAAGGAACCATTAAAGAAATCATTATAAAGAACTGTACCTGGTTCGACCACCAACTGAATAAAAAGTACATTCTCTGTCGCCCTTAAATAAGTTAATTCGCAACCAAGCAGCTCAAAAATTTTCGGAAAGACAAACGTACTTAACATAAAAGTTAAAGATGAGAATTTCCCAAAATTTCAAGTTTTTGTTTACAAATTAATCATTATATCCCATTTGCGATATTCATTGACGCACCACTATAAATTCTTATGAAAATAAAAATTGTTGCCAAACATAAATTATAAGTAGAGCATCTAGAAAATATTAATATTTCAGATCACACTTTTTTTTCTCCCAACTTGATCCATATTAGTCAAAGGAACCTATGTGCCAAGCAGTACGCCATACATACTTACTAAAAATTCTTTGCTACTCATCTTGACGTTTCTTTATCTGATATTATTTGATTTTCGCTTTATTTTTATGGAAATTCAATTTTATTCTGGCAGTTTGTAATAAAATTCTAGTTTAATATTAATATCTCTTTGTCACCAGTATACGTTAGTATTTTCATTCATGATTTGAATTTTTTGGTCTTGGCAACCGGACGTAAAGTTGCAGTCGTTTTCTGTTTTCTTCTTATTTTCAGTATTAAATCAGCATGTCACTCGGATACCATAAGTACCTGTACAGGTAATGATTTAGTATCTAGTTAAAAGATGAAATATGATTACAAATATTTATTATTTTTTAAGAATAGCGAGTTGTCACCAATCAATGCAATAACCCCATTTGAATGACGAATGCTAAATGTAAAAGACGAAGTGAAAATACAATATTTACCTATAGGATATTCGAGTTTGTGATGGATTACATTATGTGTAACATTTATTGCATAAAATTTGGATTCTTTCATCGATATTTTATACCTCGATGCCAACTTGCATACCATATTTTGATGAAGCTGTCATGTGTACGGTTCATCTGCATGATAGGTGCGAAATATATCGTCAAATGTACTCGTATTTACTTTCCATCTTATTATTGTTAATAGGGACATACCTCAAAAAATAGGTCGAGATTGAAATTTTACAAAAAATTATGAAATGATCTTTATCAGCTTTATGGAAAATTTTTCCTTAAATTTATAATTTCCGAAATGCGAACTGAACAGGGTTGTTGAAGGGGGTCGCTAGATTCGCTCAATTAATGTTCAAATAAAAAATTTTATTTATATATTTCAAAGAGAAAATGTAGGTAACTACTTAAGAATATTTCATTTGAATTCTTGATAGAAAAGTACTATCTCTTAACTCAAGAAATTCAGTAAGTCGTAAGACCTGCTCAGAGAAACAGTGAATACTTAATAATACTCCAGAGAAAAAAAGTTAAAATAAAATTGCGAGGGACAATGAAGAGTGGGGGGAGATATAAGGAGAAAGAGAGACAGACAAACAGATAGACAGACATACAGATAGATGAATAGATAGATAGATAGATAGATAGATAAACAGAAACAGAAGAAAATAAGTTCATATACTTATATCTTCAATGGAATCTTTCTAAGAGTGATTCAGTTGATAAAAAATTATTTGTAGTCCTAATTTTGGCAACATTTGCTTCAAATTTTTTTTAGACAGGCGGATACGGGAAAATCACTCTTCATCAAAAAATCTATAGAATGATAAATTATTGATGAAAAAAAAAAAGAAGCACACGTACTAACTCGACTAGTAAAAGTATTGAAGTCATAAACCCTCCTACAGTAATAAAGTAACAACATCACTTTTAATAAAAAGTGATTTAGTAAGCTACACGTAATTAGTGAAACCACAAGAATTCCAGTGATGTATATACGTTTAAATCAAGCTACATAGATTGGACAAGTTTCGAGAAAAATACTCTACAACGACTCTAATATATCGTTAAATTTGTGACTACTATTATCAATCAGACCTTAAATAAATTAAAAAAACAAATTATGAAAAAATGTGTCAGAAAATGTCATTTATCCTTCATTTTTTTTCATCTTTGGTTTGTCAAAATTACGAAAACTTACGTCATTATAATGTGTAAACTGGCTTCGGTCTGAACACGAAAGAGAAAATTATTTCCTCACAGGTACAATACATATAATCACTAATATCGTAACAGAAGGACAAAGATTTACCAAATTAAACCGCAAATAGCGTAGACCTGCGGCGCGGAATCATTAATATTCCAAAAATGCAGCCTCTCTCAGACAAGTTGGCGAGACGTTTTGTTGAAAAAATCACCAACCGTCAAAATTATATTGTTCCATTTCATGTCTCTAATAATATGTCCGAAAAATAGACAAATTAATAAAAGATTATTATCGCATTTCAGTATGACACTATGAAGATAAGGGTGGCCGGGTTTAATTAATGCAGCATATATGGCTGAAAATTCTGTCAAACAGCAGCTTATCTAGACCTATTTCATTAGTAGACTTTTCAGTATGACCACTTCAGGCCAAAAATTCACGTTTACTCAACAAAACTGGAACACAAATTTTTTCTCAAAAAATAAGTGGGGACGAATATCAAAAAATTCTAGCGCAGCATGCCACGCTGGAAAATGTACGTTTTCCTTAGAGAAAAACAAAAAAAAAAAAATGAATGAACAATAAATAAATAAATAAATACAAAAAAGAAATCGAAATATCGAAAGTATTCGGCACAATGCTGGGTAAAAATTAGGAAGCGATCCTCTTGGGGCAAAGTTACCACTCTTTATCATCTGTGAAAATGGAAACCGACAAAACATTTCTTGAAACGAACGAAAAGTAGTGAGAGACAATTGAAAAAAAAAAACTTCTCCCACTCTCTTTTTTCCTTATTTGACGTCCACTGATATGATAATTCTTTCTATCTCACTCTGTATCGTTGTTTTTTTCATGGGATTCTATTTGGGTCTGCAATAAAAGGATTAAAATAATTATTAGACACACGCAAATGCAACTACAGTTAACAGCTCGTGTTAGAATATAATACATTCGATGCCTGTACTAAATTTCGTACCTGTTTGAAAAATTACGCATTTTAGAACCATCAAGTTTCAAAAATTCAAGAAAATAGGATGTACCGGATAAACCATCCAGCTAATCTGGACCAAAACCAATAGGCCTCATCCTTGTATAGATGCAAACAAGTTTACCAAATTTCATAACAATCGGATGAAAATTTCGGCCTGTGACCTGTTACATAGACATATGTATAATAAAATTATAATGCGTACGAATTTGAAGCTAATAGTGTCAAGTTTTCTGGGGTCATGAAACGAAAAACGAATCTTCTGGTCATAATACCAGATGGATTTTAATTTACAAATTTTCTTCGAAAATCTCCATAAAAAAATATTTTCAAAGTTTCAACCCCCTTCCACGTACTACAAAAATCACGTTTGATACGCAATACATATACTGAAACGTCACTTTTATGATTATTAAGGTACCACTTTAGTTAGGTACTATCATGGTCGCAGTAAAATTATGAATGTTTCATAATTATATTATATGCTACAAACCTGGCTTAAAAGAGACAACTGTATAATGTAATAAGATAGAGTCACTCATTTTTCATGACAATGTCATATACAAATTAACAATAATTGGTTCACTGACCAGTCATATAATTGTTATGTGAAATAAAATTTTGGTTCAAATTTTGCAGAACTTGTTTGTCACTATAAAATCACGAAGGCATCACCCAAGACTTAGCAGTAGTAGAAAAGTCAAAGTCACTTGTTATAAATACCCACAGACACGAGCGGAGGCCAAATAATATTTATGTTTCCGGGAAACATCATAGAAATGACACATATTGGTCGAGAAAATGCCCCAAGTGTGACATTAATGTATCATAAATCGGTCATAAACTTGGCAAAAGCATCACATTGATGTCACTTCTGGGATACAAATATGACACATGACACAATATATGAGTAACAATAATACTACGAAAATGATAGCAGAATATAACATGGATATTAACATGACATGTGAAGATGATACGTATGTGGGCCTATTAAAAGGATGATATTTACGAAAAAATATCATATAACTGCAGAATAATGATGAAAGTGTGTTCTACCGCAAATGAGTCGTTAATACTTGAGAAATGCATCAATAATTGGACACATAAGTGTCACTACCGCTACCGTAGAAATACCACAGTTGGGTCTCAAACATAATGCTTCAATAACGACATGAAAGTATCGCCATTTTGCAACATAAATGACACGTGGCACACGCATGACAATGACACAACTGTGATAAATGTATTTCTTCAGTTTGAGTGGTATATGTCAATGTAACAATGTGGCAAAAAAGTAGGTATCATTTTTTTCAAGCAACATTAATAATTAAGTCATCCATTACAAATTGGTTTCTACTTGCCTCAATGGCAAATGAAGAAAATGTGCTAATAAAATTAGTAATTCACGTATATCTCCGTCAATATTGATTTTATCGTGAAAAAAAGTAAAAATAAATGTAGCTGTACAAAAAATATTAGCATTTAGTTTTGTATAAAAAAGTTATTATCAATTTTCATGTATAACGTATCCAACACAAAGAACATGTTCATTAAAACTATCTCATTTTGTCACACTAAGATTTCCTAGAAGTTAGTTACAGTATTATGTCAGGAAAACTCGATAAACATATTAAGTGAAAACAGCAGTATTTTTCGTTATAATTTCATAGCCCTATGGTGCATTGTCGTCACTGTTCATGATAACTTTTTCTCCAAAAATTTAGCGCTAAACAGTCTGTGCAGCTATTTTTGTAATAGAACTAATAATGATCGAAATATGTGCAAAAAACAAATATGGAAACAAATATTTTTAATTTTTCATGCTAGCAAATGGAAAGAAGACGAAAAATTTCATTTAGTTTTTTTTGGTGGTTCATTTCACCCATTAATGAACAGAAAAATTGGGTACCAATTCTGTTTGGCAAAGTCTCAAGTACAAATTATACATGGATTATTACTCTGATTATGGATAGCTTTGTTTAAATTTTATGAATTTGCAGTCCAATTAGAACTTCGACAGGTTGAGGGGGGAAACAAAAAATCATGCATGGAATTCTCACTTCTCTTCAAATTTCACAGTAAATTTTTCCAGAATTTCAGTCCATTGTCGATAAATTTTGTCGATTCTCAGATGCTTCTATTTTTTCTCACGAGGAGTTTGTAAACATTTTTCATTTTATGACAGGGAAAATTTTTTATTCTTCCATCTACTCTTCTGAAATAACGCGTTATAGTTGATGTTAGAACTTGTAATAAAAGGCCATCAATGCGAATGAACAGTAGAAAGGAAGTAGACCGAATAACAACGAGGAGAAATAAGCTGTAAGAAAGTAAAACCAATTTGTAGACGAATTTAAAAAAAAAAAAAAACAAAAAAAACTCTTACTTTCTTCTGGGTGATTATATCGACCACTGAAAAAGATAAACGCATAGAAGAATTACACGGAAAAAAAAAATTTTACACTAAAATATATTCTATATAAGTAACCACTGATTGTTTTACATTCGCCAGTATTCGATAGCTGAAGGTGTTGTGCCTGATGAAATCGAAATTTCGTTAAAATAGGTCTCGGATATGGAATGGCGGTTAAAATCATCGCATATAATAGCGAAAAAAACGAAGAAAGTGATCTTTAATTTTCTCCTCACTTTTCATACAATAATTCACCGCTTGTTCGCGAAAAGAATTAATTTCATTTTAATTTTGTTTATTTAATTATATTTTACTTATAAATAATTTATATTGTTCAAAACAAAAAACAATTTCATTTTGTGAATTTGCGGAGAGTTGAAAGTAAATTTTTATTCGTAGAAAAAGGTTTAGTTTCTTGGAACACAGAAATAACCTTAAATAATTTAAATTTAGCGAGGGAGGACGATTAAGGAAATAACCCTTTTTAACCAAAATGGATGTGTTCAACGTAGAAGCTATTTAACCACGTGATAAAGAAATATCTATGGAAAAAAGAATCGAGTATTAGTAAAACACTTCTGCTCATTCTTTTTAAATTTAGATTGAAGACGCTGATTTACGCGATTTAAATACTTCAATCGTTTCAAATTCGGTAAAACTTCTTAACAAAATTTTATGATTTTATTGTTTTTCACTCAAAGTTGACGAATTTTCTTCGTTTTTGAAATACGGTTTACGTTAACCACGACTGAAATTTAGAGTGTATCGTTCGAACGTGACTGAAAAAAAAAAGACTTATTTTTTTGAGGCACAGTGTGACACAGCTCTAGCCAGTCAGAAGGATGAAAATAATGTATTTGTCCCAATTACGTCATTGTTCGAACGTGTACCACAAATGACCTTTATGTTGCAAAATACTCACACCTCGATGTTATCACTGAAACACTTCAACGATGCATTCTATTCGACGAACATTCCTGATATTTCTTTGTGTCGTCGTCGTCGTACCATTATGCCCGGTATATGCCACAGTGGGAGACAAAAAGTGACATTTATGAAACGATTATGTCAAGTTTGTAATCAAAATGTATGATGCATAAATATCGGATTTGGCCTATATGAGTCACTTCTATGATGTTTCCTCGGTACATGAGAATTTGTTGCCTTCTCAACGTATTCGTAGGCAAGTTATAGAGAACAAGAGACACTTGAGTTTTGCGCAACAACTGCGTCGCAGATGAGACCCGCGTGATTTTACAGGGACTCAACAGCGCTATACCATAACTGCGGATCGGATGTGGCATATATTATGTGATGAAGAAGCGATGTAAATTGTAGGCTAAAATATTATTTTATGTGACAATCATTGTGACGTGTCAGTAAATCAGTTATTGTCTACGTGCGACATCTGCTCGACAAATAAGTGACTCTTCCATTATTGTGTTATATATTTTTCACTTTTACGTCACTTGCGTCGCGCCGTATCGTTGGCTACGGGCTATGGCTCTTCCAAGGCATATCAGCGACATTACGACACTGATGACACATTTATGACTAAAATTTACTTAAATTCTGGTAAAGTTTAAATGAGTCTCTGGTGTCCTGAAAGGAGTACGCACGTCATTTCTGAATGATATCCCACCACAGTCTATAAAATTTCAAGGTGGCCGCCAAGTCAGTAGCCAGGACTGATGCTACAAAATTCATAAAACTGAGGTCTTCCATTGGATCGAAAACGTGATATTTGCACATCAGGTAGGCTTCGGACTCTGCTGTTAATATTGGACTTGGAGTTGACATTGCGCAGTAGTCAGGTGTTCGACTTTACAATGTAAAGGTTGTGAGTTTGAGACCAGCCGCTACGCCGTCATATTTCCGACCCAAAATGGCCGGGTATATTCACTTCGGTTCTATTCGTGTTCCAGGATGTGATTGAAAGATTCGTGCTTGGTAAACTATTGGCAACAGAATCTCAACCATCTGCTATCACCACGTTGTTACCAAAATATATCCTCGAGCCTCTTGGTAAAATGGCTACGTAAAGGGTTATTGCGATTCGCCTAGATTCGTGAGGAAGCGCCTCTCCAAGACGAGGAAAGCCGACTCCCTTGCCTTATAAAAAAATGTTCGCTTTTAGTTGTATTTTGTTTTTTAAAACATTCATATATAGCGAATTAGAGGGGGTCGAAAGACAACATTTTAATACTGAACAAAAAGAGAGAAAAAAAGCGTCCCAAAAATAGCGAGGAAGCGTCTAAAACAAAGTGGCCTGACAACAGCCTTGGCTACGTACCTGGAACCCACTTAAAAGAAAACTCTAACGCAGCAATACTCGGCTAGAAAACGCAGTTTGTCAACTTTCATCTACAATATTAAAATAACAAAATTAAAATCTCAAGTAACGCAATGCAGAAAAGACACTCGTAACCTTTTGCGCCGTAAATAAGAAAAAGATACTATCGGCAACGCAGTCAACTTGCTTTTCTCCTGCAATTTTTTATTTTTGTTCTCCATTTTTCTCGATCACAACTGAATCAATAGGTAACAAGCTCACGTGTCAAACCTGGTCTTATATAAGAACCATCATTCGTGAAAATTTCGGCTCTATCCCTTTCGTAGTTTTCTCAAAACTCCGAACCAAAAAGTTTGTACCGCAGTTTTTTATATTCCAATTTTCCCAGCAACTATCGAATGAATAGTCACCAAACTTTTGTCAAACATGCACTCGCATAATAAAAATTTATTGTGAAAATTTCAGCACACTCTTTTTCATAGTTTCTTCAAAATCATGGAAAAACCACTTTTCTACGAATTTTTTTCATCATTTACTCGGAAATTATCGGATCAATAAACACCAAACTTTTTTCAAATCTGGTCTCATATAAATACTACATGTCCTAGAAATTTAAGCTTTATCCTTTTGGTAAATTTTTTAAAACCGTGAACCGAAAATTTTCTTCAGAAATTTTTTTCCCCGGTTTTCTCAAAAACTACTGAACAAATGAGCACCAAACTCCTTCAAACCAGTAATAACGCAAGAAAAATCTATCGTGAAAGTTTTAGCCTGATCCCTTTGGTAGTTTCTTTAAAATTACTTTTCCAGGAATATTGTTTGTTTTTCAGTTTTCTCAGAAACTACATGGAGCAATAAACACCGAAGCGTCTTTCAGACCTGCAGGTACTGTTTGAGGACTAACTTTCGAGAGTTCAGCCTTATTTCTTTCGTATTTTTTCCAAACTGTGAACAAAAAATTTAGGCAAAATATATACATATACGTAAATATATTATACATCAATATAAGTAAAAACAATCAAGTCAAAATAGGAAAATGGTGTGATTAATTTTCTTTTGTTGTGAAATGGAAACTTTTCATCAACTTCACCTCTAACCCCTCCATGAGGTTAATTTTAACACCCTATTTGCAAGAAAACTGAATAAAAATTAAATAAATTTCGGCTTGGCTACCTACGAAGAACTTGGCCACAGCTTCGAAAAAAAAAATTTTTTTTTCGTTTTCTGCGTTAATTTTTCACATTGAATACATATTGATGATGAAAAATATTGTATATATTCACATTATTAAACTTATCACCAATGACGTCGACCAACTGATGAAAGATATTTGGTGGACGAAAAACGTTCCGCAGCACATGCACAGTATTCACAACGAATCGAGTAAAACAAGTTGTTTAACTTGCGTCTGTGGTTATATAACATTGTAAATTCTCAGTTATTCGAATTACTCATCGAGTCCGTCAGAAATAAACCATCACGCCGATACACACCGTACGTTTATGATATTTTATTTCAAAAGTTTTGATCGAAATCCACAAAACTGCACTTCGAGAACCATTAATATATAAATACAGAGAGAGAGAGAGAGAGAGAGAGAGAATGAGAGAGAGTGAGAGAGAGAGAGAGAGAGAGAGAGAGAGAGAGAGAGAGAGAGAGAGTGATAGAGAGAGAATTTAAAAAAAAATACTGGGTTACTCGTCATTCTTCTATTTCCAGCACAGTATATTATATACAAAAGCAAATACTAGACTTATACACGAAAATATTTCATCTCAAATGCTGAATTATATTTTGCATTCATCGTGCGGTTGAAAACTTCACTTTTTCAACGTTCGCACCCGGAAAAGTTTACTTTTGTACTTCATTTTTCACGGGCATTTACATAAACGTCATTTCGCCACCAACTTTTCTCGTAAAATCAAATGATAAAAAAAAAAAAAAAAAAAAAAAAGAGAGAAAAAGGAGAAAAAGCGAATATGTAAATAAATAAAACCTTGAACGAGGGTTTTTTTTTTTTCGATTGATTTTTGAATGAATACCGAAAAGTGACGAGCAAACAGAACGTCGAACTGATGATAATTATATACCATTTTAGCTATAGAATGATAAATTTAATGTCATCCAAGAGTGAACTCAGTAGAAGGTGAAGAGAGGTGAGGTGAAAATTTTTACAATGCAAATCGTATTTTTTTTTATTCCTTTTTTTTTTCCCGATGAGAAACATCAACGAAATGAAGTATCTACGTTAATCATTCTTTCATTTTTTTTTTCTTCTCGCACAAAGTTATGCTTAAATGACTTTTTTGAAAAGGTAAAAGATGCTCAATCTCAGAAGTCTGTCGAGGAAGAAAATCACGAAAAAAAGAGGAGCAGAAAAGAAAACAATGCAGCACTGATATTTTTGATAACAGATAAAAACACGATTACCAGTTAATTCGTGTAAAATAACCAGATACAAGTGTACGTTTCACGGTACTGTGTTAATAACAATGACAGCAAGATGATAACCAGAGATCTCTCAAAAAAATAAATCATTAATGCCAAACAATATGGGTACATTCACGAATTTTGTATCCGTACAGCATCGGTTATCCGAATGAAAGCAAATGTTTTAAGGTATTAGATGCACGGTGGTCCAAATTATATCGAGTTATTCACCACTGAAAAGTTATAAGATATGATTAATGTTTTCATGATTGGTGCAAAAACGGTAAAAGATCAATGCAGTTATATATTATAAAAAAGGGAAATTATAAAACTGGTACAATTTTAGAGATTACGTAAATGAAAGCCAGTAGCTTAACCACTGTGCCACAATTCATAGTTAGGTATGAAGGATTTGCGATACTTTGCGCTTACATGATTGCCAGTTGCCAAAATATTTATTTTTCTCAATTCTTTTTTGTTTGTTTTTTGGGGAAGGGTGCGTTGAAAACAGTATATTGTGTGACAAGTGCGTAATGTGGGCTATTTTTTTTACCGAGTGTAAAGAATTTGCAGACGAGCCGAAGGCGAGTGCTGCAAACTTGACACAAGTTATAATAGTCCACAAGCATTTGTCGTACACCATACTTTTTGCAACTAATGCACAAAAACAGTATGGCAACAACTTTCATTCTCAATAAAAAAAGAAACTCATAAAGGAAATAAATTTTGAAAATTATAGCTAAAAAAACACCAAAGCAATTTTTACGTTTTTTGCATTTTTTTTTTTTTTTCGTTTATTTTCAAACAGCTAAGAAAAATTAACAAATTATAAGAAATGTAGTTTCAAGTAAATTTTTTCCTCTTTCTGGGCAGTATTAATTTCAGATTTCTAGCTCCAACAAGGGCTGAGGAATCACTGAGTAGAAGAAGAGAGGCTTCTGGATTTAAAAAAAATTTTTTTCATCAATTTGCGATTTTTTCATTTGTTTATTTTCAAATTGTTAAAGATGATTAAAAAATTAAACAAAAACTTAATTCAGGTAAATTTTCTCCTCTTTTCAAAGATACTATTTTCAGCTCTCTAGCTTAAACAGCAACTGAGGAATCACTGAGGGAAAGAGGAGAAGTTTCTAGATTCCAAAATATGGCAAATCTCCCATTAATTTGCTTTTTTTTCGTTTATTTGTTATTAAACAGCGAAAGATAATTAGAAAATTATACGGAAATTTTTAAAATTTTATCTGCTTTCGATCATTACAAACCCCAGCTCTCTAACTTAATTAGAGGCTGAGGAATCATTTGAGACATTTTTTTTTGGATTGGCAACTTGACGAATAGTTTTTCACGAATTAAGTAAATAATAACATCAAAATATTATCTGTTCGAATATTTTACACCCTGTCAAACAGGATTGAGATATGCAAGTGTGTGTAAAGTACTTTACACACACTTGCGCAGGATTTGGATGCGCGAGAGATTGTAAAATTATCATCTGCTTCACAGACCAAAAATTTGTTTGTTTACATTGCTGTACATGCATGTAAAATTCGTTCTTGTGTGCATGTGTTGCAAAAAATAATATGTGACACTGGTGCAAAGTAGGTGATTGAGATATGAGTGTGATCCTTGCAGCATGAACCGACGAATAGCAATCACCTACTTTACACACTTGTATCATAAATAACTATTTTGCCTGTTTGCTAAACTATTCTTAAAACAAGTTTTGAAAGTAAAGTTGTCTACAACTTAGGAGTAGGAGGAAGGGATTTTAAGTAGTCTACTGTGTTATACTCAATAACACTTGCATTGATTTTTATGATTGTTAGACATTCTATAAGTATACTTTAGTTAAGATACGTTAGACTTATGCAATAATAGCACTAATTTTTCAACACAAAGCTATTTAAAGAGCGGTAATCCCCTCTCCCTCTCAAACAATACTGGTAAAACAGTAAAAACTAACTGGAGATAAATAACATAAATACTTACTTCCCTAGATCAAATTTTAATTCATTTTTATGGGAATTACATGTGATTTTTAATTTATTCACTTCGTCAACAAAAACATTTTTCAGCATTTTGCAGAATAAATTGTTTTGATTTTTTCGACCCCAATCATCAATTCCAAAAGATACATTGTTTAATTTCCGAACACCCTGTATACTGTATATGGTTTCTTTTATAAATAAATGTTTTGTAGGCAAAATGAAGCAATCAAAATTTTTCAACTTGAGAAAAGATATACAATTACGTTTTATTTATTTTCGGTTAAAACCAAAATAAAAATTAAAATAAAAATAAAAATATTAAAAACATTTTTTTTATATTAATTTAAGTTATATAAAAGTCTTTGGTTATAAAACAAAATGGAAATTCAAATATTGTATGAAGGTTGTCAAATAAATAATAACCATTCTTGTTTCAACCAATTACTTACTAATAGAAAAAAACTTTCCAAGTTAAAAAAAGAAATTATACTTTTTATTCAAAAAGCTTAAAATTGAAATATTTTTGTTCTCCAACGTTTTAATTAACATTTTAACGACTATACAGTCTATGCTGAAGTTGTAAAACAAAAACAGATCAATTTTAATTTAAGCCGGGCAGTAAGTAAGAAAGAACTTTGAAGAAAGTCTTGAAAAATAATTTTTTTTTTTTTCCTATAGGAAAGCTAATAAAACTGTTTTTCAATGTTTTTCTCTCTCCCCACTTTTTTTTCTGCCCTCATTCTAAAAATGAATTAAAAAGTGTCCGACCGAATTCGATAAAATGAAAAATGTCGACGCATTTCGGCAATTATTTTCCATTATTTTCGAACGGAATTTTGTTTTAGAAAAAATGCTGGCAGGGAGTATTGATCACGTTTTATGAGCTAATAAATATTATACTTGGAGCAAAATACGTACTGGAGAGCCGGAAGAAACTGGAAAAACTGTTTATAATTCTTTCGCATCGTTCATTCGTAAATGGATTTTTAAAGGGTCGTCTCGTCCAGAAAGGAAGATGAAAATCTCGATTTCAAAGATATTTTGTTTCGACCGCTACTGCTGTATCTATTTGCTCAGAGAGATTTAAACGATTTGTAAAAAGTTTTTGCTACAGAGTAATCGCTTTCCATAAGGAAAAAAAGTGTCGCTTTTTAATGCGGAAAGAGAATAAGCATACGGTATCAAATTGAGCAGGGGGGGGTACGTTCATTTTTCTGTCATGTAATATGATGGAGGCACCGCTTACAGAGAACAAAAGAAAAAACTTATGAAATTTTTCTAACGTAAAATTCAAACTCGCGCTCGTTTTCCATATTTTTTTCGAAAATTTTAATAAATTTTCGAGGTCGAAATATTTTCACGTACACCAGTGATCCGCTTCTTCGCGTTCAAATAATTTCGCTATTTCTGGAACGAGAAAACTATGTAATTTCTCGTCGCCAGGGTTTGTCCCAATCATTTGCAAGAAAAATTTCCATCAATATCATATACGACGCATTTTTAGTGCGTAATTTTTTTTTTTTTTTCTTCTCAATAATATTTCTTTGTTCTTCTGAATCCCAATTATTCAGGGTGATCGCGAATTACATGGCATGACCGCATAACTTTCAACAACAATTCCTAAGCTTCCGAAGGTCAAAAAAATAAAAAAGTTCCTCTGAGGTCTTGAAATGCTTCTATTTTGAGGGAAGTTTCTCAAAGTGTCGGCTTGGGGATTTTAACTGGCAACCCTTAGGTTGTAAAACACAACGACACACCACGCAGCTACGATGTCGTCGATAGATAGTCGCATCCCCACAAAAAGGTAAGGGAAAAATTCAACTTAATCCTGAATTAAAAAGGAACAAAATTGGGTAGGTACCTATGGGAACGGGTAATTGCAGTACGTGTGTCCTTCTATTTGGTATAGCTTTGATGGTTTTACTCATATTTAGAAGGTGAAAGGGGGAGATGAGAGATTACCACATTTTGAATAGCCATATTTTTTCAAACCTTCGTTGTATCAAAAAATAAATCCCACTGAGTCGTTTCGGAGAGAAAAATACAGACAAATGGAATGCCTTACATCTTGAATGAAAACTCAGAAATTATCCGAAAAAAAAATTAAATTAAATTAAAATTAAGGTTCAAGTTGTTCCTAAAGATTTTGTTTGATAAAGATGAGTGGGTGCGGGGTTGAGTGCACAAAATATTGTCTAAGCTCCAAAGATATTTGTACCCTGGTTTTTGTCGAATACTAATGAGTTTTCACAAAAAAAAAAAAAAAAAAAGATAAATTATGTTTACTTTGTGTATTTTTCCTTCCTGAACAAGATGGTGGAACTCTTTTTCGAAACGACGAAAGTTAAAAATAAATAAAGTGCAACCTCCATTTCCTACTAACCCAAATGCACTCAAAATGTTCAAATCTATATAACAATGAGGAACATAAATAGTACTAACTCCTCTATATTAAATTTCATTTCTTTGAAGAAATTCACAGCAAACATTTTATTCTCCCTCCCCTCTTTAAGTGGCTGGGGATCATCTTCGGAGATTGCTCATTTTATTTTGATACTAAGGGCTAAGAATGTGTCTAGAAAGTTATTCCTTTTAACTTCCTGTCACTCTGTATACTTGGAGACTGTTGTAAGTTTTATATTTTTCACCATTTACCTACTTTTTTTTATTTGTCGTTTACTCAATTACTTGAAAAAATTGATGAATTCACGAGCAAACTGGTTCAGGACACGTATTCAAAATATACTTCATACAATCTCAACGACAAAATTTATTTTTCAACTTTTAAAATTCGACGAAAATTTCAAACATTTAATTCACCTATGCTACCGTACACCATAATATGTAAATAAGAGTACAAAAGTAATTCACATGTACACTTGGGTGTCAATAAAATTTTAACGTGTTCAATAAATTTTCAAGGAAATGATACCGTGTAATGGTTCTTCAGATCATTAATTTTACTTGCTAAATCACTGGTTCAAAGCAGTAGTTTTGAGACGAATATATTTCCGATTTCTTTGATAATTTCCCTAATTTTTTGGCCTGAAAAGCAGAAAAAAAAAGTTTTTTATCTTGAAAAATCGTTTTTATCTCGAAGTGCAACTTATATATAATACGCTGTAAATTATCCCCAAAAAACAACAATTTTAAATTCCTTTTTTTCTTGTTTTGCTTTTCGTTCCTTTTTTCTTCACTTTTTATAATTGTTTTTTTTTTTTTTTGTTGTGATTCCCCCAATTTTCCTCTCCTTCGATAGGTTTTTTTCAGGCTGAAATAAAACCACTTACTAAAACATTAAATTCACAAAAAATAAAAATAAATAAACCAAATAAAATTGAAAAATGGAATGCACTTTATTCTCAGTTCTCAGTCACAAGAGGAATAACTGCCGAAGTTTAATTTTGGAAAATAACAGGCTAACGTTTACAACGTATGGAGCAGACAATCAAAAACTATGAGCCGCTTGATTAGTTCTTCATAGTTGCCAAATCAAAACAAATCTACCTTAGCCAATAAAAGGGCTAACATTCGAAGAATGAAAACGAGTAAGATATAAAATTTTTGTGGGTAGTTACCTGCCAAACTTGACATAAATTTTCGGCTTCTCAGCATAGAAACTGTGAACGTACTGTAAAAGACTCTTCTGACAGGTGCACTTAAGGCAAGAAGAGATGCGGAAATAATGAAATTCAATATTAAAAAATGTTTTAATTTATTAAAAATTTGCAAAGTGAATATTGTAAATCATGTAAGCGAAAAGTTTTGTATTGCCTATCCACGGTACGGTAATTATTACGAAAATGATTGAATTCTTAACATTTCGAACCATGTCACTCTGTCAGCAGTAAAAATAAGCGATATACTGAGCTTTACAACTTTTTGTGACAATTTTAATGAAATATCTAACAATCTGAGGTTGCGATCAATAAAATTTTAACGTCAATACATAAAGAGAACGTTGAATTCTACAAGAGTTCGGCAGTTTTTTGTAAATTTCAAAAGAAACTTTGCGTAAAAAATGGCAAAATTTAGTTTTTTGGTAGGTATACCTACTTATTATTTGAAATTATATTTTAATTTATCACCATACAGTCGAACGTAAAAAAACTCATTAACGCAACCTATGTGAGTTTTACCTTGAATATCATTTTAAATTTCGGACACCTCGCTGTCCTCATAGCTTCTTAAATCATCTGTATCGCCACTTAATGAAATGACGTCAGAATTTCAGAAGTTTGCAAATTTCGACGAAATAATTTCATTTAAAAATGACTGTTGAATTTTCAAAAACATTTTTAATTGATAAAAGCTTCGGCTACGTTGGAATATGAAAAGATTCATTCAAATGCGAAATGAAAATCTCAATAAAAACACGATAATTTAAGGCTCGAGTTGAAAAAATTGAAACAAAAAAACATTTTAATATGTTACGTTGGTACCGCGGATGAAATTTTTTTATTTTTTCTCTTCAACTTTGACTTATATTTAGATGAAAGGACAGATTAACTTTTATTTAAATTTCACTTTTCCGCATGAAAAGAGCTGAACTGAAAACACTGAATGCCCACATAATTTTTTTTTCGCTTTCGCATGAGTTGGAATAACGAACTTTCAAATAATAATTGAGAGGGAAAAAAAAAAAAACCTTTCGTTTCGAATGCAATCGTTATAAATTTACCTTTTCAGTACGTTACCAATTTAAAAAGAATTTTTTAATTTTGCATAGCAGTTTGCCTGCCGAATGGGTAACGTGTAAGTACGTATTTTTTTAATGACCAACGAGTAGGCTAACTAAATATAACGAAAATTTACACGATTTGCATTTCTAGCACAGTCGACGATACATTGGAAATGACGCGTGAATTTAATTTTAATTTTTCTAAATAACGGTACACATTTCGTTTTTAAGTACGTTTTCTATTGGAAATCTGCTTATTAATCTTTGTGTCATGAAACGATCCGGGGATGGGGGTGGGTACGGTCTTCCAAACTAGAGGAAAATTTTGGCACTACAATAACTCAAATTCAAACATACATAGGCCAATTTCTTGTTACCACGGTACAGGTCGTAATTTTTATCCGATATAGTCAAAAAACTTAGAACGATCATTAGTACCAAGTGAAGGACCTGACTTATTGATTTTATTGCCTTAAGGTTCTTCCCGTGTGGTTATTTCCGTTTTTGTTTTGACTATAAGACTTTCAATTTTCAACCAATAGCTACGAAATTTGAAATAATATTCATTATGACCTATATTATAAATGAGTGGAGCCGTTTGTTGTGGCCGTTTCACGGCATATATAACTAGTCAATCAATTTCTTCCATATATTGGATGATGGTGTGTTTTAAGCCCTAGATGGTTAGCCAGAAAAAAAAATTGAAAAGTTGCCTTTTCGAGGTAAAATTTGACTTCAAAGTTTTTCTGACGTCACGCAACTTGATGGACGTTTGCGGCGGAGTACATGGTTGCATAGTGGGACAACCTTCAGTTGTTGTATTTAGTCGTCTATGTCCCTCCCAGTCGAGACGAATAACCTTTAGAATTATCATGTCGACATGTAAAGGCTGTACTTTAAATTAAAAAGCTTCACATTATAAATCTTTCTTACAATCGAAAGAATTGAAGTTTCATTTCAAAATCTATATTCTGAAAGCTGTGATTCAGTTCAAAAGTTACAGTTTGGAACTTGTTCTTTTAAAAGTGGTTTTCAGTTCAACCTTATGGTTTTGGTTTAGTGTCAGTTCTAAGATGGATAAACACGAACAACTGAAAGTTGTAATAAGTTATAAATTGAACCTGTTCGGTTTGAAAGTTAGTTTTCAGTCATAATTAAGGGATTTACTTGTCAATTCATCAATAGGAAAGCTTTAACAACTGAGAAGTTTAATGAGTTAAAAAGTTGTCAACAAAGGTTTCAGTTCTGAACCTACTCTGTTGAAGGTTAGTTCTCAGTTCTGTCCAAAGGATTTATTTCAATGTCAATTCTTCAACAGGAAAACTTGAAAAACTAAGAACTTTAATAAGATACAAAGTTTTCAACAATAGTTTCAGTTCAAGTCCTATATTCTGTATGAAAATTAGTTCTCAGTTCTGTCTAAAGGATTTATTTCCAGTGTCAATTCATCAATGGGAATGTTTCAATAACTAAGAGCTTCAATAAACCTCTATTCTGTGAATCGGAATTGAATTCAAAAGTTACAGTTTATTGGACCTGTTCTTTTAAAAATTAGTTCTCAGTTGTTCTTTAGGGTTGTATTGTCAGTTCTGAGAAGTGAAAACTTGAAAAATCGGGTTCTGTAAACAAACTGGAAACTTTGCACTAAAAGTTTCAAAAGTGATAGGTTCTGATGAAAGTTGGCTTTCGGTTTTTCTTTGGAGTATTTGCTAAAAGTTTCAGTGGCCTGTTCTGGTAAAAATTTTTTCATTTATCTAATGAATATGTAATGATCTTTAGCTAGGACCCGTCCGAAGGACGGATTATGTTTGCTAGTTTATTATAATTTGCTATAAATTTTGGTGTGGATCAGTCATACGGTACATCCGGTAATACTGTTTTCGTTTTTATTTTGGCTATAAAATGCCAAATTTTAGACTAATAGAAACGTAATTCTGAAAAAATATTTATTATGATATATTGATAACTTTTTAGTGAATACCCAATTTTATAATTTTCAAAAACCTACCTTTTTTAACGGAGCTCCTGCTGAGTTAGAGTTTTCATATTAGGGTAACACTGATAAATTCGTCGAGTCCGAGAAAAAAACGAATTCGGTTTTGTGTTAGTGTGCGTGTGTAGATACGTAAATACTATCAAGTACACACTCGCATTAATAAAACAATTATGGTTTCATGGTTTTGTTTACATTTTTCACTTTTCATTGCACATGACGTCATGTTTTTACTATGTACCTCAGGTTAAACATTTCCGATCTTAAAATTAAAATATTTGTATTAGCAATGCTTTCCTGCAGTATACATGCATCCAATGATATGGTTACGAAATTGAAAGGGGAAAAAATGGAATAAGCAAGTAAACCAACCCTTAAATTATTTGCAAAAAGAATGGGTAACATTTGATCTTCTGGAAATTTTTTCAATTGAAATTTTGTAACAAATGTTTGTGTTACAAATAAATGGCTACATGATACATGTAAGTTGCATAAGAGAGAGCTAAATTCTACTATACACGATAATATGCGAGAGAATATTTACAAATGTATTCGAAACATGTATAAGATAGAATGAGCTTAGGCTAAAATCTAAAAAAAAAAAAAAAGGTGAGTGGTGAAAAGTTTGCGCTGCAAATCAAAGTTCAGGCGACTGGATAATCGGAGCAGTAGAGATGAATGTATACCATATGGAAACGAAGGGGAGGCAGTATGGCTATGCACGCATGCCAAATTAGCCTACCAGACATGGCACTTCCAGCCCTGAGATCACCTTACCAAATCTGCACCACGACAAAAAGAAATTCTTAAGGTCAGACAACTCGTGCCCCCATTTCTCCTTTTTTGTTGGCAATTTCCACGCCTTGTTAAGCTAAACAATTAGTTAAATAATCAACCAGTCAAGTAGCTTGGATTAATCATCCATCCTTACTAATAATTAACAAAGGAAAACTGAAAAATTAAAAAATATTTAATTTTTAACCGACTTTGAAAAAAAAAGCAGGAGGTTATCCATACGATTTGTAAATATGTTTTTTTTTTCTGCTACAGGATTGGTGGGATGTGATGAAGGCTGGCTAGTCTCACTACCTTCTCTTCATCCTTCTCCACTCACACTTCGCACTCATCTACTTCTTCAAATACTGTCAGTAAATGAGGATACACTGCCTCATACGTGTGGACTGTAAAGAATAAGCTTCATCAGGTTATTCAGAGTGAGATACTTTTCACCATTTTCTCCAAAGACTTTGACACCTCCTCGCACTCCTAATCTCAGGTTAGTAGCACTAAAGCAATGCGTGCCAGATATCGTCGGCAGGCATATGAGATTTTCATCTCTTTTACCCGTTCTGCTGAGATATGAAACAAGATGAGCTAATTAAAATGGAAATAAAGCGGATGAAATCATCAAAGGTTATGGAAAAGGGAGAGGACAGAGAAATGTCGAAAAAATGAAAAATATATTCTGAAAAATGACACGCAAGTTTAAAGTTAGTGAGAATAGAAGGGAATCCTACTACTAAGAAAAATATAATTCCAATAAACTGACTTTGTGAACCGGACATGCAAAAGTAAGCATGTTGAACCGCCATTTTTGATAGGTACTTGCTTATACACGAAAACAATGCTAACAGAATTGGAGGGAATGGTACCTATTTTATTCGGCGATTGGGGAAAAATAATGAACTTCAAAAGATCAGTCGTAACACTGCAACATCCATAAATAGAATGTGTTCCATTGAAGACGCAATAAATCATAAATAATCTTCCAAAGACTGGTAAGTGGAATAGGACTGTAAGTGACCAATGATCATGTTGATTTGCCACGTATTAACAAGCTAAATTATATCTCACGAATCGCAACTTAATAGTTTCTGAGTTTAACAGAGAATGACGTGAGTACAACCTCCAAACACTAAAACCTCCAGCGGCGATATAGTACCAATGATGTCTGTATGATTTATATCATTCTTTGATAATGAAATGATCAAAATGGTCATCCAATTGCCCATTATGCCAATGTTTTGAGGGTTGTAACGAAAATTTATGAAGTAAAACTGGGTTCGATTTGATAAACATGAATGAGATGCATGAAAAAAAAAGTGTAACGATACAAAGGTATTGTTACAAACTTATCATTTCAATAAAGAATGAAAAAATAACAATAATTTCAAATTGGACAATTCGTGCTCACAACATTTTCACACTAAAAAATCGAATCAATTAAAACGTTGTTCAAAAAAAAAAAGAAAAAAAGAAAGGTATATGGTAAGCAACTTCAAGGTTTTGAGAATTAAACTGCATGCAAAACAGTCAATATGGCGCCTTTATTCTTGCTCTTTGAATATAAAAGAAAAAAACGTAATCTATGCTTTGTTAAACTTTTTTTACAATAACTACTACGAGTACCTATGTATAGTTATAAATTTTTTTTTTATTTTCATTTTAACCTATCTCAACGAAACTATGAGCCAGGTGAATGAACGGGTGTGAAAATATTAATCGTGAAAAACGTTATTTTAAGGTATTATGATTTCGATTAGCTTTTTTTTTTTTTTTTGTTCACGTTCTCTTTTTCAAAGAGTATTTATTGTGCTCACATATACACTAATATGACATCAGTATCGTAACGATAGATTCGACCTTTTTAAAAATAGACTACGTTCTCGGCAAAACCTACTGCATAGATAAACTATTATATGAAAATGAAACGGTATTCACAAAAATATTAATTTTCAAGGTTGTTAAAAACGAAAGAAACGAGTACGGTAGACAATTATTGCTTTATAAATTTGAAAATTCTCGACATTTTTGGGATCAAATAGAAAAAATTAGGAATAAGAAAAAATGATCACGATTTTAAATTTAGGTCAAATTCGAGGGTAGAAATAAAATTTCAAGAATTGAGAAAAAGCTTTACAGCATCGAAAACTAAAATTTGTATCAACCTAAACCTGAAAAGTAAATGTAATACTCATTAGGCTACAGTGATTTTACTTCAAAGTTAATAGGTATAAATACGTACATTTCATTGATTAATGCACATTTGAAATCAAACCAATAGAATGAATCATTTACCTGAAATCAGACAAAAACAGGATACTTCAGTACAATTGTAGAAAATATTCAAAACTATTTTAGAAGTAATTACAACGGAGACACATTGAGCAATTTACGATATAAAAAATAAATAATACCTATTAATAATCACGTATTCGGTCAGTTTTTCGCCACAACAAAATATATTTCGATTTAAAAATATTATTTAGATGTTTTTTCCAATTTTTTCCTTTTTTGTCGAATGTTCGATAGACATATCGTGTCTTGTTCGCAACATTTAAGGAACTATGTATACTAAAAACAGGTCATCAAGAAATTTACTTTAAAATAATTGTTATTTGACTACGTAGACCCATATTACTCACCATGAGGAACCAAAAGGAACCTCTTCCCGTTTTCCCTTTCTTTATTAACTAGGCAACCAATTTGAAAAATCTGGCAAATATTTTAAATTTTTAGCACAATTTGGGATCCCCTAGCATCTTTGTTGTACGAGATATAGTAAAGGTGAAAAGAACCTTTTTCATTCTTCATGATAAACGACATGGGTTTACATGGCTAAATGACAATTTTGATACAAATTTTTTGATGCCAGGAAATTTAAATTTATTTCTATCTAATTTTCCAATAACAAATTACTCGTAATTTGATTCAGGTAGGCATTCACATGCCACAAAAACTTTATTTTTGTCATTCATCGCAAGAACCACTATGTACTCCATAATAATATAATTTTTTTGAATACAGCTCAGAGTTACATCTCATAATAAAATTGCCAAATTTGACATTGAATCTTAACAAGTGGCAATTATTATATTTTGGTAACATATTTTGCATAGCATCCTTAAAAGTAGAATAAAACATGAGCTATCGTTAAAGATTTTATTTTCTCAATACGTTTACAACTGACGAGACTTGTTGAAATTTAGGAGTTTTCAATTATAGACTATTCTGTGTTTTAATTTTCAACGAAATAGATAAAAGCAAAATAAATGAAAATTCGGAAAAAAAATAGTCCAAACTTTTTTGTGACGACAATTTACAACTTCGTATACTCGGGGCTTTCTTCACTAAATTATTAAATGAACTTAAACCTTCGAAAAGTTTTCACAAATTTACTGGCATTATGTGGACTGTCTAGCAGCCTACCAGCTTTTCTTGCCTTTTTTTCAGCATTTTTACAGCCTCGCATACACGTTAAACATTTTAAACAGTAAACGAATTTTAAATCGACTTTCCAACTTCAGCGTAGAAAATTAACAGCAAAAAATTTCAATTAAACTTTGGCTTGAATAAGTTTGAAAAATTTTTCCTTCGTGAAAAAATGAACACTCTTACGAATTAATGAGAAAATAATGGAGTAAACAACACCAGCTCTTATGTAGGTAACTACAAAAGTTATTATTTTTTCTGTTGTTTTTTGTGCTACAAACTAACTTGACCTGAATAACACTCAACTTTGGAGTTAGTTTATAATAATATAAATTTAAAAGATTTTTTTTTTTTAAATTTTTCGTTGAAATTAAAAAAAAAGTAACTACTTACAGTACCTACTTTTCATAATTATTTATGTTTATTTTGTTTTATTGTTATTATTGTTGTTGTTGTTGTTGTTGTTGTTGTTGTTTGTTGTTTGTTAAACACTATGACTGAGAATAAATGAAAAAAACAATGAGTGAAATCACGATTACAGTGAATGCTGAAGCAACCTCCTCTTCATTTTATTAATGAAATCTTGAGTGTCAATGTCACGAGCATCATCTAAGAAATTAGTTTTATTACTTCATCGTCAGTAAAGATTCTTTTATTCATATCCATGAAAATAGACAAAGACATCCGTGAAAGTCAGAGCCCCAACGTTGAAAATTTTTTTCATCAAGGTGTAAGAGTCATGTTACGCTAGTATGTGCAATATTGTTTCAAAAATTTAACGAAACCCAATTTTAAGTCTCAGAACCACCCAGTTGTCTCAAATTTCGTGGTAAAAAATTGTAATGTTTTCGTGTCGTTTTTTCTTTAGTCTTTTTTTTTTCAACCGTGACAAATATGACAGCCTCTTCAGAGAACATGTTCGGTATTTTTCTAAATGTAACAGCCTGCTATCGAAACAGTGGTTAGAGTTCCACACTTTTTCTATATCGAACACAGCTAGTAACCTAATTCAAGTTGGATGAATTTTTGCGTCAAGTCCATAACAGGAAGCAACAAATTGCATAAATTCTTTGGGAAAATAGTTTTTTTTAGCTCGATCAATTACCAACCATTGATACAGGCCTACTTCATTCCAAGTATAGTGCAACAAATTATCCTTATTGAGGTTACAAATACTTTAAAACATCATTTTCCGATATCTCAATCAAAACAAGATAAAATTTTACCATCGCAGGAAATTATATTATTGGAAATGATTACTGAACCTATTCGAGGGCAACACTTCCCGAAATTTGGGCTAACAAAAAGCATCTTGGTACTAAACGTTTATATTTCAGTCGAAAAATTTTTATTAACATTTTATAAAATGAAATTCAACCCTTCTGCAATCTCCACCCTCCCAAACGTTTCCAACGAGCCATGAAAATTTAATAAAATTTGGTTTTTATTTCAAAATTCCAATCGTTTCTTTGTCCTCGTGTAAATATTTTTCACATAAAAACTTCTCAATAAAATGTATAGTATATTATTAGGCTTTTGAAGTAGGTTGCCCGTATGCTCATAAAAATCCTTTCATTTTTCGTAAATCTGGTAACATTTTGTGTTGATGCACATGAACTAATTCATATTCTCGGGTAAATTCAACGGTTTTCTCAATTATTTGGCATTTTGTGAAAATTAACTTGCTCGATATGTACTTCGTCCCAATTACAGTAACTCGAATGAACACTTGTTTTTAATTCTTTTAAATAAAAAAAAAACATATACTAGAAACTTTCGAAGCTTTAAAAGTTTTGAAAACTGTATCCAATAAAACAGCAAAAGAAAATCGATACTAAAGAAATGAAAATAGTGGAAAAGGAGACAAAAATAATTAAATTTTGGACGTTTGTGTTTCGCATTCACAAATTTTACTCTCTTCTAGCTCTGCCACAAACGATGTTCTATTATATTTTCCTTCTTACTTTACAACAAAAGCGCATAAAATACATTGTGGAAGTGAACAATATAACGTAATTTTACAAAAGAAATTTTTTCTAAATTTAAAAGTTAAAAAGGAAAGCGTTTAGTTTACGCCTTATGTATATGCGTACGAACAATTTCAATATAAAAAACTCTAGCGCAGCAATATTTCGCTAGAAAACTCAGTTTGTCAATTTACATTTACAATGCAACAAACAATACTGAACTTCAAATGCGTGAAAAATTTACAAAAATTACCGATAGGTATCTAAAAAACATACTGATTTATCGAAATTTCATTGTTACAATTTTAAGTAAAATAACCCTTTTCGTAGGGAATACGAAAAAGATACCTCATGCAACACTACAGATTTACGCCTTTCTCCAGAAACTTTTTATTGTCTTATATTTTTCTCAGAAAATACCGAATCAATAGGCACTAAAACTCATATAAAACCTGGTCCTACGTAAGATAAGAACTACATTTCGTTAAAATTTCAACTCAAACCATTTTGTAGTTTTTTCAAAATCTTGGAAAAATGACTTTTGCTGCAATTTTTTCTTTTCCAGTTTTCTCGGAAAGTACCAAACCAATAGGCACCAAACCTCTATTTAACTTGCATATATTATATAAGAACGATGTATCGTGAAAATTTCATTTCAGCCCGATTGCGTTCGCAGTTTCCGCAAAATTAATTTTTTGTTCTCCAGTTTTATAGGTACTTGACTCCGATCAAACCTGGTCCTATACAACCTTTCATGAATATTTTAAGGCTATCCCTCATAGTTTTTAAAAATCGTGAACACGAAGTTTGGGCAATATCGAAACAATAAACGTACAACCCCGTTTTTATTGAAGTCTAAACTATATACCAAAATCATTAAAAAATTCTTGCATATGTGCCAACTATCAAGCAACAAAAAACATTTCATCGTTTCGCCAAAATAACACACTGAACAGTGTTACCAGGCTAGCACAAGACACACTTTAGGGATTGTATATTACTATAAGAAACGTAAAGACGGAAAATCGTTCCCCTAAATTCCCCTGTATTATTTCAGAAAATCAAATTCGCATGCGCCAATTATCAACATTTTCCGTTATATCCACCGAATAACGAATTGAACAGTGTTACCACATCTGTGCCAGCAAAAGTCATGGGTCAGCACTAGCCAAAGTGTCATGAAGTGACATTTTGACACATATATAGATGTTTATACAGGTAAAATGGCGAACTTTGTTCTGAACAACAGGTGGTAATGTGGTATATTTCTTACAGTGCGATGAAATTTTAGGTCCGCCACATTACCAATCCACTTTTTTTCAGAAAAAAATGAAGATAATGTTTTTCCCTTTAGAAGTTCATTACATTAGGGGGTGGAACTAAATAAAATCAAATAGCCTACTTACCACCTCTTGAGCTGATACCCTCCTTCAGGCTCCCAAGATGTTTTAAACCATACTTCACAGTTGTTTTTGTGATTTTCTTGCCGAAAAGTTAATCTTACAAAAAATGTTGTTCCTAGTAGAAAGTTTTCATCATAAAATTTTTTACAAATCCGATCCCATATACATTTTTCATAGGCATCGCAGTTTTGAGTTGAAAGCTGTCAAACATTTTATTGTACAAAGGCTTGTTTTTCAAATGCTATAAAAGGAGATAGCATCAACTTGAAGGGTGGAAATGTTTATGATCACCACTACCCAACACTTAGACAGCATAATTTCCCAAAATGTAAAAACAAAATTATTTTTCAAATATGATGACCAAGAAGTAAAAAAAGTGAACTATTATATATGAAAAAATATCAACATTAGGGAAAAAAGGAGCGAGATATACGCCCATTCTGACATAAATGAATGAATTACAAAATAAATTTTAAAAAAGTGGTGAGTTCTGCTACTAATGAAGGATTGATGTGTAAACATAATAATAGTGCGGTTGTGGGCGGACGTATAACCACTCAAATGAGAGTTACGATTGAGTCACCTACAGTTATGCGAATCTGACGATCGTAATTTATTCTCATTTAGCCCATACAGTAGAACGAGCGCTCAGATATTTACACATCAAAAAGTAGTCAGCCACTTCACCTTCTGTTTTCTACCCATACATATCGTACATATCGTACATACCTACATAGGTACATACATAATTTGGTGAAAATGGGAAAATGGTACAAATCGTTTTCTTTTCTCATGAAACAGATAATTTTCATCATCCACAACTCCAAACCTTTTGCGAGGTCAATTTTAGTAACTCGTTTGCAAGCAAACCTGGTAAAAATTTTATGACAGTACCATCCGAAAAAGTTTATACTATTTTTAGCATCGTTGAATATATTTTTGTGCCCTTTTTTTCTTCTTCTATTCTTTTCATATGTGTTGTTTTGAAATTACTGAGCACATGTTTACCTTATTTCGTATTCGCTGCACGAAGTGACGAAGGTAATCGAAATACCAATTAATTTTAAGAAATTAAGAGTCAATAAATACCATTTTACCAAACATAGATAGGCTACTTAGCGTAACATGTAAAAAAAAAAAAATTTAAGAATCTATTAATAAGCACTTCACGATTGGATGTGAACAAACTGAAAACTTCGCTATAGAAATTCACAGAAATGGTGAAGTCTGAACGAACAGAGTAGTACCAACCGAAGATAAATAAACAAATGAGGAATATTAATTTCGACGACACAGTCGTTGTCACTCTTCGAATAAATAAGCGTAGGAAAACTTGCGTGATAAATAAATTGTCATCAGAGGGACTACAAAATGAGGGAAAAAAAAGCCTTTTCATGCGGCGAATCTGACAGAAAATAGCATGAAAACTTTTTAGAAACAATCGGACTCGCAGTAAAATGTTATCAAATTCGACGAAGTAAAGGTTACAGTATTTCTGCTCTACACTGTGGGGCTACGGTGAAAAATTGTAATTCCAGGGCTGGACAAGTATGAAAGATGGTCCAATAGATAGGCTGCGAAAACTGCGAAGTGTAAAGTCATCTGGGTTAACTTAACAATAATATGAAGTTATATAGGAGGCTGCCTGGAAATACTGAATTTTATAATCGATTCAACAGCAGACATCGAGAGTAACCGCAATTATTCACCTGAAACATTATCATCGCAAATACCGTATATGCCATCACTATATGCCAATAACAACGACAAAAAAATACTTTCTCAACAGAAAATAGTTGCTACCGAATACGACACCCAGGTAAGTTATAGATTCACACGTGTAATCAAACTTCCTGGAATGGTGGTGCAGTGGTTGAAGAGGTGGGAGATAACATTTTGAATGTTACTGCGAAGGATTTTAAACGACAATTTAACAATATGTGAATAGTTTCGTTTTCGAACCTAATGTATCCGAGTTTTTGGGTTTTTATTTTTTGTTTTAAATAATGGAAAAAAAAAAAAACAAAAAAAAAACTAATTGATAAATTAAAGCTCGAATTAATTGGTAAACCAATAGAAGTATAATTGTGTACGGTGCATATATTTTCAAACAAGTATACCGAAGTGTTGTAAAAGGAAAAAGCGAAATAAATGTTTGATTTTTATGCAAAGCGTCATTTTCCTATAATTTTATTTTACAATTATAACTAAAACTGACAAGAATTCTGCAGAATTTCTGGTTCTGGATACACTTTGGATAGAAATTATTGAATAGAAAATTTTGAAAGTTTCAAAGATTTTGTGAAAATTATTATTCGAATCGTTGATACGTCGCTTGATTTTGTATAGTTTTAGTATCGTCCTTTGGATTTTTGGTTAATCATTGGATAGGAAGAATATTTTTCTGAGAATAAGACAGATTGTGAAATGTGGCTATTGACAACCTTGATAACTATAGTCCGGCCAGTTCGCGGAAACACAATAAGATGTCAAGATATATGATACCTGTGAGGAGAGGAAGTAAGAAGTTATTATACAATGGACCGCACGGCATAAGGAGTAATTTTGAACAAAAATATGATTTTTCACTACCCTTAGAGAAAAACATCAAAACCAAAAAACGTTTGGTTAAATATTTTCAAGAATTTCGGTTCTTTTCTTCATAAAAGTCAACGAAATGGTTTCTAAATATTTATCTAAATAGCTATAATGAAAAATACTCAAAATCGTCAAGTGTGAACACCCACTCTTTTTATTAGACAAAACATAAAATATTACGATTTTCAAATTTCGTATCATAGGTATTACAAAATCAAATTGTATTTTTCGTGTTCAATCATATCCGAATAGGAATGTACAAAACAGTGTTTCCGATGTAAAAATCATCGTAGGACATGATCCTAGGGCCGGCCGCAAGGGGGGTTTTGAGGGTTCAACCCCATCATGACCCCCCAAAAAAAGGAAAATTAATACCAAGTAATCTCGCCTATTATTTTTAATTATGAATAATGCAGCCTCACTACGTCTGCTACTGCAATTCAACCATCATTGCATTTATTTTTAGAAAGACTTATTACTATTTAAAAAAATGTATAAAACTTTTTGTGGGGACACATATCGTATGAGGTTAAGGCGCTCGGATCCCCAATGACCAAGGCTGGCAAATATTTATCTCAATGACGTTAAATCATATGCACGAATTACATTCGATTGTAATTACTTGCACACACATGCAAGTAATGTACAAATACCAAATCGCGATCAGTCTCAACAATACGATGATGTCACGATTCTGTACACGAACCAGCCCATCATTTCTTATCACTACAAGAAATGACACACCAGGCTGTTCACACAAAAATACGTAATTACTATGTATATGTGTTGGTATGTGTGTAAATAAACCCGTATACAAACCATCCAAACCGGCCCTAAAATCACCAGTGTCCGCCCAGGTTTTGGCTTACCCATATGTTTACATATGAAGTGATTGAACATGAAAATCGGTAGATTACCTTCTGGTGAGAATATCTTTTCACAACAAGGTATTCCACACTGTTAATTTCAAATTAACTTGTTTAATTTTCATTTTCAAACTTTTTTAGATTATTTGTCTTACAAGCAGGGGGGTCTATATATGAGAAGGAAATCTTTTAAAAAAATCCTGAGGTGTGAATTTCAAGGAGATCCTAAAATAAAATAAAAATACGAATTTACGCTGAGGTAGCAACAAACGAAATCCCCATTGAGAAAATCCTGCGGCCGGCTATACACGATCTATCTATATATCCAGGCCTTCTAATCATGCTCAAATATTAAAAAATTTGTTTTACTTCAACGGTACAGACCAATGGCATTTTCAAATGAAAATCTTCAATTAGGTACCTATGTGGTTGATGGATAAAAAGAAATTTCAAGAATTATTTAAACCGACATTTTCTCACATAAACGAACAGCTCGGTGAACTGAGATTAATTTCAGACGTCTCATATTGTAAGGAAATTCTCGCATCATCGAATATGAAGAATATTGTATAAATTATAAACAAAATATAATTTAATTTACTTTTTTTTTAACGTAATCATTTTTTTTTTTTTTTTTTTTGTGAAAAAACCAACAAACGATTTTATTACCGATATAATTTGTGTTTCCATTCCAATTTCTTAATATTCTCTCACAAATTTTGGAATTTTCTTTCAATTCAACGCCAACTTCCCACACTTTTTTTGATTGTAATAACCGATAACAAACACCTCAATTCTAGAGTAAAATTATTGTACGCAACCTCATGACCGTTCATTTAATCAGTCATTCGAAATACCGACAACAAGAAGTTCGAAAATGTATATATACAAACTACAGTAGGCTACGATACATATCCATATGAGATTTTTATTTCTCATACAAAAGATTCAGCATGAATACAACGCATTTAGGTTTTGACCCAGTTTTATTTTATTTTCTTCGTTTTCAAACGCACCAGTAAAATGTGATGAATTTTTAATTATCGCTTTTCCCAAAATAAAAATAAAAATATATTATACGGCCAGACTTCTCATTGCAGTAGATATTCACGTCCACCATTAGATGGTTATATTTTCGCAGTCAAATTATTCAATTTTTTTTTTTTTGTTTTCAAACACGCGTAAGAAAATAAAAATAAAAAGCATATCCGGTGTGCATTCTTGATTGACGTACAAACAGAAAGAGGACGTGGAAAAAAAAAAAAAGAAAAAAAGATGAAAAATAATCTTCACTAACAAATAGAGCCGATTAAAATCTGCGTGCACAGAAGTTAAAACATTTTACATAATTAAGTGGTAAAAAAGCACTTTCTAAACGGACATTGATGTAAAGAATTCGGTGAAGTGTTGAAGGTGAATAGGCTACAGTAAAAAAAGAAAAAAAAAATCACGTAGGTTCAAATAAGAAATAACATTATTTTTACCAACAGGTACGGTAAAATATTGTGTTACCTTTATTTTCGATTGGTATCCGATTCCAATGTCAAAGACAAAAAAAAAAAAAAAAACGATTCCAGCCTCCCAAAATTTTCGACATATGCCAAAAATGTTGACCTTGGGGAAAATACGAATTCGTTAAATTTTTATAGTTACCAAAGATTTCGAAGAGATCTTCATTCATGATAGAGCATGAAATTTTGTTGTTTCCCTGGTAAAGAAAAAAAGGTTTAGATACTTTTTTTGGCTTTTATCTATATTTTAGGCAATTTTCGAGTTGAAGATTTTTTATTTTCACTGTTCACATTTTAATTAAACTCCTTCACCTTCTCGTCGCTTTGCCATCAAAAAAAAAAAAAAAAAAAAAAAAAACTGGTTTTCTCCATTACCAGGCATACCTGTGATGTTTTAAAAGGGTTTCCAATTTTAGCGTCAAAGATATTCTGTTTGCAACACCCAATCGAAAATAGTACATTGTGTGACAAGTGCGTAATGTGGGCTATTTTTTTACCGAGTGCGAATGAAACAATTGATAACCACTGAATACGGTGTAACAGTCGAGTGCAAATTTGTATTGCAGCCTCCAGCCCATTTCCTTTCAGAAATTAAGTTTGAATTCCAAAAAAAAATAAATAAAAAAGGAATTCATCGATTTTTGTCCTAATCCACATATTTAGATACAGTTAACTAATTTCTAGGCCACATTATGACGTTATAGTGCACATTACAGTTTTCGTATTTATTTTGGAAAGTTTTTATAGAAATGCCAAATATTGGAATGAAGTCAATAGAACACCCTGTATTTAGTTGAAAAAACAAAAATTTGTATAAAACATAATTTTCTTTTACAAAATTTAAAAATTATTTATTACCACTTCGTCGGTGACATAGGAGTATTCAACCAGAGTTTTCAAGACAACATAAGCAAAAAAAAAAAAAATTATCAATAGCGAAAATGGATTCCATTGAAAACGCATTTGAAAAATTGTATGCACATAAATTGTATGAGACTAAGACATTAACATTCACAACCCTTGAAAATATAAAGATACGCAGTTTATAGTTAGGTATGTAGTCTATCTTCGGTAAAAAGAAAAAATGTCTATTTCAAGTCATTAATTTATCAAACTTTTTGTCTCAATCATCGTACGATTTTCTGTGAACGAGAAGAAAGATGGGAAAAAAAAAAGGAAAAAAAGAAAAAAATGAATTTATCTTACATGTCCAGAGATCTTATATAATTTGCAAAAGTCTTAACTAGTTTTAAAAAATAAAATTTATGACGTCACCAGTGGTCACATATTCTAAAACGATCAAAACGAATACCTCGGGTTTTTACGCGAATTATAAAGCAATTATCTATGAATTTCTGGCAGAGGAGAAAATATGAGTCAGTGACTTCTCACCTTGAGAACGAAGAACATAATATATGACCGACCTTTAAAAAATTGTATAATATAACATAGGTAATGCGTAACGAATACATTTTTGCGCAAAAAATTACTCGCCAATTTTACTTAACAGACGTAAAATAGAATAAGCCGTTATTTTACTCGTGATATCATCAAAAAACCGTTTTTCAAATGCATTATGATGAGTAATATTCTATTTTCAACATCGAGTCCTATATTTGGAGCTACGTTTTATCTTTCACCATTGTTTCTTATTCTACACCAGAAATTGAGGATTTTAATGTTGGCCATTTTTTGACTCAAATAATTGGTCTCATAGTACAAAAAGCATAGAAATAACTTCTGATACCCAATTCTCAACTATATTTTACTGAAGAATGATTATTTTCAAGATTCTGTGGAGGGAAAAGGAGGAGTCGGACACACAAATGTACACAACCTTTTTTACAGGAAATTTTATACCGGACAATTTTTTAAGGAGATACTTTTATCACAAAATTGAAATTTTCGGAGAAAAATGTGAATAATCTAATCTTCGAGGATAAACACCTCCTCTTAAAATTTCAAGAGGCCTAAATAAGGCTCTTTACTAGTAGATATGCGCTTGAGGATGGTAAGAGATAAACCGCCATTTTTTGTTATTATATATAGTAATAAAATAACAAACAATGTAAAATTCATGAACAACCGAATAACACAAGATGGCTGCTCATCTCTTATCACCCTCATGCGCATACCTGCTAGTAAACAACCTTAGTCTAGAAGATGAAACTTTTAGTACGTTACTCTAAAGGACTCAACCAACAACTCTATAAATATACCAGTAAAAGTTTGTGGGCTAATTATTTTCCTCCTCACTTTGATATTCATTTGATTGGACTATATAAGAACTCCTGAAATAATTTTTATTAAGTAATCTCCAACATAAAAATTCTAATTCTACCTATATATATTTACCTATGTTACTAAAATCAATCTTTTGATTTTTCTCATTTAAGAAACTGTTTTAAATCACTAGCCAGCATTTTTTCTCAAAAACTCGACCGACTGGCGACTAAATAATAGAGAAAATCATGAAAATCACGCTTTTTTTCGTAACAAAAATTTATTGTTGTTTTCTTCATTTTCCGAGCTAAAACACAATAATTCATCGGATCAAAAATTCATGCGCAGCATTTTCGGGAATCGGAAGCACAGATCCTTCAACTCTTCCCTCGCTCACGCAGTCGAAATCCCGTCCCTAAGACTAGAAAAAAGTTTTAGTCGATTGAGAATGCTTGGAACCATTTATTTTTGAATTTGCACCATAAGGACCATACTGATTGATTGGGTGAAAAAATTTTTGATCAGATCACCTAATTTTCAATGAACATGATTCCACACGTTCGCCTCAGGGCAACGTTTCCTCCCAATATTAAAATTTGAAGTTAAATCGAGCCACCAGTCAATTTTGAACGGCTTAAAGGGTCGACTTCCAAGAAATCGGCACTCGTTACATCTGAGACGTTACCTAGCAGCCGACTTCGACAATAATTTACAAATACTTTCATTTTTATATAACTGAGACGACCTCTTGTACAGTCTCTCGAAGCATCAAAAATGTAAACAAACCCAGCGTAGGTATTCCACAGTGGATATACCGTCACCGGACGTGTACCGCAGGAGAAAGGGAGGTTAAATTCCACATTTTGTTGTTCATCTTCGCAAACATACGCCGAAATATGTACGTTAAATCACCTAATAGTACGTTTATAAAAGTATGAAATGAATTAACGAAGAAAAACCACTTCCAGAAATCATGTTCAAACATACAGCTACATGACAAAAAAAAAAAAAAAAAAAAAAAAAAAAAATTCGCTGATTTTCAGCACATATTTTAGCACCCGCATCACTTCTCAATAGGTATTAGTAGTTAGCCTAGCAAAGTTTATTCTTCATACTATACCTAGCCGCATTGTATGAATGGTAAAAGTTCCTTCGAAATCTTTAAAAAATTGATTTTATAATTTTTATTATAATACTTCTATATAATTATTATTAAATTTATACTATAACCTGGAGAAAACTATAAAAATAGACCGATATTTAGTTGAGAAATAGAAAATTTTCGTGAAATATAAAGAAGGTTTCGATACGTTTCTCTTCAAATTTTTCTTTTATAGCTCGAAAGACATTGAAAAGAATAATGTTTTCATTCGAGCATCCATTTTTAATGAGGCTTACAGAGAATTCCACAAAACTTTATTTTAATAGGTTCAATGCTAATTACACTGAAGTGGAACATATAATTATAAATGTGTAAAACGTGCATTTTTTTAGCGAGCCAAAATAGAAATCTAAAATTGGTTGAAACTGTTAAACGTGAAATACGCCGCAATAATTAATATTTCAGCAATAAATCTCTCTGTCTGCACGTCTGATAGCGATGGTAATATTATTGTCTCCAGGTCTCCACTTCATGAAACATTAGATGCAACATGCAAGCTTAGATATTCTATTTCGAAGAAAAGAGCAGAACTCACAGCTTCTTTTGTAACACGCCGTTTTAATTAGAAAAAAAAACGAAATTATTTCTCTGAAGAAACATATTCCATTTCGCCAGGTAAAACTCAAACAGAACTTTGGTTCGCAACGTATGCCATGCAAACTTTCTCATGGCTCGATAAGTCAATTCTAGTAAAAAGTTCTTTTGTATAAAGATGTGATCGTATTTGTATCACACGTTCACACGCCGCCTGTAACTTTATTATCATTTTTATTTAGAGCAGTGATTCTTAACGTTGTTTGGATAACATCTCATTTGTCCATCGTTTAACATTCAATTGCGCTCCCTCCACTCTCATTACCCATCTGATTTACTGCTGGCTTTGAAAATATTACTATTTCCTGAAATAGCAGATAGCACAATATATGTGTAATATGTCCAGCATCCGCATACTCCCTCCATGCATTAATCTCATGTCCACCCATAGATTAGGAATCACCAATATTTAAATACGTGTATAAATGTTTTGAGTTTTCGTCATTTCGAAGAACTTACACAGAACTAAAACCTTAAAGTTGAAATGAGTTCTAATTTTAAACGGATCACATTGAGAATTTAGAATTCAGGAGCCAACTTTTTTGTCGTATAAAATACAGCTATTTTTGAAGAACTGTAAAATCATTTTTTATACCCCAAAAGTAGGATTTTCGCACTTAAACATTTGAAATTACCATTAACACTCATGATTGATCGAAGAGGAAACTTTTCAAATCCGAACGGAAAATCTAATTTTGAAAAAGCTATGGTTAAATTATTCGAACTTTTTCAAATGGTACAAAAAACTGAACGACTTTGTCAGGTAAACTCATTTTAAGAAGATTTTTTCGAACATAACTTTGATGTAAATTGAAAGTTTGGACACTACGGGGGAAATATTATTGAATCTCTATCAAAAAGGACTTACTTTTCACGGTAGTAAACAAATAAAGAAATTTTTTTTCAACCCAGGCTGTTTTCAATACACATCTTCAATTTATAAGGGACATTTAATATTCAGAAAATACATTTCAACGTACGTACAAAAAATGCCGCGAATACTTTCTCTCTTATAAATTGATTGGAACATCTCTTCTGGGTAATGGTTCGTAAAGAGATTATTCAGAATTGAATTTGAATAAATGGTGGAACAGTGGGGGGTGAAACGACGACAAACTAAAGAAGTAAATTCGATAAGTTTTTCGCAGCAGAAAAACAATTTCCACCACTGAATACGACATTACGACACGACCGTACCTTTAAAACGTTGTAACTTTAATAAATCTCAAAAAAAAAAAAAAAAAAAAAAAAAAAGTGAGGAGAAAAAATGGCAAAGTCAAAAGTTTTGATACTACCACCGGGGGATACAGTAGTTGCATTTTTAATCGTGTATTTCACCTACACACGTACAATAATAGTATACCTGCAAAGATAGGAAGGTAGCGATCGTATCTCTTTTTCTTTAAGGCTATCTTCTATTTACTGCGAGAACAGAAAGCTTGTACAGTTTCGCGTATTTTCAGCACTATATTGCTTCTTAGGATGTAATCGACAATTTTCACTGTGATAATGGAGAAAAAAAAAAAAAAAAAAAAAAAACGAAAACAGTACCTAGTTCGAATGTCAAATCATTATAAAATGTAGTTTTTCCACTGTTTACACTTCGAATGAACGAACTGTTACATTTTTTTTTTTTTTTTTTTTCGTTCCATTCACCAGCAATTAGAATTGTGTTTACGTTTCAGCATAAAGGAGTTTAGTTACTTTCTAAATACTCAGAGCCATGTCTTGATTCATCGTTATCAACAGTGGGTACGCGATTGTATACGCTTTAATTTCGCCACAGTCGATATGGAAATTTGTCATTGGAAAAAGAAGAAGAAAAAGACAAGTAAATAAATAAAAAGGTAGAAAAAACAAAAGATGAAATGCGTGAAAAACGACGAAATTACTTTTGTTCTGACAGAAAAAGAGGATACCGAGTAAAGTCTACATTTGGAAAAAGTGAATATTCTTTTCTATTCTAATCGTCCGTGAAAAAGTATAACAGCAGAGACTATGCTCACCGTAAGGTTGGCGAAGCCTTAAAATTTGTGCAATTCATTTGATTTTGAAGAAAGGGTAGAAAGAAACCGGAGATTTGACATATGGTTATTTATCAATGGCGCTCAAATAATTTTAACTGAAGAAGAGAGAAACGGTTGCCTACTTCTAGATGTCAGCTAATCAGATATGGGCATGGGCATTACATCTTCTCTTTTGTTGACTTTTTTCTTCGCATTATTTGAAAAAAAAAAACTTACCTTCGCATTTTGCTCTCACTGCAACCTATTTTATCAGCTAACTGTTTCTAAGAATAAATAAATAATTTGTAAAAGTGGAAGAATGAAAATTATGGATTCGGACTGTTTTCATCTGCATTTATCAAGCTTCGTAAATAATTTCCACTACCATATACCAACTCTCTTTTCTTCAGCAATCAGCAACAATGTAGATATTGCCTAATATGCTGTATTCCTACTTTTAATATCTCTTCACCTGTCCTTTTTTTCTCCACTATATAATCTCTTAAATGGCAATACCAATATTTCAGCCAAAATTTTCGCATCAAATCTCAAAGAAAAGAAAAAAATTAAATAATTAAAAAACCAAGGTAAGTATTTAAAATGAAAAATTAGCGAAACTGTTGAATTTTGAACTATCTTTTTGGGTTTCATAAAATTTTCATCCACATTTCTCATTTAAGGCTCTCTGAAGTGCCGAATTCGAAGGAATTTTCATTAATGCATTCCTGAGAGTCCTAATAGTGCCAAAAGCTATATGTACCCAGTACCTATCATCATCATAAATGTAAAGGGGTTATATCGTGAAAATAACTTTGAAATTTTTATAAGTTTTAGTTCAACTAGATCGTTGAATTTCCTAATATTAGTATAATTTAGGGAGTATTGGATAAGCCAGCTAAATGACTCATTTTATTGTGTATTTCGAGTTCATATTATGGATTTTTAGTTCTATTTGACGCCCCTCTCGTCTTCCACGCAGCTCCAAATTGAGCAATTAAAATTTTTTCAATTTATTTTTACGGTTTAGTACATTCTAACTTTTTTTCCTTCTTTTAGATGGCTAAATTCGAATTTTAAGTTTATTTCAGACTCATAATTTTGAGTTACTAGGCTAGGAGTTTAGAAACGTGTGTGACGAAAAAATAACTTAAAATTCGAACTTGACTTTCCAAGAAATACGAACATTATTCCTATTTCTAAGCACCTAGTCTGGTGACTTCAAATTACTAGTTAATTCAAAATTATTTTCTTACTTGTCTGTCAATATGTTCAATTTCTCGGAAATTCAGGTTAAAATTCTGTTAATTTTTCACCACAATTTTTTCTAAACCCCCAGTAGAGTAACTCAAAATTATGAGTCAGTATATAATAACAATTTCCAACCAATATAAATTACTAGGTTTTCTGAGGACATAAATTCGAATTTTGACTTAATTATTTCATTCACCCTCGCAAGCTTAAAATTAGATTACAGTTTCAATATTGATCATTAGACCTAATTATGGATACCAACATTTTTGAGAGTTCTAACTTCAAATAGGTACCTAACACATTAGAATGTTGATTGGAGTGAATACTGCACGTTAATTTTACTACTGATGTATTACATCAAATTAACAAATCATTTGTTTTATTTTTTTGCCGAAATATAAACAAAAGAACTGATTTTATATCCTACTATTTATTACGGGCTAAGCTGACATGAGATAATACAGATTCGATTTTAATGAAATTTATACAAACAACATCTTTTCAATTACAAATTATTAATAGACGTCGAGCAAAAAATTATTAATAACCGACTGTTAATGCTACACATCGCTGTTTATGGAGGAATTGAAAAATTGTGCAGAATTTCGTAAAATTACTTTTATTAAAACAAAAAAATTAGAGCATTTTGAATTATATTTTAATTTTTAGAGAAGCAGAGTATAAAAAATAGTTCCACATATCGTATCAGTTTTTGCAAACGATAATTCTAATAATCGTATGCGTAGGTACCTAATTAATTTTACATCCTACTGGGTACAAAGAATTCGTAAAGAAAATTATTTCGGAAGTGATACAAAATGAATCAATAGGAATCGAATCTCGAAGAACACACGTCATATTACTGTAGGAAAAAAAAATTAACAATACCAACATACCTACCAAAAACTGATAAAAACTCATTCATTAGTCTATTTTCACTCATTCGGGTGAATAACAATGAAAAACGTTTAAAGAAAAAAAAAAAAAAAAACAATAACTAAGCTAAGGTGTGTCGGTCATTCTCTCCAGATTATTATTCTCCAGCAACAATTAAATTTAATTCGCGATGAGTTTCCTGATTGTTACAACGCTTTTATACATGCAATGAAAAACACCATCATCACCATCACAACAGAGAATAATATAATCATTAAAGTCGCACCGCTTTTATCACCTCACAAATAAATCAAGTCGATTGTATCAACTTTGCTGCTGAAATGAAACAATTACAATTTATTTTTACTGAGCTGTAAATTCTTATTTTATTTCCCCCCCCCATTTTTTTACCTTTAAAGCAACAAAACAGCAAGATGATGGTGTTCAGATCTTTTGCATAATTTATTTTTTACAGTTTTTCAGAGTTATATTCTACACTTTTGCACAAATAAATTCGGTGAAGAATTTTGTAAAGGAATTTCCAAACATATATGGATCGTTTTCTTTAGACCAAAATGCTAAAATAAAAGAAAAAAAAATCTACATTCGTCGTTTCTAGTGCCTATAGATGAAATTTATGCTCAATTAATCAATACAACGCGAAAAAGGAACTCACAAGAATCATTCAGTCTTTCCTCTTTTCCTCTTTTTTTTAAACTTCTCGAATTTTCCTGCTCTTGAGAATCCCCCCCTTACTTTTGACCGAGCACAAATAAATTTGATATTTTTATCAATCAAAAAGAATAATGACCAATAATTTCTAACTTGGATGTAAAATAATGTTAACTGACAAAATAACGGAAATTCGAAGACCTTTTTCTTCAAACAAACTACACAAACAGTCCACCATTAATTTTCATTTTTTATTCGACATTTAACAATCCTGGAACTGCTTTGTGGCAGACATGAACATTTTTCTTTCTCCTTATTATTAGAAGAAAAAGAAATTTAAAAATTGAGCTTTTTCGAAAAGAAACAAAATAAAAAAAAGTTTTTGTTGTTTTTTCTAACCCTGAGACCCAAGTGTTGGCTTTCACATTTCCCAAAAAGAATTCCCAAGTTACATTTCTTTTTTCTTTTCTTTTTTACTTTTCTCTTTTTCGCTATCTTTCGTTTCTTCGAGTCTCGGAGATCTTTTTTGAACAATTCTCTTTGTTTTTTATCGATTAGGTACCTATTTTTTTCCCTTAAATTCAACTGAAAGCATTGTGAAGAACCTGTAATTATATTGTGCGATGGACAAGATGTGAATCATGTCGATGGGTGATATTAATGGCCCCGAAGTAAATAACAAAAACAAATTATTTCATAACATAGCAACAACTCGTAATGAATTTTTCTGAAAAAAAAAAAAAAGTAATAATAACAATTAAGGTATGGCGAAAAGTAAGACAAGCAAGCGCAGTTATTGAAAAAGACTCAATGAACTTGGAATGCTGGAGGGAATCAACCTAATTTGCTAGTTACATGTTTTTTTGTTTTTTTTTTTAATTAAGACTTATGAATATATTTTTTTAAATACCATGAAAAAACAGTAAAGTTATATCAACCTATTAGTACATAAGTTTGGTATTGTAAAAAAAAATAAAAGTTAATATGAAAGCCTGGCTATTTCGGTAAAATAATTTATATTTTACAACGGAATAACAGCATTATACGCATCTTTAGCTAAAATTAAAAAAAAAAAGGAAGACAAATTCTTAAATCATACTCCGTTTCAGGTTTGGTATTGTAAAAAAAAAAAAAAGAGTTAATATCTTCATAAAGTCGGTATAAGAATATCAGCATGACCATAACGAAAATGAGACTCTTTTGTGGTTATAAGAGATTATTGGAACTTTCAGTAAGCGATTTGATGTTTCGGCAAAATAATGAACATTCAAATTGGAAGATTATTCTTCATATTTTTCAATAAAATAAGTGAAGAAATATTTTAAGGAGTCATATTCATATGTTCAAGGACCGAATGAGACTATAGTAAAACAATAAATTAATACGTAAAGGCTCATATTACAGTACTAAAGAAGAAAAAATTTTGAATGAAACAGAAGATAACTTTAATCCAGAGAAAACTTTCGGCCACTTGTGTGATTTTAGTTTGAAAAACTGTTATTACAAATGGGAATCCGAATAACCGTAGTTAAACTTCATGATACTTTTTCGAAAAAGATAAAATCTTCGAAGACCTACAGTGTTCGAATACATGGCTTAGGTATATAGACTAGGTACTTCTCACATCAACACTTGAAAGCCCTAAAACAAAAAAAATATGGATACTTATTGCAGATTTTTTGATGACATTTTTTGGGGAAAGTTAGAATTCAAAATAAATTCATTTTACATCAAATTCTGTACTAATAAGGCATATATATAAAAAAAGTAAATAAAATCAAGTTTTTCAAAACAATACCAATTTTTTTTCTCAATAGATCCTCAACCTCATTTGCATTAATTCGCCAATTCCAGCATCAAATATTATGAAATACAACTCGTATACCATCGATATTTAACAATAAAGAGTGATTTCACGATTAAATGACAAAAAAACTGAGTTTTTAATGTTGTTTTTTTTTTTTTTTTTTGATTTTTGTAACAAACATTGATCCAAAAAACACGACGTTTCTCTTCACAAATAAATCTTAATCGCGAGTTTTTATTTGTGCTTCTTCTCTTTAATCCACGTCGAGAACCAGGAAATAAAACATATGACATATTTTATTTTATTTAATTTTTATTTCTTTTCGGCACACACGCAATTCATCGACACAAAAATGCATTCACTTACGTTTACCGACTCTTCACTTGACGAATAAATTTTTTTCTTTTTCTTTCTTCATTTTTACTCCGTAAACGTAATTTTTAAACCAAATTTTATGTGAAAGAAATTCGTTTGAAAAAAAAAAAAAAAATTAAACAAACATTGAAAAAGAATTGGAGTTAAAAAAGAAGATAATTTTATACATTTCACACGTTTCTGCTTTCGCATTATGAAAAATAAACACGACCACGAAAAGGCTGAACTTTCACCGTTAGCTAACCTGGACGAAAATTTTGACAGAATTAAATTTTAAGGGTACCCGTGTAGCCTAAACTTCCAACACATTGCGGACGACGACGAATTCCAACGAGTCGTCATTTGAATTACGACTACGTTTTTTGGACTTCTGTCAACACACCGTTAGGTGTACAAATAAAGGAGAAGTGTGGGCTACAGGTAAAAGTAGCCGACAATGCATGAAAGAGAAGAAAAAAATTCCAACAAAAAATATTTTCATACTCAGTTATGAGATGAAAAGGACAAGTGACAGGCACTACGCTACGAAAAGTTTTTTTCAAAATCTCTACCAAAGGCCTTAAAATCCAAAATGAAATACAAATGGTTGGTTTTCCAGGATAAATTTAACGAAATAACAAGGGTTTTATTGGTAAATTAATAATTTAAAAAAAAAAAAAAACTTTTTTGGGTGAGGAATTAGTCAGGAAAGTTGTGGTCTAGTGTCAGGCCGAATTTTATCAAAGGGGGAGGGAGGTTCAAATGAAAGTTCAAATTTACATTTAAAAGTTTTTCCCATATTCCTTCCAGTCTTCTCTTCGAGCACGTATGCAAAAAAAAATATGGGTACTGTAACAGCCAAAAGAGGTGGTAATGTACCTAGTTAGAACCACTTTCAGTGTTACACCATACACGAGATATTGAACACTGGATAAGCATTAATACCTCTATAATAATTTAAATATTCAATTTATTATCCACTGACTATTGTGGACCTTAACGTATTTGAGAGACTCGATAATATTTAAAAAATACACAATTGAATTAACACATTTAAAAAATAATAAATTGTACAATACAGTGCATCAACTAGTACGTTAATACTTATACATATGATTTCACAATCCTTTTGACAAGACTGCCTGTTCACTAGCTACTCTACAAGAGAGGTTCTAGATACTTAGAAATAACTGTCGAGGAACTGTGTCTCATTCCTTCGAATCGAGAATTTATATATTTGTTCAGGGTATGTAAGCGTACGTGTTGGATAGGTTAAGTGAAGTAGGGTGTTGTTATTATAGGGTTGTGCTGACTCGCGATATACTCGAGGGACAGGCACAATTAGGTCATGAGTATACAGATATTATATCTATATTCATAAAATCAAATATTGGTAAATTAGTTGTTGTTTACAAAGAGTTATAGGATAATTATTGTTGATAAATACGTATGTTTTTGGTACTCTAAAATGTGTAGACGAATATGTTCGTCATTTCTAAAAATAGACAAAAATATACGTTACAGGTACGTGTTTGAAATTTTACAAAGTCAGATAAAAATGTAGAAGTTTTTTTTGATGAAGTGGGATATTGCAAATTTTAGATTAAGAAATTTATTTTTCTTTTTTGATGGGTAAACATCTTAGCGCTTAGTGTCTATGGTAGGGACTCGATGAGAATTACAACCATCAGATTTGTAACTGTAACTCTCACAATCATAACTCTCATTTGCGTGTATTATATTACATGTAAGTATGTGGTTGGGTGTATGTGCAACGAATTTTGCATGCACACAACCACACTATTTTATTTTTACACATCAATTCTTCATGAATATGCGGCAACAGAACTCATGCCTTTTTGATGTGTAAACACCTTAATGCTCCGTGTCTACAGTAGGGGCTCAATGAGAATTACAATCGTCAGATTTGTAACTGTAACTCTTATAATTATAACTCTCATTTGTGAGTATTATATGATATGTATATGTGTGGTTGTGTGCGTATGTAACACATTGCACATGCACACAACCGCACTATTTTATATTTACACATCAATCCTTCATGAGTATGCTCCAGCAGAACTCACACATTTTTTTTGGTGAGAAGGTGTTAGCCCCTCCTAAACACGTCCGTTTCTCCCATATCGGAATTCTAAATGTATGTTATCGGTGATGGTGTAAGATTTTGCGGAGCTGGTTCCAAGGATGTAAATATTTGGAGGGTCTTGAAGTTCTGGACCATCTTTTAGTTCCAAAATAAAAACCCAACATAAAAAAATGGCGTATGTTTTTCTGAGGTGGTGGTATTATTGCAAGACCGAAGTCGAAAGAAACAATTTAGAAGAATTGAGCTATCTACGCCCTAAACTTGTTCAAATTTTTATATGGAGTCGAGCTTCTCTTCTATTGGATCAAAAATTCCTTCTTGCCGAATGCAGTAGTGGCGGCTTTAAAAATTCATTATTTTTCATTCCTACCTCAGTCTTTATCACCCTTTAAAACGTTTTACCTATAATTATTGGTTTCATCATAGTTTGAATTATCTTCTTTTTTTTTTTTTTCAAGCGTATATATGTAGCCCAACCCCCTATTACAACCGAACAGTCAACTGAAAATGTCAAATTCTTTGAACAGTTAGTTTCTTGAAGAATATTCGTATCAGATACACTTTCAGATCATGCATTTAAAAATATCTTTGGTTTAAAATGCTCTCACTGATAATCTTTTCTATAAAAATATCCGGAGTTCTTGAAAATAATATCTTCATCAAAAATATTACTAACTAAGGGACTATTGAAACTTCTTTGATTAATGAAAGATTTCCTGAAAACTACAGGTTCTTTACAAAAAGTCATGTTTATCAAATGTCCTCAAAAAAAGGGACTTGGAAAGAAACGGTTTCTGAACAGTGCGTAGAGTTCAATTTCCTGCGTGAGTTGATTATAAAGATGAAGAAGAGGCCCTAGATAAATAAAAAATAAATGGGACATTTCCCAGGAGAAATTTACTACGAAGTGAATATGGTAGTGAGGAAAGGAGTTCCAATAAATTAAAAACAAAATAGAGGTCACAAAGGAAAAAGACTCCCTACAAAGTGAATACAGTGATAACAAAACGTATTATAAGGTTCGAAACAAATGGAAATCAGAAAAGTGGCAGCGACTATAAGTTTACAAGGGTGCGAAGAAGAATTTAAACCTTCCTCACATTTTTCAAGCATCTAATTGATAGGTTATTCAATTCCACACTTCCTAATTCCTCGAAAGGGGTGCTGGGTGCAGAGCGAAGATTTCACGTAAGTAGTTTACACCTCCAGAATAATCTTTATAATTGTCTCCATATTTATTAATCATTGAATACAATTAGTAGGCTGTCGGAATGTTCGATCAAACAAACCAAATAATTTCACTGAAAGGTAGGCCAGCTGCAATTTTTTTTTTAATAAAACCAAAATATTGAGAGTATTAACATTTTTCAAGGACTCGAAAAATAAATTACGAACAAATAAACGTAAGTGAAAAATGAAATGATGAAGGTACCTCATCTAAAAGAAGTAACAAGTAGAAGTTTTGAAAAGTAAATAATACGGTTAGCAAACGCAGAAAAATGATCTTATTGATGATATAATGACGTCCTGTCCGGTATTTTTGTCTTGATTTATAATATGTGCACGTAGAGTGGATAATTCAATAACCAATAACCTTGATCGGTAGCCAATTAATTAAATTTTTTTTTTCTATAGATCTAGGCTTCGATCTGGAGTAATTCGAATTGCGAATGGGGGACGTCTGGAGGATTGTTGTGTATTTATCCTGCAGAAATAAATAATCATCGGTAGCTAATAACGTGTTCGCTACTATTGATTTTTTTTTAATGCATAGGCTATACGACCATCATATAATATTTTTATTTTTTCAATAATATACAGTATGACTCATTTCAGTCGAATAAGTTCCATTTAAAGTCAACAACGAATAGGCTAGGTATTAATTCTCATCATGAGACCTGTTATTTTGAAATTTTTTTTTTTTTTTTGAAAAAGTCTTTCTAGGTGGAATATTATAGAATATAGTGAAGCAAAGACAAATTTCGACTAAAATTTTCGAAATTCCTTGATGAATATGTACGAAAGAATGTCGAAGGTAAAGAAGCAGTCCGCAGTTTTTTTCTCTTTATTTATTGAAGACACTTATCACAAAAATTCTCAATAATACTGGCGAATATCTAGTGAAAACATATTATACTTATCCATTAAAATGACAATAAGATACACTCTTAAACTCAGAAATTCCTCTGGTATTTTGTTGGTAAAAACGAATAGGTACCTATAACCTAAGATAAATCGGATAAGAATTCATCCAAATTCTCAGATATAACTTGGGCTGGCAATTTGAACAGAAAATTACGTGGGAAATTATGCTCGTCTTGAATACATTTTTTTATTCTAAAATGGATGATCTACAATTGATTTGGAGAAACGAAATGCCACCGGTGATGAATCTGAGAAGTTAAAATGTTGAATTCGATTAAATGCGAAGAATAAAAATAATAATAATAAATAAAAAAAAAAAAAAAACTCCTTTCGCTGGTAAAATTTATTTATGCAATTATGTCGAAGGCCAAATCAATTAGTTAAAATAATGTAATAAAACTGGTAACTACCTTTAATAGGTAGTAGAAAATATTCAAAACAAGAAAATTTTCAATGGGGAATGAGACATCGGCATATACCTACTCTCACCAGCGTCAACGCTTCAAGTCACAGTGAAGTCGTACGAAACATTCCGCATGGGAAACAGAATCCTTCAAGGATCATTATTCTAATTCCAATTCCGACATTACAGTGAAAGAAAACAATAACGACCGTACGGGGAAATGGTAAGAAGATAAGAAAATGGTCTAGAAGATCAAAATTTTTTTACTCCCTTTCTCCCATAAATTTTGCCTTTTTTATCCGCGTGCAGATAAGATTTAAATTTCCCTATAGATGATGCGAGGAGTCGGTAATAAACTTCAAAAATGGCCGAAATTAGCGTCGGTATCTCGGAGAATATCTCTTTGGCAATTCTCAAAACTTTCTTCACGCAAACTTCACGACAGAATTGCCAACAATGTAACGATCTGTTATTTAAATTATAACGTGGAATACGACCACCGTTCATTTAGGCGTAGGTACGTATTTTATTTATGCATTACCCAGCGCCCCACTCCCCCTCCCAACGCAACACCCCTCGCAACTTAATCGAGAAAAGAGAAAATCACCGAGCATGATCGTTTTAACGACACATCGTAGCAGTTGTAAATATTCTCACAGGCTAAACGCTGTATTATTATGATTTTGGTAGGTCCTGTATTATAGGTACCTGTACTTACGTACCGACCAGCATTTCAACTTCTTATGCCCGCTAATTCGCTAATAAGTTAACGAACCTATGCGTTAAACAAACGCAGCCAAATTCTTTTCGATAGTGAAATCACCATCGATCATCTTCGATCAGTTAAATCCTATATACAGCGTAGACTACACATATACATATAGGCTGCACGTATTCGATGTATTCGTCGCAGTGTAAGGTAGTGGTAGTTCCATTACATGCCACCCAACGATTAATAGACTAGGCTATATAAAGTAGATGTATAGGTACATAAATTTTACCAATTTTAAACGACTTGCCTCCTAAATAAATGAGAAGATGATAGACCATCAAAAACAACGCGTAATAATATTGACGATGATTATAATAATTAAATAATATTAACAATGCGTAAAAAGCGATAAAAATGACTAAAAAAAAAAAAAAAAAAAAAAAAAAAACAGCAACTTAATAATATTATGATAATTAAAGGCCTTCGTCGTTAGGTACATATCAGATTTTGATTTAACATTTTACTGGCATGGTACCTATTATTCTCGTGTAAATGACATCCGAGGTTATGGAGATTCCGATTAAAAAAACGGTTCGGTCATTGGAATTCTAATTTTGGTGTGATACGGTCCAAAGATCACTAAGCAGTAGCATAAGAAGTAAGGAAAGAGAAGAAAAAAAAAAAAAAAAAAAAGTCAAATAAAAGAAGAAGAAGCGACGAAGAAAAACCTTCGCAAAATCCGTCCGACTACACACACCTTGAACCAGATTTATGCCAACAACAAACACGCGGTAACTATATAAAAATTTAGTGTGTAATTTACATACACCGAATATTTCATCTTATGGTGTTTCCTTTAGGGGCAAGAAACCATTAAGCAGCAAATCCTGAAAGATTACTTTTTTTTTTTCTCTTCGGAATCTTTTATTTCTGACGCATCGCACTCTTTTTTTTCTTTTTTCTTTTTTTTTTTTAAGGTGTACAAAATTCCACTTACGCAGGTACCTATTAGGCTATCCATTTTCTATTACAAGTATTGCGAGCAGCTAACAGGATCGCCAATGTCAAGCACCGGATTTGAAAATCACTTTCTTTTTACCTACGTGTAGAACGGAGACTGAAGGTATGTAATATTCAAAATTTTTATTGTATTACGTATTATATTTTATGCACCCAATTGTCGAGAGGGAAAACCGATATAACTGTCTGAAGCTGTGGACGAGTAAGACTGGTCTAACTGAATATGGTATAGGTAGTACGTCTACGTACCAACGTACCTTAATCGAAGGGTTCGTGGCAAACGTGCACTAAGTGCTTATACAAAATCTAGTTTCGAAGAAAAAAAAAAAAGAAGAAAAACAAACTTGGAGAAGGTGGGCGGATGGGAGCCATTTTTCGCGAATGGACCAATTGAGTGGCTTTATTTTAATTTTTTTTTATTTTCTATCGTTTACACTTTAGTATATAAAAACAAACAAAAATTATAATGAATTAAAATAAATTTCCAAAGTAGGTACTCAAGTATTTATCGTTAACGAAATAAAAGAATTCTTTACTTTTTTAAAGTTTAATTTTATAAATCAACGATCGATATAATTTTACTGTAAGAAAACAATATGATATTAAGAAAAATCTAATCGTATCATTAACATAGCTAAAATATGTAGGTATCGAGGTATTTACGTTAAGGTTCGTGGCCATATTTCAAATTCTATTTAATAAGTGCCTGTATAAATATATTTTTGCGAATTACACAATTATGTCTAGTTCAGATGAAAAGACCATATGAACCAAAGTCAATTAATACCCACTCACAATGAATAACAAGATAAATAAGTTAGTTAAAAATTAATTTTTCTAAATATTACGCTTTTATGTAAGACGAGTAAAACTCCTCCCACCAACGTTCCATGTCCAAAACTCAGAGGAAAACTTATACTAGAAAATAAAATAAAAACTTGACACTGTGGGGTTTCGAACACGATAACCTTTGACAAGAGAGCCACAATACTACAGTACTACCCTAACGCCATAAAAAGGGTTGGTGCAGTGGGAACTTGGGGAGCAACTTTGGGTGAAAGAAACGCACTTTGATAAAAGATAACTGATAACAACAATAAGCGCCCCTAGATGTTAGTACAAGAACTACGTCACATTTTGTCGCGTTAGTGACTGCGATAAAAGCGTATAATAAAAACAGAATATAAAAATTACGAAAAACTGGGTTGTTTAGTCATCCATGAGTAATAATAGATTCATTAATTATTCTTAAAATCACGCAACCGATGCCGATCACAGGGAAAAATAAACAAAACATTCTTCAAAAATTTCCCTACATTCAATGGCCATAAATTTCTATTCTAAAAAAAGATCCATACATCATAATTAAACCTATAACGGACTAGTGATTCCCTCCACTTTAACTGGAAGATTCTTCAACCAGTCGATCGTCGTTAATTACGAAAAATACCGAAGCAAAAATTCAACTTGATTTTTTTTTTCAACACATCATTTTACGAAGAACTTCTTGAAAAATGTGGATGATGAAAAAAAAAATTTTTATCGATTACCATAATTTTGCAAATTCTCCCCAAAATCAACGGTATTTTCATGAACGCAAACATCTTATCATCCTTTGGCATCGTTTGGAGACAAAAATGAAATTGGAAGCAAAATGAGATAAATTACTTTAGACACTACAGCTGATTAGTTGAAAAGAAGAAAATTGAAGCTCGGAGTAAAAAAAAATTAGACTATCATTCTGTTTCTTCGTTGGACCTTTTATCTTTAATCAAGCGAGAAGAGTAGAATTTTTGGCGAAATAATGACGAACAAAGAATTGAAAATAGTTTTTGTAACGAGAATATTGGTTACAAAATAATTTAAATACTCGTAAATGAAAAAGGTTGTATTAAACACAATATAAAACAGTGAAATTGTAAGTTACGTAAGAATAATAAGTTTAACATAAATGGTAAAGATGAGAGAGATAGACATGATAAAATGTACATGGTTACATGAGTTTTTATAACTAGAAGTTTTGGGAGGAGAATATGGCGATTTCCTGGAGAGTGGAATTGGTAGTGATATGATTGGAGAGTTATGACAATACAAGTTTAGATATTGTCCAATAGGAGTTTAAGGAAATGACATAAATGGTGATTTTGGGTATTTGCAATATCTGCAGAATGGTTTCATAGAAAAGAGTTATTATGAAAAGTGTATTTATGTTTGTTTATAAACATTGAAAGTAGAATAAATGAGTCATTAAAGGCAAGTGAAGACTTGTTTATATGACGTCAATATAATGAGAATTGTTTTAGGTGATTGATATATATGTGAAATATATATATATATAAGAGAGAAATATTATGAATGATACGAAATTATCATTACAGTTTTTAAGATGGAATTTTTCAAATAACTCATAGAAAAATTTATTAGAATCAAAAACATTCGAGTAAATTTAGCTATGTTTCTAAAAAAAATTCATCTTAGTGCCTAAATGTCACGTTTTCAAATGAAAAATGATAAAATACTGAATTTAAAAAATGTAGATTTGAATATATCTGCAAGGACTCCTGATATTTTTGGTTACAAAGCCACTTTTTGTCACAAGTTCAATGGTACTCATTTGCAAAGCTATTCTGCGATGAGCTTCAACTTTAAAATTATTAGCCTACCTGATTTTCCTAGCTGGAATAACAGCAATTAACGAGAATGAAACTAATTATGGCTTTCCCGAAGCAGAATGTAAGAAAAACAATAAATATGGAACAGGGAAGAATTTTATGTTTTTTTTATAGTATAAAATCGAAAACATTTTGAGATGAAAAAACTATAGGTGAAAAAAATTCGAATAGGGCAATAAGATTGCCAAATTTTGAAAAACCTTAATAGAATTGATTCGAGGTGAAATATAGCAATTTAATCAAATATTCTCCTCGATCTCATAAATTTTACTGCTTACACTCGAGAATAATTTTGTGTTTATTCAATATTATTCTGAGATAGAAATATTTTTGGGACTAATTCTGACCATTATCTGTAAAAACTTTGTAAACTGTTGTGCATTGGAAACATATAGATCTATGGAAATGTAACTTTTCCCGACTTCTCATTTTGTCATATCTTAATAGAGACATATTGGGAGGTACCCTTTTTGTCCATAATAAGTAGTGTCCCAATTAAACGATCTAGTGAGTTCAAATAAAGAAGAAAAAGCTAATGGTGAATTTCAGTATTGGACTTCTGATTCAGTCACATTAATAGCAGTTAAAATTATTGAATAATAATATTATACATAGGTACCTACATACATTTATGACAAAAAAAAAAAGATAACTGATAGTTTTGGTTGGAAGAAGATGACAGGAGGTACTTTTTTGTAACATAAACTGAAACTAATAACCTCAAGACTACATAAAATTATGTCAAATGATAAGAATAATTACAAAGACTAACATATACTATCGTTAATGAATTGAAATAAGATTAAAATCACTATTTCAATAACAGTTCCAAGGACAATTTTTCCTTGTCTATGGACTTTTTTTGTCCCAATAAACTGATATATTGACCCCAATAAGCGGTCTGATTTTCTATAATTTTACATCATTTGTTTTGGGTCTTTCTAGATTTGTTCCAATTAGGCGGTTGTCCCCTTTATCCGGTGTCTCTAAAAAGTGGTTTCCACTGTGCTTTCTCAGAAAAAAATCTGTGAACTCTGCCCATGAGTATTTCAGACATGACACTTCTAGGACTGTTTTTTAGCAGATTCTGAAACCTGATATGAAATAGAAAGTGGCCAATTGGGTACTCCACATTCTGAAAGTAGCGCTTATGGACTGTACCCTTATTTTTCCTTTTCTCTCTCCCTCCTTCTCTTCACCATCTTGTATACAAAATTGTCCTTTACAATTCCAAATTAAAAGGGTTAAGGGTGTAGCTAGCATGGTGCAAGAGGGTAATTTCTACATGAATTTTCAAAAAATATTGTAAAGGAGCCAGCTAAAAAAGAAAAAAACGTGGACGTTTTTCTTCATCCTTAATATCGGTGATATGTAGAAATGAAGAAATAATGAAAAAAAAATTAAGTTATCTATCATGATTTTTAAATAGGTTTTCAAAGAAAATCTATTAATTTTTGGTTAAGCAAGTTAAAATTTTTATTCAATAAAATCTAATTAAAGTTAATTTTGTTTTTCTTGAAAATATTATAAATTTCTTTACGTTAATTTCATTGGAAAATTTTCAATGACTGCTTTTTGCACAGCCAGTAAAATTGAGTATGACTAGACTTTCAAGTTTACTTGTTACAGAGATGCAACTAGGGGTGCAAGGGGGTACTCATTACCAGGTGTTTGCATTTTGGGAGTGGAAAAATTACAAATAGAAATTAATTTTCAAACTATTTATACAATAATTACATGTGGGCCAAGGTCTCATATATCTACCTGGATCATTCGAAACTTCCACCTACCCAAAAAAATAAAAAAATTTCTATACATGAACGTTCCAGAACCCAGAAAACACCAAAAAATTTTTTCGAATGCTCTGCTTGCGAAATAATTTTTGTCACTCTATAAAACTCCCTTCAGAGGTAAATCCATCCTGAGTAAAGCCTTGTTGCAGTTGAGGGCTGCATATTAAGTGGTCCCCATGCCACAAATTCTTAGTTTTATCAATGCCTGTTAACCGCCCTAGTTGGTCTCTACTTTGATAAAACTTGCTTTGCCTCCTTAGTAAACTTTCTATAGATACGCCCTTAAAAAAGGTCTAAAAAATTACAATATAGGCGAAACAAAAAACAAAATATCTACCTACAAATTTTTTTTCACACCTATTTTCCTTAATTTAAGTTTTCCATTCGACTATTTTGGGTCATAATCCTTTTCATTCGTGTAGAAAATTCTTGAAAGTATTTTGTGACAATGATCGGAATCGAAAAAATAAGAAGGATATAGTAGGTATTGTTACATCATAACTGCGGAAGATAATCGCAGGCCTATATACACGTTACTTAAGAGAAAATTGTTCTTCAATTTGAATTCTCTCAATTGTTACTAAAACGGCTAAATTAAATTTGAATACCCGGAAATAAATGCATAATAATGCAAATCGTGCACAATATCGTCATGACAGGCGTAAAAATGGCAGACAAAAACTGTACCTACGGTAGCTGCTTTCGTGATGTACATACGTTGATCTGAAAAATATAATATCACAGTGCACACGATTGGGCATTCAAATTCCTCATCTTCAAAATTACGATATCACGTCCGAACGTTAAAACACAATGAAATGGACCGCATTAAAAAACAAAAAAGGAAATAAATACCAGTAAGAGAGGCAGAGAGAGAACAAGAGTCGAATAAAAAAATCAGCTAAAAAGTGCTAAACACATTTTCATCAAATTAACGTAATACCTTTCGCCAAACGAGGAAGTAACTCACAAGAGTCAGGACGACGCAAACACGAGAACCCATTTATCATCATAATTACGCATAGTTGCACAAATCATTAATTCTACCGATCACTTTTATGCTTCATAGGCCAATTTAAAGAGTGGTTATGCTCGAATAATCGAACTATTTCGTATAGCCCTAGCTATGGGCTCACGTAGGCTATACCATATAACTTAGATACCTATAGATAGGCTGCATTCATCATCAATGATTGTTATACACAAAATGCAGCTATTCTGTATTTAATTATTACGTTCTCTCTTTTAATTGTCGCGAATAAATATTTCCTATATCATCTAAACGCCGAAGCGGAAAAATTCGCAGAACAAATCTGGAGCATTTAGATATTACGTTATAGTATAGGGTGCTCCGAAAATAACGTCATTCTTTTTAGACGTTGATCAAGAGTTCGCATTTACATAGGATTCTTTTGTTTTCGAGGCTTGACGGCATGACTAGCCATTATCAGCATTAATTTACTGCTTATTTTCGCCAAAAAAATATTTTTCACCAGATACCAAACGATTGGTCTTGAAATTTCTCTCTGAAATTAATCTCGAGAAAAAAAAAAAAATTTTTTTTCAAATTACACCCTGAATGAATATCCTGATGATGAAGTTGCATGGATGGTCTTTGGTGAATTTAGGTCACATTTGCTAATTTTAATAGAGTACAGCATCGATTTCGTCATGTTGTATGCAACATTTTACTCGAGAAAACTTAGTATTAGGCTATTGCGGATGAAAAATTCAATAAAAAGTAACACAAAATTTCGGTAAATGTTGAAAAATTTAAATATCGTATGGAGTAAAGTCAGTATAGCTATTTAATCTTTAAGGAAGGGAACCTCTTCAAAATTATGGATAGTCAGTGTAAAGTTTTGACTAATTTCTCAATTTTCGAACGCACAGTTTCATTATTGAAATTCTAAAAAAAACTGTCAATACATAAAATATAACTCAGAATTTCTTGTTTGAAACGAGATAATTTTATTAATATAAACAAGGGCGTAGATAAGGGTAAGTCATGGAGGTCTGAATCTTAAACTCCTCCCTCTAGCGAACAAAAATTGACATCTAAAATTTGTGTCTTCGTCGTTGATGATGGCCTTGTGGCAAAAAGAGGGACGGTCAGAAGGAGAGCAGAGAAGAAAGAAATATTGAAATGACTTGGAAAATTGAGTAGTCTAACTGCCCAGTTCAGCTTATAAAGGTAGGCATTGTTGTAATCATACGAAGTATTTCTTATGAAAATTTCATGAAAGATGACTGTTTCGTGAGATTTTTTTCGGTTATTCTGCAGTATTATTTTAGATTATAAAAAAAAATGTATTAATCAAACTTATCCTCTGTGTTGTCCAAGGTACCATTTTAATTACAAATTTTAAAGAAAAATGTCAAAAATTTGATTTATGAGGCCGCTTCGGATTGTTTCTTCACATTTATTGAGATTATTAAAACACGAAGATTCCATTTAATAGAATAAAAAAATGTCATGAACATAACGTAAATTGAAAAAAAAGTTATGACATTTTGCAAAAAAAAAAGGCAGTTATCTTTCATTTTGAACCAACGATGAGTTTAAGGTAGTTGAGAGATTATAATTTGTTTGAAAAAAAAAGGATTCCTTTGAAATAATAATTTCCTCAACAAAGACAGCGTTTCTAATAATATTTGAAAAACACCAAGGAATACAAATATTTTGTGTGAAATTTCCATTTGAAGGAAGGTTTCGCAATTTGTTAAATTTTTTTATCTCAAACTTCGTTCTGTTCAGACAAATGGTCTTCAGCTTGTGATCCATGCATGCGGTTACTACAGAAAATCTAAATAGTAGGCTGCAAAATTTCTTTTATTTCCAGACTACGAAAATTATTCGTTAAAAATTTTTACACCACCAGTGCAAATGCAGTTACAGTGTAATCAACTTATTCAAGCTTTAGCCTAACATTATTTTCCATAATTTTTTTCTTTTCCTTCTTACTTTCTAACGTGCCAGAGATGATACTAAAAAATAACAAGGATATTTTAAGTTCATATTTTTTAATTCAGAATGAATTTCTAGGATGAGGGGAAGGGTAAGAAAGACATGAATGACGTCAGTGTTTTTCCATGAATGTTTTTCTTACCGCAGTCCTTCAAAGCTTTTAAAAGGTTGAAAGAACAATGATGCAAACAATGAACCATAATATTGGATTGAAGGTTTTCTGCCCATTTGATGGATTCAATACCTTACTATTGAAGGACAAAATTTAGGATGAAATATTATTTACGTTATAGTTATTTGTGATACAAGTGTATAAAGTAGGTGATTTTGATCCGAGTGTGATATTTGCAGCACGAGCTGAAGGTGAGTAATGCAAATCACACGAGTATCAATCACCTACTATATGTACGCACATGTGTCACACACTATTTTTTGCAACACTCCCTCTTCCTAAAAGAACAAAAGAAAGCAAAAACACATGTGGAATACCTTGTTGTGAAAAAATATTCTCACCAGAAGGTAATCTATAGATTTTGCGTGTTCAACCATTTCATATGTAAACATACTGGTAAGCCAAAACCTGGCAAACACTGGCAATTTTTGAGCCAGTTCGGATGGTTTATATACAGACTTATTTACATGCATACCAACACACATATGTAGTGTTTACATATATTTGTGAGAGTGACCCAGTGCATCATTTCTTGTAAAGATAAGAAATGATGAGCCAGTTTGTGTATACAATTGTGACATCATCGTATTGTTAATTGGTTACAATTTGGTACTCGTATATTACTAGCATTTACGTGCAAGTAATTACGATCAAATGTAATCTATGTGCTTTGGTTTTACATCATAGAGATGAATATTTGCCAGTCTTGCAGCGGCAACTGTCATCGAGGGGTCTGAACCCTCTTACCTCATACGAGTTGAGTCCCCACAACACATAAAATAAATAAATATTTTGGCGAGTGGTAAATACATAAGGGCAAACTAACACCATTTTTTGCAACCACGTTTCGCGGTAGAGTGGTTAAGGTGCTAGCTCATAAATCCAGATATCAGTGGTTTAAATCCCTAAAGCGGAGGAATTTTTATGAAAAGGGGGAGAAAAGTTATATAGAATTAAAGAAAATTATGTAGGCTATGTACAGAAGAAGGACCCGTGTATAAAAGACAGTATATAAAGTAAAATACCTATCACGGTTTCTAAATGGTTCCAAAATAGTCTGCTTTATACATCATATCAGGGTTCTTATGAAAATGTAGTTTATCGGTAGATTTTTCAAAAAATCTTATATTTCTATAGATAAAGAAAAACGGGAGAAAAATAAGCAATGGGAAATAAGACGATGTTGTCCGTATATCGACACGTTGAGGGATAAAAAATGTCAAAAGAAAACAAAAATTAGGTTTTTATGCAAGTATTTTTCAATAGCAGATAGGTAACGTAAACCTCAATGTTTGACATACATAATGGTATTTGTTTCATTCACACGTAAAACGGCAAGTTCCAAGGAAATACGGAGAAAGAAAAGTGAGAAAATGAAAAAAACGAAGAAAAACAATTTTTTTTTTTTTTTTGCAACATTTTCTACGGCTGGAATATACAAGTACTCACATTACACATCTTTTCATCTCCAGCGCCAAAAAAGAAAACTTTCATTTTAAAACCATGAACGAAAAGCCAGCGGCAAACGACTTCCAAAAGTTTTTGAAAATTTTATATTTCAACGAAGAAGCTCACTATAGTAGTTAGTGTATGTGCAGCTGTATAACGTTTCCCTTTCTTTTTCTCTTTCTTATTACGAATATAATAGGTATCATAAGTGGAAGAAGAAAGGTGATAACAGCGTGAATATTTCGTATAATTACGTGATACTGTATGAAAATAGAGAAGCCCTCCTATAGAGGTTAACGAGGTACTATACGTCACACCGACAAAAAGATATGATTTCCATTTCTCCCATTATGGATGAGGTGCATGGCTGCTGGAGTGTAAGCGAGTGTATAAATGTAGGTAGTTATTTTGTGCTACATGGATTTCTCTCCATAATAAAACTTAGTATTCTGTCAACGCATCACTGAGTACACCTAAATCTCTTAAAAACTTTTCTGCCAAATTTGTACGTGCTCGCAAAAGAGAAACGACGACGACGACGATATCGTCGTCAGTACTTTGTACTGCTGTGTTTACATCAATCAATTATGATTTGGGAGAGAAGGAAGAAAATAGTATAATTTTTTGGCACGTCTACTCGATACCATGTTGTAAAACTAGTGTAATATTTCCTCATGATGTTCGTCCGCAATTGAAAACACAAAAAAAAAAAAAAAAATTGAAATGGTCACTGGGAAATAATTGTACAACATTTAATATAGGCTACGCACTGACGAGAGTAAGATCTGCGTTATTGATAATGGCCCAGTCTCGAGGTGATTTAAAAGGAACTAATTCGTAGAGAAGGTGGGACGTCTAAAATATAGGTGGGGATGCTTTCCTGAATGAGTGGTAAAAATGTTCAACCACCATATCCTGCGACTCTACCAGTGAGAGGAACTTCAACGAGAGACTAGTTTTAGTTTTTTGAAGTTTTCTCTATAATTAAGCGACGTACCATTGAAGTAAGTACATCCTTGAAATAATGCACGTCGAATAATTTGAAATCAAAAGGTATGTAGGTATTCATTTTTTTAGTAACTACAGAGACATACAGCTGAAGAGATGTCCAACGCTCCATACGCGCTGTGGTTTAAAATTACGTGAAAGATAAAAAAGAAGCAACTTAAATTGTACGTTCTGCGCATCTCAAGATGCGCATATTTCGTTGTGAAAGCAGACATTTCTGTACTAATGCACACACGCGCACACACACATGTACATACTCTATCACTCACTCGCTCACTCACTCAATAAAATTCACGTGTACTTCCCTGTAGGGAAGTTATAAAGAGGACACCCTGCGTGTATTTTTCTTCAAATCTTAAAGGATCAGTGCAAATAATGAATATCTTTTACAAACTTTTCGTATCAATTTCAAATTTTCCCCTTTCTGAAATTCCATATATGTAAAATTAACAGCAAGCAGCTTAACAAATGAAAAACAAACGAATTTTGGTGACATTTATGGCTTTCTATTCTTCCACAGTAGATATGCTGTGGTCACAACCACAACCAAAGAAGTTGATGACGTATTGGTCAAATTCGAGTTAACGAAAATCTTTTACTAAGCTGTTTGAATATTCTATAATTTTGAAATGTAAAAATATTTCTGATTTGTTTACGCACTAGATCCACATTTTTTGCTTTTCGTTTCTGAGAAATTAATCATTGAAAAAATGAACTATTTACCTGAAACAGAAGAAAATATTTCAATTAACGAAACGAATATAAAGCTAAGAAGTGATTCCAAGGTTTAATGCATTTGCATCCTTTAACCTTGACTACGTACAATTTGAATGTAGTCAACATTTCAGTATATGCGGAACGGTCAACAAAATTTCATCTAAACTGATTCATTGATCATAAAAAACTAAGTAACTAAGTATGAAAAAAATTTTTTTTGATAGAATCGAATAAAAATTATGAACACTTACTGAATAACAGACTTTTTTTCAGGGCCAGTGAACTAAGTAATGAGTACCTATGAAATTGCATTCACTCACTTTATCGAATGAAATGTTTTTTGTTTTTTTTTTCTCCTAATAAATGTCTTGCAAAAAGAGAGATTACACACGTAAATAGCAACTCACGAAATCTACTTCTTTTAGCACCGCAAGATATTGCAAAAGAAACATCACTCTAAATTATCATATTCAATCAGTAAAAGATTAGCATATACCCACCTAAATTGCTTCCCTATTGAAAAGGTACGTAAAAATTTTAAATAAAAATTTTTTAATAGAATCGAAATAAAAAATTTAAAAACGCATTACAAAGTTTTCTGAGTGAGTTAGATTTCTAAATTATTCAAAATGGTTTCATTTGTCTGTGTAAAAACGTTGGGAGTCATCGCTAAAATATTCTGGTCGTGAAAGATACAGTGTCAATAAAATATTTCGTTCTACTAACTATCTGACTTTTATTTTTCACTCCAAGGGATATATTTTTTCTTCGCGTTTCAACTTCAAGTTTCTGTTTTAGCAAAATCGTGCCATAATTAAGCTAGGTAGCGAATTGGTCGTGTTCGAATTTAGGTCATTTTATTGGTCAGCAACCTTGCCAACGGCCAATACGATGCTACATCAGTGCTATTTTATCGACCATTTAATAAACATAGGTATATTTCAAAGTTATTCCATTAATATTTGATAAAAACTATCAACTTCGAGCTCTCTCAACAAATCGATTTATGCCAAACGTACTTCTTTCTTTATTATAGAACCACACAAAAATTTTTTATGTAGGTTTTCAAATAAAATCTACATATTAAAATTGATCTTGTATTAACACATGCGGTCAGTGGTAGGTTTATTTATCGTCTCATGACTAGGAAACTTTCGTATTAACTAAAATTCATATATATGTTACAGGAAAAGTATGAAATGACGCTATTTTCTTGATAGATAGATAGATAGATAGATAGATAGATAGATAAATAGATTATACGGATACAAATGTCAATCAAACACAGTACAAGTCACAAATTTTATCCGATAGTTCCTAGTCGTGAAATTTGGTATACGTATCCTATTTAGACAAAGATGAACTTTGTTATTGTTGGTCCAGATCTGCCAGATGCTACGTCCGGTACATCCTATTATATTCTAACATCCTGCAAAATTTGATTTCAGTCGGCTTCACAGTTCATCAGCAGAAGTGATTCTGAAAAATCTCGAACTATTACTAAAAGGAGATGATAAATTCCAGATGAATCAAAGAAGCCGATCGGAAAGCAAGCTTGCTGCTATCTTATTTAATAATTGCAATCATCAAAATATAATTTATACAATTTATTGTGAACTACCCTGGCCTTTCATTTTAAACCAAATTTTTAGCCAGCATTCTGCCGAATACTTTTGATATTTTAATTTTATTTATTTATTTGTTTAGGTTTTTTTTTTTTGGTTTCAGAAAACCTACATTTTCTAGCGTAGCTTGATGCGTTAGAGTTTCTCAAAACAAACTATGTTTATAAAAAAAAATAATGCTACAGTGACACAATTTGCATTAATAATATAATCTTACGTTTTTTATATGAATTGTGAGTAGGTATAACAAAAAAGTCATACATGGGCCAAAACGACCATACTTTAGTAAGCATCTGTTTCTTCCGATTTCTCTCGTAAAAATATATTAATTTCATTACGAGGATGAAAAAAAAAAAAAAAAATTCCAAGGTAACATTGAAAGTAGATGTTGAAAAAATGGTGACGGAAAAAATTGCAACACGTGCAACGCCAATAAAATAATGTTTACAAAATACAAAGCAATGCGGATGGAAATTAAGTGCAGGCTGAAGCAGAAGAACGAATTTGCTTTTTATGGTACGCTTTCAATGTGAAATTAAATGGAACTTCAAATTTTTGTTAGTTATTTTAATTTAATGAAAATGAAATTAAAATAACACATTTGTACGAACAACTTGAAGATTATCTTTTGAAAAATGAAGTTTGGAAATATCTTCTAATAAGATTGAATTCCTATAGCTTTATAATTTTGTAGTAAATGGAGAACCATAACATATTCTTGTAGTTTAATTTGAATTTTATTATCAAAAAATATTGAAAGTACTCGAGGATTTTGGAACCCAGTCTTCAATAATGCACTAATGACCAAACATTTCCACTTTAAATGATAAGAAGTAGCCAATACTTCTCTGTTTTTCTACCTCTTTCTTGATAAAAAATGAGCTATATGTAACTCAGTAGATGATTTGAATAAACAAATAAAATCCTATCAAAAAACTTGTTTTCATGAAATATAGATTCGATTATTTTCTGACGATAAACAATACGTCTAGAGTAGATCCGGGTTGAAGTGTCATGCAGGTTGCATAGCCAGAAACGAAAATACAAAATTATTGAAATTTGGTTCTGGAAAAAAATAAAAAACATTATTCGAATAGAAATTCTAAAAAAATGAGACTTTGAAATGACCGAAAAATTACTACATTCTTCAACTGAGAAGGAATATTAAAACATTTTTCTAAGTATGTATTAAAAAAAAAAAAAACTAGAATCATAAGTGAAGAAAAAAACTGGAGAAATAAAGAATTTTTTTCTAGTTTCGTAATTCATTGAAATAAAAAACCACAGATTTTGAACGTATTCTGATATAATTTTTTTGACTTTTGGCTCACATCCTGATTCTGAGAATTTTCTGAGAGATTCAGAGAAAAAATTTCATAATTATAATGTAACATATAATTGAAAAAAAAACAAAAAAAAAAAACAAAAAAAAACACCAATATTCGAAAGTTTTTACCTCAACTCTCACGTAGAATCGATAAGAAATAGCTGAAGGTTCGAAGATTTCCATACTTACAAATCATAGAATTTCAAGTACCTACTCAGATAAACTACTAGGAATATTAGCCCCTAAATATTGAACTATTTCCAGAAAAAGTGTTTATTATTAGTAAAACTTATTTTTTTTTATATAAGCTTCTATTCTACTCACTGATGCGACTTTAAAATATACCAGTACTGCAGCCAACCTTCCGCAAAGAAATAATGTTCATTTCACATGAAGCTAAAGCCAAATCAAAATAAAGCTTATATTTTAAAAATTCCTTTTTATCTTAAACTCATTTCTTTTATCATAAAGGAAAATTCGAGTCCTGTCCATTTTAAATGGAAATGAGCATGGAAAGCCAACGTCAATATCAAGACCATGGTTGTCTGTGACTTGTGCTCTTGTACAGTTATGTCTTGGTTTTTTTGGTCCTGTATACTTAGTCAAGTATTGCTTTTGGTCTTGGTCTTTCTCAGTTAGTCTAGTCAGTCGTGGTCTTGGTTTCTCGGACAAAATTGGCTATACAAAACTTGCCATTCACTTCTTTTTAAAAGTATGGAAGAAATAAATAAATAATTTATGCAATCAAGATTGCCAGTATTTTACATTTTGTTCATATTTTTTAAGTTTTCGTCTAGTTTTAGTTTTACGCCTCGAAAATACCGCAACCTGTAGATCCACGAACGCAGCAATATTTTCATTAAATTTCGTCCTCATTTTCGAAAACAATGATTATACGTTCCAAGCTACACAGTAGAGTCACCAGAAAATAATCAGCGACACCCACGTTTAAAAGTAATTTGCAGAACAAAGGCTTCTAATACACGTACGATGATGTCAGTGCGAGTGAGACACATTTTAAGGCGCCAGAAAAAATAACAACAACAACAACAACCGACAGATATTGCAGACAGCTCCTCGTGAAATATCCATTATCTCTCTCACGACCGAATAAATTTGCTGGAAATTGTCGTCAAAGATTATATTGCATAAGGGATGACTGGTGAAATGAATGAACATGCCACACACGCACAACAAACACCGTAAGATGACAAATGGCATGCAATGGAGTAAAACCACAAACAAAAACACGGGTACGAAAAACGGAAGGATACGAAATGTAATAGCGACAAAGGAAAAAAAAATAAATAAATAAATAAGGAGGAAAAAACACGAGACCCAACAGCCAGCAGCCGTATACGTCGGCCAGCACGAATGAATATATAGAGGAACTTTGATAAGAGTATAAATGTGAGGGGATTAAAGTCTTATCTTACGGCCATACTGTAGCAAAGGATATAGGCTAGCGGAAGGGGCAAAAAGTGAAAAAGTGGAGAACAAGCCGCACACCCAACACAAGACAAATGTTTGGTTCGGCTGTAGATTAAAAGTAAAAATTTTCAAACTACCCTCTGCGTTTATTCATCCCCCTAATTCAGTTTCGTGTTCACAAATTGCTTTTTCGGTGTAAGGCGTTAATTCCGTTAAAATATCGTGCGAAATTAAACACTGTCGATGAAGCAAGTAGGAGAAACCAAGCCTGTGGGAAAAAAAAAAACGATATCGTTTTAAAAGCAAGAGAGAAAAATAGTAGAGAAATATCAAAGTGAACGCTATATACGAAATCCTTAAATCACAACACAATGTATTATTTTAATCACTTCTATCTCCACTTTTATCTCCTTGTTACATTTTGATAAGGGAGTATTTCCAGTCTATATCCGTTCATTAAGTTAAAGTATCTAAGAGTCTATCATTTCTTTTTTTGTACGCTTGTGTGATGTTAACTCCAGAAAAACTGAACAGATTTCGATAGAATTTTCATAAATTAATTCATAACTTTGGAGTTCTATAAATTATCGATAAACTGTATATATATGTTACAAATCCTGAAGCACCGGTCCTAGGCAATTCAGCTTGGGCCAGCCCTAGATTTTTTCTCGTAAACCTACTGGTAACACTGTAGAATTCGTTGTTTCAGAAGGAACAACGAACTTTTTTTCTTCATATCTGTGCGTGGCTGTGGGGGTAGTGGCGCATGCGCATCGAATATGAGGGAATAATTGGCGAAATAATATCGGGAAATAATTTTGTAAAATAAATTTTAACGAATGAATTAATGGCGTATACGGGGTAATAATCTCCCAGTGAATGTCAACATACAACGAATGTAGGTATTGGTGAATGGTGAATGTCTAAAAAGTGTGTCTTGAAATTCTTAATTCGAACATTCACCAGTGGTTGTTGACATACTGAGATGCCTGACCCGTTTTTTTCCCTATATTTAAAATTCGTTCTCCCTTTATTCGTCATATTTTTTTATTATTTCTATTCACAGCCGCTTGATCGCCCAAACTTTTCTGTTGAATTTATATATTTGTACTCTTAATTTTGCCGTATTTTGTTCTCGCACTTACTTTCTTACGATTCCCGCTCGCCTACATACCTAAACTTGTCTACGTATTTTGCAATATTCACACCTGTATCTTTCGTCCGCCTAGCCTAGCCTAGCCGTTAAATACGTTCATATTATGTAGCCTGGATGCAAGCGTACTCGTTTTGGCTTGCCTATACTTTGCAGCCCGTGCAGTTGCTCATCTGCAGGACTGAAAAATGAAAAATACTTACAATTTAAATCCTACAGCGGCTGAGACTGTAATCTTTTTTTTTTTTGTACAGGATTGGTTGTGAATATATGGCGTGAGTTTCTAAGAGATGATACGATTGGCGACGTGATTCTGGGGATTCTCGTTTGGCACCTAGGCGCGATTCGTAGGTTAGGCTACGAGTCAGTTGATTTTTAGCAGTCAAATCGCGCCGTGTAATGGTTTTTGCCTTAAAAGTGCTTCTTCTCTTCTACTAATTTTCGCTCAAAATTAATATTTACTCGACTGGCATGACCGCTTCGTTTAATGTAATCCAAAAACATCGCGAATCGTGTATATAAAATTATCCTTGCTCTCAAGATTTCAAGCTTATTTTTAGAATATAAGAGAAATTTGATTCTTAATAAATTTCATATTGTTTTGTACATTAGAGCATCCGATTTGTAAGCCCACATGTATTATTTTGCAAATTCGGAATACAAGTTGGTCACCTTGACCAACTACAAATTTTAGCAAAATTAAATTTGAAATTAATCACCGAGGGATGCAGAAACTGCGTTTCCCTTGTGATTCTACATCAAGAACTGATTTGAGCAGAAGAAGCAAGTGCTTGAATTTGCCATCTGTTGTGAGTTATCCAACTTTTGCTGTTTACCTCCTCCTAATTGCTCGCCAGCGGGGCTTTTTCAGCCGGATCAATGAGGGGTGACTCCAGAATCACATCCTGCTGAACATCGCATCGTTTCCAGTCAGCTGCGAAGCTGTGGATAATTGGTTCAGTATTATATAGTTTTTAATTTAATTATTTTCTATCTTGTTTCTTACTCGGGATTCAAAATTACTATTGTGATAGCCTAAAATAACTAGGCATTAGGTGGGAGGGGAGTGGTTGGTTTTTTTGGCAATTTGATGTCATGTAAGTTGCGGTGATTTTCCTTTTCCCTCCCAAAACGTCTATCTCCTACACTTGGCCATGCAGGTATTATACTTTTTCACTTTGCCTATCTGTTGGCTCGTTTTTGTTTGGTTGTGTGACTTTTTTGGACGTCACAATACACCAAGTTTAGTGGTATTAGTGAATGTTGATAATTGTGTTTTCTCCTAATCAAATCTAGCATTAATAGGTTAACTTTTTGATAAATTAAAAAAAAAAAATCGAAATGAGAATTTATATATCAGCATAAAAATTATCTTGGTATCCATCCGAAGCTATTCTTATTCTTTTTCTTCCCATTATACTCCATTTGAGGTTTGGTGATTTTTTTTTATTTGGTAAATATGTAGCCTAAATCAACTGGATAGGACTTGGGTGAAGAAAAGCCCTTCTCATAATGTTACGAGAGGTAATGGTGAAGCTAAGGGGGCTTAGAGGGTAATGTCCTCTTATAAATGCAAGATTTGACGAGTAAAACAGGTAATTATCAACATTTACCTCCACAACTTTAGTGTATGTCAACAATCAACAGCGCATTTCCAAAAATGGGATATTTTTCTGAGTTTCACCACGAAAATTGGAGTTTTTCGACATTCACTGGTAATTGTTGATGTTCACCATTTTCGGTTTTTCACAGTAACATATTCATGTAAGGCTCTGTTCTTCATGTAAAAATGAAGAACTTTCAATGTCGTTGTATAACACGCTGTTTTATTCAGAAAAATACAAAACGAGTTCTTTAAATACGCTGTTCCAAAACCTCTGGGGTGAACCACTGAACTGACAGTTGAGTTATAATTCTTAACAGAAATTGTGAGAATTTTGAGCCATAAAAGGAATTAATAACAACGTATAGTTTTAAGGCTGGTCGAGTAATAGGGTGTCACCGTCTTCTGAATGAGTGATGAAAATTCTTCAGCTCTATACCGTGTGTTTCCACAAGAGGGGGCACAAGATAAATAGCATATAATAAAAATATTTCGATTAAAAATTTGAAACAAAAAAGTTTCCACGATCCTGATATACACGGTGGGAATTTTTTTTCAAAATCGTAATAATCCGTATTATCACAAAGTTAAAAATAAACGTATACACGATGATAGCCACTGAAATTAACCCCACAAATAGGAAACCTACAGATCATACTTCAGGAGTTTACATACATTATAACTAATTATTAAATTGAATCATCAGAGAAATCCGGTGAAAATTATAATCAAATATAATAGAACTACAGATTTCAACTTTTTTTTTTTTTTTTTGAAACTAATTTTAAATTTTATATCGATCTTTTCAATGAACCAAATCTCGGTTCCCTGTAATTTTGTACGTTTAACACTCGTTGCTTATATTTTCAAGATGCTAAGTTGTGATCTGCGTAGCGCAATAGTTTGGTTCTCGGCCTTACAGTCGAAAGGTTGTATGTTCGAAATCATCCCCCATCACAGTTCTGACCCAAAATGAGGGTGTATTCGCTTTGGTTCAATTAATGTTCAGGGACCATTAGGCGCAGGATCAAAATCACCCCTTTCCCCCACATTAGTATTAACCATCACCAGACGCTGGGTAAAATGGATTCATTATAAGCTTTTATTCTACTCACTACTGCGATTTTAAAATATACCAATACTGCAGCCAACCTTCCGCAATAAAATAATGTTTATTTCGCATGAAGCTAAAGCCATAAAAAATAAATAAAAGCTTATCTTTTAAAAATTCGTTTTTAACCGAAACTTATTTTTAAAGTTTTGGACAATGGGACACAAAGTTCGAATTTCCTTTCATTTCTTCCGTTAAACCATTTTGTAACCCAACATGGTACACATTGAGAGAGTAAAGAAAACTTCAATCTATTTTTAATGACGTCCCATTTTCTGTATTTTTCGCGTGGCTGAGATGAAACTGTACATTATTTTTTTTAATTATCCCGTTTTCAGTAATTTATCTAATTATCCATTAACCCATACAGACGACGTCATTGTAACTCTTTTTAATTTTTCTTGATACATTTACATTCTTCTTTTATTAAATACATGTAAAACGAGCTCTACAACAACGAGCGAGACATTGATTTGTATGAAATTAAGAGACGATTTCAATTATATATGCTCCATGAATATCTACGGAATCATAATTGGAAAGCAGGCAGTGTAATGGTAGACTACTCGCGAGTTTTATTCGTGAAAACATACAAAAATATGAAAAAATAATCGGACAAATCGTAAGAAATAGGTAACAACGAAATTAATTAGCAACGTTTAAAATGGCAACCATTTGTCTCGATCAAATCTGGGTATGCGGCGACTTATAAGAGCTTATAAATGGAAGACCTATTAATTGCAATAAGTTATGAATACCTACGAATGATTTTCGAAATAGTATACATCGACGAGAACTGTGAATAAATTTAACCATAAATTTCTAGCCAATATGCTGAGAAAATTTTCGCTATCGTCACAGATTTTGAATGAGAAGTCAAAAGAGGTATTTATGAAGCACAACGATTGTTAATGAATTGGCAAGTGGTCGTATCTATTCAGTTGTGACAATTAATGATTAACATACTTTAAAATAGCTCTATTTCAGTGTATATGATGACGAGAATCGAGAAACAGGAATTAATACGTAAAAAATAGTCGTTATTTCAGCAAAAAACTTTAATCATTATGTGAACGACTATATACACGCGTGGATTTACATTTAATTTAGTATTCACAATTTCTTTAATACTAATGGGAAGCATTTCCACGAAAACATTTACTTACAATTTTTAAACGGTCATAAAATTGTATTTTTGCCAAATTTAGTTGTTATATCATTGTATCCTATTTTTTTCTGTTCATTGTAAGTGCCTGTAGCTAAAGTTTCAAGCGTTCTTCGAAAATGATAAAATTAAACATAGCAAACTTACTTTTTTCGATTAATAGACCGATTATAATTTAAATTGTTAATTAAATTATTGTGATTTATCCAATTATAAACTTGTTTTTAATAGTTGAAAAAATAAATGAATAAGTAAATTATTGAAACAAATTATAAAATAATTACTACAGAAATTTTTTATGACTGTTATAAATAAACGAATTTTCTTTCTTTCTGTTTTTAGTGTAAGTAATTACTGACGAATTTAAAAAAAAAATATACCACAAATCTAAAAAAGTAATAAAATTAATTTACTGATGTATGGTAAACTTAATAGGTCCTTTAACGAGTAATATCAAACACTATGAGTTATACACCCAGATGTTCTTCATAATCACAATACAAGAGATAATTATCTTGATCAAATGCAACTGAGTATTAAGGACCAGGCATGGGAGGCTAAGACTCCTCAAAACGCGAAGCCTCCTCACAAAAATTAGAAAAAATGTAATTCTGTTAAAATAAAAAAGTAATACTTAAAAATTTTATTTATTTTCATTTAAAAAAAAAAAAAAAGACATTGAGCTCTCCCCCAGAAGTTTTTTTCTAGCTTCACCGCAGGATTTTATTTAAATTCAGGTGAGTCATCAACATCGGCTGTTTTGGCAAATTTAGCATAAAACTTATTAAGTAAAAAAAAACGAAAAATAAGTAAAAAAAAATAGGTAATAATTTGTATTTTTCACCATTTATGATTGAAATTTCAACTCATGGTAATTTTTAAATATTGGAAAGCATTTATTGTAGACATATTGGTAATCCAAAAAATATAGGACTTATAATAGAGAAAAGGTCTCATAACTATTGAGTCTCTTTATTTCATTACGATGTGAGTTGGATGTGAAAAAATTCAAGTTTGAATCACGTGATTTATTGATTCTTTAGTTTTTAATTCAGCATTTTTGATAGAAACGTGGTAGCCAATCAGACATATTGTAGGAAAAATTATGGAAGGTTTTCAAATAGGTACCTTGCAAATTTAGTAATAGGCTTTACTTTTGTAGAAAGTGCAACAAGCTATGAAATATTTCTAGAATCTAGTAAATAAATATTTAAAAGGAGTTAAGTCTGACGTTACATTGTCTATCAGTTGTTTATGACAAAAATTGAAGAAACAAATTTTACATATAACTAAGCATTTTTACCTTGTTTCATTTACCACTCCAAACATTTTCTCATAGCGTTCAGGAGTTTTTGAGGAAAACCAAAAATTCTTGGATTATTTAAATTTTTGTAAATGCAAATAACCACACAAAGAATACAGAACAACCACTAATATTTTTAGTAGAATTTCTCACTCAACACAGACTTATCATCTTATAATGTGAAAGCCATAATTCCCTGAATAGAATATGAAAGGAATTACGATGAATAGTGAAAACAGGATACTCAGGGAAAATGGTCAGGGTGTCCTACTCTACATAAAGAAATTGAAAAAAAAAATGAGAGAAAAATATAATATCGAACATTAAGCCCTAATCCTAATTCCTTAAAATACCTACGCAAATTAAATTCGAAATTTGATCAGTTTTTTCATTAGTTCAATCATTTTTGAAAGAATACTTACGATGCTTTTGGTATTTTGTTGTTTTTGTTTTTTTCAACATTGATTCGAAATCAAAGGAAAATTTTCGAAAACCACCGGATGTTTTTGGAAAGTTCAACGCGGTGGTATCCCAGATTCCTGGACATGATAAATTCAAATATAATCCAACGATGGCGAACACGAAGCCAAAGAATTTCGATTAGTTTACGATTGAGCCATTTTACTATTCAGTAAACGTTTTTTTTTTTCTTTCTCTCATCTGTTTCTCTCTGTCTTCTGGTTCTCTTCTTTTTAAGTAGGTTTTCTTTAGAAAATCTACTTATTACGCTTGGTGCGGTATTAGCCCCCAGGGTTGGGGGTAGGTACGTTTTTCGTTTCGTTATCTCAGGAAAATTTTGGCACCAATAACTAAAATTCATATATACAATAAGTATAGTACAGGTCGCAATTTTCATCAAATAGGTAATCACAAAATTTTACTGAGCCAAAGAACAGATCTATTGATTTTGGTGCTGATAGGCCGGACAGTTATTCCGGTACCATCATTTTTGTTTTTATTTTGGCTATAAAATGCTCAATTTTGCATCAATAGCCAAAAAATTCGAATCAGATATATTTATCACAATTTATTACACTACCAATTTTGACGTGGATCGGCCGGACGGTACTTCCGGTACTGCTACTTTTTTTTATTGGTCACAAAATGCCCAATTTTGGAAGAATATGTACGAAATTTGAATAAAATATTTATTATATTTTATTTTAGCGTATTGCTAATTTTGGTATGGATCGACTGGACGGTAGGTACTTCTGATACCGCTATTTTTGTATTTACATTGGTCATAAAATGCGTAATTTTGGAACAATATGTACGAAATTTGAAACAAATATTTTTTATAATTTATTGTAGCACGATACCTATTTTGGGGCGGATCGATCGGACGATACTTCCGGTAAAGTTTTTTTTCCATTTTTTTTCTAATTTGCATGAACTTTTCTTTTTACAAAAATTAACCACATGCTCATGTTTTCTGTTTTTTAAACGCTTTTATTCTAGTCCAATTGGGAACAGAATTTAGACTTTGTTTATTGCTCGTATGCGGATGGAGTAAATAGTTATCAAATTTGCTACTGGAGTGTTTAAGTTACTCTTTTATTTCTCTTATCCCTGTGGCTTTTCTCCGACTTAAAGCTGTAATTATATTATTTCAGCTCCTAAATTTTTTTCTTTATTTTGTGTCAGGGTCTCTTTATACTGCTAATAATACAACAGTAATTACCCTCACTCTTTCAAAACTAAAAAATAAAAAATAAAAAAGTAAAAAGTAATTTTTAGGTAAACGCTTTTATTCAAGTTAAGCGCCCTCAAAAGGAGAAAATAAAATAATTTTATTTTGTTTGTATCATCTAGAAATGACATCAAATAAAAGCGTGGGGCGGACATAATGGCAAATTAGTATAGGAATTTAATGTCAGCAGTGTAATGCTATTGTTTCAATATAGCTTATATTGATGGTAGTGAACTTAAGTAACCTTTGCCTTATAGGTACTTAAGTACTGAAACCACAGATCAAATATCTCTGAAGTGGTATTTTATTTGAAAGCTGAGGATTGTCTAGGAATATAGCCCATTCTGATACGCATCAAAATTACATCGACCCCTCAGAGGCTTGTAATTATGTCCTCCTCCTAGGTTGAGTTGAGTTGATATGGAATGGCACAGATAAATTCGAATTCATTAAATTTGGGTATTGTTGTCCTCCCCACGCTTTTATTTGATGCCATTTCTAGATGATACAAACAAAATAAAATTATTTTATTTTTTCCTTCTTAGAGCGCTTAACTTGAATAAAAGCGTTTAGGTACCTAAAAATTATTTTTTACTTTTTTATTTATTTCATAACTTTATTATATTTCATTGGATTTATTTTAAATCATATGATGACTACCACACTTTATCATCTTAATTTATTTTTCATTTTTTCAAGAAAAAATGCTTCTAAATTTCACGTTGTCTAATATTTTGTCAGCACCTGATCACACATTTCACACAATCATAACACACCATTAAAGCATATAAATTTACAGATAATTAATATGATCATCAAAATTCGTAATTCTTTCTCACGAAACCTACTTTTTCTAGCGAGTCTTGCTACGCTACAGTTTTTTTTTATTCTGCCTCCATCACAGTAAACGTTCTTTTGTTTCTCTCATCACTTTCTATTTTCATTTTTTTTTTTTTTTTTTTTTTTTTTGATCTTGATGTTATCACATCCTAAATCCGTAGCCAGTTATCAACTTTCGGTATACGAACGATCATTTATGCTGCGTGTATTTTGAAACCAAAGAACTCATTGCACGATAACACGTCTGTTTCAATGAAAAAAAAGCTACTGTTTTTACGCTTTTAACACAATGCGTATTATGATAGCTAAGATTTTAATTATTAAAAGACATTTGAAACATGCGAAAAATGTCATACATTCGTTCATTTTGACAATGCTGGAATGAAAATCAAGAATTTAAACATCATATTATTTCACCTGCTGCGATGACTGTAAGGGTAAGAAGCATGAAATGTGTAGGTGAGGAAACAAGGATAGTAAGGAGCTTTCCACGAAATTCATTCTCCACGATCTTTCTATCACACTCTCTCTCTCTGATAGTCTGAAATTCTTGGAGTATTCAATATTGACATTCCAATCACAGTAGCATCAATCAATTTTACATTAATCAAAGTAAAACATGAATTTTCTTAAATTTTCCTTAAAAAAAAGAAAAAGAAGTTTGCCCCAACTATGAAAATATTTGTTTATCTTCCACAATCGCAATTTTTGGAATTACTACGTCTATGAAACTGTGATAAATAATAACAGTAAAATATTTGGAGTAAAATTTATTTTTTATTCGATAAGTGTACATTTTGAGGAATTTTCATTCACCTTTTCCAACTTGTTAATTGAAATATCTACACTCTCCAGACTAAATTTTAATGGTGTTCTAGACCAGTATCATAGGTAATTAAATTGATATCATTTTGAGGGTTTATCAGGTTTTTTAGCTGGTGGGAAATCTTAATTGGAATTAAAAAACTCATACTTGAAACAAAGTTGAAAGTCGCACTTGGTACACAGAAACGTTTCGTGTAAATTCACACGTTAGCACAAAGTAACCCTAGTATAATTCTGGTACATAACTCACAAAAATATTTGACTTATCATAAGTGTATGATTATATTTCAGTGACTTATCATTCAAAATATTTGAAAAATACAAAAATAATCTTTGTCGCACATTAACCGCTGTAAATATGTATTTTTCAAAAGTGTCAAATTTTGTGATTGCTGTCATTCGAAAACCAGTTGAACGATTTCACTCAAATTCAATACCAAACAAGTCCCTAATGGTTTCCAACTAAAATCTTCAAATTTACGGGAATTATCGTGATGACAACATGGTGGATTCGCAACACTTTGAGAACACCTTCCTCCGAAACTAACAAACGAATTTCAAAAATTTTAATACGAATATGTAGCTCATGAAAGCTTCTAACACTACTTCTTGTTTCATTGCTATGGGTCAAACAGCGTCCACAGGTTTCCAAAAAGTTCCAAAATGAGCAAAAAGTGAAAATATATATATATATATTGTGTATAGAAGAATTTCAATGACCTATATATATTCGTGATCTACAACTCAGGATCGACGCTTTTCAACAAGTCCCGCACCTAGTTCTCGCCTCTGCACTGAATGCAATATAATATAGTTGTATTTTCCAAGGAAAATACACTAAAACATTTAATTGTCATAGAAGATGGGCAGAGAAAACTTACTAAAATGTCTATGAATATGTCCAAAATGCGACAGATCCAAGAGTAAGACAACAGATTCAAAAGAAGGAAAGTAGTTATTAGAAATTTTTCCAACTATTCCAAAAATAGCAACGTTGACAGTATCATCAATAAAAATTTTTTTGAAACAAACAAGAACAATTTTGACAGAAATTTCCAAAGGAAAACACAACTATTGCTTATAGACAGAACCTGTGGAAAAGCGCCGACTCTGAGTTGTAGATCACGAATATATAGGTCACTCAAATTCTTCTGCACACAATATAATATATAGATATATTTCCCCTTTTTGCTCATTTTGGCACTATTTGGCAATCTGTGGAACCTCCACTGTTTGACCTATGGCAATGAAACATAAAGAAATGTTAGAAGCTTTCATGGGCTACACGTTTGTGTTAAAATTTTTGAAATTCATTCTTTAGTTTCGGATAAAAGTGTTTTAAAATGTTGCAAACCCACCATGTTGTCATCACGAGAACTTCCGTAAATTAAAGTATTTTGGCTTGAAAATTTTATGGCAGTTGGAGACTATTAGGAACTGATATGGTGTTGAATTCAAGAAAAATCAGTCAACTGGTTTTCAAATGGCATCCATTATAAAATTTGACACTTGGAAAATACACACCACAAATGATGCGTGGCAAAGATATTTTTGTTTATTTGGTATAACTAATGAAGTACCTGATTCACTGAGCAAAGCTTGGACGTGGAAATTAGAAAAAATTTTGTTAATTTAATCCAAGCTGAGGAATTTCATAAATATATTTTTATAACATATCTCGATTCTCGAGAATAAAATTAAAAATTTCAGCTATAAACTCATTACTTCATTAGTCATAAATCATAACAATCATACGCAACCTAGGCCTACAAAAATTCGCTAATAAAACCTTACCTATCCCTTACTTTTAGCCAGGCGAATTTTTCATAATTTGTTGTTATCACTTACTGCGCTGATGGATAAATTGAATGCTCACATTTCTGTTCAACAAATTTTCTCAAACTTGTGACATATCTAGATCGTTTTTTGGACCCAAAAACCCCTTTCCTGTAAATTTCAATAACATTTTTAGTCTAGTTCTTCAGAATGCGGTTACATACATATATACATTCATACACACATACTGTTGGAACTATTTGGTTGTTGTACATGAACTAGCTGGCTTCACTGATTAATCGTCTATTATTATTATTACTTATTTTCTATTGGTCTGATCGACCACCTTTCTTCGTTGTCATCTTTGTTATAAATACAGCTTGATTATTATTGTTGTTTCTTTGGAATACAATATATCTTTTCCAGTGTGGTAAATGTGTTTAATAATTTATCTGGTTAATTAATTAGTGAATACATTTCTTAATTGTACATCAAAACCCCCATTGATGTCCAACACATCCATACATACAATTATTGCTCCTATTATAGTATAGGATTTGCTATAATATAATTATGAAATTCTGAATAATTTTTAATACTTTTGTATCCAATTATTATGAATGATAAAATTTCATGTTTCCAAGAAATTTCTACAGAAGAAATGCAAATTCATAAAAAATACGAAAATTATAAAATTTAAACAATCTAATGCAAAAAACTTCAAAAATTTTTCCTATTCAATATCTATCAGTATAATTCAGCTTTCGAACATACTTCAATATTCCATTGTAGGTATATTGTATCAATTGTTTAATTTCTGATTGGGAAGAAAATGGTGGATGAGCACGTCTATGTGAAACTATTAAAACCTAAATGAATATGGTTGTCGTTTTTCTTAAGGCTTCATCGTTATTGTATTTTTTGTAGTACATAATTAATTCACACATGTATTCGAAATTGCCTAAAAATGAAAAATTTCTGGAAGTTTTACTCATAAATCGTCTACTTAAACAACTCTCTAGACGATCGTTGCTTACCTACCTAATATTTTTTATTCACAAATGACGATTTTCAAATTTCAATTCTGTAGTTTAAGAAGAACGGATAACGAATATAACTGATTAAAGAAAAAGAAAGAGATAAGTCTTTTGGACAAAAAGAATTTTTCATAACGCGTTTTTCAGTCTTCATTTTGGAAATATAAATTCGAGAAGCACCAAGTCGCAATTGATGAATTGTTATAGTCAGTCTCGTCGTAACCTTCGATTTAGATGAGAGTGAAGAGCCCTTATAAAAAATATATTTCAAAAAAATGACCAGAAGGAAATTTAAGTTGCTGTTATGTACAGAAACTAAATTAAAAACTTGAACCAAAAAAAAAAGTGTTTCATAAAATTCCTATTGTTCAAATTTGGTTCCAGTAACTAGTTCAGCATAACAACGGATACCTACTCGAAAAGTTTCACTTTTAACCATAATTCTTCGAAAACGAGGGTTATTTTATTGTATCGAATATTACGTCTAAAAATAATTTTATCATCTTCTTTTTAGTCGAAGTGGTTAAATAGTATAGGTTTCAATTCTTCTTTTTTTTCTTTTTTTCTTTCGATCGGTTCGAAGCAGCTTCGAATTTTTAACTAAGTTCCATTATAACCCAAATTCACGTTTCTAAATTTAATTTTCTTCTCACAGTTCTACGCTCACTTTTTTGCTTCAAATTTTTACAGAAACAAAATAAAATAATAATTCAAAATAAAGTATACATTTATATAAAAAATGTAAGTTTGGTTTAAAAAGGTAGAATAGCAGAAAAAAAAAGAGAGTGAAAAAGCGAGAGAAAGAGAGAGAGAGAGAGTGAGTGTGGGGGTGCGAGAGTGAGAAACAGAAAAAAAGAATAGTCACTGAAAAGATTGTTCGACAGGCAAGGACCAAAAAGTACGCTCACTAAATGGATTTTCTTCGAGTCATGAGAGGGGGAGGTATAGAGAGAGCGAGAGAGAGAAAATGAAAATAAAAAAAAAGTCGAAAAAGGAACATAAATCAGACTACAAAGTTACAAATTTTCTTCGAATACTTTCGTTCTTGATTTATTGGTTAAAATTTTAGTTTATCCGGTGGTATTAATGATATTTGATGTTGAAATTTCCTCAAATTATTTTTACGATTTTTGTTCATATTATTAGAATATTGATGATATAAAGTTTATTCAGTCTGGACAAAAATCAACAACATCGTTTTCATTTATACATAAATCTTTTTTTTCCTCACAAACGACAAATTTCTAATGAATATTGATATAGAGGTGGTACAATGTGTCTCCAGCCCAGACTTACTGAATTCCATCGGATGTATATTCCACTTTAGATCGAAAGAGGCAAATGAATTCACTTTAAATCGTCGTCGTCGAATAAGCCTATTAGTTTTACTTGCTAAAAATAGAATGATCACTTTAAAGGCTGACACTGAGTCTAGATTTTGAACTATAGCGAACAAATTTTATAAATATTTAGGCTTATAGATTCAGAAGTCACGCCATGAGGGGAGTGCGACATCCTCTTTGGCCGCAGCTGTTGTGAAAATTGAGAAAAGCGATCAACTGTTTTTGAATTTTTCGTCATAATTGCGATTTTTTATGGGCGTGTTGTAAAAATTGACCGATTACAACCCCTTCCCCCTCAGATGACATTGCGTGTCGCGCTGCCCAGATGTTACAATAAAAGACAAACTATATATTTAAGATTTGAAAAGAGGTCAAAAATGAATAGCACAGACTCCATTTCTCAAACCGTAATATTGGTCAGCTGCAACCGAGAATTTCAAGGTAAAATTTTATCCGTAACAATCAACCCCCAACGATGATACTTAACGAAAACAATGCAGAAAATTTGATTCGCATTAATATTATATTAAAACGTTTTTATTATACATCGTTAGGTTACTGCAGAAAAATGAAAAAAATTAAAACTGATCTTATGTTTGAGCCCCCATAGATGGTTGTGGTACACGGAAGGTGGGGGAAATTTTCAACACCTATTCAAGGAACCTTCGACCATATACTAGATGGATTGCACATACTGATAAAATGTTGAAGGCAACCAAATGAAACGTACATTTCATTCAAAAGTTCATTCCCTTATCAAACTGTACTTTTCCCAATATTAAAAAATCAGAATTTTCAAATTGAACGTATTTTTAACCAGGTTTCTTGTTTGAAATAAATTTAGTTATGGCTAAAATACTTTGAAGATCAACAGTCGTAAATTCGGGTTTATATATTACAAGTTTGTGAATAAAAATTGTTAAACTGTCATATTATTCTTCAGAGGAAATATATGATTATGCTCTTTTCTCACCCATTACGCAAAAATTTTCAAATGATCTCTCAATGCTCACGAATATTTAAATTTACTATTATAATTTTATTACTTTGAAAGGTGTCACTTATGAAATACCTACGGTTATTTAATAAGTTCCATTTTCCGTTGGACCGAGAATTCATCAACGAATTCTCTTCGATTTGTCGCCCTTAAATTAATCAGGATTCAGCGACGAATCAATGAGAATTCACCTACGAATTCTCTTCGATTCGTCGCCGTTAAATTAATCAAGATTCAGCGACGAATGAAAGAGAATTCATTTACAAATATGGCGCTATTTAATTTTAAAAACACTTTCATTTTGTAAAATGACAATTCAAATCCCTCCAAATTATTTAATCAATTGACGTATGGTATTTGATGAATCCTGAAAAAAAGGAACTTTTGAATGAAATGTACGCTTTCATGGTATCTCCGTATAAGCCAATGTTAATTTTATCAGTTTGCGCAGTTCATTATGTATACGGTCGAAGCAAGGAACCACCCTCGTCACATTGCAGGAGTCAAACCTTCGCTATAGACATCAATTCCTTTTATAAAGCCCTCTCGCCACTCGACTGCCCTGTATCCCACATTCGACGTAATAGTACGGCTACCTACATCTTAATCAAAGTGTGTATCCGTTAGTCAAATTAGATTTTTTCTCCGTCTTTCTTTCCGATTGATCAATAACGCATACAAATCGGCGCAATCGTCGAAATTAGGTGGAAGGCAAACAGGCTTGCATTGTTGATATCAGGTCGGATTTCGAAAAGAAAACAGAAACGTGATTAAGAAACGGTGAGTTTCATTTTCTTATGGTTGTTATTGTTGTTGTTGCTGTTGTTCCTGTTTTTTGTTCTTCGTCTTCTCATTGCGTTGGACGACGAATCAAAAAAAAAATGAGCACACCTTCTTGTAATTGCCTGTTACTGTAGCACGTTGTTTAGGTTCACGCATTGGTTAAGGCCAATCAAAAATATTATATTATTATACCGTATGTTTATATGCCTATATGTACGATAAACGCATTTTCAGACATTCTATTTTTCCTATCTCACCGCAATAACTGTCGCTTATCGACAAAGATACGATAAACCTTAAACGCCGATGCCAGGAAGTAACTTTCAATAGTATTTAAAACAAAACCTCCACACTGCAGGCGCTGGTTACCGCACCGTTCGTCGGCGGCTACGAAGTCGCGTTTGCGGCGGCCGTCCTCGACGATTCCGACGAATTTTCGCGACCCTTTTTCCAGACTGCACCATTTTTTCGAAAATTTTGGAGCCGACATAAACCACGCAAACGACTACCAGCGCCAACCAAACGAATCTTAGAGCCCATAATATACGCAGAATACGGGTCAGTAGTGGCGGACGATAGTTGGGATATCTGTCGCCGCGATGCACTTGAAGATTTCGCACGTAAATTGGTCTGCACTCGGCAAACATTGTAAGAAAATACGATCGACGAAGATGGCGAGCGTTTTCTCAAGTGCTGTTTACAGTTCCATGGTAAAATAATTTCCCAATATTTTTTACAAAAATAAAAGAGTGAGTACCTAACTACGACGTAACATGGTCGAATTGGTCAGTTTTCAAACGTAATAGGTTTATAATTTAAATATATTGGTTATTGGATGTGTGATTTAAGTAGATTTTTGAAATTTGACCTCGATTTTCCACTAATTTGAACGTTCGTGCTCATTTATATCCGAATAATTCAGTACGAAAATAGACATTTATTCGAAAAAATTGAAATCCAACGTTTATCTTTGGGAATGGGCGCACTACACATACAGGGTGAGCGGAGTGACCTGGACCATAATAGAACTCTCCATATTGGTGCGTATGAATATGCTGCCAAAGGTAAAGTGCGATACAAATTTATAATGGATGAGGCGTTAATGACGAACCACGTGAAAATGTAAATTAAAAGATACGCTGAACATGGACAAAATAAAATATGACACAGTGATAAGGCTACATTGATACATAATAACAATATTAACTTTATTGAGATGAATTTAATATTAATAATTTTTTTATTTAAAAATAAAAATTTGTAAAAATTATTGCATAAAAAAATAGGTATTAACGTTGATTAAATTCGAATAGTTGAATTTGAGATTAAAAGTAATAATAAAAATAATAATATTAAAATTATTGAAATGAATTTAATATTAAAATTTTTTTTATAAGAAAGTAGAAATTTATGAAAAATTAATTATATAAAAAAAAATAAAATATATTGTATTTAATATAAGTTCTGTTATAATTTTTTTTACCTGTTTGTACGAAAAAGTTGGATTTGTTTTTTATTTTTCAATTACTATTTTTCCTTAAATTTATGCTATTTCCTTCTTTCATTACGTCACTCTTTATTGTATTCTACATATTTGATATTTTCACATGATACGCCATTAACGCCTCACCCATTGCTAATTTGTATAACACTTTACCTTTCTCAACATATTCACACGCACCAATATAGAGAGTTTCATTATGGTGCGTGTCACTCCGCCTCACCCTGTGTACCACACAGCCAACTTCGAAAAAAAAAACTCTAACGCAGCAGGTTGTAAAATGTAGGTTTTCGAAACATATAAAATAAGGTAGTCACTAAAAAGTTATTAACAGATTATAATAAATATTTGTTCAGAATTACGTTCCTATTGATCCAAAATTAGTCATTTTATAGGCGAAATAAAAACAAAAATAGTGTTACCGAACCGCACTAAAATTTATGGCAACTTATAATATTTGTTACAAATTTTGTAACAATTGATCGAAAATTGATAATTTTATAGCCAAAACAAAAACGAAAACAGCCACACCGGAAGTACCGTATGTCCGATCTACACCAAAATTTACAGCAAATTATATCATAGTAAATATTTGATTCAAATTTCGTAGATATTGGTCAAAAATTAAAAATTTTATAGCCAAAAACAAAAACAAAAATAGCTATACCGGAAGTACCGTACGGCCAATCCGCACCAAAATTCATAGCAAATTGTAACGTATCATAGTAAATACTTTTTTCAAATTTCGTGGTCATTGATCAAGAGTTAAAAATTTTATAGCCAAAACAAAAACGAAAATAGCCGTACCGGAAGTACCGTGCGGCCGATCGGCAACAAAATCAATAGGTCAGGTCCTTGGTTTAATATTGCTTGTTTCAAATTTCGTGACTATTGGATAAAAATTGCGACCTGTACCGTCGAAACAAGAAATTGGCTTGTATAGTATATATTGAGTTATTAGTGTAAAATTTTTCCTCGAGTTATCAAACGAAAAACGTACCTACCCCCACCCCAGGTGGTTCTATGACACCAAGATTAATAAGTAGTAAAAACGTTTCCATGCGTATTGCCTATTTACACCTGATGTCGTTGGCATTTTTTTTTTTACAAAAAATACACAGTTATATGAACTTAAATTAATTTTCCGTTATCTTTATTTGGTATAAAACTATATGTAGAAAATTTAAAGGGGAATATTTTCAATATCCATAAAATTTTCTATGCAATGGATGATTTAGCAAATAAAGCACAAAAAAAAATTTTTGTCTATATAAGTGCGTGTATTTTTCGTAACAATATGCCAATAGCATTAGGCACAAGTAGGCAACCATTTTGGACCCACTTTTAATACATGCTTTATATGAGAAGTTGACATCTGTGTTATGAGAATGGATGAGGATGAACATTCAAAAGTATATATCAAAAATACCAGCCCTTCATCCTCATTGTGAGTCATGTTGAAAATTTATCACTCAAATATTAATTTTTTGTCTAAGGTCCGAATGCAAGAACGATACTTAAGTAATTCTTGAATTTTTTCCATTATCAATTATATCTATATCTACATACATACAAGGTGGTAGGTAACTTCGGTGTTGCTCAATAGGGAAAATACATTGGATTTAAGTTTTCTTATTATAAAAAGTGGTCAGTATGTGTTTGAGGGTTCCAAATAAACTTTCCTAACCTAAAATTCAATGAGAAATCAATTGGTTCTGGTTTGAAGTTGACACAAATAAAACTGGCAATGTGCTGCTGCTATGATTAGATTTTTCATCGGTGCGAAGTTGTGCAGAGTGGCTAGTCTATTCATAAACATGGAAGGGTAAATAATTCTTAAGTTACTGATGATTCGTAAATATAGTTATTGCATTCTAGGATTCATATCCACCAATGTTTACATTATTTTCATTGAGAGAACAAATACTTGTTTTGCTTCCGCTATTGACTTTACTTCATGGTCAGAAATTATACATTTTAGGCTTCGAAAAAAAACACATAATTATGCATTTTTCAGCATGTGTTGCGAAAAACACTTTGGATGATTTTCAAAAAGAGCGGAAATTCCAAACCCAATTCAGTGAACAGGTTCTGATGAAAAATTCTCTTATAAAAATAAGATTTTGTTTATATTACATGATTGTTCTATTTGGAGACGTCAATTTTTCAATTTTTGTCGCTTCGCAGAACGTATACGTAAAAATCTGAGGTATACATGTCCAGCATGTGTAGAATAGTGCAGAAAAGAAGAAAAGTCAACAGAATTGTTCCAAATCAAAGGAGAGTAATGAACGTTAATCAGAAATGTAAACAAGTTCGGAGTATGTATGAGGTCACGTACGAGGTGATGTCATGCATGGAGTAATATACCGAGTTGAACGATCAGATATCAGATACAGTGTAGCCACAGACGAAGACATTTAATACGTATGAAAGTGAAAGTAAATTATTAGTAAAAAGTTCGTAGGTAGGTACAAGATGAGAAAGATTAGGAGTACCCAACATAAAGAACTGAGAACTCACTTTTAGCAAAACTTGTTAAAAATCTAAAACCTGAGTGCAGCACTTTTCGCCTCATAGACCATATTATAGTTTATAATTACTGATACGTGGGAGTGATACAAAACATGTAGGAATTGATTGATTTTAAACAGAATTTCACATGAAAATTGATATTAATGACAAACTTCATACAGACAACTGAGAACTGAGCATTCTTTTACTGATCTTTCTTCTTTTGAGACGAAATTAATGTTGGTGTTGAAAAGCAATGTGAAAAACAAATTTATAAGGCATATTTTACGCATTTACCACTGAAGCAAACGTTTGGTATAAGACTTATAATATGATATTTTGGAGACTCGACGACACTCATTTATGAAGAAAAAAATGCCGAATAATTTGATCTAAGCGTTTATACCAAACATCCTGTATTACTGTAACAATTATCGGATTTTGTCTCCATAAATATTGATTTTATCACAAGAAGCATTTCGTAACCAAAAATTTGTCCCTCAGTTTTCTATGAAGAAAGTTATTGCCAACATTAATCATCCCTTGTTCATCAATGCATGCAACCTTCTGTAAAAGGGAATTAAAGCAATATCAGAGAAGTTTTTATTCTTCCGCTGATCTACTACCTTATATTTTTGTGTGTGGTCACTGAGAACATCAAGTTTCTCTAAAAAATTTTTAATGAGAGCAAGAAGGGCAGATTAGCAGCCCTCGAGCCTAAGATGACGTACAACCGAGGTATTTGTATCGGACATTAAGAAAAAAACAGATACACCCTATACTGTGAGAGGCAAAACTTTGTAATTTTTTAGAGTTCTCTTCGAATTATAATCAAGAAAAGATGTTAGTTGAAACTGTTCTTTAAGAATCTACATTTTCCAGATTAAATCTAAATGATGTTTTTGACCTTTATCGTCACTAAATTTACATAATTTTGAAGCTTTATCAATGTTTGTTGAGCATGGGAACTCACAGGACTAGATTAATAAAAGAATTCTGTTCTGTATAAAACTGATCCAGTCATAATGTTTACGAAGGAGTTAATTATTTTAATCGAAATAAATTTCATAAATTTCTTTCTTTTGTCAAATTTTTAATTTTGTGATCAGTTTTTTGGCTGTACGATAGTCTAAACTGAAAAAAATAAATAAAAAAGAAACAAAAAGGAAAAAAGAAACAAACATAAACAACAACAACATAACGAAATGGGCACACACTCTACTTTGGTAAAACTTGACTGCTGCAGGGCTTCACCGCCTGACTCAAGGTAATAATAGCTGTTGACATGTAGAGTTGAAAAATGAGAACTTCGTAAACCATTAACTAATATTAAATATCGGTTTATGTGGAACATTACGCGAGATTACACTTGCAAAACTACAATATTACCATAAGAGGGTGGAACTGATGAAGTACGATTTGTTAAATATTATCAAATAGACTTAAATAAGGTTAGGCGTAGGATATTATAGAGATAATGTATACAGTCGTATAGGTGATATGCATCTTTTTTTTTTGTCATTCTGATTTCCTTTCTTTTTTTTTCTCTCTCTTCGAGTTAATCGTTAGTGAAAAATGTACGTGGGGACCAAAAACACCGTCGTATACAATGGCAAATCTAAGATAGGTAATGAAATAGCCAAAGTAAACTTCATAATCTTCGAGGTAAATGACTAATTGTAGTTCAATTAACCATGTGCTCGTCCATCACCAGTCAAAAAACGAATAGTACGGTGTTGTTAAATGATAAAGAGTTAATGAAACTCCTTCACTTGTTTTTTCAATGATACGGTAACCATCAGCTGCCTCTCCTCATTTGTTGATAATTATCATACGAACGTATTTATTAACTGTAACGCTGAAAAAATTGTTAAATTTATGTTATTATTCCTCAAATTGAGCTGTTTGCAAAAAAAAACGTTCTACTTATTACTCTTTCACCCTCCTCCTCTTGATAAAAAAATTGAGAGATATATTATGAGGAAAAAGAACAAAAAAAGTGACAATAAAAGGCTCGCTTTAGCTTTAGTATTCGATGCATTAAAAAAGCCCACTCTACTCGTACTTATTAGGCTATTATCAAATCAATGGACTCAAATTTTGTGAAAATTTAACGAAATATTTTAGCCAATAATAAGTTATAAATGAATTTTTAAAAACACGCTTTTATAAGCGTAAACCGTGTGAAGTGAAACCTTGCGAACTCAATTGCACTCACACAGAAACACGTAACTAAGACAAACATAAAATATAGGCATACCAAACCAGATATTTTGTTCCTTTTCTGTTTTTATGGTTTATGGGTCCCCTTATTTCAAAAGTATAATTTCTGATTGCAAAAGGGTTAATTGAGCAAATAAATACGGTACTGCAAAGGAAACGAAAATTTTTTTCAGTTTTTAATCTATTTTTAGATGAAAATTTTTCATTCTTCATTGGAAGGACAGTAGAACATCAAGGTTGCTTTTTTTATCAATATTTCTACCACAAATCGCGGCAAAAGGACAATTTTGATATATATGAAGACTGATCAGACCACTGAAAAATATATGAATATTTTGTGCCAGATTTATACATCTTGGACAAATTTTTCTTCAAATTGACTTATGAAAAAAATTGCCGGTTTGGTATGCTTGTATTTTATAGTCCCCTAACGTAAACTAACCCCCCTTTTGCGATCCTAGCGCTTTGGTAATGCTTTATTGGCAAAATCGGTAACTATTCAGGAGTCCATCTATATACGAATCAAAAATAAGTCTAAAATCTGTTCTCAAACAAAATTAAATAAAAGCATATTAAAAAAAAAAAAATTATTTTGCTGGAAAGCCACGAAAAAAGTTGAATGATACTGAATTGTAGAATAAACCCACGAAGTTTTCCACATCTATAGGCAGCAGAACAACATCAGTTTCAGGAAAGAGCGAATTTTGCTGCCTTAAAATAATTCTATGCTGTTTTTCAACCAAAAATGATGAATTAGCTCCATATAATTTTTCACCATCATTATTTTTCAATTATCAAGTAAATTTTCGTTTATTTTTCGTCATAACTTTTCGAAATTGTCACCATTAACCATACGTAGCGTTCAATAGTTCAGAAAAAAAGGTAAGTATCTACCTAAGTATTAACCAAAGCATCCAACCATAAGAATTACAGAAATTTCTGCGCAGAGCTAAATTAAAGATCAAAAACTCGATCAGAAACAATAAAAAATCCAACGACTTAAAATTTTCACTAAGCAAATTTTACCTTTTAACGAAATATTTCCCCTTCAAATGAAAAAATTTTGAAGCAGGTACCTAATTCAGCAAAATATTATTTTTAAAATTATGAATATTTTTTCCACGTCATAATAACCCGTTGACCTTGTTTTGAGAATTCACAACTATCCTGCATAATAAATTTCTTAAATTAATTTTCTTTTCAAATGCCTTTTTAAGGCTTTAAAAATCGTCGAAATTATTTAAAAAAACTGTTAAATGAAAATCTTGGGCATTAAAAACACTTCAGAAGGAAAAGGGAATTTTTTCAAAATATCTAAATTCAACAAAAACAAAAAACAAAAGAAATAAATTAAAACGCTATCGTCTATTTTCAACATTCACCAATCTACATTATTACCCAGACTTAGTAATTCGATCAAAAATTGTCCTTAAGCATCACATAAATTATTAAAACTTTTGACAGGATCAAAAAAAAAAAAAAAAAAAAAAAACTTCAACTCCATTTTTCATTTTTTCATTTCCTCTAAATGCCGAACAATTTGTATTACCTTTTTGCAAGAAAAGAAAATCCTCCCATCTCGTTTAATGGACATTCCATTAAAAAGTTTGTTCTTGCAAAAAGTTTTGGATTTTCACCTGTGAAAAATTTATATAGGTACATGCCTATATTTTTTTATTTTCCCAAATACCGTACATACACACATACATACACACAAACAAATACTTGAAATTCTTCTTTTAGACGCGTGAAATATTTTATAATTTTCCGTTAGAACGAAAGAAAATTTTTTAAATTGCTTATCTGGCTAAAATGATACCTACCTCTTTTATCACTTCATTCGTCATGTCGAGTTTTTGGAACTTTTTTCTTCTTGCTTGACTCCAAAATAGCAACTTTTTACGAAGAGAAAATTTCGCAGAATAGAAAGCTACGAAAAGATATAATGACGAGTTTTATTTCACTTCGGTGAACGACTAAAAAGCTTCCACCCGACGATGATGAAGATAAATATGTCGATTTTCAAGTCAAGGGAAAGATTCACATGGATAATTTTTCACGCATTATTCAAACGAGTTTTTTTTGACCTTCGATAACACTATAGACAGCCGTTTTTACGTTTGAGTAATCAAATACGTTTTTTTATCCCAAGGTATCTCTATCCTTTTTTTCTGCGAAATCCATTAAGAAAACAAAAATATTTTGCCATAAACCAAACAAAATTATTATATTTACATTCATCTCGGAAAAAAAAAATTTTTTCCTTCAAGATTTATCTTCAGAAAATTTTTTCCACCTTATCAACAACAAATTAAAGGGTACGAAGAGAAGATAGAGAAAAAATAAATAAAATGAATTTTTAGATCGAGCTATATATACACATAATATTATTCTGTTCTGTGGTTTGAAAAAAAAAAAATCAATTTTACACTCAAACTTATAAACGTAATTCCTTAAGGAATTCAATAAAAAAATAAATTAACCATGATTTTACTGAAGATTTTTTGGAAATATAAAACAAAATCTTCATTATTGTGACATTTCATGAAATTATTACTACATAAATAGGCATACAACATTGGATAACTTAAACCTCTTAGTGAGCTGTCATTCTTCTTCTTCTTTTTTTCCTAATATTTGTTGGATTAAATTCTCGATCAAATAGTGACATTCTTTTCAAAGAAGCTGTAGGTGAATAGTATCTATCAGTGAGCTATAATAGCAGGTATAATGACATATTATATTGTATTATAAGAGTAATTAAATGGTTGAGAGAAATCCAATTGAGACCATTCGAAATATAATGAAATAAGCCGGATCATTTTAAAAGCATTTATCACCGTGAAATAAGATTAAAAAAATAGGCAGGTAGATATTCAAAAATATTTTGATATGTCTATTTTACACGCATCAATTTAAGAATTCAAAATTTCTGATATCTTTGTAAGAAAATGAAATCGTTGATTAATACGCAACACAAAATTTCAAAATAAAATTAATCACTGGAAGACAGATCGAGAATTTGATTTGATTTCTGACGGATAAAAATATAAAACTTGTAATTTTCTGAAATTATCAACTAGATACACTTAAAACATGTTTTAGTCTTTTTTTACCTTAGGCCATCAGTCCGAAAAATATCAGATTTGGTTTAAAATTTGACAAGTCGACTAGAAATTATTTTCTTTTTCTTTTTTTTTTTATTACCTACGTTGGTATTACTGGTTGTAGGTCAGATTTTTTTACGGCTTTCGGCATTGATTCATTCAGCCACTATTCATTCGCAATGCAGACATATAGGCTGGTATTCATAGACGACACTTAGGATTCACTCACCTAAGGTTTTATTTTTAAACTATTGTAAAGCTACAAAAAAGATAGTTTAGCTGAGAATGGTGAGAAATGTAGCTTCTTTGAGTTAAATATAGCAAAGCTATGAAAAAAAAAGTAGTTTTGTTGAAAAACATAGTTGAGAAATGCAGGTTTTATATGGACCCTCGGGTAAGTGAACCCTAAATGTCATCTATGGGTACCAGCCACAGTTAGCTGGGTACTTAAAAATTTCATCATAAATAATAATTTGTTCAATTTTGGAAAACACTCGTTTAAAATCTGATTTAGGTACGGTTTTCTTCTAACTAATCAATTTCTCGTTCAAATATTGCAATTCCAAATGAAAAATACTGTTTTATTACGTAGCATAGACCACCCCCTTGACTCATGTCACAAAATTTAGGACCTTCATTTTCATAATTTTACAACAAAAACGAATACATTGGTGAATTGACAGGTAAAACTAACCAATACTTGTATATAAATGTTCGATTTTCAAGCATCTTCCAAATTCAAAAAAAAAGTGTTTACTCCATTTCCCTCTCCATTTTCACGTGCCATATTATCCTTCTTTCTCTCTCTCTCTCTCTCTCTCTCTCTTTCTCTCTGCCTCTATTTGAAATACGAAACCCATTCACTTTTGCTTTCAGCACGCCGGAACTTAAACTAAACATGAGATAAATTCCATAACCACATCTTACTTACCATTTGACATGCATTCAGTTAGCAAATTTTCTTTTCCACCTTTCATACGTAAATAGAATAGACATTTTTTGCACTATTATATTATCGTACAGAAAAAGTACGGTAACATGAGAAGGGTGTTTCCAGTGCGAATATGAGCATGAAATTTGGAAAATGGGAAAGGGAAAAAAAGTTTTAATAATATTCAAAAAAGTTACAAGTTGGTAAGTACCCACCTACCTGCGGAGGGAACTCAAAATAACGTTACCACATTTTTAAGAAATTTACCTAAGTGAGAATGCAATGAATAAGTTATATATTAACTGTAGGTACCTTTTATTTTCCAACTTTTAGGCACGCGTTGCATAACTACGGCCTACGCTTTTTAATGTAATAGTATATTGTGTGACAAGTGCGTAATGAGGGCTATTTTTTTACCAAGGGCGAAGAATTTGCAAACGAGCCGAAAGCGAAAACTGCAAACTTAATTCGAATTAAAATAGCCCACAAGCACTTGTCGTACACCATACTTTTTCTAACTAATGCACAAATAAAAGTATAGCAACAACTCCCCCTCCAAATAAAAAAAAAACTCATAAAGGAAATAAATATTGGAAATTACATCTGAAAAAACTCAAAAATGGCAAATTTTCCATTATTTTGTGTTTTTCCGTTCGTTTATTTTCAAACAACTAAGAACGATTAACAAATTATAATAAAAGTAGTTCCAAGTAAATTTGTTCCTCTTTTTAACAGTACTAATCCCAGATTTCTAGCTTAAGTAGGGGCTGAGGAATCATTGAGTGAAAGAAGAGAGGTTTGTGGATTTCAAAAAAAATTTTTTTCATCAAATTGCATTTTTTTTGTTTATTAATTTTCAAATTGTTAAAGATGATTAAAAAATTAAACGAAAACTAAATTCAGGTAAATTTTTTTCTCTTTTTAGAGATACCATTTCCAGCTCTAAAACTTAAATAGCAACTGAAGAATCATTGAGGGAAAGAGGAGAAGTTTCTAAATTACAAAAAGGTAAATCTTCCATTAATTTGCATTTTTTTTTCTATTTATTTGTTGGCAAATAGTTAAAAGTAATTATTATAAAATTATATTGAAATTTTTTAAATTTTATCCGCTTTCGATTATTACAAACCCCAGCTCTTCAACTTAATTAGAGGCTAAGGAATCATTTGAGACATTTTTTTGAAAATTGAAATGTTGTCTTTGATTGGAGTGACAAGTTGACGAACAATTTTCATGAAACAACGCAAAAAATAATACGAAAATGCTTATATGTTCGAATATTTTACACTCTGTTGCACAGGATTGGGATGTGCAAACCTTATACACTGGCACATAGGATTTGGATGAGTGAGAGATGGTAAAATTATCGTCTACTTCACAGTCCAAAAATTTGTTTGTTCACCTTCGCTATACATGCTTGTAATATTCATTCTTTTGTGCATGCGTTGCAGAAATACTTTTATTAAATGCTTATTCGTGGTTTTATTGCAAAGTCATGAAATCTGAAATTAAAGGTAAATTAAAAAATTCAAAAACCAGAAAAGTTTTTATGCTACACAGTAGAGGTAGCCTTATGCTGGGTATTTTGAAATTTCCAATAAATGATGTCTTATATACGTCAGTGTTGGTGCAATGTGTACCTATATGATGATATGAAAGATGAATGGGAAGGATTGAACAGGATGATGATTTTAGGGATAACTAATAAATATTTTTAAACTTAATCAATTTTTCAAGATATTTCAGTATAAGAGATGAGAGCAACAGACTATATCTTGCGACAAAAACATAGAACCAAAAATTTCACACTAAGTGGCAAACTTCTCTTGAATTTCAGAGTCTGGCTTCAAGTTTTTGATAATTATACATAAATAAATTAATTAAAATCTATTAAAATAATGCAAGGGTATACCTTCACATTTCAACTTTTCAGTAGACCCTAATATCTTATTTTTTTGGATTGGATTTCAACAACATACCTGTTTTACCCAGTCTTTGGAGATTATTTACATCAACGTGGGAAAATGGGTGGTCAGGATATGGTGGTCAATGGTTTCACAGCATGAATTTTTCAATCACATGTGAGAGCACCAAATAAACCGAACCAAACCGAACACACGTAACCATTTTGGGTTGAGTATACATCAGTGGCTGGTCTCAAACCTACAACCTCTCGATTGTGAATCTAAGTACCTTAACCACTACACCACGTGTCCCATGCATCATTTAAATTCATTATTAATAATATATTTACTCGTATGAACAACGTTGAATCGTGAAAACCCAAACTGGCTTTAGCCTCACATTCATTGAAAGACCAAAACCCAGAGCAAATTAAAAACTTATGAAAAAATACGAACAATTGGTAACTTGTTTGCAGTCTTTCTAATACTTTGCTCCAAAAAAGTATTAGGGTAGAAAATCCAGTTTTGAGAAAACAATATTTGAATTTTTTGTTGAGCTTTTTCTGAAAAAGTTGTGCGTATGTACTCAAATTTTAAGTGATCAACCAAAACTATTACAGATAGAGATATAGGATCAATGTCATAGGTAAAAGCACATTTCAATCTTCGACTATATACTAGATAGACACTGTCATGACAATGGAAAATTGAAGCACACATAATTGATATTACAACAGGGCAAATGCATGTTAAATCCCATAAGGAGTTTTTGAAGAAAAAAAAATCAAAAAAAGCTTTATTTTTTCTTCTAAAATGAATTTTTTAATAGAAAAAAAAAAAAGAAATGATTATGTACAATTTAAAAAAAAAAAAAAAAACTCCAACCTGGCTAAAATCAACTTCAAAAACATGGAAATAACAGCCGTATAACCTGGGTATAATAACTTCTTGCCCCAATGTGACGTCACACTCCATATGTATTAGTGCTTCAATGAGAAGCATTGTACAAGATCGTACAGGGCGTGTCTATCTAGTATATGGTCGAAGGTTTTGATTAACCGAAAAACTGAATTAAATTTAAAAAAATTTATTTCCATAGGTACGAGCACCAATACATGGAGGCAAAGTCACCAACAATTAATTGATTTGCAATATATAGTTTTTTATTTTTCTTCTTCCTTCTCATCTATCAGATTACAAAACGATCTTTGTTGTTTAATGATATTTTTGGTGTATTTTGGGAGGATTTGTGTTATAGACTAAGTTTAAATTAGCCACTTATAGATATAATATTTGACATTGAGGGAGTTTTGATGTACGATGTAGTTAATTGTAAAATAAATAATAAATACTAAATTATAACATTAGTATACTGTAACTACCAATTAGATATTTTTTTGAGAGAAAATACAGTCGACGTTTACTCAAGGAAAACGCAAAAGAGATTAAGTAAGTCACAAAGACGTACAATATTAATAGAGAAAAATATACAAAAGGAGGGCAGCCAACTAGTGCTTGTACAACATATTAAATGTTCCAACATATAAAAATATAGGTAATTATGAGCATATCTGAGATTAAGACCTAAAATTATGACGTTTTTGGAGGTTAGACAGGAGCCTTTACCAGAAAAATCATCTGTTTCCACTCACTATCATTACTCCTTAATCACTGATCATGCAGAGTGAATAAAAATAGTGAATAAATTATGGAAAATACTTTTCTTTTATGTTTGATTTGGTTCCGTCACAATTATTTCAAAATCAACGATGCTTAGAAGTCTAACAAAACTCCAGTACCTACCTATTTAATTCACAAAATTTCGAATGAATATCAAAAACGACATATACTGCAAGTATATTATCAACTCGGGCTCCATATTTAAAAATTAAAAAACCACAATCATAATATAACAGCGTTTTAGCAGGAAAAAAAAATAAGCGAATTTCATAAGTCAAATATGTGAAGGAGTCATACACATAATATAGGTACCTGCTGAGAAAATTTATCGCATTTATAATGAAATTAGAAATTCTAAATAACCTCTGTAAAGAGGATTTGACCTTTCTCGTCCACTATAGTTGGTTCAGTCGTTAAAAAACAAGAAAATTTTTTTCAAACATTGTCACATCTTTTTTCTTCTCTATAGCTACGGCACGTCGTAAATCAATTAGGCTAATTTTTTTTTTTTTTTTTTCATTCCGTTTTCATATTAAAGACAAGCAATTTTTCCACAACAAAATTCCAAAGAAAGGTATGCAGACTATAATAGTCCAGTCATTAACAGATTGGCTATCATGAACAATTTCTTGGCTTCATCTTCGTCATAAATCGTCGCATAAAATTTGACAATATTTATAATCTCATAAACGTTGTGATGTATGTATGCCTTACGGTAAATTTAATTACATAAACGAAAGGAAATAAAAAACAAAACAAAACGAGACACGGATTCAGGAAACCAGAAATTATTAGTCACTGGCACATTTTACAGTGTTACCAAATTCCAAGACGTGTATGTGTAAGTTTACCTTCAAATTCGTAGCACGAACATAAAATTTTCGCGAAAATTTAGCAATGTCAATGGGTAAACAGAAAAATAGCGTAAGAAATCATAAAAAGTTATTATAAAAGTCATAAACCTTAGAAACTTTCACTTGCATACAGAAAACAGTATTCGTCATTTTGTAAAAGGTATATATACAAGTACTGTTTGTAAGTGACTTGCGCAACCGAATGAGTATACTTTCCTTTAGCAGAGTAGTATATATGGGGTATCCATTGTACGTCGGGAAAAATAGTTACTTTTTTAATGGGCAAAGGAGAATAAAAATATAGAAAGAAAGAAAAATGAAATAACAAATTACTTAAATATGAGCAATTATCGGCCTAGGCCTGCTATATGTTCGTATATACAAAAATGAAAAATAGGTTTAAAAAAAAAGATGAAATGTGACAGTAGGTGTTTGAAAAGAATGTTGAAAAACAGTTTCTGGTACATGAAATGCGTCGGTACCTGATAATAAACAATAATGCACGGTGTAAAAAAAAACAAAAAATGAACTGAAAATTGATGACTTTATTATAATTAGGTACATCGTATCCCAACACTGAAGCATTTTTGTTTCAAATTTTATTTACATTATTTTTATATTGAACAGTTTTCATTGTATATCGCTTAATTATGGCGGAAAATTAAAAAAAACTAAAACAATTACACATTTGAACCCCCTTCTGTTGGAAACATAGGGTCCGTAGGTGGAGCATTTGCATCACTAATTCATAAAACTAACCCTATCATGTTTTCTGTGTCAAACCTATGCTATTGAAATTAAGTTTTCTTTACACCTCTTAATTGACTGATGGGCTGAATGAGGTTGAGTTGGTAGCAACTGAGCCGAATTTTTCTCAACAGCAATATTGAACCTAAAATTTTTTCTAGAGTTTTCAAATAGAAGAAAAACATTTTTTTCATACAATTTGAAATATTAAAGTTGGGAAATTTCCAATTAAACTTTAAAGCAATATTTATAAAGATTGAAAACTCACACTTACGACAGTAGAACCCTTTTCATTTTCACTGTCCATCTTTATTACTTTTTTATCACATTTTTATGTAGAAAAGTGATCAAAAAATTAATGAACATATAAATGTAACAAAAAAAAATTATCGACTCCAAAATTTCGATGTCCTTATTTTAGAGGAAACGAAGATAATCTCAAAATCTTAACAAACAAGCACCCATATTCTAGAACGATACTTAATTAAGGATCCGATACTAAAGTAATGTTTCATCTATGTTTTTCACCTTTAAGAGTGTGATAAACATGGTAAAACTCATGCTTAAGTTCAGCTTAACTATAAGAAACATTTTAGAATACGGTTGTAAATCGTAACATATACCTATACGGCATAGTAAACTCAAACAACGAAAATCTTGTATTACAAAAACAAAAAAAAATTTAAATTACTTGATTTTGTTTGAGAATAGGTACATTTTATTTTTTGGAATAATTTTTCTTTTTGAGAACTTTTTAATTCAAATCGTTTCTCCAATCACTTCAAATTTGAGTTAATCATAGTATGTCAGCTAGTACTCTCACCGCCATACATAAGTCTAGTTCACACTTGGCTAGTTTTGATACTACTAGCCAAGCTATTGGTGTACTATTCTGTTAACAGTTGAATTCACTACGCCGTTTCAACCATTTAAAATCAATTTAAACTTGGTAGTTTGCCATATGAGATTCTAATGTGAATCTTACAAGACTCTCTGCCAAATTAAAAGTGACTTTAATGACTAAAGTGGCATAGCAACTTCAACTGTTAACAGAATAGTGCCTCAAGTAGTTGGCTAGTAGCTAGAAAGCTGGTCAAGTGTGAAGCAGGCCATAGATACTCATAACCCAGTTAATACAGTACTGTGTTTTGGAGGTGAATGAGATAAGTTCCTGTTGGTCCCCTTACCAGCAGGATACCTATAGTGGTAACCTAGACGGGACTTAAGAGATCGAACATCAGCGCTCTCTTTTAGATATATGTGCCAACTGTAGTTTGGCATTTATGCCACTCCACAATGTGATAGTTTTGAGCGCACTAGCGGTTATGTTAGTGTGTACCGATCCTAGGTAGAGATGTACAGAGAGAGCATTCTACCATTCTCTTACAAGCATCTACTATTCCGCTCGCTCCGCCTCCATTTTCCTACTGTGCTCTGCTTTAAAAGATTATTCTCGCATCCATACATTGGTCCTTGTAACCCCAGTCAGTACGGTATACTGTGTTTTGGAGACAATCCATTTAGGTTCCTGTCAGTCATCAGTTTGATTCCCCATACCTGCAGGATACCAAAACACAGTATTGACTCTTCAACAAAAGTCTGGTTACTTGTAGGCTAACGAATACTAAAGTAACGAATGAAAGCATATGCGTATCAAAGAGGAGGTCATGCTCTCCTTATCTTAAAAAATTCTGGGGTCAACACGTCTCTGTGTTATTGTAACAGATTTTTGTAGTGAGGGGAAGGATATTGGTATGGGTTAATAGAAAGGAAATACGTACATAGAATTAAAATTTTATCCCTTTCTTCAGAAAATCATAGATTCACCATTACTGGCTGAATGTAATGGAATAGCTTAATTTAGAGTTATTAATGGTCTGAGAAAAATTTATAAAAAATTTATACTTCCATCAACACATGCCTATGCAACTTCAAATTAAGATTTTCTCCGATTCTGAAAATTGAGCCATCCCCTCTCATGAGGATCAAAAATGAATTTGCTCAAAGCAACAAACCACAATTCAAATCCACCTCTTCAGAAAATACGTCCACCTTTAAAATACGATTAAAAATTACACAACTTTTAAATCACAATAAAATCATGGAAAATAATTCAGGTCCTGATATACGATCATCAGAATTCGATGTAGAAAAGATCAAACATCAACCATAATCTCGAGTAGGAATAATGAGCATCCACCTCTTATCATTTAGGAGCATTGTCTGGATACCAATTAATTTGTGACGCAGCATTTTATAGGACAATTGAACACCGCGTACCGGTAATAGGCATTCGGTAAATGACCAAAGATTGTATTGGATACACAGAGGAGAGAGAAATAAGTGAGGGTATGATATAATAACGAGGAAAAACTGGATCTGGGATCTGTGTTGGCCAAGAGAACAATATAAAATAGTCTTCCGAAAATGGCCGAGTAATTATATAATAATTTTATTCAACGCAAACAATAATATAGGTAGTCTAAATATAAAGAAATAAACAAACAATAGCACCTCTCGTAGACTACCTATTTGGATTTTAACGAAAAAAAATTTCACATTTCTCTATGGTTTTATGACAGTCACTGTTTATAGAATTTTAAAGTGTAGATAACGAAACTGAATTACCTCTCTCCAAAACTAAAAATTTCTCGCCAGCAATTGCTGTTGCAGCATTTTTATTTAATGTTAAAATTTGAACATTTTTTTTACACCAACGTTCATTGGAGGTTAGTCTCTAACCTTCATCTGCCTTCCCCTTATCTTCAACGATTAGACTACCCTAATACCAGCACCCTTCAAAAAAAAAAAAAAACTCCAAAAGATCCCAGACTAGGGGATTGTAAAACTTCCTATTCCACTTTCTTAAATCGTTAGGTACCTGTTATTTTCGTTAAATCACTTTAATTATTCTTAAATTTTCTATTCGGGAGAAATATAAAAACAGACAAATAACTACAGCTGATGATGTTTTTATCAAGAAAAGTTAACAGTGAATGTGCGATTTACTTGCTATAATTTATTTGTGGTTAGGATTTTGTATTAATTAAAACGAAGGGATGGTGAGAAATTTATTTTTGTTAGTTGTAAATATTATTTAAGCAATCATCCCCAGAAGTAAACGAGTTAATTTAGCTCTGGTATAATCTCATCTGATCTTATATGAAATTATACATTGCTAGCCTATATTCAGGCATATTTCCTAAATGAAAATATTTATTCCAAAATTATGTACTTATATTGATGAGTTTTTATCTTGAATAAATTGCCATTACCAATGAGCACACCTAAAAAGATAGGTATATAGGTTTATTTAATTAACTCAACCACTCCGCTCTGAAAAGCAAAAAATAAATAAATAAGGGTGAAATTTAAACAACGTTTAACTGTTTGGTAAACCAGTATTGTACAACTCATTTATGGAGTTAATCCGGGCTTAATCTAAGAGTAATTAGGTTAATTCACTATTGTACAGAAAGGCCTTAATGTATAATTGGCCCTTAGCACGTTATTTTGGAGGCTTATCCCCCCTCATTCAGCCGGAGCAAAGTTTTGGGCCAGTTTTGTCGAATAAACGTTAATTTTTGTACCATGTGCCCAAACGAATGTCTCTCTTTGAAAATAACATTCCTGAATATTGTCTACGACGACGATTGAAGTGGAAAATTAAAAAAGTAAATTTTTAATTCAATATCTCACAGAAGGAACTGAGAACAAAATTCGTTTTTCATTTCTTCTTTCAAAAATGAAACAATTTAATCAAAAACATAAAAGAGTAGTACACTTAATCGACAAATCGTGGAGCATGCAGAAAAGAAAAGAAATCATACAATGAAGAAAATGACCATAAAAATACGTTAGAACATTGAGCGACGAAACTTCAACCATAATAAAAGCTGTTACGAGGAACCTACATGACTTTTGCAATAACAGACAACTTTTTGTTTGCCACCACCACGAACAAATATTTTCAGCCTAATGTTTTTAACGATAATTGGTGCCTAATAGCGTTTTTTGAACGTCCTCGTTTCAATATTCTTCATAAAATTCGTACAATGAGCTTTAATGAATTAGTTTTCGTTAGGTTAGGTTCCAGACTTCCAGTATACATTTTAAGTATAATAGATACTTGCCACGCCTTCAGTGAGAGGCAAACTTAAAAACAGAGCCACAAATTCAATGATTTTTTTCGGAATCAATGTAAATACAAAAATTATGAGAACTGCTGTCCACTAAAAGACCAGAAATGAATTATTATTGTTGTTGTTGTTGTTGTTGTTATTTAGTAGAAACTACCTATTTACGATTACCATTAGAATTTACAAAAACTCATTTTCCCTTTTACCAGAAGACGATTCTTGTTTGACGTTATAGAAGCATCGAACCAATTTTTATGGATTAAAAATTTCATTAGTACATGTAATAAGTATAATTTAAATACGGTATCCAGTCCAGACCGTAAAGTGAACCAATGTAAAACACATATACCTATTCGACAATGAATTATAATAAATTTTTTAAAAGTCAAACAGTCTCACGAACCACCGACTTACTTATTCGAGTGAAAACTTAAGGCGATTCTTTTCCAGGAAATTCGTAACAGTTTACGTTGGGTTAGGAAACTATATTTTGTTGAGGCATTTTACTCGCGAAATACCTGCAACACATTGTTTCAGATCAGCTGCAATGAAAACATTCCTTACTGATGTTCGGTACGCAACACGCATTTCAACTTCATCACGACCAGACTTTCGAGCCAAAAAAATCAAAAACGCATAAAATAGATAATTTCCAAAAAAAAAAAAAAAAAAACCCTTAAAAATTCAAAAATTTTAATAGAATATATTATGATAATAGTGAAGTCAGGGTAAAGGGGTTGCGGCGGTGTTATAAGCCTTCTTAATTGTTTGCAGCAAAAAAAACATTCTGTCAAGTCTTACTATTCTAAATCGAACATCTCGCTATAGGGGTTAAAGAACTTTTTTTTTACGACCATAATAATCTGATACCATAGACCTAATATTTATAATTAAAAGAAAATTGTATTAGCATTCTACCTATATAGGGATGAAAATAATTCAAATCATAAAAAACTCTATCGCAGCAAACCACGTCAGAAAATGAAGGTTTTTTGACCAAAAAAAATAAATAAATGCAATAAAAAAATCAGAATTAGAAAATTGCAGGGGAAAAATTACGTTCAACATGAAGTGTCAAGGAAATTCATAATAATGGGAAAGAAAGAAGTGTATTACAAAGTTATAGAACACGTAGGTACGCAAGTTATTAAATTAATTAGAAAATTGAAGAAAATTGAATAAAAGTAAGCCTGCTTTTGACTAGCTTCTTTGGTTCATCTGGACTTTACATTCTTTTCTCAGAAAAAGTTTCAGAATTTTTCAAATCACCTTTACGCATGAACCGTTTAGCAGATTGAAACAAAATTTTGCCGAATAATACGGAATAAATATATTCAATGTCTGTACCAAATTTTGTGTTTATTGGTTGAAAATTAAGCGTTTTTGTGTCATTAAGGCTCCAAAAATACAACGTAATAAGATGTAATAAACGAACCATAATACCGATCTGAACTAAAAACGATATAAATATTTAACACAATATTTTTGTTAAGAAAAAAAAAAACAAAAAAAAAACAACCTATGTATTAGAAAAGGAGAAAATTATTTTTTATAAATTATACAACTTCAGTTCCAAATTAAACCTAAGCCGGACCTATATGATAACTCAGTAGGAAAACTGTGTAATTAGGCTTACATTCAAGAGCCGCAAAGACCTACAGGTTAGGCTTTTTGGAATTTAGCAGAATTTCTTCTGAAGCTAAGAAAATAATATTTAACAGAATATTTTATTAACAATTGCAGCAATGCACTTAATTAGAGGAAGGCAAGTTTTTTTATTTATACACAACGTAAACGTCAACGTGCAGATAGGCTATATAGTGTAAATTTTGGAATCGAGTTTCGTTGAAAATTTGAAAATAGGTAAGTTTCCAAATGATATTCATTTCTATTTTGAAGATGACAATAATCTGTCGAATTTGTTTGATCGTTGTGATTGTTTTTATTCGGTGTTTTCGACATTTTGCTTATTTGCGTATATTGAAATAAGAAAAAAAAAAGAATTTTACCTATAGAAAAACAAGCAGGCTATTTTCTGACACTTCGCTATATCAAGTAGCCTAAATTTCTGATAAAAAGCATCAAAAAATGCAATTTTGAAAAAAAAAATTTTTTAAATGAATTTCTCGCTTAAATTTTCATTTAAGCCAGAAATCGCACAAATTCATGTAAAATTTTTGATTCTTCCTCTTTTTTTCTTCATCATCGCACCGATTTAGGTCGCCCCTTTAAAATCGATTAAAATATTTATAAAACGAAAGAAAAAAAAAAATCGAGACAATTTAGGCAGCTAAAAAAAAAAAACATACAGCAAACTGATACAGAATGCACTTCCTTGTGTGTAAGTTATATAAACGAATATTTTTGGCTTTCACCTTGAAAAATTTCTCTCGTTAAGTACCTACACCACGAAACATTGGTCAACCACATCACGACTAACATTCTTATTTTTCACAGCGACTTAATTTTCGTTTCGTTATATAATTTTTAGTAAAAAGAAAAATTTTCATAAACGCTGTATTTGCCGATTATCAGGTAGGTAGTCCGTTAGCATCGGCAATCTCAAAGAATTGATGACAATTTAAAACATAGGTAGGGTACCTATTCCTATCATCGTTGCCAAAAACATATTCTCGCCAGCTAGGAAAATCTAACCAATAACCAGTTCGCCATCCCGTATTTAATTACATCGACGACGGCGGCGTTTGGTTAGAAATTAAAATTAATTTAACTTTTACGACGAACGAACGAAAAATTTCGAAACCAGTTTACCTTGTTGAGAATTTGCAGTACAGAGTACAGAAATTAGCACCAAAAAATCTATGCAAAGCATATTCTCTCTCTCTGCACCCGTTAACGTTGATGATGTGTCGCCAGGGATACGAAAATTTTCTATTTTTCTACCCGATCGGGGGAAACGCTCTCTCTACCTGTTGAAGTCGTCGACAATTTTTTGCAAATGAAGTAACACAAACAAATATCTACACAACATAGTCCGCGAACAGATACACGAAAGAACGAACAAAAATATTTCTTAAACTATACCGCAAGAAATAGTAGCTATCCGATATAAAGAAAATAAATGTGAGAAAAAAAAAAGTGAAAAAAAAAAAGGTTCAACACTGACGAAAATAACTGTATCTACCCTTAGGTCGATCTTTTAATTAATTCGCAGTCGTTAATTATTTATATCGGAGCATCGACAAATTTGGGCACTTTTCACAGGCCTGGAAAGAAAAAATAAAAAAACTGCTACGACGTATAGTTCGAAATCTATCGCCACAAATGTAACACGTTTTCGACATTATTCGCACATTTTTACATTTTCGAGAATTTTTTCGATACGATTTTTACGTATACGAAATAATAAATTTTTTCCTGACGAACAACGCGAATCCACACCACACTCACGAAACCTTACGTACGGCACTGGAGTCTTGACTTGAGGCGCACGTTGTTTATCTCCGTGTTCTTCTTTGCTTTCGACTGGCAGTACTAACGTATCGATATACTGGAATCGATTTTATATCGATATGTTTTAAATCGAGTTCGAGTGGAGGTGCACCGATGGCGTTTATTTCACAAAATGTGTATACGAATAGCAACACCAAGTAAAACAACGCTCTGATTGGTCCTCTCCTCCAGTGTTGTCTTATCAGCTAGTCAGTTTAACGTTGCTATGTCCGCAGCAGGTTAAAGTCTGTCAATTTTTTTTTTTTTTTTTGAAGTATTCATTGTTATTCGCTTATTCGTAGTAATATCATTCAAATAAAAATTAAATCGTAGTCAACATTTTATTAACACTGTATATTCTTCGATATTCTTTCAGTTACTAAATTTTCTGAAACTTGAAACAAACGCACAGTATCTACCACATGTTTGATGCTGTTCGCTTTCTTATGCCTTGTATCCACAATTAAGGAGTTGTAAATTAGTTTTTCAAACTGCATCAGAATATTATAGTTTCCTCTTGTTTTCTTCATCTAGAAGTGAGAAATGATCCCTTGAAATAAATTTATTTTCGAGCACTTCGTAATCGTATAAATTTGGAATAAGGCTTTTTGCTTGGCATTCATTTTAAAATAAATGTGGAATGCAAAGTCACACTAAAAGAAAGTAAATATGATTAACTGGAGCACATCATTTATTTCGATCGCATTATTCAGTCAGTTCAGTTGGGTAGCAGAGTTGAGATGATATTTTTGATCGGTTGTCTAGTAAACTTTTTGATAAGAGCGTAAGGCGTCCAAAGACTGTTCTTTTAAGCCAATTAGAGAGTTATTTTACTTACTGTAGCCATTCGTATACACATTGGTGAAATATGCGCACCGATGATGTTTGAATTTTTCCGTCGAATATGTTTTTATATTTTTTTATACAATAGCTACATGTTCGGAAAAGCAGTTTTTACCGATGTTTTGTTTGCAAGGAAATTCACGTTATCATTGATAAAGCATAACCTCGTTGAAAAGTAAACGTGCCACCATGTAAAAATTTTTACATAGAGATTTTACATGGAGGAACGTTCACCTCACATCTAGCCATAGAGGTTGTAAGGTAACTAGGTTATACTTTCTTTCTGACACAACATTCATCTATAGCTTATATGAATGTATCACTCCAACGGCTAATGTTTTTATTTTTATTTCAATTGTAAATATTATACCTTCTCTTTTTTTCTATGTTGAAAAAAAATCACCAAGCCTCCTACCAAATTGAAATTATTCTTGGAAATAATATTTAAAGAAAATATCTAAACACATGGGGAAACTGTTACTTATCGCAAAACATGAGCTTAGGCAGGATTTTAGTCAGAAGGACTCACATAAATATTCCCCAGAACACCCCTCCAAAAAAACAGTGGACAGTGGTGGTCTTGAATTTTTCTTTGAAAATTATTGATGAGTAAACATAGTAGTGCTCGGTGTCTACAGTAGGGGTTAAACAAGGATTATGATCATCAGATTCATGTAACTGTAACTTTTACAATTGTAACTCTCATTTTTGTGTGTTATATGATGTGTAGTTGGGTGGTTGTGTGCATACACAACGCATTTACACATCAATCCTTCGTGAGTATGCCCCAGCAGAACTCACAACTTTTTTTTGAAATTTAGAGGGGCTCTGCCCCCTGGTTTCATCCATATTGCAAGAGTCTCACATGCTACGCATAGCACCGCAATTGCTAATGCTGAGTGGGGAATGTTCACTGGATTCCAACTTATTGAAAGTACTTCACTCATCATTACAAATATTTATGAGGCATTTATTTAACATTTTGTCACTTTCTGATCATTAATATAAAATATAACTTCTTCAACAAGGTTCAAAAGTGAGTTTACATGATTCAGAATCACGGGCTTGTTTTTCAAACTTTCCCTTGCTAGTAAATCGAAACAGTTTTTCATGTTTATCACATCAAATATTGATTTTTTTGAAAAAGTAGTACAGTATAAAAATGTTTGGTATCAAATTTCTTATAAAAAATGTCATATTCATTTTAGTCTTCTGACATCCCACTTCCCTGTCAACTAAGTTAAAAAAATAGTATTTTCCATTGAAATTTTTCATTATAATTTTTTTTATCTTAGTTTTTCTTCAATTTTTAAGTTTTTTCAGGACCTGGATGGTCCTTTTATTTTATACTAAACCCTGAGGCAGATACCTCAGCTACCCACCCCTCTTGTAGGATCTGGAAAAAATTATCGATAAAAAATTTTCAAAATACTCATTCAGTTTTACCTCACCATTTGTAACTGCAGTGAAAACAAATTAGTGTGTGAGAGTAAACAGTTGAAGTGAAACTTCTATCTGATGTGAGGATATAATAAATAATGTTATAAAAACAAAATAATGGTAGATATAATACAAATATTATATTTAAATAAACAAAAAATGGCCTTGATTTACCCACCTCCATTGCAACTGTTATAATTTCTTATGATTGAATAAAAGTGAAAATCACTTCCCCAACATTGATGCTGGTATCCCTTTTTTGGCTCTAGTCTAAGGCTTAGTAAATAAAGTTAGCTATGACATGAAAAAATGTTTCAACCTCAAACTTTTTCTTTAAAACTTACAGTTCCATGGGGAACAAGGCAGTACTACAATTTTGAAGAGGCAGTTTAAGTTACTTGGGTAGAACCTTTGACTAAAAATAGTACTACATATGGACTACTGGAACAGTATATGGTTGGACAACAAAAATGAAACAAACACCCACATGGACAGGGAAGAAAAAAATATGCAGGTAACAGCGTTATCACTCATTCTAAGTCATTATCGCAAAATTCTCGAGCACTGATTGGCTAATTTTATTATTTCCCGCATATCCAGCGAATAATTTCCTTTCCTCATACCTCCAGTGTTTTCTATCAGAATGAGCAGTCCATATGTAGTACTATATTATATAGTCAAAGGGTATAACAGAAAAAAATTCTTCTCAAAAAATTCAGAATATCCCTAATACAACCAGTTGAGTAGGTTGTGAAAAAAGGTTTTGTTTTGAAGATATGAACACATTTGTAGGAAGACCCTCTGATAAAAATTTAAAAACAAACAGTTTAATTGTTCCAACTAAGAAAAGAATCACATTTTTGAATTTTAATATTTTTTAAAGTTTAAACATTGCTAAAATTGTAAAGTATAACTGAGAAATAACTTTTAACAGAACTAGACCCTCACTAAAACTTTTAGTGTAACACTCTTAAGGTTTCAGTTCTGAACCCTAGAATGAGCTACTGCACTCGTACATGATTAAGCATCAAGTTAAAGAATGAAGTTAACTCACAAAGCCTAAGTGACTTAAATCTTAATAGAATAGCCTCGACCCTTAATTTAAAACAAAAACTTTAGAAGTCTGTAGTACTTTATTGCCATATCGATTACAGATATATTCCCACAGAATATGAGTTCTCACAAAATTTAGTTAATTTTCATAAATGTTAGAATGAACCAACAATCAAATCTATAGAATGACCAGCTCTTATTTTCTGGAAAAAATATGAAAAAACTGTTAATCAAAAATGGTGAGTAAGTAGGGAAAAAATGTTGACGAGTGTAAGACATTGTTCAAGAACAATAAAGTTTGATTTTCATCCTAACGGTTTGCAGTAAAATTTTATAAAAAAGTATATTCTTTCTTGAACAACAATAAAATCATTGATATCAGTGTCACTTTTAAAGGTATTCAAATATTAATAGAAAAATACAGTTGAGCATCGATTCTTTTTCATTTTTTATTTTTTATTTCAAGGTGATATAGTTTGCAGAAAAACTGTAAAAGTAGCATGCAGTTAGTTGAATCATTTTAGCCAGCTGTACTTTCTCAATCTCCAGTTGAACTGTCAGATAGCTATCTGACAGATTGGACCTGACACCCCTGTGACGTGGTAGAGTCGTTTGCTGATAAGAGGCTTGAAAACGGGATGATGAACACTTTTTTCTACATGTTTTTTGGCGATTTTTAATAATGATATTTTTCAGTAAGAATCATTTTACATGTCAAAGGGAATGAGTTTTTACAGTAATTGACGGAAAATAAAATCAATACCAATCATTTTTAAAGGATAGTTTATACTCGTTGATTTATTCTCTATAATCTGATATCTAAAAAGTTTACTAAAGGGAAACACTGAGCATGGTTAATACTGTTTCTCTTGATTTATTCTCTAAAAATTAAAATTTCTCAACTTTACAAAACACAGATGAGAGATTGGAAAATAGGGATGTGAGTTTAAATCCTGCTTAACTAAAAACCAATCATAAGCAGTTAATTTAGGATTTATTTAGCATTGAATCTTTGGATTTGTATTCATTATCCTGTTTTCAAAGCTTACAAAAAAATCCTCTATATGTCAGCCACTTCGTTTTTGACCCTAACAAGTAGGTAGATATGATTCATCTAGCAAATAGAGCAGTGTGGCTGATAAATTTTTCAACACTGGGGATTGAGAATGTTAGCTTTAATGGAACCCCATCATAGAGTCCAGATGAGGAAAATTACGTAATAGGAGAAGAGAAGACATTAGGTAAAACGAATGATTGAATTTATCAAAAAATTGCAACAATTTTCCATTCATGCCCATTTAATGATATTTAAAAACAATTTCGGTCACGCATTTATCTGAAAAAATTACAAAATTCAAGCTGATATACATAGAATAAAAATTATTACCCATTTCTGTATAGATAGGGTAGGGGTTCTTGGAGCAATTTTACAAAATATTTCTGAAAAGAATATTGGAACTTTGAAAAATTAACTCATGTTTACAGCTACTGGCCAACTGGAATTTTAATACTTTTTTTGTACCATTTTTAAACTTCTATATACCCTATTCACTTTAAGAACGACGTCAGTAAACTAGTTTACACATAACAGCACAGTTGAGCATAATCAATACTCCGCTGAAATTGAAAATTTGTCACTTTCTCGGCCACGTAATATTGTGAATTATTGTTTTTTTCTTTCCTCTTTATCGACAACCTGCTTGTGACATCATGTCGTTCTCAAAGTGAATAAGGTATAGTAGGTTATTTACTATTTTTAGTCCACATTTATGTGGTACTTTTGCATGCTTTTTAGTTGGTTCTTGAAAATAAAACAGAACATATTTTTAATGAATAAACAAACGAAGTTACAATCAGGAACAGAGTTCGGGGGTAAGGGGCAGAAGCACTACCCCTGAAATGTTGGTAAGTTGTATTTTTCTACACAATAGTTGGACAGTTGGCAAACCTTGAAAGTTGATGTCTTTTTTCTTAAGAGAAGACTTCAAAAGTTTTAACGGCTGGAAATTTCAAAAATTTCAAAAATTTTAATCAGCAATTTTCATATTTCTACCTCTCCTTAAAAATCTGTTATGTGCTACACATTACCCTCCCTGCACGTACGTACACATAAGGATTTTGGACCCCTGAAAAGGTTTTTCAGCATAACTAGAGCCCTATAGATACAAGTACGGCAATACGCCATTTTGTATACACCGTTTAATTTACATAACCCTTTAAGAATTTCAGATTTGTCTCAAGAACCAATGGTACCATTTCAGTAAAATTTTCAAAGAATCATTATCAAACATATGTTAATGTTTCATCAAAATTTCAGATTTCTACAAGCAATGGTTCTCTTGAAATTGAATTCCATAATTTTAATTGTATAGTTTGATCCCATAAAATTGTGAGTGATAAGAGGCTTATTTCTTTGGCCCTTTAATCTGCTGGGCGAAAGTAGATTTCAAGTGAAACAGTAAAAAAGATTCATAAAATTAATAAAAAAATCTAAAAACATAAAATTTCTTAAATTTAACATAGAATCAATGAATTCACTTATTAGCTGTAGATAAAAAATGGCATATTGGCGGACTCTTATCTGTAGGGCCTTAGTTGCACCAGAATGCACCTTAATAGCACTTGCCATTTTATGCCTCATCTTTTAATTCACCCATTTGGCTTATCGAGAGCAATAAAATGCACACTTTATAACCTGTCAGAGTTGACACTTTTAAATGAACACTTTCATATACTGGACTAATCAGAACTTCAACTGTTTTTCCACATTCTTCGTATAATTTTAGGATAATACGAATAAAGGTAAAAACAGAAGAACTGTGTATAAAAAATTTGTTTAAATTGGAATATGTTCAAATATTCCTTGTTCTCTTTGTAATTTTCCCAGAAGTATATGTATTCACTGGCGACCTATGAGATGCTTCTCCTCAATATTCACCCAAAATGAACCAAAATTCATAGAAATTCTTTCATTAAATCAGGGTTTTAAACAGCCCCTCTTACTCACTTAAGGGAAACCAGTACACCATGCCTGACAAAAACCCCAATTATTAGCTGACTTTGATAATCTATTTTGACACCAAAATGACTTCTGATCTTCAAACAGCTGAGTGAGCATCTTTGTGCTCAGCTTCTCTTAAATATTGTAAAATCAGGTTAGCTACTTCTCTATGGTTAATTTTTTATGAACTCGAAGCAAAATCTTAATAATAACAAATAGGGGTTCTGTTAGTCTTGGAGTTCTACATTAATGACTGGTAATTTTTTTGAGTCAAGGTAGCAACCCTGAGCCCAATAGAATCACGATTCTATGAAAAAAAAAATGTAGCAAGTACATCCATTTTGATTCCAAGCTCCTTAATTGATACTGTTTATTAAATTTTCATGCTTGTGCCCTGTAAAACACAGATGCTCAAGTTGAGAAAAAAAATTCCTTCAATCTAGAATCTTACTCCTTGAATTGGAAGACTGGAAAAAATAGGTGTACTCATCAGACATTAATACCTTCGATCATTTAGTACTGGGTACCCAGGTAAACAAACATTTGTGCCAACATCTTAGAGGACAGTTTACTGCACATGTGCAGTAGGTCTTTTTGCATCTGTTTTAATTTTGTTATTATTGTGAATCTGTGATGGCTCCAAAAAGTAGACAAAAACAGACAAATAAAGACCTATTAAACATGTGCAGTAAACTAATCTCCATTGTGGCGAGTTCCTACCAGTGGTGATGGGTGTACTTGTGCACTCGCTGGTAGGTTGTATGGCCTATCCCTACATTACATAGGGCAAACATGCTTTTGGTTCACGTAGTAGCTCACCACTACTAATCTAATTTTAATACTGAGCAAGGTTCACACATTCACGAGGTGGAACAGTAGATATACGTATGTGCTCACTGCAGCATCCTACATCCATTGTTTGGCTCAGAATGATGACATGTTTCATTAGCATTGGTGAGATAGGGTGGCTGGGTATCCAGTACTAAACGATTAAAGATTAATTCTCTGTGAATTGCAATCCTGTTGAGTTCTGTTCCAGTATAGGAGTCATTAAAAAATCCTGGATAAATGATCGAATAATGGTGGATGAGTACACCTGTTTTAGTTCTACACAATACTGCTTTTTCAGTAAACTTATATCACAAGCATCAATGATCAGACAAAGTAGATGTTAGAAAAAGGGTATGAGACTAGATTAATAAGACTTCTGTCTTTCTTAGATTTTTTCTTAATGTAATACAGAATTTAGCTAATCGACTCTTGAAGATAGATTGTGAAAATGAAACATTACAGAAATAAACAAATGTATGTCTTAACAAGGATTCTAAAATGGATCACAAGAGTGGTAGTACTAGCCTTATTGCAAGGAGCCATGATGGAACTTACAAAATGACGGAATATACCTACTGTATATAAGACTGAAAAATCTAATGGAAAATTTTTCCACCAAAATCTAGTTTATTTTTAAAAAATAATGGTAAAATCTGTGGATGGGATCCACTTCTCAAATCAATCATCCATGTTTGGAGGAAAAAATTTAACATTGTTTTGTTGTTCTGGCTACGATAATAATGTAAGTGTATATTCTGTTCACGATAAGAAGTACGTGATGTTATAAACCATACCCGCACTTATCTACTTGAAATATGATGTTTGTTTACTCCCTTTGACCATGTAGTTCGGAAAGGTAAAGAACGATGATTTCTGGTTAGCCTTTCCGGCGCTCAATAGGCAACCATGGCGTATCTTTTGACGTACTTTGCATTACGTTTATGTATGCTATCCTTGAAAATTTAAGTGATGACTTTATCAAATGTATTCTAAATTGGTAAACCCAAGAAAAACGTTGAAAATAAGCAGAAGGTATGCTAGGGTTGCCTACTTTTTCGACGGCATGTCTTGACATTAAAAAGTACATTGGTCTTATAGAGCTTTACTGGTCCAGTATTATCCAGTCAACGTTTGCTCCACAAAATGATGCTTATTACTGTATAAGAATGTGCATCCATACCTTTTCCTTAACCAACAAACTAAAATAGTAAATTCTTGGAATCTGTTGTTCAAGAGAGTTATTCTATTTGGGGTTCAAAATTTTTGATGGTTTCCAATTAATATGGCAGAAAGTGATTGGTCAACCCAATATGGGACTTGACAAAAGATGAAAAAATAGCAACTTTTTTGACACGTAGGTACGCGTTTGTTGTCAAGATTGCATTAACATAAATTTAAAGAGATCGAGAAAGACAACAAAAACGTCCCTTATTACAATACCAATGCCTAGAGGGCAGCAGGTTCAATCTGAAGAATTAAATTGTTCTTCGAAGCGATGTAAGCTTAAAAGGATGAAAAATGACTTGACTTTTCTACATAAAATCCGACTAAAACAGAAAATTTATGAAATCACGTTGCACTGGCACAAGTTTCAGGCAAAACAAAAATTTTATCGAAAAAACTGGGAAGTTGGAAAAAAATTATTCGTATAAAAAAATAGACAATTTCGAAGAAGGTGGACTCTTAGAGTGTAAGAGGGGAGTAAGAATTGAGGGTTTTTTATTCAGAAAATGATTTTTTGGCAACCTCAAGTCTCATATTCTTACTTACTTATTGTAAGTAACCAAATTCAAAACACGAGTTTTATTTTTATAAACGTGAAAGTATGAAACTATAAAATGAGCAATACGAAAAAATCTTTCCTCTGTAAAATTCAGATGTCTGTGAAGGGATATTCTACGTTTAGTGCATGACGTACACGAAGTTGCATAGCATTTCTGTGGTAGGAGAAATTTCAAAACACCAGAATCAATCTATTTCTACCTGCTAAATTCAAACCAGTGGTACACATTGTAGTGGAGGAGTTTACTTATTGTTGGTTTAACGTCACAAGGACGAATAAAATATGTTCGTTGTCACACACCTTAGCTCGCGCCTGGTTGTGGAACAACTGTTTAGCGTCGCCTCAGCCCAGTATCTTCAGTCATGTCCAGTCCTCTGCGCATCACTAGTGCGCACAGGACTCGTGGCCGTAGCCATGACACACATCGCTGTCTATGAAATGAGTGAAAAATTTACTTGTTAATATGTGGGCTATGTGGCTTTTATTTCATATTCAAGGAGCTGTAAAAAATTTCTAATTTTAATAACAAATTCTACGAATCACTCAAGTTTGCTTAACATTTCATGAAACGCCTTGTATATTCATAGCAAAATATGAAGAAACCTTTGAAAAAGTGACTAGCCATGGGTCATTAGGAAAATAAATCCTCAGAATTTTGAAAGCAGGATTTCAGAGTGAGACAATAATGGTTTTTAATTTCATAACAAATGATGATAATTGGCATGAAAATCAGAAATTCTTATCACTAAAATACACAGAAACTTTTTTTTGCTCAGTCAAATCACCAAATTATTTTTGAAGTGAAACTTCTTTAGTCGCCTCTTGGAAAAGAAGAATATAAATTATGAGGGTGAAATGAATTTTTATGCAACAAAGTGACGTAGTTTATTTCACACCTCAACCATCCCACCCATTCTATTATCCATATACCATCGATATGTTCTGTGTAGTGAGGGTTGCAAGATACAAGTATGTGTATAGGAAGTGTCTATGTGTGTGTGGGTGTGCGCATGCGCACGTGTGTCTATGTGTGAATGTTGACGTCTGTTTGATCTCATTTTAATTGAACACCACATTTTAGCTTTGAAACAATTCTCTGTTATTTCACTTTATGATTCCTAACCTTCTATTTAAGCTAGAAAGCTACAGTCAGCGTTGTTAACTTGTGCTGATAAACAGCACATATATATGTGATTTAAATGGAAAAATCTCAGAAAAACCCAAAAAGTTGGCAGTGCTGGCTAGGGTTAATGTTAATGGAAAGAAGATAAAATTTACAAAATTTCCATGTAACATTTTAATTCTTTTTAGCTGTTTGAAAATGAACAAACAAAAAAAAATGCTAATTAATAGAAAATTGTCCAGTTTTTGAAATCTAGAAACCTCCACTCATTCACAGAATGATTCCTCAGCCACTATTTAAGTTGGAGAACTAGGTTTGGCTTTTCTGAAAAGAGGAAAACATTTTCTAAAATTCACTTTTCACACAGTTTTTTATACATTTTTTTCTGAATGAAAATAAACAAACAAAAAAAACAGAAGTAAACAGAAAATTTGCTGTTTTTAGAATATAGAAACCTCTCCCCTTGCAATCAATATCTCCATGCGCCCAGCGAAGCAGTATCACTTGGGGGGGTTGTAATGGCTTAATTTTTACAATATGTTTTTTAAAATTTATGATATTTTTGTCAAATATTGAGAAATTTGTAACAAAGTGCCAAATTTTCAAACAAGCAAAAAAAAAAAGATTATTGTGTAATATTCAAATAAGGAAAACCTGGATGAATTTATACACATGTACACAGAGAAAGACACAAACACATATATACCTAAAGTAACTTCTTTATAAATAATTACTCATTGTACAGTCAAGAAAGTTGCAATTATGGATAATTCTATAAATAATTGGTTTATAAATATAATTTAGCCTGTGATAAATTATATCATTAATCATTTTTTAATGTGATAACATTTTTATTTTCGGTATCCAGATTGCATTTTACATTCGATTGTCATTTTTCCTTTCTTCTTTGCAATGTTTTTTCCAAAATTATCGATAACATATTGAAATATTTTCCCTGTATTTTGTATTTAATCTCAACATATCGATAGTATTACCAAAATCGATCAGGCAGAAAAGGAAATTCCATGGCAAGAAAACAATTTTGATAGTTTGTGGCAAGATATATCAATTAATTTTTTTAGTTATCAAAATTTGATGATAGTAACAAATGAAAATGTTATCACATTAGAGTGATAAAGAAAAGTTTTTGCTTCAGTTACCTATTATCTTTCATTTTCAAATGTAAACAAAAAGAGTCAAATTTTAAAGTAGTACCCTAAAAAAAATATTGGTTTATGTATCACATAATAAAATATGAGAAGTCAAACTTTAGGTAATTTTGAAGCCACAACATCAAATTTGAAATGAGCCCCCATAATAAAATTAAATGTGAATTAAAAATTTTTCCCAATTTTAGAGCCCCTTTGGATTGAAGAATAAGTTGAATGAAAAAATGAATGTAAAATTTGAAATCAGTAATTTCCAAAAAATACATAATGATGTATCACATAATAAAGTTTATAAATTCAAAATAGGCCCCTGGGGGTCAAACAATGGGTCAAATAGAAGAACAAACATCAAATTTGAAATCAGCACTCCAAAAAACATACCTACTCATTGAAGTATTACACAAAAACATAAATAAATTCAAAATTTACCCCTCTTAGCCTTCAAGTGGTTAAAGAATTGGTCCAATGAAAAAATGAAGAACAATAGTGCATTAATCGCCACAGAGAGATCAATTAGTCTAAATGAGTCATGTAGAATCAAACCCCACCATCTTCCAAAAAGTAAATTTTTCAGGAGAGACGAAAAACATTTTGTGGATGCAGCATGCATGGTAGGGAACATCTGAAGTGGACTAAGGGAAGTGTACGCGAATACTTTATCGGTAATATGTCAAGTTTTCACTTTTTCACATCTTCACCACCTTGAGAGCCATTTGAAAAAAAAAGAAATGATTGATAATGTAAATTATTTGTAAAAAAGGTACAAAATTTAAACATTTTACGCAAACATAAAAACAGAAACGTTGCATTATAAGTTTAGGCATACTTTTACCATCTAAACGAAAGAATTTTCTGTGTAACTTGGTAGAATCCCTCATGAAACGCAGTCTGCATTTCAAAGGAAACTTTTCAACATTCTAAATCCTTCCGTGTATTCCTACCATGCACACAATACAACTTTAATGGTGGACTAAGTGGTAGATACCTATAAGATACCATGATTATTATTAATACCTTACATTTCCTGGTAAGTAGGTAGTAATACTTTACAACGGTAAACACATACCTTCGCTTTTTATCAATGGTATATTTTCAAGCAGATCGATCAACTCGAACCTTTCTTGCAGCCTTGCGTTCAACAGGCACAACTTTCCATTCCATAGCATCAATAAATTTGAAAATTATGTAAGTTTTTGATCCGTTACCGATGATTTATACTCAATTATTGTTCCCAGTACACACATCAGATTGTAACACATAGACACTATACACAAAACCACTCTGGATCAACGCAAATCAGACCAATAGTTTGTAGAAGTTTACCAGAATGCGTTAAAATTGTTTTTTTAGATGGCAGGTTTTGATATAGATTCTAAATTTTGATCGCACATTTAACACACTTAAAGGGCAGTTTGGAGGGTTTTGATGATGCAGGCTTGTACCCCTGGGCAAGAAGTACCAAAAACTGTCAAAACATGAAAATCACATTTTTGTGTACATGGCGGGGTTTGATTCTACATGCCTCAAATGTTACTTATTAAATTCTTCTTTTTGGTGGCTAGATGGAGATTATTAGATTATGTTAATATTGATAGAAGGAATTAAAACAATCTTTACCTATTTACCATGGAAACATTAATAGAAGGAAGAAGAGAAAACAAGAGGTAATATTATTTGGGATAGAAGAAGGTGAATTATTAATATCATCATAATACGTTTACTGGTACTTCAAGTAAAATTGTTATTTCAAGGATACATGTGTGGATGATGACAATGAAGAAGTAGAGGAGGAAAAAATGCATATTGAACATAGATATGGAAGTTTTGAAGCTACTTACATTTCTTCTTAATTAAAGCAGCAATGATGAGAGAATTTAGTGATCAGAGATTAAAAAATTTCTTATGTCTAGATAATGTAAAAATGTGCGGTGGATTTTGATTTGTTGGATTTTGTCATCATAGATAATATGTTTTTAGGGTCAGGGTTCAATGAACATTAGTATTCTGTATTCTCACACGTAATTGTTTTTCTCAAACAAAGTTTTATGTCCTTTTACTTTTAATTTAATAATTTTTACAACAGTCAATTTTTACAACATCGGTCAAATTTTACAAAAAATTTGCAACAAAATTGGCGATGGGGGGATGTCACACCCCCTACAACCCCTTGCTGGGCTCTTGAATAATTCCTCAGCCTCTATTTAAGTACACAAGCTAAAGTTGATACTACCAGAAAGAAGAGAAAATTTACTTAAATCCGTATTCTATAAAATTTTATATTCATCTTTAGCATTTGAAAATAAATGAATGAAAAAACGTAAATTAAAAAAAAAATTTGTTGTTTAATACATTTTCAAAAAAATTTTTGTCAAGTTTTCCAACCATTTTCATTTAACTGATTACTGAAAATCATGTAACAACAATATCAGAGCAAAGACGTTTGTATGTTCCAAAGCACAATCTTTTTTTTAATTCATGAACTCACCTCCATTTCGAGATGAATTCTGCCTGTGGCCTTGACTCGGAAAGTGAAGATCGACTTTTAATTCGAATTTGTTGGTAGACTTTAGACTATTTGACCCAAATCCGTCTGTAGTCCATTCCCCCAATAAGCAAATAAGTTTTCGAAATTCGCTAGTGTGGATGAAAGGAAATGTGATAAATTTTTTTCAATTCAATCATCCCATTAAGAAAATTATGGCTACGCCACTGCGTTGAAAAGTAGCAATTTATTCTATTTGAGGTTCTGAGTAAAAATAAAATCACTTTTTTACATGAATCTAATGAGAGAGTTGGCTTTTATTAATGAGAGTTAATGAGAGTAGTAATCTATACGTTTCCGAGAGTTTGAAATACAGCTGATTTTTGTACTACAAATAATTCTGTCACAAGATATAACCATAACTTCCTTTTTAAACTTATTTCTACAATGACTATGAATTGGAATAAAACTACATACGATCCTAATCAAAAACTTTGTATACAGCTATTCTAACCCACCTGACAAAATTTATAATTTTTTCAAAAACAGAAGGACAAGGAAATATTTTTAAAATATTTCGCACTATCATCTACATTTTGGATCAGAATAATATAATTGAATCCCTTTTTTTTTCAATATCTCGAACACCATTAATTTTTCTAAACTGATAGTCAAAAATTTAAGTAAAGATAATTTCATTTTTGAGTTCTCTGTTTATCCAGAATATGAATAAAAATATTCTTAGCAAACTATATGAAAAAAAAAAAACGTGTGAGTTCTACTGGAGCCTACTCATGAAGAATTGATGTGTAAACAAAAAATAGTGTGATTGTGTCCATGCGCAAGCAATGCGTACACCCATAATCACACACCTACATGTAATATAATACACACAAATGAAAGTTATGATTGTAAGAGTTACAGTTGCGCAAATCTGACAATCGTAATTCTCATTTAACCCCTACCGTAGACATTGAGCACTAAGATGTTTACACATCAATAATATAACATATTTTTTAGGATGATAGTAAAAATGAACACATTTAGTTTTCCTCTCCCATAATAATTACATTGAATTTTTTTCTTGATTTTTGAAATACTAAAAAAATTAATTGATAAAATATTTGATTTTGATCAAAAAATGAATAAAGAGGAGCAAAATACAAGATATAAATTTTTTTTTTCAACATTCGAGGAAACAAGTGTACAAATGCTTTCAATAAAACAAAACGATAATTCAAAGTAATAAATTCTGAACAAAACATCTGGGCGTAAATAAATAAAATAACGAACTGGAAAAGTTAAATTTGAATGCAAAGAAAATAAAATGAGCTTTCGGTTTATTGCCATACAGAATGACTAAGGCGTATTTACTCCAACATAAGACGATCGGCAAATTGGGCAAGAACGATTCTTCTGAAATAATTCAAAAACGCAGGAATTAATAAAGCTCCGTCAATTCCTCTATGTAAAATGAATACAGATTCATTAATACGATGAGAATCATTCACCTTCATCCATTCATCTATACAAGCTTTATGAAATTTATGCTTGCATTTCAGTACAAAAACGGTTTCCAGATTGTTTGTGCAAATTACACATTCGGTAACAATTGTGGTAGCAGGGTTTCTCTCATCTAGCCTGTTGATATGAATAAAATTTAGCCTAATTGTCGCAACGTTTATTGGTAACAACATACTCAAACATTAAACGAAATTATAATAACGAAATTAATTTTGAATTTTTACTTTTTCATCTCATTGCACATTTTTTGAGCAGCATCGCATAAAGCACGAAGAATCCAAAATGATTCGGTGCATTCTGAGGAAGAATTCTCACACAAAAAGCATATCCAACTGTTTCCACAAAATTGCATCCAACCATACATCGACAAACCGAAATTTAAACGAACGCAAGACTGCAAAATTGTGCGCAAACATTACTGTTTTAATCAATGGAAATTAAAATATTCATAGTAAAGAAATTTTTGACACATTTCAAACATCATAATGAGAGGATTACTCAATGAAACTACAGGTAAAAGCTCGTAGAACGAGATTCCAGCCAAAATTTACCTTAACAGTACATTAAATTCAATAAATAGAAATAATTATATGCTTTAACTTTATACACGGAAGAAGAAACTAATTTTTCCAACAAACTCGAAGTTCAGAAATACGTACTGAGCAGAATTTCATAAAGCAATTTTTGCATTTGTGGATTTTAGAGGCCGAAGGCTTCGAACCGCACCATAAACACGACGAATTCGAATTGGACGTTGTAACTGAAACTAAACACCCCTACAATCGTTCACAAAATGGTAATTTAAAAATCGTTAAGGATAAAACAATGCTCAAAAATTAAGTATTCAACTTCTTACTTCACACATAAGGACATCCAGAACTGGATGAATCATAATTTGTTTTTTCAATAACAGCAACCAGTTTATATCTTGGCCGCAAACCGTGCATCGTAGATCAACATTGAGAATTATTGAGAAATCTACAGAATACAAAGGTTCGTTTAAGTTGTATCGAACTATGGAAAAGACTGATTGAGGAAAAAAAAAAGTTCGCTCCAATTTACCAACCATTTTTGAACATAGCTTCTCGAAATAACTCCTCTTCGCCTGAAACGTCAATTTTCTTAATCGTTAGTTCATTATCGCACTCAGTCGTATCATTCAGAACCGCACTCGGAACAGACGACATCTTGAACAATCTTAAACAACAATAATAATCTACGAACACTCTGAGTGAAGGGTAACAATCAAACTGAAATTGTACTCTTTAAAATGAATTAACGCAGCCATCTCTTATCTGACATGGACAAACCTAAACTTGTAATTCGATAAAGATACAATAGTGCTGCTAAAGGGTGGAATGGAATCAGTCATAATAAATAATACCTTGATTGTGATACCTGTTTAATAGGAAGAAAAAAAACCACGAAATCACATCAATTAAACAATGACCATACAGACACTCCTCAACAATAATTTCATCACTAGACAAATTTCACAGAATACAAAATAGAATGATAACTTGTCATTTGAATGATTAAATTAAGCTAAATATTTACAACGGTTTTCTTAACAAATAAATCATCATAACATGAAATGAAAGTCTATCATTCCACCTGCTAAATTAAACAATACAGACCTTCGCAATCGCAAAATAATGGTAAAATTTTGACGAGTTCGAAAAAATTTTTCCCATGAACAAGGAACTAAACCAAATGAATCTTCGAGTCGGTATAAATTTAAAGCATTCCCTATTACTTAGACGTTTAAGCTACAAAATCTAATGGCCGATTGAATCCACCTTTACGATTCATGTACTGTCGATACTTTCGTTTCAAAATCACGTGAACTGCCCCAACATCATTGCCTTCAACTTTTTTTCCTTTCGTTGAATCAAATGAACAAAAGCCCATCATCTTCATCATGTCTTTCTCTTCCAGTGATAAATCAGCTAGATTTTCTAAAACAAAAAAATAATAATTCAGTGAGACAGGAAAAATACTATTGAACTCATTTTTATAAATAACAGCTATCAACCGAAATAAAACACGAATTACATGACAAAACAAAAATTATACGACACAAACCAGGCTTTTGCACCGGCATCGGGTAAGAGCTCGCAGTTTTACTGCTTTTCTTATCTCTCGATCTATCTCTTGATTTGTCGAAGGATCGGTCTCTCGATCTATGAATCTCGTATGACCTATATTAGAACAGATTAATAAATCAAATTAAATAAACACGAGAATACACAATTATTTCTAGTAAAGTATTTATATAACTTATGATAAGACCAACCGATTTGCTGGTGAACGACTGCGATATCGAGGCGATCGTGATCTATGGCGTCTAATACGGTCTCGAGATCTAGATCTAAGCAAAAACACCCATCAGTAAGGTACAAGACAAAAAATTATCTAAAAAAATTTCAAACCTGCTTCTTCGATCTTCATGTCTCCTTCTGTCTCTTGATCGGGATCTGGATCTAAAATCAATACCAAATTTAAGAAACTGATGCAAGGAACACATTAATAAGTTACGACCAAATAACAAGAGAAATTACACAGATAAAAACTGATTCTTAAGCGTTGTAGAATCAATTATCGAATAATTATCCGTAAATTCAAACATTATCATCCAATTCTTACCTTCTTTTATATTTGTCTTTACTACTTCTTCTACGCGGAGGAGACATTTAGAAACTTTAATTCGCCTTTATTTCACAGGAAACTTCGAGCTTTCAAGCACTCAGAGATCGTTGGAAAGTAAATAAGATTAGCAAAAAGAACAAAAGGATAACACTTCAAACATATACATTAATTTTAGAAGTAAGTAATTAATAAATTAGTTTCTAATTTACGTTGACAAGGAGGTTTACTGTAGAGATGTGTCGGTTGACCGAGAACTAATTCATTTGAACTAATCTTTTGAAAGACCTAAATGAACGAGACCGAAAGATGAGGATGAACTAGTTCATTTTGAACTAAAAGATATTATCAAATCAAAGTTATATTGTATAGACCTACAAGCAAGTTCACTCTTATACGTCACAGCATTGTTGTTAATCACTGGATGAGTGGAATTTCTTATCAATCAACAAAAACCGAAACGAAATAGTAAGCGTTTTTGGGGAATGAAAGCGCTTTCTATGTCTGAAAGTAATTACGTATAGAAAATGTATACGAATTGCTCTCCATATGAAATAATTTACTGTTTAGGGGAGGTTTCCCGTTTGTTTAAATCACACATCACGGCAACAGTGTTTATTTATTTTGTAGAGCAGTCCAGCATTCGAGGATATATAAATGACGGAGACGACATAATAGTGGTTTTTATGTCGCACATATGGATAGCGCTGCCAACGCCACGTGTTTTGCTTTCCAAAAATCTGATTGAAGGAAAAAATCGCCATTTGCATTTGTTTGTAAACACTGACGTACAAATTGTTGTAACGGAAATCCCACCTTTTCTCTTTCTTCATCATCATCACGAACACATTATATATATATGTCACACGTACACTCTCATCACAAAGTGCTTCCCCTACTATTCTCAAACCGATAACGCTGTTGCTTCGCCATTTCATATTTCGTTTGTAAAACATATTTTAGTTCGCAATAAAATGTCGTTAAAGTAAAAAGTCTCAAGTTCTTTCGATCCTCGTTCTGTACCCCTCACATCATGGTAGCCATCGCTGCGGTAGAACTTTGAGGAGAGACTTGAAAAATCCTGAATTGATGGATAAATAATTTTTTGAATTAATTTACTGTTGTGCGAAAATTTTTTCATGTTTTCTGTTGAGTAATACACGAAGTATTTACTGTGTTTTTCGAGAAATCTAAACTCGAATTTAATTTATTTTTAATTTTTGAAAAATTCAAAATTAAATTGAAAATTTGAAGCTGAAGTTCCAGACTTAATAACGGCCAATCCTGGAAGTCATCGAACGCTAAATCCAGTAAGGACTGCCAAAGAGATTGTGTGAACAGCCAAAGGAAACCTGCTCCCGTCATCGAGGACTCATCGTAGATCCACACATCGAAGACCCAAATTTTTCGGCCAACTCCAAACAAAATTCAAGGAGGAAGTACAGCGGTAGCCAGCGGAGCATTGAAAACAGAAATCATTCGTCGACACAACAGAAATATTAAGGTAAAAATTTTTTTTGTAAAGGTAATATTTGTTGAAGTTAATTATTTTTTGTGTTTGTGCAATTATTGTATTTGAACTGAGGCGAGAAGAGTAAAATTTTTTTAATAATTATTTATGTCCCCTACAATAAATTTGTTTGAAGGAAAAATTGGAGAGTATAATATTGAAAAAGAAGATTTAAAGGAATTAATAAAAAAGTTTGAAGGTGAAAAAGTGATTGATGTAAAAATTGAAACTTATAATTTACCCTACGTTAAATACTTCACAGGCGAGATAATATTAGAATCGTTTGTAATAGATATATTGGGAAGAATTGAAGATATTAGCAGTTCAAAATATATTAAAATTTTGGAATCCTCAGTAAATTATTTTTCAAACAGGATTTATAGTTCTGAAAAATTGAAAGATAAATTTATGAACAGATTCTTTAATTAATTAAATAATAAAAACTGGATAATAATAAAATACATATAAAAAGGAATAGTGAAAAGGAACTAGAAAAAACGAATAAAATAGAAGAAAATTTAATAAAGGAAATTGAAAAAGAGTCTATAGAAAATAAAAAATATATAGCCATAATTAATAGTGAAAATAGTGTGTTAGGTTTTCGAAAAATCAAAGAAAATATGGCATCCCCCAATGAAATTAAACCCATACAAGCACCGTTGGGAAAAGTATTTAATGGGAAATATTACTTAGACTGGCGTAGGATGATTATTTCAGCCATAAGGGGAGCCGGGTACTATGATATTTTCAGAGAACACGAATTTTTACAATCATATATTAATCACATAGATGATCTAAATTTCAGACCCGATAAGGATATGATGAATTATTGCAAAATGCAAGATAATGCTAAAGCATTTGTATTAGAAAGAGTCTGTCCACAGCAAAATGGAAAAGCTGAAAGAATGAACAGGACGCTATGTGAGAGGGCAAGGACGCTGTTATTTGAGAGTGGTCTTGGTAAGATATTTTGGTCGGAAGCCATATTGTGCTCCGCCTATATCGTGAACAGATGCCCCACAAACAAGGATTTTGTTCCATATGAAAGGTGGTTCAATGAACAATTTGACTATAAGAAATTACAAACATTTGGATGCAACGCATATATGTTGTCATTCAAACATGACACTAATAAGTTTAAAAATAAAAGTGAAAAGTTGATTATGGTGGGATATTCTCCATGTGGTTACAGATTGTTAGATATAAATGGTAGGGAGATACGTCTGTCACGAGATGTTGAGTTCTTCGAAAATAAAATAGATAATAATAATATAAATAAATATACTAAGGATGATGATATTTTTACAGAAGTCACAGAATCAAACTTAGAAAATATTGAAGTTGATGGTGACTTGAATTTAGACTGTCTTCCACAGGAAACGACTGAACGTGATGAAATAGCAAGCAATATATATCTTGCTGAGGATGGCGTCCCTTTGACGTTTGAGGAGGCGAATGCTGCACCGGACAGTCTGATGTGGAGGGATGCTATTTCTTCCGAAATAAGTGCTCTAAATTCCAATCAGACTTGGCGGGTGACCAAACGTCCAAAGGAAGCCCCCACCATCACGTGTCGGTGGATTTTTAATAAAAAATATGATTTTAATAATGAAGTGTTATATAAGGCTAGATTAGTTGCCAGAGGATGCCAACAGAAGAAGGGCTTCAATTTTAATGAAGTGTATGAGCCGGTGGCGAAGCTTTCGACTGTCAGGACCCTCTTGGCTGTGAGCAATAAATTGAAATTTCACATAGAACAAATTGATATATGTAGTGCCTTCCTGAATGGAATTCTTTCGGAAGATGTGTATCTTGAGATACCCGAAGGGATAGAAACTAAAGTTGATAGACATAATAATGTTTTGAAATTGAATAGGTCTATCTATGGTCTAAAGCAGTTGCCCAAGGTTTGGAACAAATTGTTCAACGAGTTCCTTGTTGCTCTTGGCTTTGTGCAGAGTACGGCGGATGACTGCTTATATATATATAAAAATAAAAGTGATGGGACTGTAGTCTTTTTACTCACATATGTTGACGATGTCCTGATTAGCTCAAATAACAAAACACAAATCACATTTTTTAAAAAGGAAATAAATAAAAGGTTTAAGTGTAAGGATCTGGGAAAGGTCAAGAAATATTTAGGTTTGAATATCAATCACAATCGTGAAGATGGCATACTGGAAATTGAGCAGAGGGGTCTCATTGAGTCTGTTGCTAGGCTTTTTGGCGTTAATAACTGCGCACTGACCTACACACCCATTGACCCCAAACTCCAATTGGACAGGGATCTCAATGCGTGTGATAGTGTACTCAACAACAACTATCAACAGCTCGTGGGATGCCTAATGTATCTGATGCTAGGATCACGGCCCGATATTTGCTTTGCAATATCGTATTTTAGCCAATTCTCCAGTTATGCCACTGACGAACATTATAAATACTTATTAAGAGTACTTAAATATTTAGTTACCACAAAAGATAAAAAATTAATATTTTCAAATGAATATGATAATAACGGCAATATTTTAGAAACTTTTTCTGATGCCGATTGGGGTAACTGTATCACCACAAGACGGTCTATCTCTGGTTACTGTGTCTTTGTTTATGGATCACTGGTGTCCTAATCTAGCAAGAAGCAACCAACTGTAGCACTATCTAGCACTGAGAGTGAGTTGATTGCAATATGCGATGCTCCCACTGAGTCGATCTGGTTGAAGTATCTGTTAAGTGACTTTTGCATTCAGATTAATGACAGAGCTGTGATTTATGAAGATAACCAGAGTTATCTGGCTCTTCTGCACTCTGGAAAGTGGAATACTCGCAGATCCAAACATATAGATGTAAAGTACCGTTTTGTGTGCAATCACGTAGATATAGATTTTAAGTATTCGTACGTACCGACTTCGCGACAGTTGGGGGACGTTTTCACGAAGGGCTGCCCGAAGCCCAAATCTGATATGTTTTGTAAACTGTTAAAATTAATGTAACTTTTTGTATATGTTTACCATTTGTGTTGATATTTTTTTGTGTTGTAAGTTCGTTGTGTTATTGTTGACTTTTGTCATTTTTGTTTTTAATGACTTTATTAATTTAGAAAATTTGTTTAATAGTTTTTTTGACTTTATCGTATAAATATAATTTGAGGAGGGATGTGAGAATAATAGCAAATTATATTATACGTTGACTTATTATTCTCGCACATCACATGTTGTGGCAACACTGTTTTGTTATTATTATTAATCTGTGATATTTGTGTTTGTAACTCAACTGTGATTATATGTTTTGTATGCCTTCTCGTCGCTCATCAACCTTCGTAACATCAACATGTCCGCTAATATTATGTGGAATAAAATTCGTGAAATAGTGAATATTTAGTCTTTTTATTTATGTGTTCGTAATGTGTGTTTCTAGTCGTCGTTCAATCTTTTCATCAGTGTAGGTTTCGTCGTTGAATTTCGTGTAGTTCGATCCGTTGGCAGTTCGTATTTTCTCACAAACCTAGTAATAACAAAAAAGATAATGTGGAACAGCAAGTGAAAATGTCTTGCATGATCAAAAGATTCAATCAGAATAATAACGAATGGTTATTAAATGAATTAATTAATAATAATAAAAATTATGATAATGAAAATTATACAATATTAAACCACAAAGCAATTTTGGACGAGGCTGCAGAGGTACATCTAACATCTGATTTTAATAAATTAGTAGATGTTAAAAAATTTGTGACCCCAATAAAATTGCAATGTGCGGGAAAAAATACATTTTATATGCCACTCATACAGGTAGGATGGTGATCAAAGTCGAAAATCTTAATAAAATTCAGTCATTGATAGAATTGAACGATGTCCATTATGTGCTGGATCTAAACCTAGATATTATTTCAACAATAAAAATCACAAATACTGGAATAATCAATATCGACCAGCAGAAAGATATTGCAAATATATATTTTATTGAAAATGCAGAAATAATTATGACTGCAAAAAAGGAGGAAGGAATTTTTTATATATATTATAATATCGAAAATAATAATAAAACACAAATAGAAAATAGTAATAGGAACCCTCAAAATATAATATGTACCCCAGTCACTCAGAATATAGATGATGAATGGGATGATTTTACAGTAGAACTAGAAATTCAAGATGATGATACGAATATTGAATCACCTCAGGGGGGTGAAAATGAGGAAATAATAGAAGAAAGAAATAAAAATAATATCGATAATAATAAAACACAAATAACTAATAATATTAATAAAAAATTGATAATACATAGGAGGCTTGGGCATTTAAATGCCAGATATCTGCAAAAATTAAAAACTTTAGCAGTTGGCATTCCCGAAAATCTAAACTTTAGGGATGAAGATTTTGTAAATTGCCAAATATGTTGTATTGCCAATAACTCAAGGTTAGGTCATACTGGAATTAGAACTAAACCAACTAGGAAATTGGAGATAGCGTCCTCAGATATTATGGGTCCGTTTACGCCATCTGTGGCAAACCAAAAATATATTTTAACATTTATAGACCATTTTTCCAAATACACCTTTGTCATGCCTATTGCCAATAAAAGCCAAGTGACAAATGAATTTAAAAATATTATAGTATCAATGAAAAACAAATTCCCTGAATACCCTATAGGTACTATAAGATGTGATAATGCGAAGGAATATACAGATGCCAAAATAATAAATTATTGTAATGAGATTGGCATAACAATGGATTATGTGGTACCGTATTCGCCTGAGTTAAATGGTATTGCCAAAAGGCAGAATCAAACTTTAATGAGGAGAGTACGAGCCATGTTAATTGATGCCAATCTTGATATAAAATATTGGTCCTATGCTGTGGTTACATCAGCTTATTTAATTAATAGATCCCCACAAAAGCAAATGAAGGATTTAAAACACCCTATGAATTGTTCTATGGGAAGAAACCAAATTTAAAAAATCTTCAAGTCTTCGGGGCATTAACATATAGACATATACCTGTGGAAGTCAGAAGACAGAATGCTACGAAGACAAAATCAATATCAAAAAATAAAATTGACCCGAAATTAGCACATAGGGCAGAGAAAAATATAATGATGGGCTATACAAATACGAGATACTGTCTTAGAGATCCTTATAACACAAAATCCTATATTTCATGTGATGTAAAAATGGACGAAACACAAAATATAAAATCATTAAAAATAAATAATAAACCCCTCACAATAAAATCGGCAGATTATGAATATCATTTGGGGATAATCAACCCAATTATAATGAATGTCAACATTAAATACAATAAAATATACATAGAGGACAATATTCCGAAAACTTTCTCTGAAATAAATACAAACCCATTTAGGGAGGATTGGATTAGGACCATAAATGACGAATTCAATTCTCTCGATGACATGAAGGTATGGGAAATAGTAGATTACGATCGCCAAAAACTTATTGATACAAGATGGATTTTCACAATAAAATTTGATGAATTTGGAAATCCAAAACCAAAAGTGAGACTTGTGGCGAGAGGTTTTAAAGATCGAACTGAATATGGTATTGCCAAAACCCATGGCCCAGTAGCATCGATAGGAACCATAAGATTATTATTATCTATAGTTAATAAGGAAAAATTAATAATGGTACAATATGACGTGAAAACCGCATGTTTAAACTCACCAATAATAAAACCTATTTTTGTAAGAAGACCTGAAGGGATAAATATAAACACAAATCAGGTACTCAAATTGAAAAAGTCAATTTATGGATTGAAAACATCCAGTAAATCATGGTATGACTTATTGGACATGAAAGTGAAGGATATGGGCTTTACTAGAACCAAAAGTGATAGATGTCTTTATACAATAATTAATAATGATGAAAAAATGTACTTTTTAACATATGTGGACGACATATTAATTGCGTCAAACTTGCAACTGTCCATTACAAAAATAAATGAGGAATTGCAGAAAGATTTTACAATTACCATAATAAACAATCCTAGATTTTTTGTAGGTTTAGAAATAGTTAGAAACATCGATAATAATACAATAATACTTTCACAATATAAACACATAGACAAAATGTTAAAGAAATTTGGAATTTTAGAATTAAAAAATACTAATACCCCTATGGAAACGGGCTTGAAAATAGATAAAATAGAAAATGGTAGAGACGATACCGAATATAGGTCAATGATAGGAGGGCTATTATATTTAGCAAGACTCACAAGGCCGGACATATTGTTCCCAGTCAATTTTTTCTCCCATTTTCAAAATAATTCTAATGACACACTCAAAAATTACGTAAAAAGAATTTTTAGGTATGTCAATACAACAAAAAATTATAATATAATATACAAATCGGAAGGGGATGGAATACAGGCTTATATTGATGCCTTATATGCACCCCAAGTTGACGAAACAAACATAGACCTAAATAATCTCAAAAAGGGTAAGTCAATAACTGGATTTATGTTATTTGCTAATGGAGACTTGGTGGAGTGGAATTGCTCTAAGCAAACTGTTCACGCCTCATCAAGTACTGCAGCAGAAATAATTGCAGTTTTTGACACTTTAGATACGATAAAAGTCATACATCACATGAATTATGAAATTTTTGGGGAAAAATTGATCGTAGACATAATGGAAGACAATATTTCAACACAAAAAATATGTTCAGGGGGTAGTCAGAAAAAATTGAGAGCTGTAATGATTAAATGCTACTCGATATTAGAAGCATTAGAAGAAAAAATAATATTTTTTAGAACTGTGAGTTCTGAAAATCAATTGGCTGACATTTTGACCAAATCTTTGGATCGTTCAAAATTTGAGAATATTATTGTCAAAATATTGAATGACACTAATATATACACATAATATAATAATAATTCGTTTATTTCAAATTAATAATATGTTGAAAATTTCCCTGCAAAGTACAAGTCGTCCCAAGTCCAAAATATAAGTCGAAATATAAAAATAGTTGCTGAAAAATTAACCTTCAATTATTGCAAAAAGAGTACTTAACAATACAATTTACTAGAAAATTCTTGCAAGAAATAGATACTCGATTTCTCAAAAATTACAACAAAGAAAACAGCATTAAAATCAAGCAAGAATAAACCCTACAATTCGTATAATAAAAACCCTATACTTTTTCAAACAGGCGTGAGAGAAATACATGAAATATTCCCACACAATATGATGAAAGAAAATCCACTAACAATAAACACAATAAAGATTAAAACCCATTACATGACTACAATTAAAATAAATCGAAAAGGTTGCCTTATCGTAAAACATGTTAGATGCCAGTTCAAAGACAATAGCAATACAGGAAAGATAATAAGCGATGCAACGTATATTATTCTTACTCAATTATTTTTGTTACTCTCGAAGCACAGCACAACAAAATTATTTTAGGAACCAAAGTTACCACAATAATGTTGGAATAATACGATGTCAATAATTTTTTTTTATTTTTTATTATGCATATATTATTATTGTACTTAAAAAATTTTTTTTAGAAATAATAATAATTCGTTTACTTTCAGCGTACAACATGATAAAGAATTCGAACGGTAAAATTTCAGGGGGGTGTTGTAACGGAAATCCCACCTTCTCTCTTTCTTCATGCATGTTAACCAATATCAATATTTTATCGATGTGTGGAAAAAATAGGAAAATAAAGAAACATCGAATTCGAAAACAGATCCCATATAGAAAATAAAAATGTTATCACATTGAAAAATTATTTATCACCACCTCAAATGCACAATAAAAAATTTAAGAAACATAAAAAATAATTCAACTAAACATATATTACCTTGACATGAATAACTTTTTTCGTCGATCCATTGTTGTGTAAATTTTTAGTTTTTTGAATCCCAATTTTCACCGTCGTAATCTCCGCCTAATTTTGATGCAGGTTGGCCCAAAAATCTGTGGTCTTCGTTGTTGGTGATCTCTTGTAGAGTCTTTGAAGACGGGAGCAGAAGATTTCTTCAGGTGGTTCACTGTATTGTTGGCGGTCCTTTCTGAATTGTAGTTCGTTGACTTTTAGGGTTGGCCATTATTGGATCAGGAACAATTTTGGTTACGTTTTTATTTTTTTCGACTTCGAAAAAAAAATTTCAATTAAAAAATTCGAGTTTAACTTTCTCAATTGCACGACACTTTTTGTGTATTATTCGTATAAAAACGATATAAATTTATGCACAACAATGAATCAATTTCAAAAATAAGTCTGTTTTTTTATAATTTAATTTTATTCTTCTCTTACTGTCCAACCTCAGCGATGGCTACCATGATGTGAGGTGGTAAATACGATAAACAAAAAAGAGTAAGAGAGAAGTTTTCACGATAGAATTTATTAGCAGACTAAAAATATAATTTCAAGTAAAATACGTAATGGCGAAGCAACAGCGTTATCAGTTTGAGAATAGTAGGGGAAGCACTTCATGATGAGAGTGTACGTGTGACATATATATATAGATTGATGTGATGATGATGATGAAGAATGAGATGGGGTAGGATTTCGTATCAACAGTTAGTGTTGATTGATGTGGGGGAATTTGTATGCCACTGTACACGTGCTCGTTGTAGATGTTAACGACAGTCTATCTCATTTGTAAACAGCAACATGACGTCTCCATCATATATATATCTTTGAACCTGCAGCATACTAGCATACATCATTACCCACTGTCCCATAAGCCAATCTGAAAATTAATGTTAAAATTTCATGTATTCAACCCAAAAATATACTTATCTTTGACTGAACTTTAAACATGATGTCCTAACATACAAACCTGCTGGAAAAAAAAATTCGAATCACAAATCTGAATCCTAGGGTAGAATCTGATTTATACTCAGCTAGTTTTCCTATGAAATAATTAAACCATTGATGAGTAGGGTTTAACTTTATTTTATCATGTATCTCATTAGTTAAACCTCAGTTACCTCACACTTAAAAGTTAAAAAAGGTGGAATCTGATCTGAGCTTGATATGCGTGAAAAAAAAAAGTTGTTGACATGTTATTTGCACGTATAGAAATGTATAGATTTTTTTGGGTTTGTTTTTCATTAGGAAGTACGGATTTATAAAATTTTCATCTGGTAGCACTGCTGCATTCATTCGCCTTATTCTTCGAGGATATACCTATGATGAAGATGACACATGGGCAGTTTTGGTGTCTTACCTATAGAAAGCGCATCTACAAACACGTATACTTCCAACTAAATATCTGATTGGAAGAAAATCTTGCAACGTGCATTTCTTTATAAACACTGGCATACAAAGTACCTCACTTTTACACCGATTCTTGATTCTGATTAATTGGAATGTTCAGTCTGGGGTACTTCGTACACCAGCATGTGACATCAATAGTCTGAACATTCAACCCCATGTTAAATCTGTTCCATGTTGTCTCCATCCTATATATATCCTTGAAGGCCTTATTAAACTCGTCTTATTCTACTCTTTTGTGATTCTTTACGTGGATATACAATCCACAGTTCACTAACCCCCTCACAAAATTCTTCAACTAGATTTGAATCACAGAATCCAAACAGAATTTAAACGATATCTACCAGTCCAAATGTACAATTTCATCCAAATTTTCACAGATTCTCAAGCTAACAAATCAAAATGATTTGTAAAAATTTCAGCTCAATCCGAAGTTGGGTTCTTGAGAATTGATTGAATTCATATAATTTGAATCATTTAATCTGACACAATTTCAACTACATCTTCATAAACAAAAGTAAGATTTTGATAAAATTTTCACAAAATCTTGCCCTAATAAATGACAATATCTCTGCAAAATTTCAGTTTTCCAAAAGCAACAGTTCTTTCGTAATAGTTTTCGATAACATTGATTACAATAGAATTAAATGGAAATTCTGGGAATACCAGTCTTATAGGGCGCTATGGTGACAAAATGTGGAGGTAATTGACATGGTATAAAAATTTTAGTGATAAAACAAGGAGTGAAATGACTTGTATATTCAATAAAGACTTTGAGCATTTGCAGTCTGCAAATACTTCTTCATAATTTTCTTTAAAGAACATTAATTGGCTTTTCATTAGATACATCCAATTAAATAGGAGACTTCAAGAAATAAAATGACACCAAGAACAGTAATTTTAAGCCCTCAGAAGCCGAGATAATCAAAATAAAATAAAAATTTGTATAAATTTCATCGTTTTAGGGCCTTTTCATTAGTTGGTTGCATCGTTTGTCCACATTGTTGAACTCTTGTTCCGAGGCACCACTCCATTGTATCGTCAAAAATAAAACCCTCATTATATGCTGTTTTTACCTGCACTTGCACGCATCATCGCTGGTGTACTATATTGCTTTTTATTACCTGTAGATGGTGCGCTTTTATATTTTAAAATGTTTAAATTTTTATTTTCACATTAATTCAATAGAATTTTTTTCCTGTTTCTTTTTCTTCTTGCTGCATGGGAGAGGTTTACTAAGGTTTCGCATCAATAGTCAAAAAGCAATAGGCTAAGTACACATAGTTGGGCGGATTATCATAGTGGATAGTTTAGTTTAGTTCGTTGTCTCGAGCACTGGATTGATATATCGTTTTATTTAAACTTTTTGAAAAGATACCTACCTCATTTTATATCCTCGCATTTAGTTCATCCTAGGTTCATCAGAACAGAACCCAAAAATATAAATGCATAATCTGCAGAGAAAGAAAACGGGTTTGAAAAATGAAACAAAAGTTTATTCAACATTTGTTTATAAACAAATAATATCAATTATAATACCATTAAAAATTAAAGGTAACAAAAAGATTAAGTAAGTAAAAGAGGAAGAACGAAAGTTTAATTTCATGGATATACATATGTGTATAGATTATAGAGTGAGTGTTTCGAAACTTAATTGTTTTTCGATGGTCTTTAGTAAAAAAATTGTCCAAGGAGGCAGTAACAAATTTTACATGACATAACACAAATTCTTTTCAATGCCCGGAACACAGCGAAAGCTTTTTTCGCGTGCACCAAATCATTGTTATACATATATACGTATAGGTATATGTATGTAGTATAAAGGCTGAGAAGGCGTAATAAGACGGCCTAAATATAATATAATAGTTTGGAATGATCACGATTTGAAGGAATAAATATCAGTCTGATTGAAAGTTTTCTTTGTTTCATAGCACTAAACTGCACTCTCTTTATGTAGCAAAACAGGAGTTTGAGTGCATGTATGGTGTATCAAAGAATTTCGCTCACTAGGAACCGCACTGATTAGAATATGCGAATTACTTCTGCTGGTGAATCGCGGTTGTACCCACTGTACAATTGAATCACAACGTGGTATATCTGTTTCCTGAAAATGAAATAGCCAAATAGAATTAAAGTTAAATCGTTGCAAGGGAATTAAAATCAACACTACTGACTACACTATCTAAAATATTTAATATAACAAAAAAGCATAACTTTGTAAGCTATAAATCTCTAATCAATTGTATAAAAAAAAGAGGAAATGTTGAAAATTTAAACAGAAAAAAGTGTTACTCAAGCCATTTATTTACTATCACTTTAATTCAAAGAGTTAGGAAATTTTAATAATTGAAAAACTTTTGCATATCAGTCACGAGTCCCCTGCAAAATTTTTTCTCTTCTTTTCAGAGACAAATTTTTTAATTTTCAATAAAATTAATGTTGAATCTTGGCTAAGGAGTAGGGTTGCCAACTTGACAGATTTGTTTTCTGTTAGTAAGGGACAAATTATGAAAACAGACTAAAAATACAAGATTTCAATTATTTACCCAGGATAAAATGAAAATAAGGGCTGAGGGGGTAATATCTCAAAACAAAATTTCAATGTTTTAATTTCATCATCTCTTCATGGCTGAGCCTAAAATTGAAAAGCAAAACAATTATTTAAATTTTTAACATAAGCTACCTATCTATACTTGGAAAAAAGGAAGATTACGCTTTACAAATTATAATTACTTATTAGTGGTCACGCAAGCACCAGGCCAGTCTGAATAGTAAAGGGTGCATGCATACCCAAAATACGGGACAATTTTATTGGAGCCCAAAATAACGGACAACTCGGGAAAAATGGGACGTCTGACAACCCTACAGTAAGTACTGTAAGTCCCTCGATACAGTATGACGAATAGGTATAGTTAATAAAACAATATATGTATTATAAAAGAGAATAAGTTAGACACAATTGAACCTACCACAGGAACATTAGCATAGTTAAAAATATGCAAGGACGGTTTTGGAAATGTATTATAAGTTGTAAATTCTGCTGCACACGGTTGCAGATATAAATGACTGGACGAACTCGTTTGTCTTGACAAGGTATGAGTTTCTAAACAAAACGTTTTTCATTTAATAACATAAGATAAATAATGATTGAAAATAAATCTAAATTTATTGATGTGTAAACATCGTTGTTCTTGGTAGCTAGGATATGCGAGGCTTATCAATCACTTCAGCTAAGCTACATTTAAACATCCTCAGCAATTATATGATTCATACACTACAGCAACGTGAAGTGCTGCATTTTTCATGTCACTTTGTAATTTGAAACAAATTTAAAAATGTAGCTTTAGCTACGATTGATTTTTTTTTTTTAAATCGCAACTATTATTAGCTGTGATGCGTGAATCACAATTGTGATTGTCCAACGAAAGTCTCCATCAGTGAGCAAAACTAATTTGTAATCTATTGGGATTTAAAATCAATGTGGCTGACATATAGCCGAAATTTGTTGGAACAGCAATAAACATGCATTATCCTATCCAAATTTAAAGCTGAAATTAAGTTGTTCGCAGCACAATAAGGTCGATAATTTTTTTAAAGATATAGGTATAAATGTTATTTGTCGTCAAACTCATAAAAAAAAAATTAAATTATCTTCAGTATTTAATTATTCAAGTCCACATTAAAGTATGGTACCTATTATCACCTTTTCAACACATAGGCTATCTGGCATTTATCTCCAGATGCCATCTAGTTCCATCTTGAATCCCAATAAATCTTTCATAGATGACGTCAAGAGGATACTGATAAGAAACTTCTGAATCCAAACAAATCCAAACAAACTTGTCAGAGACGCTGATCAAGGCTAACAATATCGTGTATCTTATTTTATTTTATCTATACCTATGTATTCAAATTAAATTAAAAATTTATTTTTTGAAAGTGCGAGCTCCATAATTTGAAAAAATGTGTGAGGAATAAAACATACTGTCATTCGGATATAAAAAATTAACGAACTCAGGCAAAACTCAATCATGAATCTCCAAATAATTTAAATTAAATATTTTTAATTCACTTTAATTAACAACAAGTTGAAACCTACGGATCGAAAAGTTTGTTTGGACTCGTAGTTTCTCATCAAATTATCCACGCTGACGTAGACTTGAGAAAGATATATTCTATTGTATAACTGATAATTCTTTTTTCTCCTATACGAGTCGATGTAAATATTTTTGAACATTTTCAAAAATTTGTCAAAATTCAAATTATTGAAGTTTTTAGATGCAATTGGAGTTCAATGAAAGATTCAGTATTCTTTTTCAAATAGATGGAAGGAGAAATATTGTACACAATTATATACGCCTATACGGAGATAAAAAAAAGTAGTCTTTTCTTACATAATTTAACATTGTAATTTTATAAAAAAAATGAGGTCTCTTTTTGTATAGGTTTATTTAATTCTGTACAATTTTTTTTTTTATGTAGTTATTTAAAGAGAAGGATCTCGTTTTTCATTCAGCTCAAATTTGGCCTAAAAATACCAAAAAAGGTTTTTGGGATACAAATGTATAAAGTAAGTGATTTTGATCACACGAGTATCAATCACCTACTAAGTGTATACACGTGTCACACACTATTTTTGCAGCATCCCCTCCCTCTAGAAACAAAAAAAAACTAAGAAAAATAAATATTTTTGCAAATGAGAAACATATAAGCGCAAAGTATCTTTCACTTTCCAACCAACCCTTCTGGTGCAGTGGCTATGGCGCTGGCTTACCAACGATGAAGTCAGAGATTTTAATCCTTATAATGGAAAAACTTTTGAAAAAAAAAATAGGGAAATAAAAAATAAAGGAAAATTACGATGTAGGTTATGTAAGTTGTAAGTCCAGTGTACAAAATGACGCATGCACCCAAGGCAAAGTAATAAAGTAAAGACCGATGTATAAAGTAAGTACTTTATACATTGGTTCTAAATGGATCTGAAATTGCCTGCTTTATACATCTTCAAGGTGCATATAAAATGGAGTTTATAAACAGGTGTTGCAAAAATTCAATTTCTGATGAATTTTTGAAAATAGTCAAAAATCCATGGGCTCTCATGGGGAAAAAAAAGATTGAATACTGTTCGTTTCTCATCAACCCAGCTGATGCTGGAAAACTCTGAGCTTGGATAGTCCCAATGGCTGAACAGTGTGCATTTGTTTTTTCATGTAAAATATTTACGCCACTTTTCATATGTTGGCAGTTTTTTACGTCATTTGATCACTTTGTCAATATTTTTTATTTTTGCATATGAAGTTAAATACATATAGGTATATAAGTAATTTTTTAATCATCATAAGTGGTTTCAAAATAAGTGAAAGAAAAAAAACAAATTAATGGAAAATTTTTCGTTTTAGTATGGTTTATATATTTATGTTTACACATCAATCCTCCAGGAGTACAGCCACAGCGGCATTCACAATTTTTTTTCTATTCAATATTACAAACTGGTGATGCTGTGACTCACCTTCAATTTGAGGTATTAAGTCTGGATTTCGGTCATCATCTGAATGTATCGGAGTTACGTCACTTACAGCAGTGGCTGGGCTCTTTTTGTGCTTCTGTCTGGCATGTCGTTTTCTAATTCGGGCGATACTGATGACCAGTATTAGCAGAAAACCCAGCAAAATAATTAAAATTGCGCAAAGTATTAAAGTCCACACAGAAAACAGGAACGAATTCTTGATACCTAGATAAATAAGTTAATTATAATTTAAATTTATTTTGTTTCCTAACACAGCTAAATTTATAATAAAAGGATTTACAATCATTAAAATCGATAATATATCATAATTGACTAAAAGGTAGGGATCTCAGATCTGTTTGATTAATACGAAATGGAATTCCAAAAATTAAGTCTATACTTTATTATCTTAATTATAACAGACATTTTAAAAAGTATATTTGAATACTATACACATGCTGGTGAAAAGACGATACAAGTTACATGAGGGGCAAGTATTACGTGGTTTTAAATAAAATTGGTTCGAAATGAATGTTTTAAATTTTCAATATACTTAGTCGATGCATCTTGCAGTGTTTGAAGACGAGATTCAAGTTTCACTAACAAGAACTTTTGATTTACCTCATTTTTAACTTCAAACATCCTCTTCTTCCTCCTTCTCCACCTCATCAGAGTTATAATTTTTTTTAGCGGGTCATCAGTTCGATCCATAAACATGTTTTTTTTGTTTTTTCCAGCATCTTTTCACACGGGTACCAATTTTAATGAATTCTTTTTCAAATGACATGGACATGGTGATCTTATAATGGTCCCGCTTTATTTTCTATAAAATCACTGAAATACTTATTTTATGTTATGTTATGTTTAAAACGCTATAAATTTCAAAGCAAAAATTATTACGCTGACAAATGAAAGAAAATGAAACAAAAAATCATTACTCAAAAATTTTTTTTAGGTAAACATTTTTATTTAATTAATGTGGTAGAGGAAATAACTCCCCGAAAATTAAAAAATAAAATAATTTTTATTTTGTTCATATCATCCAGAAATGGCATCAAATAAAAACACGGGGTGGACAGGCATGCAAGAAATGAATGTATCCAAATTTGTACTCAATTCAACCTGGGAATGGGAGGTAATTTACAGTTCTATACTCCTTTTTCAGAGTATCCACACCATGCTTTTATTTGATGTCATTTTTGGATGATACAAACTAAATAATAAAAATTATTTTATTTTATAATTTTTAGGGGAGTTATTTCCTTCTTACCGCATTAATTAAATAAAAGCGTTTACCAAAAGAATTAATTGATTTATTTTATTTTTTAGTTTTTAGTGTGTGATTTTATTCAATTATTGAAACACTATTTTGAAGTGGAAATAAAAATCATTGAGTTCGGTGATATGAACACTGAAATAAAAATTACATGGAAATGGCCGATAAAAAAAAAAGTATCCTAGGACACAATGTGGAAGTGAAACTTCTATTATTAAGTTCTTCAAGTTGAATAAATATTCCCAAAATGTCAAAAGGGTAAAAGAAATATTCTCGAATTTCCACTGACTTTGTCTCTCCTTGATAACTGTGAGGAAACCCTCCAGACCTCTCACTCACTACTGATCAATATGAAATTAGGGGACCTCAGAAAATACATGTGGTGATTTAGTACACAATGAAATATGGAAAGTCAAAATTTTTCCCCCTTTTGAAGCCCCTTGGTGTCAAAAAATGGGTCAAATTAAAAAATAAACACCAAATTTGAAATCAGTGCCCCAAAAAATGTAACAGATGATGTAACACACACTACAATATGTGAATTCAAAATTTGCCCTCTTTATGAACCCCCGAGGGATGAGGAATGTTTTGAAGGAAAAAGAGAATGTCAAATTTGAAATCAGCGCCCCAAAAAACATATCAGATGATGTATCACACAATACAATATATGAATTCAAAATCTGGCCGCCTTTTGAACCCCCTAGGAGTTGATGAATAGATCCAATCAAAAAATTAAAGCCAAATTCAAAATAAGTAAAAATAGGTACTGTAGCATCACTATCCAGTTAGTATGATTAAAAAAAAAAGCATGAAAATGAAAACCAGCCACCAGGGATATGTTCAGAATGAACGTTGTTTTACCCGGGTGAATCACCCAAGTTTTTCAGAATGAGTTGGTTGCTTTACCTGGGTAAGGTAAGTTTTATCCGTGTAAATAGTTGGTGAAAAATTACCCTAACGATTTTCATTGGTTGATAACGATATTATTTTGATAACAACGTGAAATATTCGATAACAATCTATTGTTTTAATTATATTTACCCCGACATTTGGAGAAATTTTCGTTTTCAATCAGGTGAATTTGGGGTAAAATTTAAACTTTATCCTAACAACCTTATGGTTGTGTTGGTTGTTCATTCTGAACGCACCCCAGGCGACTGAAGGGCTTTCGCACGAAATAGTTATCATTATAAAATCTAAATTCTGTTTCCAAAAGTTAAAAAAGAAAAAATAATGAGCCGCATAAAGATAAAAATAATCCTCTTAAAATTTCTCAAACATCCAGCAGGATATACTGAAATTATTTTAAGTCGGTGACAAATTAAAAATTTTAGTGTACTTTCCATTGTATTCAATGCAATTTCGGGATCTGGGGCGGGACTTGTGGAAAAGCGCCGATCCTGAGTCGTAGATCACGAATATATAGGTCACTCAAATTCTTCTGTACACAATATATATGTACAGTATATAAATTTCCACTTTTTGGAAGTTTGTGAAGCCTCTGTTGTTTGACCTATGGCAATGAAACTTGAAATAGTACGTTAGAAACTTTTACGGGCTACACATTCGTGTTGAAATTTGTGAAGTTCATCAACTAGTTTCGGAGGGAAGGGTTCGCAAAGTTTTGCAAACCCACCATGTTGTCATCATGATAACTCCCGTAAATTAAAAGATTTGGCATTGAAATTTCTATGGCAATTGAAGACTATTAAGGACTGATTTGGTATTGAAATTTGAACGAAATCGATCAACTGGTTTTCGAATGGAAGCAGCCATTACAAAATTTGACACTTTTGTAAAATTCACACATACCGCAGTTGATGCGCGGAAGAGATATTTGAAATAAAATTAGATGGAATTGATATATCTATAAGCCTAGAAAAAAAACAAGGACAGGAGTACCGTCTTTAACAGTTCCGGTAGATCGAGCGGAAAAAAATTTTTAAAGGGTAATTTTTCTCTTTATAAGCGCATTTTCATTTTTCTTCCAGAGTTTTGAGTTCGAATTTTCGATAAATAGATAAGTAGGTATCTTAATTTAAATAATTTTAGGCTTTCAATAATGGCCTAAAATGAAGATGTACTTTCCGACATTCTCATTAATTTAGGATAGATAAAACCCATATTAATTAAAAATAAGTGCTAAAATATTTACAAAAGCTTTTCAATTTGTAGTATCTGACTATCATCACTATTAGGAAAGCAGCGACAGTGATTGACGAATATTGACTGTATTTCTCAATATTTTCCTCAATTTCCGAGTTTTTTATGGTGGCAAGTTGTATTTTAAATCCCCCTCCTCACAATTTTAAAACTGAAAAAAAAAAAAAAAACTTGGATTCATCTCCTTCTTATTCGGAAGTAACCGTCATGTATTAAACGTATACCTTTAAAATAATCAATGGTTTCGATAAGATGTGGTCCCAGGGGTCGAGATTTCCCTAAACCAAGATAAAAGGCTATTAATATGAAAATAGCGAGTTTTTGACGATTATAGTGATTTCTCATTGCGTGGTGGGGGAAATTTTTACCAACCTTGAACAAATTTTTTCGTACTCGAGTTGGATAACTTTTTTTCTATTACCACTCGTTAAAAATAAATGTGTGTAGTAAATGTCTTAAACTTTGAACACCATTTTCCAATTATATACCGCTTATTGTTTTGCTCGAATTTTCTTCTCAACAGATACCCGAAGACTTAAACACTGAACGACTAAATCTAAACAAAAAGCAGTAAGGTACCGTGCAGTAACTACATCTACCTATCAAACGTGTATGTCTTTCGGACGTTTCTGAGATCGATTCAATTTGTAACTCGACTCGGCTAAGACTTCTGCCTTTTCCATTACTCGAGTAAATAACGATTGTGTAATCCAAGTCGCGTTCCAGCCCGTTTATGGTGAATTCGGGTACTCTTCTATTCGTAATATTCCACTTCAGCTGGGAACTACCATTTGTCAATACTTCGCAGATAAACTCTTGCGGTAATCCGCCGTCGAATCCACTAACACAAGAAACGTGTACTGATTTCTCGGTCGTATTCGAGGACATCGTGCAATTGTGCGGCATATCTGGCTTACCTGAAAATCATTTTCAATTTAGTAAAATGTCTCTGTCTCTCGTTGACGAAAATCAAAAAGAGAACAAAAAATTTACCATACTTGAAGTTACATTTAAACCGTGAACCTATACGGTTTAGTTAAGATTTAAAACAGCTATCAATATTATATTATAATAAAATTTATTCAGTATTGTTCATAAGTGATTATAGATGTACAGGAAAGGAACAATAGTTCAGCCATAAAAATTTTTAATTATCTAGGGGAGAGAGGAGGAGAGCTAAGATCAATATTGCAGAACATCTCTTTCTTCGAAAATAGAAATAAAATCCAAGACTTTGAATGAAGAAAAATATAAAGGACGAGTTTATTTGAGCTATTAAGTTCTGAGAAGACCCCTACAAAGAAACAATTGATGGTGAGCTTATACAGCATGTATTCGATCTGCATCTATCCTGTAAATCGACAGCCAAACTCGGGTAAGCAGTCGCTAGTACTCGATAAAGCAAGTAAAACACGTTATTACAACATAATTATGGCTTATAAATCATAATGCTTTTTTTGAAAAAATTACTGAAACTCAAAAATTTTACGTCTCCTTCAATATGGAATACAGGCCACGGGTTTACATGTAACAGTTTCTACTCATCTCATCGAAACTACACGTATGAATATTACAACACTGAAGTTCGTCAGTCAATTTCTAACGTTTCGAAATTACTCCTACCAAAAATTGGTATGCAACTTCGTGTACACAAAATGCAGAGTATTTTTTTCACGTGGGTATATTTTCTATTTTGTTGTCGGTTTGATTAGAAACCACCAACCACAGAAGTTCAGCAGTCGATTCCTAAACACGTACCTCCTCATAGCTATCATTCGAAAAAAATTTTTGTTAGCAAAAGAAACAATTTTATAAAAACTAATATCACTACGTGAGACATTATATGAATACCTACATTTAAATATTTAATGAGAGAAATAACGATAAAAAATCAGTTTGCTGTCAACTGTTGGGTCGTTTTACTCTAACAATTCGGAATTATATATATATATATACATATAGTTTCAACTTAAATTATTTTCTATTTTTCTAACTTTCCCGGAAAATATAAAAAACAAACTGACAAAGCATTAGACCAGCGAGGATCATTCATATAGGTACCTAGGTACATCTTTTAGGAAATAGAGACTTAAAAATTTTTAATTTATGAAAATATATTGATACAGGTTAAAAGAGACTGTCATGAACGATAAATTCATCTCTCAGGTCAGGTTGTAACAACTTTTAACAGCGAGATAAATTAGGTTTAACTGATAAGATGCGTGATAAAATATACGTTAAACCCTACCTACTCAACGGCGGTTTAACTATTTGGTACAACAAAACTAGCATTCAATGGTATCAATCAGGGCACCTAATGAACAAAGTAATCTGAAAACGAGGACATTTTTCCAATTTCGTCTGTCGTTGATGAATTTTTCATCTTACACTTACCGATAGTCACTTAATAATATTATACTCGCGGTAAAACTGTTCGAGAATAATAAAATTTCAAAAAATGGCGGCTCGCTAATTCAAAATTCAGTAATAAGAATATTTATCAATACCACTGACCACGAAACCTAGCACAAATGCTTATAGAAATACAGCTAAGTATATTCTTATTAACTGAATCTGCAGTTCAAAAGAACTACAGTGCGGATGTTCTTCCAAATCAGTAACGACACACACTTTATTCGATCATTTAGTTTTTTTTAAAAAAAAACAATCCATTTGCAAATAAATTATTCGCTGTATAATGGAAGCTGGTGTACGAGGAAATGTCGGAGCTCTACATTCAACAATATTCAAGAGCATGTACTTCGCCGATATTTTAGCGGGGGAAATAAGTATGCGTCATCATAATTACAATAATTCTCGAGAAATCTTCAAGAGTGTGAGAATTTTGTGGCTGTCAGAATTCCAACGTCTCAAATTTCTGTGGTATTTGTGTCACAGTGTGAGTTGTAAATGTTAACATTTTCTTTACAAAAAATACCTGAGAATGGACCAAACAGCAGGTAAAAAATTTCTGACAGCAAAAAGGTACAATATTATAATGAAAAATAAGTTGATGGTTGTGTATTTGGTTCGACGTAGGATGACTCCGAGAGCGTGTATATTTTTATCATACGAGACAGCTCAACAGTCACCTATATTTTTCATCAATATCAAACAAAATTTTCGACAAAATGTATCGAAAAATGCCATTCATGCGTGGAAAATCACAAAAAATTAGTGTGGGGACGTTTCCCTCACCTCCTCCATACAGGGCTCAGCCCTGCATTGACAGACAGGATGCAGACCAAAGTCCACTACCCAAATTATTAGTGCATTGCACCTTAAACAAATACGTTGTCTGTATGTACTCATACAGACAATGCGTCTCTACGTTTGCCTGCAATTGGCAAATGGAAAAGGCGAGCATGTAAATTAGTACGTACTCACTGATACAGTGCATGTTGCAGTCTGTATATGGTATCACAGTGCCTTTGGACAATTGCTCTAAGCATTCAGCACACTTTGTGAACAGTTAGGCATTAAATGAGCTGGTTACTGGTACCGAGATATGATTCGGTCGCCCTACATGCAAACCTCTTCACTTGGTTCCATGAACCTTGTGCAGGTAGCATCTACCTACACCAAACAAGCCACAATTAGTCATTTTAGACATTTTTATAACGAAATTTCGAAGAAAATTCACATGAAAAACAATAAATCAAACAATATTGTATGAATTCGTGTAAAATCTGTTGTTTTTTTCCCTCAGGGTTAGGCCTATATAGGTACTTATACCTATATATACATACATAATATACGCTACACAGACTTTAATATAAGAGCAGTAGGTAAACATTTTAATTTCTCTGAAAATCCTTAAAGAAACCTTATGCCTCATTTCACACGATAATATGTATTTGAAATTTTTTTTTGCTTTTGAATCGCCACTAACAGAATGCCTGAAGGACTGATACAATCTGTTCAACTTCCTACAAGCACACGTCATTAGTAGGCGAGAATAGTTCCTCATTTTTATAACATGATGATCGTTATCAGTCATTTCATTCAGACAGAAAATTATTTATGAAACCTTGCCTTTTCATTTTCATTTTTTTTATGAATAATCTTGGATTAACATTTGAATTTTCATTTGAATCAAATATGTGGGCCTAGTTAATACTTATCCGTTGATTAAGTAACCAAACAGACAATTAAAATGGATCAAAATGCAATTTAAAGAGTAGGTATATTCAAGAGGCTATGAGGTGAATGTAAACAAAAATATTGTTTTGATCAAAAAATTCCAACGAAGTCGCGTCTAAACAAATTAATATTTTATAGTTTCGCACTAAGTAAAATTTGTAAGTTTTAAGTTTTCAGCAGTGATGCACTGAAAAAAACTTTCAATATTTTTTTTCGAAGTTTTTTAAGACTTCAAATTCGGACACTCCACATGATCAAAAATAGAGGTGGCGCGATATCAAAAACTATCGATACTGACGGTATCATTTTCGATGTCAATAGTTATCCATATCGATTATTTTCGATAGTTTTTCTCTATAGTTTATTCGATAATTTAACCAAATTTGCCAGCGGCTGACCTTTTTCTTTTTTTTTCTCTCTATAAGATAACACTAAATAACTTGTTCTAGCTTTTTTCGTGCTTTTTCAATTATTTTTAGCGAGTTTCTTGGGCGCAGCGATAGTATGGTCAGCTGAGGGTCTTACCCTACTGAAAAAATTGGGGAAATGCTGGTCGAAAGGAGGCAAAAAGGAGGAACCAAAGAAAAATAAAATCAAGTGTGGGCGACATGCCGATAAATTATTTTCTCATTAAGATGTATGATAACCTTATTTTTACGTAGGTTTTCTACAAAAATCTTATTAATTTCAATCTCATGAAACGATCAGAGATTGAAGGTAGATAATTTTTTTGTTTAATAACCTAAGGAAAATTCTAATACATAACATTATATCTAAACCATTTTCTTGTAACCACGATTCAGATTGCAATGTTTTGTTCGATAGTCACAAAGTTTGGTACGTACATTAATACTAGGCCAAGAATCTGACCTATTAATTTTTGTGTGGATCGGCTGGTGGACAGTACTACAACTATTCCTTTTTTTCACCCAGTTTGATTGCAAACGTGATATTAAAATTGACATCATTATGAGGTTAGAGGTGGGGGTCATGAATATTATCCGTTTCATGCAGAAAAGAAAACGACTGGTACCATTTTCTCATTTTGACCTAATTTTTTTATGTGTATATATACATATATGTATACATCGCCTAAAATTTTAGATTCACAGTTTTGAGAAAACTACCGGGTGGATAGGGCTGAAATTTTTTACGACAAATAGTTTTCAAATTAAAGCAGGTCTGAAAGAACTTTTTTACCTATTGGTCAGTTAGTTTCTGAAAAAACTGGAAAACCAAAAATTCCTGGAAAAACGAGAATATTAAAAAACGGATCGGGCTCAAATTTTCACGATAGACTTTCCTTACGTTGGTGCAAGTTTCTTAGAAGTTTGGTGCCTATTAATTTAGTAATTTCTGAGAAAACTGGAGAAGAAAAGTTTCTGGAAAAATTTTGTGTTCACAGTTTTGAGAAAACTACCAAACAGATAGGGCTGAAATTTTTACGAAAGATAGCTATTGTATGGGAGCAGGTATGAAATAAGTTTGGTGCTCATCGGTTCAGTAGTTCTCGAGAAAACTGGAAACCAAAAATTTCTGGAAAAGCGGTTTTTAGCGATAAAATATTGATAGATCAATATTTTTTTTAAAGATAAAAATAATTGTCGACAGTTTTTTTGTAATTTCTTAACCTGAAACTAGCAATGAAATATGGATATATCGATATAAATATCAATCACTATCGACATAAATACGGAGCAAACTGGGTTTTTTAGCGAAGCATTGCAGCACTACTTTTTATTTTTATTTTTTTGTTACAAAAGCAACGAAATTTGGAACAAATATTTAATACAACTTATACTAACATGCTACCAATTTTGATGTAGATCAACTGGATGGTACCACTGATAAAGGTACATTTGTTTTTATTTTGGATATAAAATACCTAATTTGGAACAAATAGTCACCAAATTTGAAACAAATTAATATTCAATGAAATTTATTGTTAAATGCAATCAATTTTGGTGCGGATCAGCTGGACGGTATCTCCATGAAATCCATTTTCGTTTCAATTTCGAAAGAAGTAATGGTATTTAAACATGTAATTTTGGGTCAACAGTTGCAAAATTTAACGCTATCGTTAATTATGATTTATTATTAACTTTTTAATACCCAGTTTTCTACTTTCTGAAAACCTACTTTTTCTAACAGCTGCTTCCGTGTTAATAATTTTTTTAAACCAATGATGACGATATAAAATCCAAACATTCATATTCAAATCTGAATTTTCAAAAGTTTGTAGGAGAGGAACTTACGAAATTCCTTAGCCCTGGTGAAAAAAAAATCACAGTTAGCCCATGGTGTGTTTAAACGAAAATAATGACGGTGGGACCCTATCGAAACTATTCGATATTTGCCATCTCTTGTCAATAGATAAACCAAAAATTTTTTTGTCTTTTTTTTTTTCTCGTTAGGCTATATATGTGATATCAGTCAGACTGAAAAATTAATTTTTTTTCTCAATAATAGACAATATAAATCATATAGATCCAGAAGAAGTTTCATTTCGCAGCTCTATAGATGTTGAATAAAAAATGACAATTTAAATTCGGCCGAAAGACTATAGGTAAGTATTTCTAACGAATCGAAAAAAAAATTCTAAACTTGAGAACGAATTTTTTTACAAATCAAATTTTCATTTTCAAAATGAAAGTAAAATTAGGTATATCAATCCTGTCAAATATCTACAGCAAAAATATCGTATGAGGAGACAGTATTGTCTCCGCACCTTCTACACAAAAAATCTTTTTTTATGAAAAGTAAATGGCGTATATAGTTTTGCGATCCCACGCTCCAAATTTTACAAGAGAAGTTTATATAGCGTTTAGCCTATACTGTACGCGTATTTCATTTCGATATCCATCAATATTGCGAATGCTGCCTTTTAAACGAAAAACTTTTTCTTCTCTACCCTTCGACAGATTGTTCGTAAATATTTTACGTACAAATGAGAAGCAGTTAATTATTAGCGGGCGAGGTAACGTCGTACCGGCTAACGTATACAGAGAAACCGAGTCCTCCACATAATCTTTTTCGTCTTTTTTCACCCTTCATTAATCGCGACTGAAAAAAATTGGAAAGGAAACGAATGAAATATACGTCTCGATGTCTCCTATAGCCTTGTACGTACACTCGTATATACGTGTATACATATTATAGCCTATAGGTAGGTACATCCTCGTTCTTCAGCCTCCGATAACGCGCAACAAACTTACCGGCTGGAATGATGTGAAAAATACACGGTGCCAATTGCGGTCCCAAATCGTTTTTGGCCCAGCAAAGTAATGTTCCGTAATCTAATTCGTTTTTCGGCTGATACGCGGCCACGCTGAAGGTTTTGCCATTTGTAAACGTGTGCAAATCCTTGGTCTGGATGCGAGAGTTGTTGAATTTCCACGCGAATGAGGTGACTGTCGGATTCGCGTCCACGTGGCAAGCGACTTCGATTTTTTCGTGCTTTATCGCGCCGTACACCAGTTGTTGATTCGGACTGCAGATCGGTTCATCTGGCGAGTAAAAAAGGACACATCACATTAAACGTGCTATTAGCAAAAAGTTCGTAGAAAAGGTACCTGCTGATAAGGTTTTTAGGAGCGAAATGTGAGCGAACCATCTACAATCAGGTTTCTTCGTGTATTATCCGGATAAATTTTATGAAAATTTTCAACAGATATAATAGAAATATGTAAAAATTTTAATTTTGATTTAAATATTAGTCCAATTTCCTATTTAGTTTTCAGAGAATTTTCTATTTTTAAACTGCGGCTTAGTATGAGTAGAAAGTAGTTCCGTACCATCACCCTCATAGTTTTGCGACTTTTACTACCTATGGAAGCATGAAAAGCGATGAAAAGGATAAATCTAAGACCAGACGATATCTGAACACAGATAAACTTTATATAACGGCTGCGAGTACAGCAAATTTTGTAATTTTTAACTGGAACAAGAAAAATGTACAAAACTTTAAAAATGAAATTTGATCCAAAATACGTACAGTTTTTGAAGTGAAACTTTTATAGGGATATTATACGTGGGTATGAAAAGCGTTTCGTTGCACACTGGGCGACGAAAACAGCGTTACGCGAATAAAGGGAAGGAGAAGCAAAGAAAAAAAAAAATTTTCGCAGCAAGCTTCGTAAGAAAAAGTAGATTTTCTCAGTTTGAAAATCACTTCTATCACCAATGTACTTCTAATAAAGTAATATATAAAATATATTTATATTTTTTGCAAAAAATTGCCAGTATCACGTAAATACGAAGTATACGATAAAATATACTGATTCAGTATAATTCTTTTTTTTTAGTTTTAAAAATTAGTTTTTCATTTTTGTGTCGAAAATCATTATTTTTTTGTGAAATGAAAAATTATTCCAAGTTCTAACTAACACGAGTTTAGGAAGTAATTCGATGGTTCTCTTTCCTGCAGTGATAAGAATTCTAGATTATAAAAAAAAAAAGGAAAAAAAACAATTATATACAAAAAAAAATATTCCACATTGCAAAATAAAGTATAGTGCAGTTGTCTACGTGCTGGTTACGAAAATATTAGCGGAGATTTTAGTGACTGTGTTCAAATCTAGTGTCTGGAAACAGGTGTGGGATGGGCGAAAATCGTTCTTCCGCCAAGATCGGGTTGTTTTCGGATTAAAACGAGTATTTTTCTCTATGAAGCCAGAAAAATAAATTTTTCAGGACTATTATCAGAAGGGTAAAAGAGGGTAAATCACACTGAATAGCTAATAAGTTGGGAACAAATTGACCAATCAAAAACAAAATTAGTAGGTCTGGTTTTAGTATGGGAGGTACTGTTTGTACCAAATTTCGTGACTATTGAAAGAGAATTGAAAATTTATTGAGATAACATGAAAAATTAGCATCTCCAACCATCCCAGAGAATGAACCATAATACCAATAAGAACCAAATTTGGAAGAATGTTCATATATATTTCAAATCAATAACTGTACCAAATTTTGCGAATATAGCTTCAAAATTACTCCTTTCAAAGCCATTAATCTGCCAAAAATGCAACAAAATCGCTCCCACCAGACGTACCGTAAACCCCATCCGCACCAATATTGGCAGGTATTGCACTTGACCTAAAGCACACATGTATACCAAATTCCACGTCTATCGATTGAAAATTGCGACATGTACGCTGTTCAATAAAAAATTCATAAATAACTGACCTACCGGATACGTGTTTCAAATTTCGAAACGATCCGATCAAAATTACGCCTGGAAATGGACTCAACGCAAAAGGGGGTACATATAAAAAATAAAATTGATTCTCAAAAATAGTGCCAAAATGCTCCGAAGATCATTAAACGAAAAACGTACCCACTCCCACCCCTACGTCCGAATACTCGAGAAATTTTAATAAGTGAATTTTTTTCAAAAATCTACTTAAAAAACATAAAGGTGAAGGCAAGGAGGAATAAAATTCTTTGCCGTTGATGTATCGGAATTCGGGGAAGAGTGGCATGGTTTCTTTTTCTTTTCTTATTATTTATTATCACCGCAAGTTTTTTTTTTTTGAATTTTAAAATCTGAATTACGTCACGACTATTTTAAACGCGAGGGTGTAGAATACAGAACTGAAGAGGAAGACTGGACGATAGAGGTGTTACTTACACAGAACGTTCAAATAAAATGGTTCGCTTTGAGTTTCGCCTTCTGCGTTCGAAGCAACGCAACAGTAATTACCGGCCGATTGTTTCGTAATGCTCTGCAGCACCAAAGTTTGATTGCTGATTATAATGCGCGATGGACCAGCCGCCAAAATGCCACCCTATATGAAATAAATGACCGTTGCAATAATTTAACCTTCAACAATGATTAATTTGAAAAGGGTGTAATCGAGGATTATATATATGACAATAATCCGATAAAAATAAAAGGAAGAATTTTCCGCACAATTATACTATAATTAACTTTAATCATTTTTTCAATGAGGGAAAATTTGTTGAGCATGAACATTATAGAAAAAAAAAAACATTTAGGTGAAAGATGAGAAAATTTTCACTCCCCCTATCAAAAAAAAAAAAAAAAAGCAAGAGATTACCAACATCAAATTGAATTCCATTTTATTATTCAACGGTTTTCACGTAAAAAATTATAATGTGACATGGACGTAAAATCTCAAAGAGTCACTAGCCGAAATTCAGAAAAATAAAAACATTTTTTTGACGTTGAACAAACATGAAATTTAGTTCAAAAACTACTAAAACAGTAACATAAACCTATTCATCTGCTGAACAATTGTGGATTTGTGCAATAAATCAAAAGTTTAATTTAAACGAAACATTTTTGTTTTTAATCGACTTAAAAAATAGGAAGAGCTCATTAATACCTTGAAAGCACAAAACACGAGTATTTTTGCCACATCTTATCTTAAAATTCTGTCTATACATAAATGCACACAAGCCATAAAGCGCCACTTCGCGGCGCTTTGGCTTTTACTGGCCTGGCAACACTAATCAATTCATTATTAGGATGGAAACAACAGGATCGTCGACTGACAGGAAAATGTCTTGGAACCATGAAAAATACATTTTTTGAATCATTTTTTACTGTTTCTCATGTATGTTAATGAGCATAGTAGATGCCAATACAATACCGGTGGAGGGATCTTTTGGACAATGCGGAGGTCCTTGGCCAAAGCATGCCGCTTTATGCCACTTTATATGTCGGCAATGGGAGGATGAACTCTAGGCGGTGGGGTTTCGACCCACCTGCTTTATCCCCCCGGCATTTTTCCCACAGAAGTGGCATACCATGGACCAGCCCCCCTGCATCTGTCTGAAAGATTCCACCACCTATGCATTGAGTGAACCTAGCACTTGAGTGATTACAGTATCTGAACTCATCGTAACTAAAAACATGTCTAATCTAAAAGTAATTATTTTTAAAAGCATTAAAATCTAAAAAACCATTTTATAAATGAAAATTTAAAAAAAAAGAAAAAAAATTTTTTTAATTCTAGCCCTACGCACTACTCAAGTGGAGTGCCAGCCACAGCAGCTGCTCAATGTGAGCAATATTATAACCCTATATTAATTCGAAATGACGTTATAGGCTAATTAGATGTTTCAAAGAAATTTTCCTATCAATCGACAATCCTGAAACAATAAAACATTTGCAATTGGCGCATGCGCCTTGAATTTTGTCTGAATAATTTTCGTTGAATTTTATCTTAAAAAATCGGATTCTACGTTTATTATAATGATACAAAGGTATATACACATGAAACACAAAAATAAGCGAGTTTTCCAGCGACGAGCTCTATACAAAGTGTTAAAATTTCAATTTGACAAAAAAGAACAGTTGAAATCTTCACGAATTTTTTCGTTCTTTATTTATAAACTACGAAATTGAAGATACCATCACCACAGATGGAGGATTTCGGGAAAATTTTTCCACGAAATCAGATTAATTCTTATTCAATGCAATTAATGTTTCAACGTTTGAAAAACAAATTTTACTAAAGAATTAACAGTCGAACCCAATTTGAAAAAATTACTTTTACTCTAATAATGTTTTCCAGAGATTTCAGTATCGAACTTAAAAATAAAATTTTTTGGCAATTTCAGGTTAATGAAAATAGTATAAAGTATTCCTGGCAAGCTTTCCGCGTCCCTGGTATAACATACGCATCAAAGACATTCAATAGGTAGTGTTATTAAAATTAAATTCATCTTCAGATTTTTTTTTTTTTTGATTTCCTTGCTAGAGAGAAGACTAATTAACAACCGAATAGTCATTTTTCAAAGTGGCTGCTAAGTGTGCTTGCATTTTTATTATATTCCTCTGCAATTCTTTCATCGCCTTAATCTTCCTAAAACAAAATCATTGTTCAGAACTATAATTAATGGAAATTTTAAGATTTTCTATCTCAAAACAGGGAATTCATCGTTAAATGATTATGGGTCTTTCAAGGGCTAGATACAGAGGTTCTGGGGGGTCTGGACCTTCGTTAGCCTAAGCAAAGATTAACATTTAAAAACATTTTATGTTGGGGGAAGTCAGAAGAGACCATTCTATCATATAAATGTATGGATTATCCAATTATTCTATCTCACCAATATTAATCAAACGTGTCATCATCATTAAAAAAATGAGAGGGTATGTGCATATCTGCTGTAGGTCTTTTTTCGTCTGCTGGTTATGCGAATTTTGAATACAGACATAAAAAGACCCACAGTATATGTGCAGAACTGCATATACTTTTTTAGCCTTTCAATGGTACCACAGATTTTCTACTATACCTGGGCATCCGTACACCTATATTTATGTAGACCCCCCATTAAGACGGAACTATCTACGCCCTTTTTGGGTCCTCTTCTTTAGAAGACTTGCTTCCATATATCTGTCATCAAAATACATATAAGGTAAAGTTTGCACAGAGTGTGGTTGTTTGCACAGAGTGTGGTTATGAAATAAAATTCGTAGCTATACAATTACATTGTGAGTCCAATATAGTTTTTTGGCTGTCGGATTCGCATTAATAATGCAGTCAAAATACACGTCAACGCCTTCCTTTATCGTAGTTTTTTGCAAGTTACTTCCCAATTCGACGGTCACAATGGGTGCATCTATAAAAATAAAATCGTAATAGGTACTCACAAAAAAAAATTAATTTCGACGATGAAGTCGTTATTAAATGATAAATATAAGTACGTAATACGTAGTAAGAGGTAACGAAAGTTGAGATTACAAATTTTTCCGAATGAAAGAATTATAGCATAATATGGTTTCCTTCTTTCAGTTCAAATCTCAATAGATTAGAATCGCAGTCTGCAACGGACAATTTGAATAAAACAAAATTACAGACTTTTGTAAACGGGTTCACGATTAAATAAAGAAGACGTCTTTACGACTGGAAAACTCCCATAAGAGCAAACTTCGGTGCACATTGAAAATTCGACGTTAAAATCATTTAAACCCTTTTTCAGCTTCGACATACTTAATTTAAGGTCTACGACACACTTTTTGATACAAGTCTACAATTCATCTCACACCATACCGCACCGCATAGGTGAGTATATACCTCGAAAATTATCGGATTAATTTATTCGTAAAGTAATTTCATCGCTTACATTGTACATGTAAATTCCACGAATCGAGAATACTGCTTTTTTCTATCACGTTGTTGGTAACCTTACAGGTAAGCTTTGACCCATGATGTTGGTATTTTGGCTCGTATTTTAGTACGCTGGTGGTAACGTTCTTATCCGCGCTAATCACCTGACAAAGAAAATACTAAATTTAAAGGGCGACCTTCAATAATTATATATACGGACTAAAACGTGAACCCTTTTTCGTAATTACCGCACGCAGCAGACAGAGAATAGCACTCAGAATAGATTGGAGTTACCATTCAACTCTGGTCAACGTATACATACACGGTGTACGACCATCGTTATATCATCCGCATATTATATAATATGTATACATATACATACACAACTGTATAATTATATGTATGACATGTATGTTATACTCGTCCCGAGCACGAATATCTACATACTATAATAACTTTATACACGTACATAGCTAAACATATACCTACAGTATAATATTATGTAGGTATACTCACAGAATTGGCCAGTGAAGAAGGCATTTTAGTCCCTTTCAGCCACCAGGTTACATTGGCTGGGGGCCGCGAGCCGTACGTTTCACAAATTATTTTATACTCCTTTCCTACGCTGAATATTCGGTGATCACCGAGTAGTCGAACCGCCAATGGTTTTACTGCGAAAAAATGCAAATTATTGTCGTTACTGAAACGTGTAGACGAAGGTATACACACTCGATACCGTTATTTCCCAATACCATAATATCGCATAATACTCAATACCATGGCCAAAATAATGCCTAAATAAAAGATTCAGGTAGTGGTATTTGTAAAAAATTCAAATATGTCATCGGTGCAGTAATTAAAATTCCAGTCACCGATGCCTGTTTTAGAATTCATCCTACGCCAACATTCAACAGTATTGTTGATGGAACTTAATTCAACAGTGGTTTAATAAATTTTATCGGTTTTTATTTTTTAGGGGGAGGGGTTGGTCAAAATTTTTAGGCAAGAGCCTAATTGTAAATATTATTATTTGTCAGTATGAAAGTTTTTTTTGGAGATGAAGTTTGACCCCAACAGTCACCCTCATTCCAAAACCACTAAAATTTTTTCAACTTTTCCAGTTTAACATGTTCATTTCAATTGTTTGTAAAAGGAAGAAGGAAATAAAGAAAATTTTCAAAAAATACCAGAAACAAAACAGAACTCACAAACATTCTCAGTTCAATTATTCGAAAACTGCTTTGAATATATGGTACTGAACTAATAAAAAACTACATGAAACTGATATACCTACTTTTTAATGTCAAGACATGCTGGCATACAAGTAGGCAAGCCTGGAGTACCTTTTATGTATATCTGACATTTTTCTTAAGTTCACCAATTTAGAATACATTTGATAAGGACATTCCTTAAATTCACAATGATAATGTACATAAATATAGTGCATACTGTAACACATATTTTCGTCTATTTTTAAATATGACGAACATATTCGTCTACACGTTTTCAAATACCAAAAATGTAGGTATTCATCAGTAATAAAACATCCTATAACTCTTTATAAACAACCACTAAATTACCCGTATTTGATTTAATGAATATAGATATAATGTCTGTATATTCATGACCTAATTGTGCCTGTCCCTCGAGTATATCGCAAGTCAGCACAACCCTATAATAACAATACCCTACCTCACCTAGTCTATCCAATACGTACACTTACATACCCCAAATGAGTATATAAACCCTCGATTCGAATGAATTAAACACAGTTCCTGAACACTGAGAGTGGTTCTAATTAGATACATTACCACCTCTTTTGGCCATTACACATACAAAGTGCATCAAATGGTATTCAGTGGTTGCCCATTTAGCACAGGCATGTATAACTGGAAATCATCATTTTCTACTGGTCTGGCTCTATATAGATATAGTCAAAGATAAATTGTAATTTTGAAAATGATGGAAAAGAGAAAAAAAATTTTTTTGTTAAAAATACCAGAAATGAAACAGAACTTAACAGTAGGTACCTTTATACAAATACCAAAACCAATACCAGAAACAGAAACGCAAACAGAAAAAATTTGGAAACCATACCAGAAACAATACCAAATTAGCTAGTAACACTTCCAGAATACGAATACCATAATAAAATTTGATAATGGTAAAATACCAAAAATGGAAACTTTTTGTTAGCGGTATTCCATCCCTGCCCAAAAATACAGCAATAACATACAGGGTTATTCATGTTATCACGCACCATAGGAAATTAACATTGTAGTACGTGATAAAATGTATAAGTTAGATAACCATTTTATAGTTCGTAATTTACATTGCACCAAAATTCAAAAGTAAAATACACAAATGAAATAACAAAGGTACACACTTCAGGAATCAAAATAATGTAATTAACAATTAAAATGCAGAGTTTCAACTAAATATGTTTCAAAATGACCATCAGTAGCCATATGATAAAATAATAACCTAGACAATTAATAAACTCAGCTTGAACATGCTCTAATTTACCATCGGTAATTTTGGCCTCTGGTCTCAATTCGTTAGATGTTTTCTTGTGGGGTTACCTGTTATCTGTGATTTACAAATATGGACCATATTCCACTGTAGAGGGATTTGGAAATGCGATGATTGTTGGGCCAAAATTATCCATGCTCAGTTAGAGCATGTTCCAGTTGAGTATACTGATTTCTCATGGTATTGTGACATGACTAATGGTGGTCATATTTTTAACGATTCATTTGAAAATATACATTTTACTACTTATTGATTACATTATCTTGATTCTTTAATTGTGTATTTGGTTATTTTATTCGTGTATTTTACTTTTGAATTTTGGTGCAATGTAAATGAAGAATCATATGGCATTTACCTGACTTATTCATTTTATCACGCACCACAATGTTAATTTTCCCATGGTGCATGATAACATGAATAACCCTGTATATAGTGAAAAAATAATTTACACAACTCGGTGGGAGTAAGTGGGCGAGTACAGTAATTGCTCACTTTCCTCCGTTGTTGCGAAACATATCATTTTATTATTATTTTTAAACTATGCTGGGCATCCATCGAAGCTTTTGTAGCATTGTCATAAAATCAACTTATTTCAAAAAAATACGTAGGTACCTAGGTATTATAATCCATAGTTGCCGATTTCCATGGGTGCTCAGATACTGTTTATAGCACGTACTTTTTTTTTTAGAGGGGAGGGGGAGCATATAAATTCACAAATGTACTCGTATTCGATAGTGCTTTAGCATCTAGTAGCCCGGCACCCACTGGAATTTCATTAAATTCACACCTACGGCAAATTTATAACTCCGAAAATTCTAAATTTATAATCAACTTCAAGTGATTGCTCAAACTATTTAATAATAATGGAAGAAAAATAATACACGGAAATAACTTTTACACAAAGGAAAGTTATGAAACAATTCTGTCGGTACAATTCATGCTTGCGAAGTCAAAAAAATTTTGAAGAGAAATGATTTCAGGATGGTTTTCCTACTTTCAGGTTCGAGGTACCTCCCAAGCTCCTACAGCCTACATTTTCGTTTTAGCCGAACTTTTTTCTCTTCATTCAAGGATACGAAGAAAACATCCAGGCAAAATACATGAAAAATGAAAATTTTGTAAATTCGAAGGCTCGACTCTAAATAAACATTTTTTACTAAAGGCCTATAGGCCTAAGGCATATGCAACTCGCTAAACCTTAGATTAAAACTAGTTCTAGATCAGTTTTTTTTCTCGAAAATAATTTGGATACTTTAGCTTTTGATCTAAGGTAAACAGATCAAATATTGTATCAGCAGGTACCTGTGTAGTACACACGTTAAGATAGGATTGTTCAAATGCTTCGTGCGAAAGAACCTGAAAAACGAGGTCAGGAGCTGATTCTCATTTGCGTATGTTACGCAAATATGTCTTACCGCAATTACCCTTTGTACTCGACTTTTTGCTGCCTCCCTCCCGAACCACTTCGCCATCCCTCTGACAGCAACACTGTTTTCTCTCCAACTCATTTTTTTTTTCTTTCTTTCAGCGCGTAAATTCGAATTCTCTTTTTTCATCTCGAAAAATATGCCAAGTTTTTCTGCGTTTTCTCTAATGACGAGCTGTACCAACCTAAGTACCAAATTCCAGCTCCAGCGCTCTAGACGTTTACGTTGAACCCGTGCCCTACAGAACGCCTCTAATTCTTTTCATTCGTGTCGTCGTTATTACTTATAATGCATCATAAACTTCTTCTTCTTTTTCCCACTCTCACTACCTACGTTGCTATCTTCTTCTTCTGTGTACCTATGTGTCTACGTGTCTATCTGTCTGTTTTTGTCTCCGTTGACTGAAATTCGTACCATGACTGGGGGGCATTTACACTCGCACCCACTCTACAAGCAGAGTAGCTCCATAAATCTTACTCCATTTCCGAGTCGAGTGCAAACTTTATGATAAGAATGGTAGGAAAAGTCATTAGTGAGAAGGCGGCTCTATTTTGATGTATCACTTCAACTTTCTTTCTTCTCTCTCACTCTCTCTCTATCTTCTCTTTATTTTTCGTTTCGCTGACCTTCTTTCGCCATTATTTTACCTATTTTTATTCGATTGTAGCCTTTCTCGACTTACTTTACTCTGCCAATGAGATCTTTGGTGCGCAAAATATGCTACAGCAGATTTTATTTTCAATTTGTACTGAAAGAAATATTAGACTTTACGATGAATTATGCATTTTATTGATAATTTTTATCGCACAAAATGTGAATTTTGTAATAACCTGCCTTAATTATATTATTAAATTTGTGCTTTCGTATCGTCTGCCGTAATTTCGAAAGAAAAAATGACCTCTTTCAGTACAGCCTTTAAGCATATTGTGGAAACCTTAATTGGTTAACAATGCAGCAGACTTTTGCAAGTTTCAAATACTTATTGGTGGAAAGTTTGACTCACCGATGCGATTCAACTTTTTGAAAGTCGTTCATGAGTAAACAGTCAGTTCAATGAATCAACACAATCAACAAATTTTCACTAACGACGAAATGTAGCTGTAAGCGGGACACTAAATATAGGCTGAGACAACCCAAAATTTTACAGAGAAAAGTAATTGATTTTTGTAAATTCAGTAAACTTTCAATTTTACTTTTTCATTCTTACTTTTTATAAGTTGTTCTCGGTAGTTTTTGTGCATATTCTTGTAATTTGTTTCGGGTGGGGATAGATAGTGGCTACTGACTGCATAGTGTGTAGTACACTCGATGAAAATCTACAACAGTGAGTTCTCACCAGATCTTATAAATTTTTCAAAAGTTGATAAGTTTCTCCTCTTTCTTATTTCAATAAGAAAGCGGACAAAACTTATCAACTCGTTAATTTCCCTTACATTTGATTGAGTCAAAGCTTGCTTAGTCTCATTCAACTGTAGTTGAAATTACTCTATACAAATCTCTGAATACACAATGTGTTTTATATTTAATATTCGATGTCTCCAGTTTCTTCTGTTCAATGACTTCGTTTTTCTTTCTATTTTCTTTTGTTACAATCAAATATCTGATTTTTGTGCAGATTCCATTATTATTTTAATACATACCGGTTATTGATTGCAGACATGACTAGTTTTATTTGTGTCATGTCTTGCTAAAGATGGGAATGAGGGTAATTAATGGGAAGAAAGTATAATAACAAAATTGAACTCCAGTAAGTTACGTCGTCCAGACCGTACATTTTATTGTTGGTGAGTTTTGAGTGTGATTCTGTGTATGTTTTTTGATTTTGGTAGTGGTGACATGAGGTCACCTCATCTGGCATACCACAAGTGCATTTATTACATAGTGCTGGTGATTGTAGTCACTGGGTGTGATCGATGGTAGTAGATGGTAGCTAACCCAGTGATTGAGATAAATGGAGATGGTCAGTGACACTGCATGATAGCACTAGTTAATAAATACAGTCACAAATGGTATGATCAACATGATCAATGATTATGTTTGTTGAACATGATCAGTGATTCTAGTTGCTGAATGCAGTCCATAACTATGCTTGATGCTGTGGCCACTAGCAGTGGTCCATAGTTGTGACAGACAGTGATGGTAATGTGATTGTGGTTGGTGACTGAAATCAGTGACTGTAATTAGTGGAAATTATTTGTGACAGTGGATAGTAGTCCTGGCTGCTAAAGGTATAAGTATATCCTGATGATAATGAACCACTATTTTAGGTTTTTTGTCACAATCAATCATTCATGTTTTTCAATACATAATTACATAATTATAGCAATACAAACAATGCTAAAGGAAAAAGTCAAAATGGTGTCTCATCATTTTTACCAAGACGTGCATCCACCCAAGTGTAAAGAGCCTTAGTATTGTGGTTCTACATAATTGGTGGATGCCACCAATGGCTGTAATTGTCAGACCTAGTAGGTGATGATCAATGTCTTGCATTGGTGACAGCATCCAGTGACAGAAGTCAGTAGTCATAGTTGATGTCCATGGTCTGTGGTCACGTTGCGCTGAAACTTCAATGGCATTGTAGTGATGTCAAAACAATTCTCAGTAAAGGATGAAATGGATCACTTGAAGTAGGTTTAAGTCATACGTTTCCATGTTATGCTCCATTCAGAGTTTTAGCAGTACATAGATACAACATATAAATCCAAATTGAACTTTATCATCGTTTCATGGGTACTTAGTGCTCCATGAACCAAAAAAAAAAAGGGTCAAAAACATTCTTTAACGAAAACATTATCTTAAAAACAATTTCCTGATTTTCATCAACAGGAAAACCCTTATAATTAATTAATGTTTACAAAATTTTTGTAAACGTTTAATATTCAAAGTGAAAATTCTTAAAAAAACCTGCAAAATTATACTCATATTACTGCAAAATTTGAAACAGAACGTTTCAGAATATTTTAGGTTTTTTAATAATATTATCTGAATATTTAACATCCAGATGCGGGTAATAACTAGCTATGTCCGGGATTGACGTTATTATCTTGAACACTACTAATCATTATCCAAACTATTTACTAGTATCCGTAGTTCACAAAAATGAACGAGATAAGTAATATTTCTTTATCTGTCTCAGAGTTAGGAACAGTAGCTGCCCGAGCTAATTGTGCCAGTGGCTGCACCATATTTTTGCACCCCTTATGCATTGAAACCCTCCTTAAAAATTTTTTGAATCATCTCAGAAAAAATGTATAATATAATGAATCTAAACTTTTTAATCCGGAAGTATCGGATTCGAACTCCATCAGCTTGAATATTTTTTATCGTAAAAGCGTATGTGGGGATTAGACCAACACTTGTAAGAGGAAATAGGCTCGACCTATCGACGACAGTCGTCACCTTTGGTGACAATTATTTGTGCTTTGCACGTTAAACCAAAATGCAAATGTATGTTCGTTTGTACTTGTCTATTTTTGCAGATAGACAAGTTACAAATCTCGGACCATGACGAATCGATAGATAACGATCTCGGCGATGTCACGGACCGATACGAAGATGCATTCTCCATACCTTACCGTTGCCATAGCAACTGTAAAGTACAAATAAATTATCTACACTATACCTATGTAAATATTACATAGGTGTGTATGTGTGCGTGTAGGGAGCTGGGTATATAAGGCCAGAAAATTATAGACTAAATTGCCAGTGTTTGCCGAGGTCTTGGCTCCCTTATACCTTTTTGGTATTTTGGCATAAACACGCAAATTGTTCTGTTGAACACCTTCTTTGTTGGTTTTACTTTCCACGACGTAAGGTATTCCATAGTGGTGACCTCGACATGATTTTTTGGCCACGTTGTGGTGTCTTTTGGCGTGGTGTGCTTAGCAATAACAAATTTCAATGGTGGGGCAGGAACTACAAGTCCGAAGCGTCAAACTAAAATGAGGGGCCATCTACGCGGCCAAAGACCCCTTGGAAAACTACTCATGCCGCCTGTTCCTAACTAATAGACTCAGGTGCTGACCTAAGTATATTGCCAGCAAACAAAAAACACAAGATGCATACTCCGAAATACTATCTCCGTACTGTGAACAGTCAAAATCTTCCAGCCTATGGACTTGAAACAATCAAAGTCAACATCGGACTGCGAAGAGACATGACTTGGTCTTTTACAATTGCAGATGTTCCAAATCCAATCCTGGGTGCTGACTTCTTAGCCCACTATGGCCTAATCATTGACCTAAAAAATGGCAAATTGATTGATAATGAAACAAAACTTTGTGTGGATGGCAAAACACTAGTGTCTCAACTGGACACAGCTATTTCCAGTTGTAGTAAAGTTGACGAACGATTCTTACGGATTCTGTCAGACTATTCTGGAGTCACTCAACCATCAATTTGCAGGCACCCAACCTATAAACATGACACAGTTCATTATATAGAAACAAAAGAGCCGCTATGCCACGCTAGAGTATGAAGGCTTCTGCCAGACAAGCTCAAAGCAGCCAGGGAATACTATGATCAAATAATTGAAGAAGGTATTTGCAGACCTTCAAACAGTTCATGGAGTTCCCCTATCCACATGACTAAAAAGGCAAATGGAGAATGGCAAATTGTTGGAGACTACAGAGCCCTAAATGCCAAAACAGTTCCCAACCGTTATCCAGTCCTAAACATAATGGACTTTAACGCAAATATGAAGGGTAAAACGATGTTCTCCAAAATAGACATCAACTGGGCATTCCACCAAATACCAATGGCCGAAAAGGATATCCCAAAAACGGCACTCATAACGCCCTTTGGACTATTCGAGTACCTTTGAATGCCTTTTGGACTCCAAAATTCAGCTCAAACCTTCCAAAGATTCATCAATGGATTGTTTAGGGATTTGCCATTTGCATATGCTCAGAAGGCGGTGAGCAACAGCATGAGAAGAATGTAAGAGCCATTATACAACGTATACACGCTGCTGGCCTTACTATCAATGTAGGTAAAAGCTTATATGCACAAACTGAAATTGACTTTCTCGGCTACAAAGTCTCGACCGAAGGCATAGCCCCACTAAAGACCAAAGTTGAGCCAATATTAAATTTTCCAAAACTCTCAAACGTAGCTGAATTCAGATGTTTCTTAGGGATAGTAAATTTTTACAGACGCTGCATGAAAAACGCAGCAGCTGAACAAAGTAAGCTGTTTGCTTTAATAAAAACATCAAAGAATAGAGATAAAACTACTCGAGTGGAATGAAGAAGCTGAAAAAGAATTTGAAAATATAAAAAATTCACTGGCCAATGCAGCCCTCCTGGCTCACCCAGACAAAAGTCTGCCATTATGTGTCGCATCCGATGCCTCTGACTTTGCAATTGGTGCAACCCTGTACCAAAAGGAGAATGACCAAAAATTTCCACTCGCTTTCTTCTCCAGAAAGCTATCTAAAACAGAAAGAAATTACAGTACTTACGATAGGGAATTACTGGCAATTTTCCCTGCGCTGAAGCATTTCAGGCACCAACTAGAGGGTAGATGCTTTACTGTGTATACAGACCATAAACCCCTAATACATGCCTTCACGCAGAAAGCAGAGCCGGCATCACCGAGAAGAGCATGACAGTTAGATTACATAGGTCAACTAACTACTGACATCCAGTATATAAGTGGAGAACTTAACACTCCAGCTGATGCACTCAGTAGAATCGAAGCTATTTAAGCCCCTGCCCAATTACCTTATGCTGAAATTACAAAAGAACAGCTTAAGAATGCAGAATTGCAAGAGTTATCGTCAAATGAAGACACATCTCTTAAATTGAGGCAAAGAAAAATTCTCAGTACAGATGTCTTACTAACATGTGACATCAGTACAAGTAAGAATAGGCCATTCTTACCGAAAAAATATCGTAAATTGGCATTCAACAGCGTGCACAATTTATCACACCCTGGCCCCAAATGTACTGCTAATTTTGTATCATCAAGATTTGTCTGGCCTCAACTTAAGTCCGACTGCAACAACTGTGCTCGCACTTGCCTGAATTGCCAAGAGTCTAAAGTAGGAAGACATACTAGATCACCACTCAAATCTTTTAAACAAATGGAGCGGTTCAAAAAAATCCATATTAATTTAGTGGGCCCATTGCCCCCTTCACAAGGACACAGATACCTTCTCACTATGATTGACAAAGCAACTCGTTGGCCTGAGGCAATACCATTATATGAAATGACAGCACCAACAATAGCTGCCAAATTATATGAAAACTGGATTGCCCAATATGGCGTACCTGAAGTCATAATAACAGATCAGGGTTGCCAATTTGAAAGCTCACTCTTTCAAGAGTTATCAAAAAAGCTTGGTATTCAACACAGTCATACCACAGCCTACCATCCTCAAGCAAATGGAAAAGTTGAGAGATGGCACGGAGCTTTAAAAGCCTCAATAATGGCTCATGACACAAAAAGATGGGTGGAAGCACTTCCAACCATCCTCTTAGGCCTACGATCAGTTCTCCAATCAGACACAGGACATTCTGCAATGCAATTAGCATTTGGCAAAGAGCTACGCCTTCCAGGGAACATTTTCACAAATACGACAGAAACTAGCCCCAAAATCCTAGTTCAGAACATACAAACTGATGCCAATAAATTTCTAACACAGGCAGCTCACCATGGCTAGCCAAAGATCTATGTCTCAAAACATTTGGCCACTACCTCACACATATTTGTCAGAGACAAAAAAATAAGATCTTCAATGGAAAAACCCTACAAAGTGATATCACGTGATAACAAAAACTTTGTGATATCCATAGCAGGTGAAAATAAAACAATATCAATCGATAGATTGAAACCTGCATATTTGGTAACAGACGACAAGAAAATAATTAGGAAAATAAAAGGAAACACACAGACAACTTCTTCCTAAAACACTAATACACAGATAGTACAGAAAAATTTAGTCAAAACTCACAGTGAAACACAAAATATACAAAAAGAAAATTCACAAACAAATAAATTAGCAAAGAAAAAAAAGACAGTAAAATTTTCAGACGACGTCATTGCAATAAACTATGACCCTACAGACACCATAAGCCCCTGTAAAAGAGGCAGGCCCCTAGGAAGTAAAAAAGCAAAAAACCAGTACCCAAGTCGAAGATCTGAGTGATTAGCACAAAGAAAATAAAAATCTTTCGAAAAATTAATATACAATACAAAATAGAATACCCGCTAAAAATGACGACTGTGGAATCCCTTGATAACAAAAAGTGCGTGAACAATAAAACAACAACAGGTATCAACAAACCCATGTGCGCTCAATGACAACAAAACATTGTAACGTGTATCTGTTGTTAAACAAACAAAAAAAATAAATAAATAAATAAATAATAATAAAAACGTTCATCTTACCGATGACGTCAGAAGCGAAGATGAATTTCTATTCATCTCGAATTACCTATAGCTTCAACAATACCGACCACCAAGACAAAGGGGACAGAAGAGCAGGGATAACTTCCTTCGGCAGCAAGCCCACCGCATAGAATCCTACAAATGCGTTAGAGCAGCCGTGGGAAGTGCCCTAGTCAAGTGGGAGAGGGAACAAAAACAGCGATAAAAACTTCTAATCCCCCAGGCATGCGGTTAATCGTTTTTACGACGCAAAAACGGGGGTTAGTAGCTGTGGGGATTAGACCAACACTCGTAAGAGGAAATAGGTTCGGCCTATCGACGACAGTCGTCACCTTTGGTGACAATTATTTGTGCTTTGCACGTTAAACCAAAATGCAAATGTATGTTCGTTTGTACTTGTCTATTTTTGCAGATAGACAAGTTACAAATCTCGGACCATGACGAATCGATAGATAACGATCTCGGCGATGTCACGGACCGATACGAAGATGCATTCTCCATACCTTACCATTGCCATAGCAACTGTAAAGTACAAATAAATTATCTACACTATACCTATGTAAATATTACATAGGTGTGTATGTGTGCGTGTAGGGAGCCGGGTATATAAGGCCAGAAAATTATAGACTAAATTGCCAGTGTTTGCCGAGGTCTTGGCTCCCTTATACCTTTTTGGTATTTTGGCATAAACACGCAAATTGTTCTGTTGAACACCTTCTTTGTTGGTTTTACTTTCTACGACGTAAGGTATTCCACAGCGTATTTTTAAAAATTCATTTTTAACGTTAATTATTTGCGCCATTTTGGTGCCCCTTTTTCAAGTGAGAGTGGCTATAGCCACAGAAACATGCTGTCGGGCCGCCTCTGGTTATGAGAGTAAGATACTGACTACCTCAAGATACATGAGCAACATACGCGAGCAACAAGATACCTATAGGTTGAAAATTGCTAATTACCATCGTTCCAATGAATGCGATGGGGAAAAAAAAACAAAAAACTGTAACCTACTCAGAATTTTAAAAAACCTCAAGATATACTTGCATACATCACGAATAATATAAAACAAAAGAAATTAACTTTTTACTCGTCCGAACATTTAATCGACACGACTGTTCAGGCTCCTTTTCCTTTTATGATGACAAATATATTACCTACCTCTTATAACGCATATACTCGTAAAAATTTCTTCAAAACTAATTCATTGGTTTTAAAGTTTACTTTTTACAGATAAGCGCAGACACAAAGGTACCGATAATTTGCGTTTTTTCCGATTTATATAAGAGTAGATTTATACCTATGCGACCAAGAAGCACCGAATCAGCACAAATAGTGATAAAATTGGCACAAAATACAAAACAGGACGTCTTGCTTATAATTATCCAGCTCAACTTCCATCATGCGCATACCGAAAAAGTTAGTAAAACTCAATTCACAATGAAAAAATCGAAACATTCGCAAACTTAGTTAAACATTCCTTGTTCGAATGACATTTACAAGAGAAGAATCAGAGCATAATGGAAACTTTTTATTCAAGAATGTTTCGAAAGATAGAAATTTCTTAACACCGAACAAATGTTAACCAGTAAAGTTATATATAGCAAGGAAGAAGCATTATCCCAAGTGAATGAAACCATTTCGAGACTAAATTAGATACAGTTTACGAATGAAAATTGTACTTCGAAAGCACAAATGATTCGAAATAAGGTAAGCTACTTTTCCATTTTTTTTATAATCTTCCCTTCTCAGTCCGAAAACTGAGAGAAAAATGTTAATTAATTACAAATAAGTACCTAATACAACTGAAAATTAATCAGTTCTCAGAAACTTACTATGAAGACGTCCTAACCTTTATGAAAATAAAAAGATTCAGAATACGAAGAAATAAAATGTTTTATTTTAATTAAAAATCTAGTGATTCTAGTGACATATCGCATGCTTATTGGTTGATAAGCTGTACCCGGTTTAGAAACGAATAATTTAGCTCACTTAATATTTATATTAAACGAATAAAGCTAAACAGAAACACGAATTTTTCAACCTACAGTTTTTGGTAAACTTTCAGCAAGGTATATCAATATTTAAATTGTATTTTGTTCTCTTACATCACTTTTGGAAGAATATAAATAAAAGTCGATCAATATAAAAGTTACAATAATTTAGCAATGCTCTACTTAATTATTGACTATTTCATCCGGGGAGAAAAAGAGTTACAATTATAAATTTACAAAATATAATGAAGATTGACTGGAATGGATAAAAGAAAAAAGGAGTTCTAATGAAAAAATTATATCAGAAAAAGGATTTTGGTTGACATGAAAATTGTCTCACTGAATGAAATAAGGCTTGACAAATTGAATAAATTAATCGGATTTTTCTAAATGGTATTTTGGAGATCATACTTGTATGAGGCATTAGGGGCTCGGTTCCCTCGATGACACTCAATACCAAAAGCCTGGTTAACTTTGTGCCTTGCACGTTAAACAAATACACTCTGTAATTAATACATGTTATACGTTGCAAGTAATTTACAATATTACCACACTGATTAATCGAGATGTCTCTCAGGTGATGAGACAAGCGGTGGAAAGTGCACTAGTCGCATCTTATCTGTTGACATAGCAACAAATAAGATATAACGTAATCAATTTGCACTCATACATACATATTTTCTACATATGTGTGTTTGTGTATGTGTGTATAGAAACCGGTATATAAATTCTCGGTACACAGAGCCCATAAAGCTAGTATTTGCCGAGATTGGCTCCTCAGTACTTGTATAACGCTGGTAAACACCCAAAACTGCAGACTAAATTCTACCGGGTGAATTCTTTGCCAAAGACCAAAGGTTTTTTACAATATATCAACCAGAATAATATTCGTTAATTTTATTTCTTCCAAAAGCTATACAAGATTTAAATGTAGGTAGGTACATATCTGTAGTTGTCAATGTATAATAATATTTTGGAAACAGTTATTACTTCTTTTTTAATCTTTTTTTTTCTTGTGGTTCAATTTGAGTCGTACATATTTTAAGCAAACATTAGCAAGAAGTTCTAACTTAATGTACACCCAAAATGAAGATATTTCCAAAACCTAATCAAATATAGACAATTATAAAGTAATTCTTGAGAAATCATTCTTTCAAAACAAATAGAATCACCTAATACGTTTTGTGGAATACCTTGTTGTGAGAAAGTATTCTCACCAGAAGGTAAATTCAACAGAATTTAAGCGTGTTCAGCCACTTCATATATTACATATGGGTAAGCCAAAACCAAGGCGAACACTGTCGATTTTAGAGCTGGTTCGGACGGTTTTTATACTGGCTTAATTACACGCACACAAGCACACGTATGTAACAAATATGTACGTAAGTGAGAACGGCCCAGTTGCATCATCTCTTATTGTGATAAGAGATGGATGGCTGGTTTGTGTACGGATTGTGACATCATCCTATTGTTGAGATGTGTTACGATTTGGTACTCGTACATTACCTGCATGTACATGCAGGTAATTATGATCGAACGTAATTTATGTGTATTTTACGTCGCGAGGACGAATATTTGCCAGCCCTTTGGGGCGGCAACTGTTGTCAAGGGGTCCGAGCCCCTATTTCTCATATCAGTGAGTCCCCACATATTTATTTTCTCTGTTTCCGCTTTGCCAGTTCTGAAGAATATTCACGTATTCTTTCTATTTAGCTAGTTCAACTGAGAACCTTGCTGAATCCAAATTGGAGATACTTAACAATTTTTAATCCCTTACCCATTGATGTCTAGATTTTTTAACGTGAAGACATTAGAATTTAGCTCAGTATAGTTGAAAATTGGAACTTTTTTCTGACGTTATACATTCAAACTTGACGAGTGAGGGATGGAAAAATCTCCCTGGCCCGGAATTTGAAAAAAAAATTCATAAAAAATTTTTTTGATTACAACTCTAATTTTATGAAACCCTTTCTGCAAATAATTTCTCGATACAGCAATGAATAAGCATGCGATTTTTAATCTTTTGGAGGGTCCAGAAATTTTTTTTCCCAGTACCGGATTTCCATTCTACAACCCTCCACATTAGAAACGACCGATAATGGTTCTACAGGTAGGTTAGGGTAGGTCTGACTAACAAAAGAAAAATTGTTAGGAATGAGGAAATTTAATATTGTTAAACATGAGTTCAAAATAAGGTTGAACAATGCTGCGATTATGATTCCTAAATTAACAAAAACGAATTACATAAAAGCAAAAGTCACCATTAAAAGCTATTTTATCGTCGTTCACTTCAGTCCAAACGACTCAAAAAAAAGTTAGAACCGCCACTAGAAACGTTCGATTTACAATTTTTTTTTTTTTTTTGTATTAAATAACTTTTTTGGCCGTCAGTGAAGTAAAATTATCAGCACGGACACTACCTAATACTAAATTCGAATTGGTTCGAACTCTTCTTAAATTTTAAGTATACTGTATTTAAAACAAAAATTAAAAATATCACAACAAACCATCGAACTCTCTGAAAATCATATCAACTTTCTTATTTTATTTTATTTAAAATATCATCACTTCTCTCTGACCGATTGTTCGAAACGAATAGTTTTAACGTTACACACTATTTATATATACATGTTCTGACGATATCAAAAGAAAGAATTTTTCATTTTTCTTCAATTTCCTAATCTTCATATTCGATATATGTATCGGAATTAAGAAATAACTAATGAAAATGGTTTAATAAATTCTTGAAAAGCAAAAAAAAATAATAATTTTTCTGTCATAAAGGTTAACCAAATAATTTTTCCACATCAATTTCGCACGATAATTTAACAAAACGCCGATTTTTATCAAAACTTTTATATATACGGCACTTACAGTCGAACCTGAATTTAATGAGCTTCTACTCAACTAAATTTAATATATAGGTAATTATAAATGGGAAAGTTTGTATGTATCGTACCCTCAGAATGTGATTATTGTTAAGTTCATAATCAACTTTTTTTGGGTCAGAACAATCCGAATTCGCTATAAATTCATGAAAATATTTTTGTATTCATGAATTTTATGCCAAAATTAAACTTCATTTTATTTTTCGCTGCAACGATGAAGTCACTCACAGTCACAGGGAGTAAATTTGAGAAAAGGAACTGGCAGTTATATGACAGTGTTCATAAAATAAAGTGCAATAAGGAAGATACAATAATTTTCAAAAAATGTTATAATGTTATTTAAAAACTGGAATCATTATGTAGCACAATTTTGTAATCTGCAACTGAACTTTTTCGCAAGCCTATAATGATTATATTATGGTGATATTGAAGAATGTAACGTACCTACTGCAGTTATGGAGTATTCGTCTATGATGAATTGGATACTGTTTTTTTTTGCAATTATCTTAAGTTTTCACAATGTAAGTTATTTCAGTATTTCACCCTAAATATTCCTCATGAAAAAGATGAGGGTGATATTGGTAATACCATCACTTCAGAACCTCTGGACAAATGAAGCTGAAATTTTCAAGGCACATTTGTGTTGTCCCAGAAAAAATTTTCAAGTTAACTTGGAAATCTGTAACCCTGGGGGGAAGAAGTTATGGATTTTCACCTCCCTCAACCATCACAAACAAAAATTTAAGAATTTTCTCCAAAAAAACTCTATTATACTCGAAAATAATAATATTAGACAGCCAAAAATTTCATGCACCTACATCACAATGTGAATAGCTCATAACTTCAGAAACTGATGCGTTTCTCCAAATAAAACAATAATTTGAAAGAATGTTGTAGGTTTTGTCGGTTTTTGGGAATCGAACCTGGGACCTACATACTAATTCACCAGCTAAAAGCGGTGAACTTAACCACACGGCCATCTCACCACCGACTATAACTGGCGAATGTATTTTATATTAGACAAGGTATGAAGGTTCCCACAAATGTTTTTGACAAAAAGGGCATGTGCTGCAGAAAACGATCATATCCTGGAGGACTAATTTTTGTCAGAAAGTAGCCACTGAATTGACTCAGAAAATTCCGCACGTTTTGACAACTAATAACTCTTTTATAAGCTTTTATTCTACTCACTACTGTGATTTTAAAATATACCAATACTGCAGCCAACCTTCCGCAACGAAATAACATTTATTTCGCACGAAGCTAAATTCAAAAAATAAAAATAAAAGCTTATCTTTTAAAAATTCGTTTTTAACCTAAACTTATTTTCAGTTCCACTCAGACAAATAGAATATAGCCTCCTCAGAGAATAATTCATTACTTTTTATAGAAACATTGGCCAGTTGTAAAAAATGTGAAGAGTTCTGCACTTTTTTCCGCATAAAACCTAATAAATACTACATATTTTTGTAATTTCTATTCAACGAAACTTCGATTTAGCGAATTTTTTCGAGGAACCATCCATTCACTGCGTATTTTCATTGGATCTCCGTTTGAGCACTTATTTTCCCCTCCGTTCGTTTCATATCGAAAAATACTACAGGTATTCTGAATCAAACATTTTCGTCACTACATGTGCACGATCCTCGTTTCGAATTTTTTCCAACTTTACAACATTTTCACCTGAGAGAACAAAATTCGACTGCCCTGTGCCTAGGCTATACGGTGCTGAGCTGTAGACTATAATAGTTTTCGAAATTCTACCAGGAAATTTCGCATCCGTAAACTTACGAAAAGTCTTTTTCGTCTCTACGTTGCGTTGCATCAATTACCGTAGTTTTGGTACGAACCGTAGCCTAACTCATCGAATCGAAATCAAAATGAGTTAATTCAGGTCTACACTCCTGTTACGAATCCCCAGAGACAGCGAAGAAAGTAGGTACCGTATACCTGTGAAAAGTTTTCTGGGCCTACTTCTTTGAGAAAGTTTTATCATCAACCCCCATCACGAAAAGCTTCTATGATTTTCGACACAAAACGGTACATCTTATAATTTTCTCGCTCAGTTGATTCATTTTATTTGTTTCTCACGAGAAAAAGTCATCAAACGAGAGCAAAGTTAGGTATATGAACGAATAAATTCCGAGTAGGCAATTACCATCACTATAACTGCCGATTGTAATCACGTGAGAAGTTAAAAAAGGCCTATCGAAAATACGAAGAAACCAGAAGTTGGGTACATTTTTAAGCGTGAAAATGGTAGACTAAAATTATTCAATCGGGAATGAGATGGGAAAAAGAAAACAGAATCAAGTTCAATCATTGTTGATTCCTTTTTATATAAAGCCTAGATACTTTTAACTTGCCACTTTTATTATGTTGAGCATTCACTCTAATGGAATGTTGAGATGTTGCATCAATCTCCTGGCCTGTTCACAAAAAAACTAAGTACAATGCATTTCTTATGCAGAAAAGGCTATTTTCAAATAAGTGCTCTATGTTTATTAATGTTGTTTTGATGTCACATTTGGGGTAGATGTTCTACCAGAATTTAAGATTGAAACCAGAGTATTAAAAATTACTGCTACTGGGCAAAAAATTTATTTTCTTGTAATTTTTAATGAGATATTTTGTATTCAAACATTAGATCAAGTATGTATAAGTGTGATATAAATGGGTTACACTTGTGTGCGCAAAGTGCCAACAGCTTTTGTTTACATTGGTGTAGTGTAGTAAGGGGAAGCAAAGGTGGCTGAAAACAGGCAAGTTAGATATCTAGGTTATAATATAGTGTGGTGGTAACTGTTAATTAGAATGGAAAAAATAATTTTAAGGTTGGGAAAATGAATTTTCAGTGTTGTAGTTGTATCTCATGTATCCATAAGTTGGCACATACTAGTTCAATCCGGTGATGGTAATCTCTGTATCTCTATATCTTTATCTCTATATTCTGTTCACGCTAAGAAGTGTGTGACGCCATAAACCATATCCACATTTGTCTGATCGAAACACGATGTTTTTTTACTCCACAAAAAAAGGCTGATCATTGTATAACAATGTACATCGATACCTTTTCCTCTCTCCCAAACAGATCACCACATCTATATGCGATTCTGATGTCATGCACTTTTTATTGTGAATAGAGTATACATATTATAAAATACTATGGCCTAAAAACTGTTGGAAACACTATCACTCCAGAACTACTGGACAGATTTGCATGAGATTTTCCAGAAAAATTTTTGTCATTCCAAGGAAGGTTTATTGCGATCAAGAATGTCCAGTAGGGGGTAAATATTGGTACAGAAAATGTACCATTGCGGTAATATGGTATTCTGGTCCATTTTAAAAATAGTCAAAGGTACAATTCAAAAAAAAAGTAAAGGTCATCTTGTACTACAGAGCGGTGACAATGTGAGAATGTTCTGAGGGACTGGACCTCTCCCTAAGCTCCATAGAGGCCAAGTTTAGTTTTTTCAGCCTGGCAAAATTTTTTGATTGTAATTTCTAAATGAATGGAAACTTTTAACTGAAATGAAAAAATATAATTTTGGAATTGAGAGAACTTTCGAGAAAACTTGGAGAGAATGAAGGAAACACTGAAAAGTACTGTGTTGTCATTGTTACTCTTGCATCCCAAAGTCGGCGCATATGCTTTACTCCGAAAAAAATCTTGAAATAAAAGTGATTTTTTTGGTGGTTGAGGTGATATTGTTGTGGAGAGGGGGTGTTGGAAGGAACAGTTGAGAAGCTGTGAATCCTCTCCTCACGATCGAGCTATCTACGCCCTCGCCGGACAGATTCACGATAAGTGGTGTACAAATTATTAGATATACTTAGTTACAAAAACGTGAAAGTGGACCCAGGTCCCAGACTGAAGGTGTCAGACTGGATTTAATTCATATGTTAATTTCTGATTTATCAGAATGGAAGGATAGGCCGAAGGTAATGGCGTAAAAAAACGTATGGAAAAAATTTTAAAACGATAATTACAGGCATGATTAGTAGGTACAATAAAATGAAAACACATTAAACCAGACATCAATTCAAATATCGTTGCCGGAAGAAATCGAAACGAATTTCATTGTATAGGTACCTAATTTCAATATCGCCGACAAATTCAAATTTTTATGAAAAATAATAAAATATCAAATTATTGATTTTACCAACAAAAGCAAAAGGGAGGAAAAATGATATTAGTGTTCTTCGAGATAATTGTGTTTTATGTAGATTACACAAAAAAAAACAAAAAAAAAACCAAATACTGTAGGTACTGGAAAGATAGCAAAATGAAAAAGAAACATAAACTGCGCGGTCTCTACGTTTTTTACATTTCGAAAAATACAAAATGAAAAAGTGTAGCTGATGAAAAAATGAAAAATTTTGAAATTTGCACCCGTAAATGGATGGAAGCGCTTAGTATTTTAATGATTGGAAAAATAACACCATTTTCGTTAACGTTCGCAGAAAACGAAATTAAATTGTATTGAATTTGAATATTTTATCGTGTTTCGTTGAACGAAAGTCACGAAACGAAGGTTAAATTATGAAAATCGTTTTATAAATAGGGTGCCAATTTTGAGACTTCATATTAATTTATTTTTTTTCCTTTTTTTTTATTTTTTATTTTAATTACGGGAAAATAATTTAAATCCTAAGATTATCCGATTGCTGTTTATCCGTCAAAAAACACTACAGAAACAATTCCCATAATTTTTCCAAGTCATCTCAAAAAAAAGAAAAAAAAAAAAAAAGAAAAAAACACTAATAAATCAATTAAATTGAAAAAATTACGCATCTTAAACGGAAAATAAAAAAGTCTTAAAAGTTTTAATAAACGCTCTAATAAGTTTTATTGACACTGAACATTAGAAATTTTGTATGCTAATATACTGATTAATCGATACCGTGTGTATATACACACTAATTTCATTTCTTTCAACAAACCTTTCAACCTACGCTCAAGTCCAATAAACTCAGAACAATTCAAACTTACCATTGTTTTGACAGAAAAGCGGTTTCTGAAGTATTTGTATAAATATAAATAAAAGATTGACGTTCCAATGACAAATTAACTTTTTTTTGTTAATAGACTTCGGCCACATGGCCATTTTACCCAATAGCTGGAGAATATATTTTGGTATTTCGACGTCGAAGCAAAAGAAGAGATGATCGGAAAAGCGTGAATTTTTCAACGAAATTAATAGAACTAAACCGAACACATCGCCATTTTAGATCCGAAATGTGACGGTGGCTCATCTTGAACTCGCTAACTTTCGAATGTGAAACCAAGCACTAGACCATTACACCACTGCTGACCTGAACTTTGGTATTGGTACAGATGACCTTTATACGTCAATGGAGAAACCAACATTATTTTATTTTGCGGCAAGGGAAAAAAGGGCTGTCTGAGGTAAGGGTCCAGAAAAAATTACAAAAAGACATTCACGATGAAAACAAATTTTCCAAAAAATTTTTGAGAAGAAACATAGCACAGTTTTTTGTTTTTGCTGTTTTTTTTTTTTGTAATGGAGAATATCTGTTCTACAGCGAAGTATTAATGTGTAACATCAGACTTCTTATTCAGGTTAACTTTTGCAAGATTACACCTTATTAATCTTCTTGTGATATGTCACTACAATAGCGGGGTTTTTAATAGGCTTTTTTTTACAATCCACGGCTGGCTTTTTTAGAAGCGCAGATTTTTTGCTTTTTTCGTTAACAATAAAGATTATTTTGAAGCCAACTTTCAACAATTTTAATCTCAAAAAACCGCGAAAATTTTATCTTAACTTGTGATTTTATGTGTTTACAGACAAGCTCCTTTATTTGTTTACATTCAGATTTTTTACACGCAGCTCCTAAAAAATCTGGCTTGTAGATTGAAAAGAAGCCTAGAGAAAAACCCTGCTAATGAATAATACTTCAATCGGTACATCACGCAAGGCAGGATTAATAGATGCACTCATCGCTAGCAAATTATTCATTTCCTAATTATTAGGCCTACATCGGCTATACCCTAAAAATCTGTCTGATCAATTCACTACAATTTACAAATATAGGAATATTATACACCTGTATATACACCATAAATTTTTTTTATCCGAGTTTAGCTGCTTCTTAAAATTCAAAACTGGTGATTGGTCACTAGGTGACCTAAAAGAGAGGGTGACTAATCATTTGCTACTTTCAGTTTAGGTTAAACTGGAAATGGAACGAATTTTCAAAAACAATATTCTAAAATAATGGGAGGTACTTCATTATTGTGAGTCAAAAGAGGATATGTTCCACACATTGGAAGAGGGGCAAAAACGTGTTTTAATAACTTCTCGTACGAGATTTATTTCTCCCTTTTTATTTCGTTACATTCAAAGATTAAATGCTGTAAATCTACCACTGATAGGGGTTCACTGCGGTATGAACGATTGGAATAAGGTTCTAAGTTGATAATATGGAAGTGAAGGGAGGGGGCTTTTCTCAAGCAACTGATAATAACCATACTCTCCCTTCGTATTTTTTGGAATTGATTGAACCAAATACTAGTTGAATTTTCAGATATTGGAAACTGGGAATAATAAAATATTAGAAATACGTACGATTTTTCCCATTCGTCATAATTAATTTTAGCATTGAAAATGTTTCTCAAGTTAGTTTGCGAAAAAGTGTCCGCAACCCAATTTTTTATGCGTGATTTGTAAGAGAAGAGGTAGATAACAACGGTAAAAAAATTAAAATGAGAAAATGGTAATGAAAAATAAAGTGGAGGTGGTAACGCTGTTTCGTTGTTTACGGAACCTATACAAAAATGAAAGAAAATGAAAAATTAATAACTCTTTATTTTCTTTATTGTTATTCCTTTCATTCTCAAAAAGTGTTAAACCTGAGAATTTTTTAGCATTATCTCTAATTTCAAATGTACCAAGTTGTAATTAGGCATCCCAGTCATGATGGTTTTCTTTGCTTCATGATCTACAAATTCATTACCATTAATGTCAGAATGCCCTGGTACTCAGAAACAAATACGTAAATATGGAGGGGAGGTAGTCCTGGTGTTTTGGACAACATCCTTAGCTCCAAAAATACAGCTTGACCCAAAAAACAGCGTGTGTTTGTTGATGGTGATGGGGCCATACTTAATGGACAACCCATGGGGCACTGGGTCCTGGGCCTCTACATTTAGGGAGCTTCCATATTTGTTGATCACATTAGTTACCATGTTGGAGGGCTCACTATCTGATGCCTTCCTCAGTGTCACCACTAGTGAATGTTATAATAGAACCTCCACAAAGAATTGGGCTCTAGGCCTTCCAAGTTCTAAATGCTCCCCTCAGTAGCACATTGAAAAAAATTTTTTTTGGGAGTGTACCATGCAAAATTCTCAACTACTGGGCCAAATATTCAGAGAAATTGCTAACTTTTTCAATATGGTACTGTTCAAAAATGGTTGGTTCAGGGTATCTATATTGAATTACAGCGTCCAAGTGAAATGTGACGCCCCCTACTACATAGTCCAAGTTGTAAAAATATAAAAAACTGATTTTCAATCTGGCTGTCTCTCCTCTTCATTGTTTCTCTCTTCCTTTGTTTTCAGTGCTGGTATATCATATTCAGTATTTGGTGATAGTGATGATGTATTTTCTTCGTGGTAGTGTGTCTATGGGAATTTGTTTGGTGATTCTGGCTATTTTTAAGCAAATTTTCACTTTTTCATTTTATTTTATCCTTAGTTGGCAATTTTTTTCTCTCCAAACTTAAGCAGTGGTGTTGCATCGTGCAGTTCCTCTCTTATATTTGGTGGTAGTGGGGTGTATGTGCATATGTGTGTGTGGTAGCTGGTGTTTTGAGTGACATATTATTCCAGGTATGGTGGTGACTGATGGCTAATTTTGTCTCTGTTTCCACCTCCCTCAATCACCACCTTCGCCACCTTGTAAGATATTTTTAAAGAAATCTTTCTATAGGCTGTGCGTCAGAGGCAGAGCAGAAACAAAGAAAAAATTAGCCATCAGTCAGACAGTGATCACCATACCTAATTACCTGGAATACTACATCATCCAAACCACCAGCAATTGCACATGTACACTTATACAACCCACTATCACCAAAAGCACATGAGAAAATACTGACACCATTGCTCAACTTTGGAGAAAAAAAAACTAAAAAAATATGCTAACAACAACAACAACAAATTTGATGAGGTTTTCCAACTAGTATCCCAGTTTGCCGACTTTGAAAATATTGGGGGAGTCATACCCCCAAACCCCCTTTGGTACGCCCCTGGCGCGGTAGTATTACAGCCAAGAGATAAGAGGAGGGAGGGATAGTCGAAAAGATATGAACCCCTTCTTACGATCAAGATATGCCTTTTGCACTGAGAAATGTGAATTTTTGGTTCATCAATAATATGCCTTCAAAAGAGAATGAATTGAATTGATGCGATAAAGCTGACAATTTATACATTGAATTTTTATAAAAATTTGCTTATAATACAAATAAGGAATTAACAAATAACAATATTAAAAAGTTTTCATTCCAATTATTTTCTATTGTAATTATATTCTATAGGTACTATACATTAAAGATCAAACGATGCCAATTTTAATATTGTATTAAGATCAAGAAATACGAGCACACTATTGTATTATTTAGGCGATAATTTTGTAGAACCTACTTCCAGATAGACACATTTGACAAAGATAACCAACTTCTAACATGATTATATTTTCTGTTGCCGATTCAATAATATCGGTACGTATACTGTTTATCATTTCTACATTTCACTCACAAATTTCTCCTTTCAATGCGGAATGATTTTTCCAAAAATTTACCATAACGCAAAAGACAGCTTTCGTTCACTTTTATATGCGTTCAGAATCAAATGTCAACTCAGCACTGATTCGTACATTTCTCCAGTTATAAAGATATTTGTGAATACAATATTATAAAATACATAACTTTTTCTTCTTCATTTTTCTCGAGTATTAAAGAGAAAATTCAATGTAAAAGAAAAAGAAAAAGAAAAAGAAGAATAGGCAAGAGAAAGAAAAAGAAAGAAAAAGAAAGAAAACGAAAAAAAAAAAGGGAAAACCCCGAAAGCACTCACGGTATAAATTTACGACGACGACTTTTGAAATAGAATTTTGATTTCCGCCGTTCACAGCTTCACATTTCAGCATTGAACCGTGGTGATGTCTTTGCACACGTTCCAAAAGCAAAATATTCTTCACCTGATTGTTTAAAATTATTTCCGACTGGTTGTCAATTAAAATCTCATTTTGCCACCAATGTACTCGCGGTGCCGGCCTGCCTGTGAAAAAAACAACAACAAAAACAACAAAATTGAATAAGAAAAAAAATAAAATTAAAAATTTTTATCATTAAGCAGGTTAATCAAAAGCAAAAGATATATACGAGTCTCTTTGCACAGAGATTGATTTTTTTCACCCCAAATTCTTCAATTCAAATATATCAATTAAATTTCAGTAAATTATTTACATTCGCGTGTTTTCGACATTTTTTTAATTTTCCTAACGTCACCTTTTTTTTCCTGATACTGAAGTCGTACGACTGGAATAGGATTCTTTCTTTTTCTTCTCTCCATTTTTTCTCTTTTTTTCTTTTGTTTTGAAAGGGCAAATATTTTCGTGAACGCTATAAAAAACTATAAGAATGGAAAAAAATCCATCGATCCTCTTATTATTACCGAAAGAATGGACATTGAAAGGTATTTTATGTTAGGCGTTCAACAATCGTAAACAATAAACCAATTTGGTTCCTGCGGAAGTAATTTTTCATTATAAGTCGTTGATAGTTAATTTTTTTTGCACAGCTTTTCATAAATATGAAGCTTTCGAGAAAAAAAAATTATATTGGGGAAATTTTATTTTTGACTAGTTAAACTCGTTTGAACGGAATATATTTGTTGCTGCGAAGTTTTTATGCTCTTCATCGTCAGCTCATCTCGTAGCGTACAGCAATTTTAGCACATTTTTCATTAGGAAAAAAATACAGACATTAAATAGTCAGAAACGAAACATGTGCAAGAAAAATATCTCTTTCTCTTCAGCAATCACGTTGATAAGTAGTAATTAAAGACCACCATATCTGAGATTTCAAATTTTCAAATACCTATACCTAGTTATGAACTTTTTTGGAAATAATTTGTGCATCACATATCCAGGGAATAATTTTCAAAATGATGCTAATATAATATTTAGTACCAATCACCAAGGGCCCCAGGGAGGAAATTCGGGCCCGGGGAAGAAAAAATTTATTGGACCACTAAAAATTGAAAATTGCATCTATGTGCAGGTGTAATATCAAGACTTAATCTCTTGGAGTGGTTTTATAACACTGGAAAAGCCTATTTCACGAGCAGAGAGACAAAACAATTTTTTTATGGTTTTTCAGTATATTTTCCACACAAATCTACTTGTTTTTCTTTTTTTTTTCAAGAATGCAATGCCCCAAAAAATCGCGGGCTAGGAGAATACCTCTTTCCCCCTCTCGACAGGCCTTTCCAATTACTGTGATTACAAACCAAACTATCTTTGAATGTGACAATAATTTCTGAAATCAAGTGTAAGTACCTACCTACCAAATTTAAATAAAAATAATTCACATTTTTCCGGAGGGGCCAAAATTGAAAATGTGTGTATTTCAACCGAAAAATGTTAGAATTTCATTGGCGGAATAACCCACCTATAGGTATTTAAGTCCGCACTTTTTTGCCGTGTCAAACACAGCTATGTCACTGAAAAACAATATCGTGTTTTAGCCAAGAATCAAACATGACTGAATCCTTAGTCTACAAGGACCTTCAATTAGTTCCCCTCATTCCCACTCTACATTTTTATTTTTTACCCAGTTTGCTTGCAAACGAGATATTAAAATTGAACTCACAAAAGGGTTACGGGTGAGGATGATAAAAATAAACTGTTTCATGAAAAAAGAAAACGATTGATACCATTTTTTCATTTTGACCTAATTTTTTTTATGCATATTGTAACAATATATTTCCACTCATTAACACTCATATTCATATATCATCACATCAGTCAACTGTCATTCACCCTTACGACTATATGACGATGAAACGCAGTAAGCAGAATACAGATCCCACAAAGGAATGTTATTGCATCAGTCAATATAGCTCTCTTACTCCCACATTCATGTCCACACTTGTTATAACCTTCATTTGATCGCCGAATGCACAGACACATTATAATTAAAAGAGAGAAATTATTAATCACCCAAAACTATACCTGTACTTTCCTGGAATCTTCTCAAATCTTCTAGAAAAACTATCTTAACAAAGCTGCATTAGTGGAAGGATAATCAATCATCTCACTGGTCAATCATGACATCATTCATCTCTCACCACAGTTTTGTATTTATCCTCTCGCAAATCTGTCAGTAATATAATTAGAGCAAATGAAATGTAAACTTCACTTCATGAAGAACCTTTGAATAGTCATCATCTTTAATTACCATATCTGATAACTATTTTAGTTACACAATCTCTTCTAACCATTAATTGTTAAGGGGCTCAATAGGCGAGTCCGCAACTGTTAGTATAATTTGTACTTTGTTACATTAGAATCTGTTATTAATGTCATTAAATGTTGATTAGAACTTAGTCTAATTATTCTGAGTATATCAATCATACTCAAGGTTGCCATCACATATATATGTATGCATGTATGTATGTATCACCCAAAATTTTGTGTTCATGGTTCTGAGAAAGGTACCAGGTGAATAGGGCTGAAATTTTTAAGAAAGAAAATTTTCATATTGGAGCAGGTCTGAAACAAGGTTTTTCCCTATCGGTTAATTAATTTCTGAGAAAACTGGAAAACAAAAAATTCTTAGAGAAATAATTTTTCTGGGATTCAGAGAAAATGAAAAAATGGATCAGAATGAAATTTTCACAATATACTTTCCTTATGTTGGAGGAAGTTTCTTAGAAGTTTGGTGCCTATTAATTAAGTGATTTCCAAGAAAACAGAAGAAGAAACATTTCTGGAAAAAATGTTGTGTTCACGGTTTTGAGAAAACTACCAAGCAGAAAGGGCTGAAATTTTTACAAAAGATAGCTATTGTTTGGGAACAGGTTTGAAAGAAGTTTGGTGCTCATCGGTTCAGTAGTTCTTGAGAAAACTGGAAACAAAAAATCTCTGGAAAAGAGGTTTTTAGTCATAAAATGTCAATAGATCGATATTTTTGTTAGAGATATGGATAACTGTTGATAGTTTTTTGTAATTTCTTAACCTGAAACTAGCAATGAAATATCGATACATCGTAACTATTGATATAAATATCGATCACTATCGATAAAAATATCCAGCAAACTGGATTTTCTAGAGAAGCACTGTGTGGAATACCTTGTCGTGAGAGATATTCTCACCAGAAGGAAATTCAACAGAATTTAAGCGTGTTCAACCACTTCGTACATAAGTATGGGTAAGCCAAAACCAAGGCGAACACTAGCGATTTTAGAGCCGGTTCGGGTGGTTTATATATGGCTTATTTGCACACACACAAACACACGTATGTAAGATAATATGTACGTTGGTGAGGGCGGCCAGGTCGCATCATCCCCTATCGAGATAAGAGATGGCTGACCAGTTCGTGTACGAATCATGACATCATCCTATTGTGTCACGATTCGGTACTCGTACATTACCTGCAAGTACGTACAGATAATTACGATCGAACGTATTTTGTGTGTTTAACGTCACAAGGACGATTGTTTGCTTGCCCTTTGGGGCGGCAACTGTTGTTGAGGGGTCCAAGCCCCTATACCTCATATGGGAGAGTCCCCACAGCTACTCCCACCCAGTTTTTACGCCGCAAAAATGATTGAAATGCACAAGGCCTGGGGGGACGTGCAGGATTAATGCCGTTTTTGGTCGGCCTCCCACTTTGCCAGGGCACTACCTACTGCAGCCCCGACACACTCGTAAGATTCCTTACGAGCCTGTGCTCGGGCCAAGTAGTTTGCCTGGCTGTCCTCTCCCCTATGCCTTGGTAGTCGGTTTTTGGTGAAGGCGTAGGGATGACGGCGGGAGTGAGGGGGCAGCAGACATTTGAAGTGTAGCTGCCCAAGCATCAGCGAGTTTGAATTTCCCCCTGACAAGGTGGCCATCTTCGCCTTTTTGTTGGCTGCCCTCTCCGCCGTGAATTAGAATCTCATCGGTTCCCTGGTCTCCGTTGGCTTTGGCTCTGGCGTTGGGGGTTCCGTTGTCGGTGTCAGTTCCAGTGGAGTCCAGGGAGGAGAGATGACCGGTGGAAGCAGAGTCGTCATATCCACGAGAACACTCTCCACGGCTGGTGCTGTGTCCATCAGGAGTTCCTCCTCAATCCACTCAAGTTCCGATTTCTGTTCCAGAATTTGCCGAGTATGCTTGGCAACTTTCAGAACTTCTAGGTTCTTGCTCGTGTTGTGGAAGATTCGGGTTGGTAGCGACATTAGAATGGTTGTAAGGAAAACGGGCAGCCAAAAATATCGTTTAGAAAACACGTCTGAGAGCTAAGACAGTTCTGAAATGGGCGAATTTACTGCTATTTTCGATTTACCATTACAGTTTCGTTTCATTATTTTCACATCTTCTTATCAGCATGTAGAGGGGATAGCGCTTAAAATTCTCGGCCGTATGCAAGTTTTCCAGTTAAGTTCTGATCGGTTTAAGCAGAGTTATGCCCGAAATAAACTCAGAGAATATTATTTTCGAATTTTATTACAAAGGAATCTCTGTTTGTGACGTCACGACGTTGAGATTATCTTTGTATTTAACGGTAAACGCATGTTGCGATGTTTATTTCTGTATCGCACGTGGATTTGTTTATTCCTGTTGTTTTCTTTTTGTTGGCATTCCTCGTTTGCTTATCTCCGGAGTTTCTTTTGTCTCACGGAGTTCCGATTTTCGTCGCATATTTTTTAGCGGGTTTCAACTTACGTAGTGGATATTACTTTTTCGGGAGTAAATTTTATTTTCTTCGCATTAACCTCTCAGACATGCGAGAAGGATGGGAATTTTTACATTTTTTACTGCCTAAGGGCCTGCCTCTTTTTTGTGGGCATATGGGTGCTTCGGGATCAAATGTTTTGGTAATAACATCGTCCGAAAACTTCACAGACTTTTTTATTTTTGGTGTTTTCTCGATTTGTGAATTTGTTGTTTCACATTTTTCGACAGATTCTTCTGTATTTGTTTGGGAATCTGTCTGGATATTTTCTATGTTCTCCCTTGGTATCCTTTTTATTCTTTTGTCGTCGTTTACCATGTATGCAGGCTTCAATCTGTCGATTGAAATTGTTCGAGGGTTGCCTGCAATGAGTATCACAAAGTTTTTCTCATCTCGTGATACTACTTTGTAAGGACCAGCGTATGGTTTCTCCAGCGCGGATCTCATTTTTTCGTCTCTAACAAATACATGTGAGGTATTGGCCAAGTGTTTCGAGATGTAATTCTTGGGCTGGCCATGGCGAGCTGCCTGTTCAAGAAAATTGTTGGCATCATTTCTTATATTTTGTACTATAATTTCGGGGCTAACTTCCTTCGATTTTGTGAAGTAGTCCCTTGGAAGGCGTAGCTCTTTGCCAAATGCTAATTGCGCTGCAGAATGACCTGTATCGGTTTGTAGGGCAGACCGAAGGCCTAAGAGGATGGTTGAAAGTACTTCTACCCATCTCTTGGTATCATGGGACATGATAGAGGCTTTGAGGGCTCTATGCCATCTCTCTATTTTGCCATTGGCTTGAGGATGGTAAGCTGTGGTATGACTGTGTTGAATACCAAGCTTATTGGACAGCTCTTTAAAGAGCGAGCTCTCAAATTGGCGACCTTGGTCCGTAATTATGACTTCTGGTATGCCATACCTCGCAATCCAGGTATCGTATAACCTTGCAGCTACTGTAGGAGCTGACATCTCGTGTAGAGGGATTGCTTCTGGCTATCGTGTTGCCCTGTCTATTATCGTCAACAGGTGTTTGTGTCCTTGAGATGGTGGCAATAGTCTCACCAAGTCCATATGTACTGTTTAAAAACGCTCTGTTTGTCTGAAGGATTTGAGCGGTGAACGAATGTGTCTTCCTACTTTGGATTCTTGACAGTTCAGGCAACTGCGAGCCCATTTGTTGCCATCAGACTTCATTCGTGGCCATACAAACCTTGCCAAAATCATATTAGCACTACATTTTGGCCCAGCATGTGACAGATTATGTACACTGTTGAAAGCCAACCTGCGATATTTTACGGGTAGAAATGGCCTATTCTTACCTGTACTGATGTCACATGTTAATAAAACATCAGTACTGGGAATTTTTTGTCGTCTCAATTTGAGAGTAGTATCATCGTTCGATAACAACTCTTGCAATTCTGCATCCTTAAACTGTGCTTTAGCTATTTCAGCATAAGGTAATTGGACAGGAGCCGAGATAGCTTCAATTCTACTCAAGGCATCAGCTGGAGTGTTAAGTTCTCCACTTATATACTGAATGTCGGTAGTCAATTGACCAATATAGTCTAATTATCGTGCTCTTCTCGGCGATGCCGGTTCTGCTTTTTGTGTGAAGGCATATGTTAGGGGTTTATGGTCAGTATACACAGAAAGACATCTACCCTCTAATTGGTGCCCGAAATGCTTCAACGCAGCAAAAATTCCGAACAATTCCCTATCGTATGTGCTATAGTTCTTTTCCGTCTTTGAGAGCTTCCTCGAGAAGAAAGCTAGCGGTAACTTCTTGTTGTCTTTATCCAATTGGTACAGGGTTGCACCAATAGCAAAATCAGATGCATCGGTACTTACACATAACGGCAGACTTTCGTCTGGATGAGCCAATAGAGTTGCATTTGCCAGTGTATCTTTGATTTTCTCAAAGGCTTGTTCGGCTTCTTTATTCCATTCGATAGGAGTTTTGTCTTTCTTTTTACTTGTCTTAATTAATGCAAACAGCTTACTTTGTTTGGCTGCTGCATTCTTCATGCAACGTCTATAGAAGTTCACCATCCCCAAGAAACGTCTAAGTTCAGCGACATTTGAGGGGTTTGGGAAATTCAATATCGGATCTACTTTGGTCTTCAATGAGGAAATGCCTTCGGTCGAGACTTTGTAGCCGAGGAAGTCAATTTTGGTCTGTGCATATAAGCTTTTACCTACGTTGATAGTAAGCCCGGCAGCGTGTATACGCTGTACAATGGCTCTTACATTCTCCTCGTGCTGATGCTCACTGCCTTCAGAGCAAATGCAAATATCATCCAAATATGCATATGCAAACAGCAATCCCCTAAACAGTCCATTGATAAATCTCTGGAAAGTTTGTGCTGAGTTGCGAAGTCCAAACGGCATTCGAAGGTATTCGAATAGTCCAAAGGGGGTTATAACCGCTGTCTTTGGTACGTCCTAGTCAGCCATAGGAATTTGGTGGAATGCCCAGTTGATGTCTATTTTGGTGAACATCATTTTACCCTTCATATTCGCATTGAAGTCCATTATATTGCGGACTGGGTAGCGATCAGGAACTGTTTTGGCATTTAAGGCCCTGTAGTCTCCAACAATTCGCCACTCTCCACTTGCTTTTTTGGTCATGTGGATAGGGGAGCTCCATGAGCTTTTCAAGGGGCGACATACGCCCTCCTCGACGATGCGATGGAAGTATTCTTGTGCCACTTTGAATTTGTCAGGCAGTAACCTTCGTGCTCTAGCATGACAAGGCGGTCCTTTAGTCTCGGGCGGCCAGGTTGCATCATCCCCTATCGAGATAAGAGATGGCTGGCCGGTTCTTGTACGAATTGTGACATCATTCTATTGTCACAATTTGGTACTCGTACATTACCTGCAAGTACGTACAGGTAATTACGATCGAACGTATTTTGTGTGTTTAATGTCACAAGGACGATTGTTTGCCTGCCCTTTGGGGCGGCAACTTTCGTCGAGGGGTCCGAGTCCCTATACCTCATACGGGAGTCCCCACACACTGCTATGCTAGAGTTTTTTTTTTATTAAATTGTACTTTCCTCTTTTCCCTAACCAAACAAAAATAACTTTGCAGCAACATATTACTGAAAAATAACGCGATGTAGCCAAGAATAATAGTCTCACAAATGAATTTTTAATCTTTGTGGGCCATCACGTTTTCCTGGAATATTTTTTTTTATTTCTTATTTTTAAATTATATTTTGCACATCTACACTTGAAATCCTTTCAAATGGGTCCTGTATCGATAAAACTGGTCTAGTAATTCTGGTGAAAAAAAGTGTACAAGGAAACTGCTTGCTTATTAAATATATATATACATAGATTAAATATATACATACAGATTCATAATAAATAGGAAAGTGGAAAATACAAATTTTTGGACTTTAACACAATAGCTTTTCAAAACCTTCAAAATTTGATGTTTTCCCCTCCCTTTGTCCCTTCTGACTTCCATTTCTATTGGCATGAAATGGGCCCCTTCGACAGAAATACAACTATTTATTAAATCTTCTGTATTTAAGCGCTTTTTATCCTTCCTCTGCAAAAATGGTTTATGATCTACCAACATTGTACAGATACTTCATTAGCTTTCTCTATATATTTTTGAAAATTTATAACAAATAAAAGGAAAAAGGTGCAATTAAGGCACCCCTTTTGTTGTCACCCATCAGGACTTACCTCATGACTAATGCAGTAAAATTTTTAACATTACGTACAAGTAAATGCAGAGACCCCACTACTCAAATCCATTTTGAAAAAGAAATTGTTTTTCCAAAATTTCTATTTCTCTACAAGTATTCAAAATTATGTATTATTTCAAAAAATGGTGCAAATGTATAGCTCTCGGGTAAATTATTATAAAACAAGGTAAAAACAATTGAAAACACGCACAAACTATCGTGGGGATTCCCCCACAAGTCCTGCGCGCCTGGCGTGTGTAAAGGACACATGCCTACTGAAGAAATGTAGGTAGGCATGTGACCGGGCTGAGGCGGTCGCTTCATTCCGTTGTCGCACAGTGAGAGAGAAAGGTGTGTGTCAACGGTTATATTTTGTTGTCTCCGGACATTAAACACATATTATATATAAGTATAAATGGTTAGTGGTTAGTTACCACTACTTGGTAGCAGAGGCAAGAGGAGAGAAATTCGACAAAAACGATCTTTTTATAAAAAATCAGCCTCAAAGAATTAATAGCGGGAATTAAAATTCGGCGAATTTTAATTACCTAACAGAAAAACGGACTTGTTGTATAGGCCTGTTTTCCTGTATGCTATACTACGCTCCTACAGTCAATGCAAATTGAATACTTGAAAAAGAATTCAACCTGCAGACGCAAATAAAACAAAATTGTAACACAATTTTGAATAACCTAAGTCAAAAATTGAATCAATCTTCGACTGTTATGTATTTGCAATGCGCAAGTACATTATAGGCATCTCTTTTTTTATCTCCCGTTTACAGGTTCTGGTGATGAACTTGTTGAGAGAATTACTTATTTGCAACTTCCAAGTAAATAATAAGATAAAAATATTTTTTTCCCTTTCATCTCTCATCTACAAATTCTAATGACGAGCTTGTTGAGAGAATTACTTATTTGCAACTTGCAAGTAAATAATAAGACAAAATCTTTTTTTCATCTCTCGTCTACAAATTCTAATGACGAACTTGTTGAGACAATTACGGCATTTACCGTAAATACCTAATAACAGTAAGGAAACTGTAAAAATAAACAGTCTCTTGATTGTATATTTATTCTTAAAACAATTGAAGAATTCCCAGATGTCGAGAGTAAAAAATTCCTTCACTTAAGGAATTGAGAATGTACGTAATATTTTTCAAGGCCATGTATTGGGATAGCATGTTGGTGCGACCAACATGCGACAATCGGCTAAAAATTCTTTGTAAAAGAATTTTCAGCCGCCCCCAGTATAATACGTAATGTCAACCATATGGTTTTCATCACGTAGCTGTTGAACCTTTTTAACAACTTCAATACAAGCAGATAGAAAAATTCTACCTGCCAGTGTTGAAAAAATGGCCGATTGCTTTCTTTACTGTAATAGATGAAGAAAACAATCGGCCAACTCTACAAAAAATCAAGGCCGATCTATAGTATTTTTTTGTGTAAAAGAAGTGAACAAAGAGAAAAAGAGATATCTCCTCTCTCACTCACTCTCACACAAAAAACCCGATACTGTAGAAATACAGAAATACCATTTTTTTTGTCAAATATGACATCGGCAATAGTAAGGCCCGACCAAGAAAAAAGAGTCGATTCAACTCTTTTGTTCTTGATCACATACCATCCTTGATAGAGAATTACCAAGGACAGCAATGGACAACCCTTACACACACAAAAAACATACGTCGTATATTCCTATCTTTGCAACAAAGATAAAAAATACGTATAGACACACGCACACACAGAAAAGATTGACAGGCTGCAACTCCTGGTGGAATTGCAGAAGATTCATTTGTACATTAACTGTTGAACGATGTCATGTCCAATTGATCTCACTGTGATTTTATGTGCCATTTTATTAATTTTCTTGTGCGTTTTTTCTGTAATTATACGTAGTTTTTTGTATCGTATTGTGCTAAAACTTATCAGCAATTTTTACTTAAAAATGGACGTAAAAAGGCGTAATTTCGGTGAAGCTACATCGTCAAAGTCTCGGCCATTTTACCAAATAAAAAATTACTTTCGTAAAGTAATCTTGCAGAAGAAGTTTGGTGTTTATTCAGCAAGAAACTTGCGAACAACACCGGTAATAAACGAAAGAGGATTGCACTGGTCATCCATTTTTTGCAAAGTCAAGAAATCGAAACGTATTTGGTAAGTACAAGTGCATTTAATATTTGTTGTGTCCCAAATATTAAAGTGTCATCCAATTTCATGTACTTCGCCTACAATCAAACTTGATGAAAGATGGATTTTGTACAGTATCAACTATGGAAATTAGTATGGGATAATTGACATAGTTGATAATGGAAATCCATCCACCATCTTATTCTTTGCAGACGAAAAATAAATAGTTCGTAAACAAGGAATTAATTAGGCATCGAGCTATAGGAAGTTTCAGCAATCTTGAGTACAAAATTGCGTAAAAAACATCGAATTTTAAGGATCCTAACTTACAAAAATTAAATTTACAATTGATTTTTGGCAATTTTGTAATAAAAATTGTGTAAAAAACATCGTATTTTTGTGATCCTAACCTTCAAAAAGTAGATTTACTTTCAATTTTTGCCAATTTTGTAATCAAAATTGCGAAACAAAATTATTTTTTTCTCTTCTAACATTTTTGCAAATGTTGGTACAGAAAAATTCTAGCAATGACGCAATTCAATTAGTTCGATTCAATTTACAAGTGCCGCGACTAAGGGAAATGTCATTGCGCCCCCGGGTCATACCCAAATTTTGATTTGACATGACCCAGAAAGCACTTTGAAAAAAGGATACTTAGGTATTACATCGTAAAAAGTTTCAGCAATCTTGAACACAAAATTGCACACGAGACACATAAATTTGTGATCCTACTGTCTGAATTTAAACTGTAACATGATTTTCAACAATCTTGTGTTCAAGATTGTAGACAAAAATTAATTTCCCCACAAGAACTTTTAAATTTTTGTAGGGAAAAGACGTCCATGTTGGCACAATTCCGTTACTCTGTTCGTAGTATTTGTATTTCATTTACATCTGTCACGAATTAGAGAAACCTCATTGCGCCCCCTGGTCATGCCCAAATTTTAATTTGACATGACCAGGACAACACTTTATTAAAAAATTACGATACAAATTTGTTTTAAGATTGCAAACATAATTTTTTGGGCAAAATTTGAGCTCATAATTTTGTACAAACGAGCCGTGACTTTGGAAAACCTCATTGCGCCCACGGGTCATGCACAAATTTTCATGGATTTGACCTCATGGACACTTTGACAAAAAATTAAAAAGTCAGAGCCAATAAACCACCGTACGATCTTGCATACAAAATCGCATGGTGTTCAAAAAACAACAATATTGCATAGCTACAGATACTACAACATTGCATTTTATAATTTTGTACATGTACACTAAATCATACAAAATTAAATTTTTGGCCATGGGTCATGCCCAAATTTTAAATTTGGTTACAACCTGTGTGCAAAAAGATGACAAAAAATTTGGTTTATTGAATGAAATTTTTTGTAACCCTTATTTTTCAAACTTAGAAATGCTTGTCATGATTCTATGTTTTTCAAAATGGAAAAAGAAAACATTCTTTTTTACCACATAATGTTAAACGTAGAAATGCTTAGCATGATGTTGTGTCATGTATTTAACAGATCACAACCATTTCTACGATAGTCAAAAATTTCTTTAGGTACAAAGTATGAAATGCTTGTCATAGCGTTGCATCTAGATAAACTAAATGCAACCACTTCAACTTTGATAATACAGTCTCTTACATTGGTATTGCACCGTATAAAAATTATGACGCAACAAGCCATACGTACAGCATATTTGAATCAAAAATGCACACAAAACTCACTACTCTGGCAGTACAAAAGACATTAGACGATCATTAAAAAGAACACAACAAATAATTAAAAATTGTATAATTTTTGTATAAATATTATTGTAAATGTTCTTTGGCAGAATCATGTTGTCAAACAACGATACGTTGGACACATCTAGTTCGCCACCTCCGCCACCGACAGATCCTGCACCGGCAATTCTAATTGCTCCACAACAAATATTGGAGCAGGGAACGTCAATGCCAGCATCGACGCCACCGCCACCAGGGATCGCAGTGCCATCAACGTCAATCACCAATCCATGCAATATGACGGCAGCGGCTAAACAGGTTGCAGAGCAAACTGGAAAGTCTCTCGCGCAGGTGGAGAAAACCCTGCTTGCAAAGGCAGCAAGCAGCGCCCGTAGGGAAGGTACTGAGTACAGCATCAGCAACATGAGTGGAGTCGACGAATATGAATTAGCCATAGAACTATTCACCGAGACACTTCATGAAGCTGATGCATACCTGCTCGATCTAGCTTTATTGCTGACCACCCTGGAACTCACTTTTGTGCAAGCACGAAAGGAGCTGCCGGCTATTATCAATACAATTGAAGAGCTCAAGAACCCTCCAGTAGGGGTGGCCAAACAATTCATCCTCCTGGCCAAGACAATTATTAAGCAATTCCTGGTCAAGCGGGGAGAGATTGAAGCCAGATTCCCTCTGATTCCAATCTCATCCCTAACGCTCAATCAGCCCCAGGTTCCTTCCGTCACTCCAGCTGACTCAACATCCTGTACAAACCAACAGGATGCAGAAAGTCAAGAGGAGGCACGTCTCCGCGATGAGCAGAAATATACGGTGGAACAGAAGAGGGAGGAGGAGCTAAGGGAGATGGCTGAAAAGGCTGTGTACGACCACCTGCGCAGAGCGCGCTACAAAGCACAGATAGTGGAGATCGAAAAAACAAAGGAGGATCTGGTTCAGCGAGCGCAGGCAAACTACGGCTTGAGTTTCGAGGAATTCAAAAGCCGATATGTAGTGTCTGCAATTGAAAGAGGTAACACAACACCCACCTCAGTTTGTACCGATAAAAGAGATTGCCCGGATGAATTTCTGGATATGGAAGAAGAACCATCATGTAAAAGAACATGTATGGACACTTCAACCCATGACCAGGAAAGCATCGCAACCTCAACTCCTAATCAAAATTGTTTGTCACCTGCGATTGTGAGCTTGGAAAAACCAAACTCACAATATTCAGCAACAGCTCTGGTACCAAGACTTGTAACTGCAAAAAACCACACTGAAGTCACTCAACATCCAAAAGTTGTGGACCCAATTCCCCGTTGCTGGGAAGTGGATCCCCACAACACTGTTGAGCAACCTCTAGTGAATTTGAAACCACCCAAATTCTACCTAGAGAAATGGGATGGAGCCACCCTGACATATCCAGGATTTATCAGAAGTTTCAAAATGTATGTGCATCTTCGCACAGACATTGTGATCCCTCAGAAAATTAACATCTTGCAAAATGCAATGCCTAAGGACATTGTCCAAAAGTTTAGTCATTTTGCACCAGATGATGTTGGCTACATCCAGAGACTTCAATTTTTGCATGACAGATTTGGGGATCAGAGTAAAGTGAGAGCGGAAATCTGGTATAATATAACCGAATTTCCTATCTCTACCAACACCATTTTGTCAATCCAAGACGGAATGGATGGTATTGCTGTCCTAATTGATCGATATCAACTGGTTTCTACAGTAGTTGATGAAGAACAACTGTTCAACGTCATGGTGAAGAAATTCCCACCTAGAGCCTATATTAACAATCTGAAAAGTAGTGAAAGACATGTCTCTTACCTATTTTCAGCTATCCGAGAATTTATTAAGATACATGAAATGTTTGAAAACAAACTTCCAATGAATCAAAATCCTCCAAGATACAGTAACCAAAACAAAAAAGGACAAGCTAAAGCCAGTCCTAAATTTTTGGCCGCAACTTTCCAAAAAGCTGACAACGATCAATATACGGACCTAGGAAAAGATAAATCTAATCCTAGGAATAAAAAACAAACAAGAAAAAGTAAATCTAACAAAAAATATGCATCTACTTCCAATTTTTCAGAACAAAAAATCCAAGAGGAGGCGCGGATTGCTCAGGATACTCCCCGGAGCATTACCAATATGCTGCTTACCCCAGATAAACCCAGTTTGTTTTGCACAAACAGGCATCCTTCATTCCTCTGCTATGACATCTGCTATAATACCCTCCAGAAAAGAGAAAGGGTATATGAGGCGCGTAGGCTTTGTTGGCAATGTGGTTGCTGCCATGCAGCAACAAATTGTCGACAAACGACAGAGGCACATTGCAAGTGGTTTGATTGTTTATCATCAAGCCACCATGCAAACCTGTGCCCCAAAGCGCCATACCCGATCTCAGAGGGGCACATGGAGAGGTGGTATGCGACCTTGTGGGAGCGGAAGGAACTAATCAGTAAGCAACAAATTGATAAACAACTTGTCATGCCGAAAACTTCTGCAGTTACTAATGATACTTTTGTCACAAAGGGCAAGCAATACGATAGTCGGTTGTGAGCCAGAGCATCCATCAAGCTCAGTGTGGAACAAAAGGAGTGCTTGCCAGTTAGTAGTGAGTACTTCCTATCTTTTATTAAGCACAATAAAAATTCTACTTTTCTTGTGTTTGAGGCTTATGCTCAACCTCCGTTTACAAAAAACCCGATTAAAATAAAAGGATTTTTTGATTGCGGTAGTATCGACACTTTTGTAACAAAGGCTTATGCATTCGAATCCTTGAAATTAAAAGGATATGAGAGTGAATTCATAAGACTTAAAGGCGTAGAAAATCAAAAATCTAATGTTTTCAAATCTAGCCTAGTGGATTTTGAAATTCAAACTCCACAAGGCAAAAATGTACAGATCACGGCAAAAACAATAAATTGTATAACCCACAATTTGAAGCAGCCAGATCTTACAGGATTTCGTAAACATTACCCGCAGTATTCAGATATTGAATTCCCAAAAATGGAGAATGAGCATACGATCAACCTATTATTAGGAAACCAATATGTGTGGTCATTTGTAAAGCGAATTGAACATATATCACCTACCCTTACCCTCATAGAAACTGAGTTTGGTTATATGCTAGGAGGTATTATTCCAAATCAGAATGATATCGATGAAAAATTCACTCCAGTATTTTTCATCAATCCTCAGGAAGTAGAAAATCTTTGGAGACTGGATGCAATTGGCATTGAGTCGAATAACTTAGAAGAAGCTCAAGTGGAAGCTCAAGCTTTACAGTTATTCTACAAAAATGTGGAGTTGGTAAATAATCGTTATCAAATTAGATGGTTGTACAAAAATTATCCTCCACCATTGGCCGATAATTATAACCTATCTTTTAAACAATTAGAACATCAGCTCCCTAAAATGCAGAAAATGCCAGAATTCTATCAGTGGTATGATGAATATTTCATCATGCTACTCGATCTACAAATGATAGAAAAAGTTGACCCAAACGCCAACAACAGCATTATACACTACCTACCCCATAAAGGAATACTTGACTTAACAAAAAGTACACCACTTCGTGTAGTTTTTGACGGGTCTGCAAAAACAAAGCAATCAAAATATTCATTAAATGATTGCATGTTTAAAGGAGCTAATCTCCTACTCGACCTTATGCAAATACTTCTATCTTTCCGCAAAGATAGATATGCTATAATTGCAGACATAAAGAAGGCCTTTCACCAAATAGGACTACATCCTGATGATCAGGATGTAACAAGATTCCTATGGGTAAAGGACCCTTCAAAACCACTAAGCAAATCCAACATAATTATCTACATATTTCAAAGGGTACCATTTGGAATAGTGACAGCTCCATTTCTACTGGCAGCTATATTGCTACACCATTTTCAAACGGCCAATCCTGAATTTCACAAAAAGTTTTCCGAAAACTTTTATGTAGATAATTTAGTAACATCCTTACCAATTTATGAAGGATTATTGGACTTGCACAATGAGGCTAACAACCTCATAGAGGATATCTCGATGGAATTGTCCCAATGGGGGACCAACTGTATTCCATTGAGAAAAGACTTCAATCCTCAACATGCTTTAACTAAACCACAAGTTAAAGTTCTAGGATTAACTTGGGATATGGATAAAGATGTCGTCTTTATCAGTTCTCCCAAATTGAAAAACCTAGATCAAGACTGGACAAAAAGACTCTTCCTTAAGGCAGTGTCACAATTTTTTGATCCACATGGCTGGTTTGCTCCAGCCTCTATTCCATCTAGAGTCTTTATAAAAAGACTCTGGAACAAAAATTATAAGTGGGACGAGTCCCTACCTCCGACGCTACAATCTATAGCGACGGAGTTAGTTAAAGATTTGTCCAACTGCACTGAATATTTTATGCCCAGGCAAATATATTCTGGTACATTTAATCCAGATATATGTCAATTACATATATTTGTGGATGCGTCAAAAATAGCATACTCTGCTGTAGCATTATTACGCTTCAGCAATACTGAAACCAATAATGCAGTAGTCAAATTCGCCTTTGGAAAATCTAGAATTGCTCCTATGAAAAATGTAACAATTCCCAGAATGGAACTGTTAGCAGCATTAATAGGAGCAAGAGCAGGGCAAAATATTAGGAAACCGTTAGACTTAAGTAATTGTCCTACTTATGGTCAGATAGTAAATGCGTTCTAACATGGTTATTTGAACGCAGAGTACTAACGCAATTTGTCTTGAATAGAGTAACAGAAATAAAAAAGGTTCCAAATTTGCAATTTCGGTATGTTCCATATGCAGATAACCCTGCAGACATCGGTTCAAGAGGCTCAATGATTAATGATCTTTTTCATTCTATTTGGTGGTCAGGCCCAGACTGGTTGAGATACAGTCTGGAATCATGGCCAGAGACTGACTTACACGTAATTCAGTCTCTACCAGATATCTCAGAGGAAGATGAAACTGTACCAGTTTTTTCAACCCTCAGAGAATCACTAAAAATTTCTGAAAAATTGTCAGAAATGACACCTCAAGAGCATGATATGTTACTTGACAGTCATAAAACTGCTAAATTACATAGAAAACTGAAATCACGCAAACTTGCAATACCTAAATTCAAAATGGAATCAGTCAACCACATTTGTACAGTGAAAATATTTGCTACACAAATTGACCAAGGACTACAGGATATGGACCATAACGGACCACATTCTGCACAATCCTCATCCCAAATTGGTTCACAACAGGTTCTGGACTTATCTACAAAATCAAAGTTAGATCAACCAAAACCAACTCCGTATGATATATTCATACATGAACCAACAAATACTCCATTCAATATAGACATAACAAATTTCAATACTCTAGTCAGTTTGAAGCAAACTTTTTACCACTGCATAAACGCAGCCAGAAAGTTTGCGAGAAAACAAATCAAACGAACTAGATCGGTTTCACCTTGGGTTTTATTACCCAACAACTACCAATTTGCACTGTTATGCTTTATCTATGCAGACCAGAAAAAACATTTTTCTGATATATTTAAAGCATTACTGGCATCAAATCCACCAGATTATATAGCATATGAAAAATTTCACATAATCATCGACGAATCAGGACTACTGAGATTAAGAAACTATATACCAGTAAAACCTTTTACTGAAGATACATTATCTCCAGTACTGTTACATCCGAAATCTCATTTGACAAAACTCATACTACTCAATGTACACACATTGAATAGTCACACCGGAGTAAAATACACAATGGCTGCTTTTTGCAGAACGTATTTTGTACAGAGAGCAATGAGAATTCTATCAGGTGTCCTTAAAAAGTCGTGCCTGATTTGTAAGAAATCAGACAAACGACCGTATGCTCAACCCACTCATGCGAGCATGCCAGACTTTAGGCTAGTGCCTTTCACTCACCCATTCACTTATACAGGTGTAGATATTTTTGGCCCGTATTCAGTCTTTGACGAATACCTACCAAAAAAGAAGAAAGCACTAGCCACCCCAACAACACCTGCTTATAAAAAGTGGGTGCTGATATTTAATTGTCTCTCAATGAGAGCAGTATACTTTCTCTCACTATTGTCACTGACGACAGGAGAGATTTGGATAGCATTCCAGACATTCTTTGCTGATCGGGGAATGCCAAAGGCAATGCTATCCGACAATGCAGCCCAATTCAGACTTGTTGCAACACACTTGCCACAATTCTGGGAAGCAATTACCAAAGACTGCAGCATTGAAGACAAACTGCAGCAAAAAGGGATAACATGGCATTTCACGCCACCCAAAGCGCCTTGGTACGGTGCAACCTATGAAAGACTCATAGGCGTCTACAAACAAGCTTTTGAGCGAGTTATGGGGCCACACTCACATCATAAACTTAATTTTCAAGCAGCGCTTAAAAATATACAAGTTATGATGAACAAGCGTCCGCTTTGCCCAGCTGTAGATGAAGCGGAGCAAGTAACACTTACTCCCGCCCATTTCATGCATGCAAACTTTAGAAATTTCACCTTAGACCTTCATAAGCCAATAACAGAAACAACTGTAATGGCTAAAAATTTACAAAGTCTAAGGAAAAAGGACAAAGATAATTTACAACATCTTTGGGCAGCATGGAAAGGCCTCTATCTCCCATACTTGAGAGATAGAGTTCCACAAGGTGTGAGTAATGTTTACCGCACAGTGGCCTTCCAACCTAAGGTTGGTGACATAGTCCATGTTCTGGACATAATGTCAAAACCAGGAGTCTACAAGTTAGCAACTGTAGTCAACCTGCTGACATCACGAGATGGTAAAGTCCGCCACGTGGATGTCAGATTACCCAGCTCTAATATAGTCACAAGACCCATAAAGTTCTTGGCGCCATTAGAGTTGAGCATCCCACCCTCAGAAGATAGTTCACCAGCAACTAACTTCGAACTGAGGGAATGATTTGGAAAATGGAAAATACACTCAAGAGCTACCACTCTAATGCGGAACACCACATTAGAACCTAGCTATCTTTGAAGATATGGCAAAACTATTTGTTCAAAGCTTACTTTCACCGTCCAGCAACCCTTCGAGGATAAAGCGGATGAAAGGTGATAGCGGATCGCGATCCAAATGACCTGAATTTAATATCATAACTTTATTATAAACCTCTTATAATAAACTTATTATCACAAGTTTGGAAACAACATTGCTAATTACTAATTCTTTTCTTACAGAGTCACTCCTGAATAGCGCTAATAAACCATCCGAATCCTGCTCCCACCTGTGAGCAATATTGTACTAGTTTATCATGCAACGCATAATAAACTAGCAGGAAGCAAATCATACAAGATGGAACCTGCACCAGATTCCATCTATAAGAAGAAAAACATATTTATGTTTCTTCGTCCATGCTTTATTATTGCTTCAATAATAAAGCATAAGACAATTTGTAAAAAAGTTGTAAATATGATTTTTGTTCCTATGTATATCTGGTAGTTATAATTTTTTATGTTTTTATGTTTTTTAAATAAACGAAAAATTGTATTTGAGTGTATGTACTTAATTGTTTCTTTTACAGATCATTAGGGCCTTATTACCAGTCTTGGAAGACCGGTGATGGACACCGCCCCCAGTATTGTGGGGATACCCCCACAAGTCCTGCGCACCTGGCGTGTGCAAAGGACACATGCCTACTGAAGAAATGTAGGTAAGCATGTGACCGGGCTGAGGCGGTTGCTTCATTCCGTTGTTGCACAGTGAGAGAGAAAGGTGTGTGTCAACGGTTATATTTTGTTGTCTCCGGACGTTAAACACATATTATATATAAGTATAAATGGTTAGTGGTTAGTTACCACTACTCAAACATCAAATTACCTGTCTGAAAAATAAATTTAGTATCATAAACGAGGCTATGAGTTTTATAATTGGAGCAGTCAGTGTAGTCCTAGGAATGCGTTTACAATATGTCTATAAATAAAGTTAATCGATATCTATAAACTTTTATAACTTACCAAGATGTCCATAAAATGAAATCTTGTCAATATTGTCTATAAATAAAAATTATTGATAGTTGATGTTATTGTTTTTCATTGAAGTTGTTATCAGTCACATGTTTTAATTATAACTATGGCATGTATTTGTTTCGTGAATCATTATTCATTAATGATGTTTATAATATTCATTATTAATTTATACATTAATTGATTTCCATTGACATTTCTGCCCAAGTACTTTATCAAGGAATTTTATTTTCATCACCAGTCTGTTAAATTCACCAAGTTTTGCGTGTACATTCATAAAATTTATAGAATGTTCGAAAACACTTAAATAAGTGTTCATAAACTTCGATAAACTTTACACACACGTTGTAAATGCCTCCCAGTTTCCACAAATGATGCACTTTTTCCACAATTTTTGCGATAATTATTGATTCTTAACTTGTATTGTTTCAAAATTGAATAGAATAGGCAAATTACCCTTTTTGGTAGAAAATTCATCAAAACAATATCTTCAGTCTTCAAAGTATGAAAAACATACCATTATGTTTACTTACAAGACTTGGAGGTCCTTTTACATTTACCAAATTTTCATGATGCAAAACTGAATTACCGAATAAACTAGAAAATTGTAAAAAATTTTTGTAACTTGCTATTTCACACTTGACTACAATCAGTCGGGAACACAGATATTATATCGTTTAATTTTAATCGATGCGAAGTCGAATTCGCAGTAATAAATTCCAGAATCTGATTCTAGTAAAATTGTTTGTGTTAACCAAAAAAACTAATGCAAATACAATACTAGGGAAGGAGCCAAAAATTTGATTACCTAATTTCTTACAACTTTCAGTACTTTCTACATGAACGCACTTGTTAGCTTTTTCAATACCTGAGTGACTCCAAATCACTAACAAGGTCCCATAGCTGCACCTTCTCCCCCCAGTATAAGGAAATAAAGAGAGACAGACCTTAAAATTAAATTTAACAATACGTAAAACCAATTAATTATGATGTGAAAATTTTACAACGTTCATTCCAACTTACCACCATGAGCCGTGCATAATAGTTGCAGAGTTTGATCTTCTAAAATTGGATTTAGCATCGATGAGACTACAGTTTCTCCTTTCACATTGACAATGGTTATGTCCTGTGGTGGTACTGAAACATAATATTTTATCGTCCATATAGCACTTTTTTTTATTCGTGGTTCAAAATAAGCTACAACAAAAATTATTAACACATTTTGGGCTAACTGATAATGCATCATGTAATTAATTCAACGAACACCGACATGGCTGAACCTATTTTTAAAGGTTTAGATATACTCGGTCTGAAAATCCAAAGGCGTAAGAATTAATGCAAAAGGCGAAAAAACACGGATTGTATTTTAATCGAACAAAAGAATGTTGTTTTTTTTTGTTTTTTTTTTTTGTTTTCCGTGTATTTCGACGAGTAAAATCCACTTTACTAATTTATTTTTCGGACATAGCTTCGTCGGTAATGAAACCTGAACACCGGTAATGAAAATTAAAATCCACGCAGAAGGGCATAGGACGAGATAAACTATAGTAAAACAAATAAGTCGAAACGTGTTCAGATATTAATTCAATTTGTTTGCTAATTTTTGCTATGTTAGCAGTGTCCTATACATAGTGACAAATAGGTTGCACTCTTAAAAATTATACAGGTTGGCCAAACTTTCAGGCACAAATCCGTTTTGGGTTGTGTGACGGTTCCAATTCTAATTAATTAGAACTGGCCAATCTCAGTGCGATGTCGGATACATTAGGAGTACTTGCCCATTTCTAACGGTTCTGAAAATTTGTCTAAATGTAGCTTTGACTATATTGTCTATATCATTGACAATACACGTATACTATTATAACCTGACTAATAAACCGACCAGACTGATAAACCAATGTTAAATTTTTTTCACCAATCTTGGATCGGAGAAATGAATTCCACATACAGGTTTCGCCGCTGTTGTGAGATCCAAGTTTAAAAAGAACAAAAATATACGTGACCACTCACGTTTTCTTTTGTGTGCAGTAAACAACCCTTTTTTAAGGGTTTTGATTTCTATTGTCTGCAGCAGCTAACTCTTCAGTACGTGAATTTTTTATGATACCCAATAAAATAAAAAGGACTAGTTGAAGAACAATTTGGATAATATTTGTGAAAAAGAGAAGATCTGTATTATTAACGCACAATTGTGTTTTAAAAAAAACTAGATTTTTGGTAGAAAACTTCTCCATTAGGTTTTTCAGTCTTATATATATTCAGTCAATGGTTTATATGTATAGTGTTTTTTACTTTTTTTCACGAAGATCCAGCGTGAGGATGACTGTTTACTCGTATTTTTGACAACACGGATGATTTACTCACCATAAAATTATTTTTAAAAAAAGGCCGAAATAAGGCAGAGAAGATGGGACGAATGGCTTCAATTATGTAATATATTATGTTCTTTACAAAAAAATGCTCCTCATATGAACCACTTTTCAAAAATTTAAATAAACTGTCATCCTCATGCTGGATCTTTGCGAAAAAGAGTAGCACTCCTATATACTTTGTAGGTACTACATACAGACTTCTCATATTGATAAAAATGCGAAATAAATACCGGAGGTAAAGGGAAAGGAAATTAAGGAATGCATAAGCAGGAAATAGGGAAATTAGCCAATCAGCACTTGAGAACGACTGGTAGCACCTGATAACAGCATTACCGGCATATTTTTCTTTTTCCTCATCCACGCAGGTGTTTGTTTAATTTTTGTTGTCCACTCAAACTCATACACTGTTTGAGAGCAATCCATACATAGTTCTATACAGTCAGAGAAATGTAGTCTATTGTAAATTAGCAGATTCAACAATCAACAGAGAATGAAATAGAGGCACACCACAGTTTTACCCAATCAAAATTAAATAAATACGCAAATATGTTTGTTATAATTGTGTCATTTATCATACATAAGACACAAGTATCATATATATTGTAAAATAGTGACATCTTAATATTATTATTGAAACACTAGTCGCACATTATTAAGTATTAGCATGACATTTATGGTAGTACATAAAAGTGTCCTGTTTGTGGCACATAAATGTGTTTTTGTCCACATTTTCTATCATGTCATTGCAATGACATTTATGCGACAAATTTTTATCCTTACTTCGCAATATTGAGACAGTGTAAGTTGTAGGAATTTTGGCTCAGAGATTTGAACCAGTATCCTACATATTTGTAAGCCACATACGGTGAATTTGACCAAATGGCTATTCCACCATCTACTGTAGCTGGAAAATATATTTCATGCATGGACAAGTTGTGGTTGGTCTCCACACTCTCAAGAGAGATTCAGAGGAATTGAATGATACATAATGCATCATTAGATGCTACAGGAGGTTGGACATGAACAGCATGGTGCCTATACCTAACATACACCAACTTACACCACCTTTATGAGCACAATTTCTCAAATACAGGGTGCTATCTGTGGGCAACTTACGAAATGAAGGAGAGTGATGAGTTCTGCCACACCACTGGAATGCATGCAGCACATGTCAAGAGTCATAAGATGTAGGACTGTCAGTTCAGGGATTTGAACTGGTCTTCTACATATTTGCCAGCCAAAAGTGGTGAACATAAACGTATGGTTATTTCACCAATTGCTATGGCTGATAAATATTTTTGTATATGAACAAGGTCTGGCGAGTCCCCACATAAGTCAATCTTGTTTCAAACAAATGACATATGTTAAACACATGTATCACATCCAGAACATCACACGGGTCTGATGGTCTACATATTATTTTATTGATGTTTCTACCCCAACCTTAAAATTGCTTGTATCGATATCCAGTCAATATCTGACATGTATTCAGCTAACTGAATTATAAATTATACATTATAAGGTATTAAATTTTTTTTCATTTATCGACTTTTGTTTTTGCTTTGATGTATCCAAAAATTCAATCCCAGCACAAAATTTTCAAATTAACCAACGGAAACAAAATAATAAAAAGTTAGCATTCTTAATCCATAAAATTCATAGCATCAAGTGAATATGTGATGTTTGTACCTATTGTACGAATATAGACGAACATTTTCTAAATGTCCGGCTATATTTTTTACACAAACGAAATAATTCGTTTTATTTTCTAATTCTTCACACTTCTATGACTCTTCTTCTTCTTGATATAAACCTAACAGGAAATGGTATTGTCTGAATTCAATGAAAATTATCTTCCATACAAAAAAACAATTGTAGTTGACCTCAGTTAATGTCACACACGTGTACCTTACTTGAAATATCTGCCTAATACTAGAAAACGTCAATTCTCCTTCTTTTTGGTAACAACCAATCATAATAAACTAAACCCACTATTTCTTACCATTTCTTCTTTTTACTATGTACAAACAAAATTATAAAAACTCTAACTCTGAAGAACAAAATGTTCAATTCTTTATTTTTCGTTCAATTCTATATTCTAAGTTCAATTCTATTATTTTGTTCAGTTCTTTAATTTCATTCAATCTTAATAATTTCTAATGTTCAATTTAACTATTTCATGTGTTGTAAATGAAAAATATTATATTTTTATGAAAAGTATCCTGTTGAAATTTAATTGAAGTCTAATTCTTTCAAACAAAGTTAAGGTCCACCATAGTGTGTGGATACCTAGGAAATTCTATTTTAAATTATAAAGTTTGTTTTATTGTTCGTAAATATTTATTTGTGGTTTTCATAAATAAATATTTAGTGAAGTGTCAACATCAAAAATAGGAAACAAATTCAGAACCAACACCTATTTTTTGGCGTTACATCATCAAGTTTGTGACCCGTATGAGATGCATTTAAGTTACACTGTCTTGATCCATCTACTTCACTTACACATATAACTTTTTAGATGTTTCTTTGGCACAAAAATGAATATTATTGGACTTTTCATCGCATCTGTGAGATGAGACAAAAGACACTGGTAATTGTACCACATGTAGGTCGCAAATGACGCCTGTATAACTGTACAGAAACTCAATCATGAAAGTCATGCAACATTCTGTACCATGATTGTGGGTCAAAGTGACACCTGTGTGACAAAAAGTGACTTCCATTATTGCATAAAAGATTTGTCATTTTGAGTCATGTATGCTGCATGTAGGTATTTTCTACGGCTTATTTATGTCATTGTGGTGTATTTTGATAAAGTAAATAAACTAATGTTAACCAAAGCTTCATCACTTCCTGCGATTCACAGTTCTCCGTGTTTGGTCATTTTCATTTTTATTTATGCAGTTAGGTACCTACCTACCTAACAAAATTGTCAATTAACCAGTCTTTTAACTGAAGATTTGACTTTTATAAAATTAAACAGCAATATTCATTGATACGTTGAAGAAGT